>CM069531.1:11295000-12495000 GCA_035773235.1 Eospalax fontanierii
TGCTCACAGTGGGCTAGGCCATCCCACATCAATCATAAATCAAGACAATCCTTCACCAACATGGCTACAGAACAATCTGATCTGGGCAATCCCTAAACAGAGACTCCCTGAGATGACTCTAGGCTGTATAAAGTTGACAGCTGAAGCTAACTTGGATCCCATGTAATATAATATTAATCCAAATAATATCATTTGTTAACTGTTGTGAATATATATTATCATACTTGAGTTATGAGACATAGCATTCTTCAGATCTTGCCTATCTATTGGAAGAAAAAACTGAACTTTTGATTGTATACAGGATAGCTATATCACACCAGGTGGAATTATGGTCTTGTTATTGTCTTCAGTTGGAAACTAATCAGGATTGTATGTCACCATGACAAGAGATGGTAGTTAATCTTGGTTGTCAACTTGATTGGATCTTGGATCACCTAAGAGACATGCCTCTGGGTGAGTCTCTTGGGGTATTTCCTGGAAGGATTACCTGAGTGGGAAAGACCCTTCCCCAGAATGAGCAGTCCCTTTGGCGGTAGCCCACATATAAAGAGAACGGAGTGAAAGGAAGTGCTGCTTTCGCCTGTCAGCCTTTGTTCCTTGCTTGTGAGTGCATCTACCATGTTTCTATCTCTGCTGTTGCCGTCCTTCATCAGAACCCAGCTTCTTTGGCCTTCCAACACAGACTGAAGACTAGTGGTTCTCCAGGAATCCTCCAGATTGGGACTATTGAGACATCAGTCTTATGGACTGAGCAGGTACTGGGTTCTTAGCCTCTCCAGTATGTGTTGACAGCCAAAGCTGGACTACCTCAGACTGTATCCTATAAGCCAATCTAACAAACCCCTCTGTGATATATATTCATTTTACCCATTCTCCCATTGAAATACAAAGTCCTAAGGAACAAAAATTTTGCTATTATTTTCTATAACAGTGACTGCCATATAAGAACACTAGCTAAAAAATGTGCTGGGCAAATAAATGAATAACAAGGATACAATTAGTGAGTCACGTAAAATATTCAATGATTTTTAGTTTGTTGGGCTCAGGATCTGGTTAGAAATAGGTTTGGCAGTACTGAGTTATTAAACAAATTTGAGTGCTATTGTTCTAGGCTGTCCTCTGAGCATAACAGCCATTACTATATTCACCAGAGCAGCTGTGACTATCTCTGCAAGGGACCCTCAAGTTCAGGTTTGTTGATATTCCCTCCTAGACGGGGGTGAGGAGGTCATTAGACCCTCATTTGAGATTCCAGCCATATAATCCTGCTGGTTGCACATGGCCATGGGAGATGCTATAGTATAGGAAAGACTCCATCTATGTAGCTAGGGGGAAGTCCTCACTCACAGTGGTGTGAGACTTTTTTGTGATGAGGCTGTCTGGGGTTAGTAACCCCACAACCTTGTTTTGTAAATTAGCCCAATAAACTCATTGGTCCACCAAGATTGATGGAATTGTTACTTTGGTGTGTTATTGGTGTCCTATTTGGTATGAGTGAATGTTTGGTCATGTCTCCCCTGGAAAAGTTCGTGTAATAAGTATGTACCTAACTTATGTGAGGCTCTTTACATCTAGATGACAGTCCCACCCTTAAACATAGGAACAAATACTGAGGAAAGCATTTATTTTATTGTAGCAATAGAGAAACAGGAGTTCCTTTTCTAAAAGTCATAAGTTTCTTTGTTCAGAAAAGAACTGGCTGAAAACAAGTTTCTTTTTCAGAAATATAGAACACTTGTGTGTGACCAGCACACTCCCTAAATCTTCCTTTCTGATCCGTTTGTATTTTGTCACATGTGCAGTGCCCCCAGACATCAAAATTTATGCCAATGATGAAGTTCTCAGTACTTTACTTTGAAAAGTTCTTTTTTTTTTTTTTAATCAGCTTGAGGTCAACCTCTTTTGACATAATTTTCTTTATTGGATCAAATAATGCATTTCTCATTTGTAATTAAATAATATCTTAACCCACTCTGTCTTCCTCAAAAGACTCATGGGGAATTCATTTTTACACAGGGATGATTCCACTCAGCACTAAGGGCGGACATTCTGTGGTGAGGGTTCTGAATAGTCATCAGCTCCTTATGGGTGGATTGTAAAGAAACTTAGTCCATTCAAATGAAAATAAGATATAAATATCTCACATAAGACTGTTGGTTGGTGTCTCCACTTAGAGAGATTACTGCTGAATCAATTATCTCTATTGTTTCTTTTATGTAACATTCCAGGGTGGAAAATAGTTGAAGGAGCAATAAGTACATTTATATATGATGCATATATAATCTGCAGAAGACTGTATATTTTTCAGAAAATTTGTAGATTAAAATAAAATTAGTGATTTTTTCCCTTCTATTTTAAAATTTTAAATGTAATATTTTATAAATTCTTTTGAGAATTTCACATAGCATACATTACATGTTGACCACACTTGCCCCCTCTTCCCCATAATTCCTTTGAGATCTACCCTCAACCCTCCCAGCTTCTTGTCCTTTTTTAATAAACCGCCCTGTCCAGTCTATGCTGCCTATGTACTCATGAGTGTAGAGCTATCCACTGGGCAAGGTTATCTACCAGGGGCCACACTCCTACAGGAAATTGACTCTCCACTCCCAGAAGCCATTAACTAACAGCTCCTCTGCTAGAGGTGGAGAATCAAGAGCCCCTCCCTACTCCATTCTGGAAGGTCGACTGGCTCGATCTTGTATAGGTCTTATGCAGGTAACCACAGCTGCTGTGAGTTCATGAATGCAGTGGTCCAGAAGACATTGTCTTATTCCTATTCTCCCCAGCCTCTGGCTCTTACAATCTTTGCAGTGGGGAGGAGGTCCCCTTTATATCTTTATAACGTTTTCTTTAGCTTTGTGTCTCATTTTCATGGCTCCCCATGGTCTACAGAGACAAATAAAATTCACTTCCTGGTGCCTCACTGTCTGATCCCAATATCCTGCTGTTACCGCTCCTTTCCCTGTTCCCTGCATTATCCTGCAGAGTACTCGGGTCACATGATCATCTCCCAGTCTCACAGGAGCGTCACTACTGGTCGACAACCCTTAGTTGCTTCCTCCCTTTCTTCCTTGTTAATAGAACTATGATCTTTCTTTCTTCAGACATGTATGATGTGTTTCCAGAAGGCCCACCAAGTCTTCAAAGGTAGGTTTTGATTAGTCCATGGCCAACCTGCCCGATCTAACTGGATGTGACCAGTTCCAACATGTGTATGAGAAGAACCCTGAGAAAAATGCACTGCTTGTGAGGAGGTCTCTCGGGGAGTTTCCTGAACCTTAAAAGTGGACACACAAAAAGACAAGACCTACTTGTTTTCTGCTTCTGATCAGGGCTATGGAAGGAGATCCTGGAAGAACCTTTAGCAATATGCAATCTGCTGGCTGGGACACGTGTGAAGGGGCAGAACAGAAAAATGGAGGAACTGGTATCCTCAGGAGGTCATGATGCCTCTGGTTGAAGTAATCATAGTTTAAACCACCAAAGTTTAAACCCCTGTCACACACTGTTGAGAGCACTGTATATGTGTTAACTCATTGAATCCTCATAGGTGGCTGATGCGGTGGGTGTTATTCCCATTTTACAATTGGTCTAACTTAATCACTCTCCTTAATCTACCTGTTTTCTCAGCCTTTGCTATAGACAATCTAAAGTATATGCTAAGGTACGGGCTCCTGTAATAAATCCCCATGCACCCATCAATCATCTAGTTTTAACAATTAGCAATTCACAGTCAGTCTTGGCTCATTTACACCCCTGTCTACTTACTTTTCCTCCACCCTACATTATTTTGAGGCAAATCCCAGACCTCACATCATTCCATTCTAGGATATTTCATGCATGACAAAAACTAAAAGCGACTTTTATGTGGATCTTCTGTTATATACCAAACTAGTCACTAAATATTAATAGCTTTTTCCTCATAAAATTTGAAAATGTAGGAAAGCTGGAGGCAAAAAAATATAAAAATCACCTATAATTTGATTTTCTAGAAATAACTACCTGGATTTAATGTTTATGCTGCCCAGCAGTCTTATGTTGAAACTGAATCTCCAATGTGATGGCATTTAGACAAGGGGCCTTTGGAAACCGAATAGGTCAGGGGACAAAGCCTTCCCGAGTGAGATTACTGTCCTCACAGAGGGGACCCAGAGAGCTCTCTTGCCATGTCTACCTTGTGAGGTTACAGCGAGAAGCTGAGGGTCCACGAAACAGCAGGTCATCCTTCATCAGATGCACCGTGATCTTGGATTTCTGGCTGATCTCTTTTCCATGAGGCTCTCAGTCTTCTGTGAAGGTGGTTTGCAGACTATGTCTGCTTGTTTTGGGGGTCAGTGGAATTGTGGTTCACTTCTCTTTATGGATTTATTTAAAAATGTCCAAAGTCCTTGAAAAGGTTGAAGTAGAAATCTGGAAAGAGAAAAAGAGTTTCTGAGGGAACCTTGGAGAAAGGAGGAATTCGCAGATTCATAGAGCTGCATTGAATCCCTTTGGATCTGTTGGTTTAGAAAAAGAAGAGGGAAGCAGAGCTTCAGAAAAGGGACAAGGTGAGCTGAGAAGGGAGCCTGGAGACGTTCTGCACAGACATGACTAGAACGGACGGAGCCATGGAGCTCTGTTAACTGGCTCTGTGGCTATGTCTTTGTTCCAGGTGCGGGCTAAGCATCAGCGGGGTCTCTTCAGGGCCTTGGGGTTACAGAAGACTTTGGGGGAATTTCATACTACTGTGAAGGTGAGGACTCCCAAAATGACTGAAACTAAAATTTCCACCTACCCAATAGGAGTAGGCTTGCATTAGAAATGATGTTTGACTGGCCTCTGAACTCGTATCTCTATACCCATAGATTAGTGCAGCCCTTAGATCTCATTAGAGAAGTTTATGCCATGGACTGACTAGTGGTTAACACAGAAACGTACAGATGATCAGAGTGCAGACAATAAGTATCAGTGGAATGCTCTGTTACAAAGTGGGCGTCCCCACCCCTCCCCCAAGGCTTGGGAATTATGGAAGAGGGGCAGAAAGACTGTAAAAGCCAGAGGTTGGGGAAAAACAGAAGCAAAAGTGTATTCTGGACATAAAAGGACCATTGCACACATGAACACACAGCAGCTATGATTGTCTGCACAAGACTAGAACAAGACCAAGCCAGTCAACATTCCTTCATTGGTAGGGAGGGTCTGAGGAGCTGAGGAGCTATGGACAGCTGGCAGCTTCTTGGGGAGGGAGAGTCCATTTTCTTTAAGGGTGTGGCCTATGGTAGGCGGGCCGTGCCCCAGTGGATAGCCCCACATCCATGAGTGTACCGACAGCACAAATTAGACTTGGTGTGTTACTGCCAAAATAACAGGGGGACACAGAGCTGGGAGGGGGAGGGGGATCTTGGAGGAGCTGAGGAAGAGGGGGTAAATATGATCAAGATACATTGTATGCATGTGTGAGTTTCTCAAAGAATTAATAAAAATGTATATTTAAAGAAGTATTTGATACATAGAAACAAAAGACATACAATATTGTTTACGTACACTTTAATTTTCAGACTGCATTTTATATCCACTACAGTATTTGTTGGATTTGTGAAAGTCACCCCAAATCCTTCAAGGAATGAAGCATTGTACAAACAGACAGAAGAAAACTGTCTTCAGGGAGAAATGTGTGGGTTTAAGAGAAAATGTATCATGATTTTACTGCAGGCCCTGAATTGTTTTCCTTGGATGTCTCCAACGGCCTGATGACTGTTCTTGTAGCATTCAGTCTTGCCTACATCAATTTACCTTTCACCCAGATGTCAGTGCTTTCAGAAATAAAAATTGGTTTGATGGCTCCTAATGACTTATCATTATGCCCGTAGAATAATGCATCTCTCAGCCCTTATCAGTGAAGTTTCTTTTTGTAGTAAATGGTGATTGACACAGAGATCCACAAGTGGCCATTGTGCAGAAAATAAGAGACTGTGGAGCGCTCAGTCCTAAATGGGACTTCTGTATCATATCCGTCCCTACAAGGCTCAGCAGCCATCAAGGAAGAGCGGGCAGAAAGGTTGTAAGAGGCAGGGCGATGGATGACTAGAACAAAAGTGTTTTCTGGACACAACAGGGTGGTTGTACATATAAACCCACAGCAGCTGTGGCAGCAGGCACAAGACCCGTACAAACTCAAACCAGAGAAAGTTCCAGTGTGGAGGTGGGGGGCGGGCATGAAGCCCCACCCCCAACTATTGGCAATCGACAGCTGCCAGGAGAAGAAGAAGTTGTTTTCTTGAGAGGTGGGATCCCACACTCCAGGGAATGGTCCCATACCTCAAATATTTGGGGAACACAAATTGGACTTGGTCTTTTTCAAAAAAGATGGATTTGTATTTGTATGGGGTAGGTAGGGGTGGGTCTGAGAGGAGGTGGAGGAGGGGACTGAATATGATCAAAATCCATTGTATGAAATTCACAAAGAATTAATAAGGATATTATTTCTTAAAAAAAAAAGATTAATTTGAGTTACTTCCCGGCTTACGGCTCTCTGTTAGATTCCACTGGCCTCAAGATAAAGTCCACAGCTCTGAGAAGCTTCAGAGTTTTCTTTTTGTTTGCTTCCTGACAGTTTTCCCCACTTCAACTCAGACTTGCCTCTCAAGAAATAGTGTTCTGTTTGCCCTTCCTTGAATGGACCCTCTGCTTCCTGCATGTGAAGCTCTTTGTGCTGTCATAATACTTCTCGGGGGTTGTCCTTCCCTTTTTAGAGCTCTTCTCACACGTCACTGTCATTAGGGGAACTCTCTTTGGTTCTGTCCTCTCTAAGTAAGTGGCTTGGCTGGTGTTCCGACTGTGTATCCCTCAGACAGCGCGTGGATACATATGCATTACATACTCGGTGATTTGGACTGCCTATGTGCAGTAAGCCAGAAGATGTCAACTTGCAGTTAGGTTTTCAGTATGTATAAATGTTTTGGATGGAAGGCAAAAAGAGGAGCAGGATCGTTGGAGGTCTAGCAGAAATGGAGGCGTCCGCACATAGGCAAGGGCAGAGCAACTTCCTGCCTACTTCTGAGAGCAAGCTGCCCCAGTGGCTGCACGCTCTATTCTGCTTCTCCATGCCTCAAGTGCAGAACACTGACCCTGTCTAGGGAGCTGCAACAGATAAAACCATCCCCGGCAACCCAGCTTTTCTCTCTCATCAGTTGCGGCTTCATTTGATCTTAGTGCTTTGTCATATTTCTCAATGGGTTTAGAACTCTTATAGAGCAAAGGATTAATATTATTGAATCCTCTCAGTCCAACCCAGAATGCATTGATATGGCTGGCCAGGACAAGGACATCTCTAGACAACAGAAGCAGTAGCCAGAGGATGGGGAAAGAGAAGTATTTGTGAAACAGTTCAGATTTTATGGGAGATATTCCACACACACCCTGGAACTCTCAGAGAGACATAGAGAAAGTCTAGCTGCGCCATTTGGTGGTTGAGGACTGGTAATAGAGCAGATCTGAGGAGGAAGCTCTTGAAGTGAGTTAATCCCAGATTCACTGCTAAGGGAAGATTCAGATTGCAATAATTAAAGAATACCCAAAGACTTCCTGATGGTAAATAATACCGTACCAGGAGCTTTATAGGACTTATGGGAAAGGTAGTCCAACATCCAATAAGTTTATAGTCTAGTACAATTTAATGAAATGTCAACTTTTCTTCCTGCTGTGGAAACCACATTTTCCTTAGAGGTTTCCACTGAAATTCTTTCCAATTTTACTCTCCTTATTTATTGATTCTGAAGTCTGGTAGAGAAGGTAAGAGATTAGACTTGCTTAAAGGAACTCAGCTATGAGCTCCTACTGCTCACTCAAATCTTACTGAAGCTGAAATTCTCAAGATGCCAGGTTTTGACGATGTCCACAAATCAGTTCGAGGGAACGAGTTGTGAGTGTGCATCACTGCGTCTAGCTGACTTTTTTTTTTTTCCTGGAGGGGCAGAAAAGCATAAGTTCAGCACAATTCTTTTCCTAAATAAATGTTTCATAATGATATTTGTACAAGTTCTCGTTACAACACAGTTAACAAGGGCCAGATTGGTTGTGGCTGAGTTATATTTGCCATTCTGTGGCTTACATATTTGTAAATAGGCCAGATTGTGGTCTTAATTGGGGTCACTCGGGGAGGGTTTTGGGGTGGTGCAACAAGGTCACTCCATTTCCCTTCTGTGGTTCCTCACTAGTCATTTTGTGTGCCGAAGTGCAGTGAGCATGAAGAAGCCCCAGAGCACGTTGGCTCTGGGAGAAGCAGCCGGCTTCCAGAGCACGCAGGGCTGGAGATGGTTCCATGCGACAGGAACGATTTTCCTCAAACCTGCAGCGCCTCTCTTCCTTTCTCAGGAGGAGGGAGTTGGCAAAGCCGCAGCAGGAAGAGCCCGCGTTGGAGCCAGGCAGCCCCACGGCCGCTTACATTGCTCTGTCACCTACTTGCTATGACTTTGAGCAAGTTCCTGTTGTGGCTTGGCTGCTTCTCCCTATGCTGATATGTTGGAGACTGCCACAGTGGTGGGAGATGGGACCTGTAAGAGGTGATTAGGTCATAAGGCCTTTGTCCCCATGAACAAACTGTTGCCATTGTCTTGGGATTCATGCTCTCTGGTTCTGCTTTCCCCTATGACATAACACAGCAAGAGTGCCTTCCCAAGCTTCCTGCACCTTTATGTCAGCTGTTCCCGTCCCTGGCATGGTAAGCAATGTACTGCTCATCTATATGAATGATCTAGTCTGTGATACTCATTAGAACAACACAACATGAACCAAGACAGTGCCTTGATGTGTGTTTCCAGTCTCTGGTTTTTCACCTGAACTATGGGGTAAGACTATTTCAACCGTGGACTAAATGCCATCATATGTATATGAAGACTGAATACATATCAAGCACCTCCAAATGGCAACAAAACAACATTCCTATCAGAGCCAGATACCAGGCAATCGAGAGTGATTTGTTGAATGAAAATAAGAAAAAATAAGCACCTCAGAAATATGCCTTGTTTTGAAAATGGGACATTAGTCAAGTGTAGAAATCAAGAAACAATTAGCAGAACAAAAACATACATTATGTATTCCATCTTGTGCTGAGTACTGTGGGGATTTATGAAGTTTGAAAAGTCAGGGCTCTTTCCATTGAGGTGCACCTGACCCAGGGGGAGATGAGTGCTGTATGTGTAAAACTCCGAAAGAATAAGAAGTTGTGTAGTTCACTGAGCAATGAAAGCATCGCCTGCCCAGGTTGATAGTCCATAGATACTGGGCAAACAAGGTAATAAAGCCTGTCCTAATCAAATGATGATTGTTTTCTGTGGTTTTCCACATACTGAGGAGAGGTATATGAAACTGGGACCCTATCTGCCAGAAAAGTGACTTGATTGGTGAAATTATGACTGACAACCATTTAAAAGTTGGTCCAAAGTTTTGAAGCCAATGGAGAGTTACTGAAAAATCTAATTCTTGGTAAGAACAGTAAAAGTATGTGTCTTATGAGTCAGAATGCAGCCCTTGACATCCCTCCCCGCCCCTTCTTCATGCTACAGAATATGCTGTCCAGGTATGTGAGGCTGCTTCTCTATCTAGACCCCAGTTTGGAGCCTCTGTTTCACCTGGAGAGGGGAAGGTCACCATGTCTTATTTTCTACAGCCCTATGTTGTAGAAGTCCATTTCTAGGCAGGCTAGGCCAAGAGGACTGAGCCTGTTTCGCAGTCCCATTTATCTTGAACACTTAGGAACTTGACTCAGGGTGAGAACACTGAGCCTGAATGCCCCCGCCCTACCTTGCCCTTGCCCATATGCTGGGCGGGCAACGAAAGAAGATCAGGGGCTTCTTCCTCAGTGCGCACCCGTGAGCAAGGTCCGTCACTGTGGGACAAGCTGGTCCCTGTTTCTAGCTCTGGGGCCATGGCACAGGACTTCAGCACTGGAGAAAAGAAGGCTGAAGATCTCTGTGGATCTCCCTAAGGGGACTTATTTCAAGTAAGGCAGGGTGGAAAACTCCATATATATCATTCTTGAATCCAACCCGGTACTTGTTGGAGAGCAATTAAAAGGAGGCTGATGATGCTATACTGCCAGAAAAATGGCAAAGTAGAAAGTGGGCGAAAAGAATGGTGCAGAAGACAATTGAGATCATGCTTTCTGCTATCACAGTCAGTTCCAAGGCCAGGAAAGATGCAGCCACAGGCTAGTCTGTGCCTACTCAGGAGCAGCTGGAGGGGCAGCTTGAAAGTATCTCCAAGCTGCTCACACATAGGTCTCACATACATCTGTTGAGTAGCAGTGAGCTTCACTGACTCCTAAAAAGCCAAGTTTAAAAATAAAAGCACTCCCACCCCTAGCCATGTAGAAGACTGTGAATGCCTTGGGCTTCAGTCTTTCTGGAGTGGTCACAGAAGGAACCTCCAGGCACTAGCCGCCCCCCCGCCCCCGCAACATGAGGATAAAAAAAGTTCTCAAAGTTGCAATAGAAGCCTCAAAGCCACATATCCAGGAGTCAGGGGTGAAAATCCAACTAGTTAAGGGGGTTTAGCATTCAGCAGAGTAGGATGAGCCATTAGCGTTCCAGAGTTCTCATCCTGAGTTAAGTTCTTATGCATTCAAGATAGGTGAGTTAACTTCCTTTGATGGGTAAGTGGCGTGTGCCACTAGAAAGTCAGACTAAGATGAAGGCAAAAGAGAAAAAGAACTGAGTAGGGACATCAGAGGCTACCCCTGGCTGTGGAAATAGATTTGGTAGAGTTAGTTCTGTCAGGACACCTTAGTGCAAGCAAGCAAGGACAATGCTTAAGGAGAAATAGTACTTACAGTTGTTATTACACGTTTCTTAAAATGTCCATTTTCAAAGAAAAATATTTTTAAAAAGGAAGGAGACATTCAAAACACAGGGGAGAAGCCAAGCAACAGAATTTGCCTTTGTAAAGACCCCTGTAACAGACTTAGCAGACAAGGTCTTCAAGAACACTCTTATAAGAGATTGTGGAGATGACTCTGGGGGGAAGGAGCTTGCCACACATGCATGAGGACCCAAGTTCAGATCTCTAACCCACAAATAAAAAGCCAGGCACGGCGGTGTGTGACTATAACCCCAGTGTTGAGGGCATAAGATAGGAAGATCCCTGGGGTTCAGTGGCCATCCGGTCTAGCCAAACTGCTGAGTTCCAGGTTCAGTGGGAGACCCTGTCTCAAAAACCAAGGTACAGAAGATAGAGGAAGACATCTAATGGTGACCTCTGGACTCCACATGCATACAGGCATGTGAGCACCCATATAAGTACATATACTACACAGACACACACATGCACACACACACACACACACACACGAACTCTTAGAAGAAAACACAGAGGTATATATTTGTGACACTGGGTTATGTATAGTTTCTTAAACATGGTCAGAAGCACAAGCAAGGACAATATGATTAGATAAATTGAGCCAGGCGTGGTGGCACACACCTGTAATACTCAGGAGACAGAGGCAGGAGGATGATCAGTTCCACCTCAGCCTGGACTACATAACAGGGGCCTGTATAAACTAATAATAATAATAATAAACAACATATTCAACTACTTTAAATTTTAAAACATTTGAGTTGTGAACACTATCACAAAAAAGACAATATAAGAATGAGTGATAATATTTCTAAAACACATATCTGAGAAAGTTGTATCCAGAATATATAAAGAACTCTTGTTAGTTTGTTTTTTTTTAAGGGTCTCCCTGTCACAGCCTGCCTGGAAATCACTATGTGGACCAGGCTGGCGTCCATCTCACTGAGATCCACCTGCTTCTGCCTCTAGAGGGCTGGGATTAAAGGCCCATACCACTATGCCTGGAGTTAAGAACTCTCTTTTTAAAAAAAGAATATCATTTACTTATTTATTTTCTTTTTATATATATGAGTGTATTGCTTGCCTGCCTGTAAGTGCACCTGTCTCGTGCAATGCTCACAGAAGTCAGAAGAGAGTGTCAGATACCCCTGGAACTAGAGTTATGGATGGTTGTTAGCTGCCATGCAGGTGCTGGGAATCGAACCTGGGTCCTCTGCAAGAGCAGTTAGTGCTCTGAACTACTAAGCCATCTCTCCAACCCAAGAACTCTTAGTCAATAGAAAAAAAAGATAGATAATCAGTTTTTTAGGGGGCAAAGAATTTGATTAGACCTTTCTTTATAGAAGATAAACAGATGGCCAGCAAGCACATGAAAGATACTCAATATTAATCTTTAGAAATGTATAAATCCAAATCACACCGATATGCCACATCACTAAGAGGATTCTAATGATAAAATTGGCTAACAAGTTTCGGAGAGGACATAGAAAAACTGGAATGCAAAATGTGGTAGCGACCCTGGAAATCATCTCAGCTGTTTATATAACTATCAAGTCACTATATGGCCAGCAGTTCAATCCTGAGGCATAGGAAAACACATCCACACAAAAACTCATACATGAATGTTCAAAGTATCATTAGTCATAATAACTCAATGTGGGAAAACTCTTACCTGCTGATTAACAATTTCTAAAGCAGTATATCCTCACAATGGAATACTTTTGTTATAACTCAGGTATATGCTACAACATAACATGGCTCCACCTTGAAAACATTAAGCTAAGTGAACAGGTCAAGCCACAAAAAGTCACATATTACATTATTACACTTTTATGCAATGTCTCAAATAGGCAATCCATATAGACAAATCACAATAAGTTAAAGATTTTATGGAACTGAAGGGTTGAGAGGATTGTATGAGATAGAGTTTCTTGTCTAAATGATGCTCAAGTTGATGGAGATGACAGTTATACAATCATATGAACAGACAGAAAGATGTGTATTTTACATTTTAAGTGGTCACATTGTATAGCATGTTAATTGTGCCTCAATAAAGCTATTAAGGGAGATATCAGATGATGTATTACTTATACAAATTTCTTTATTGCTGAGGAAAGGAAAGAATAGAGGCTAAGGATACTGGACAAAGTGTTGGGCGAAGAAATAATAGTTGAAATGTGCCTTATAGAGATGTATTTCTGCCTGTGTTGAGGAATCAGGATAAACAAATACAATGGCCTGGGAAATGTCTACCTACTTAAATATAACTGGGAGGATTTGATGACATCACTCTCTAACACTTAGCAAATTATTTCTTTCCTTTAGTTCCTTCTATATTAATTAAGGAAACATCCACAGGCCTTGAGATCAAGTAGCATTTGGTTCAAATACTAACTTCTAAAGAAGTTTTTTGGAAGTTTAAATAATGCTTGAAAACCCTAGTGTTCAAACCTGTTGCAAATGGGATTCAAATGCATAACAGGTGTGACCCTCAATAGATACCTTTGCTTTCTTAACCTAAATCCAACTCTGAACTCCTTTCATTTTAGGTGGGTTCAGTTCCCCCCCTTTTACCTTTGGGTGTGTGGAACAAGTCCCTGCGTGCTTTTGCAGGACCGTTGATAGCTCTGCTCACTGCTGAGATGCTGGCTGTTCTCTGGGGGACCTCATGCCCTGTGGAGACAGGAGCCCCTGCTCCTGTGTCTTACATGTCTATGAATTCCACTGACAACTCACCTTTTCTGAGCACTTGCCTCTTTCTGGGCCACTATAGGTCACCGGGGCCTTGTTGACTTTCTATGCCTTTCCCATATCTATATCTTTCCTTTGCCTTGCCTTCCAAGTCTCTTCCTTCCTCCTTGGGGAGTCTAGCATAACCTCAGTGAGTTTTATATCAAACAACTCGCCAATCAAGTTTCCAACCCTGAGAATTTGTTGGTGGGTCTTTAGGACTCTGATCCATGTATACTAAAGAAGCACATAGCACCAGGAAGAATCAATGCAATTTTAGCATCTGCTCTCCAAATATCCACAGAAACATAAAAGTCAACACCTCAAGGAAGCATCCTATCAATAGTTACTTTTCTTCATGCCTCTCAGTCTAAGAAGAAGCAATGTGAGAACTCTTTGGGCATTAGAATTATTGACTCACTGACACTCTGTGATGCTGTAAAGTTCCGGATTTATCATTCAACAGAATTTATTTCATACACAAAACATCACAACAAAGAGTACTCCAGGAAGCAGCAAACCTTTCCAGACCTTCAGGTAGAAATGCAGAGCTATGGTGTTTAAGAATGGAGAGATGCCTACCCGTGTGTTTGAGGAGCACGCTGGTTGAAGGATTCACGGATGACCATATATGTGCATCAGCTGCATGGCAGGCCTGGGAGATGTAGACGTAGAAGGTGAAGCTGCAAAGAGTTAAGGCAAATGCTAAGAGGACAAGGTGAGGATTATTACTTCTGCAGAGGGTTGCACAAAGTAAGTAGATGCCTGAAGCCTGGGTTTATACCAGGAACGATTCTGCGTAGTAGTTCCACATACACATCCTGTCAGCTTGAGCTCAGAACCAGCACCTGCCATTTACTAGCTGTGTAATTGTGGATGAGTTAATAAACTTCCCTGGTTTTCTCATTTAGAGAAATGGGGTAAAATGATGGTGCCTATTTCATAGAGTTAAGAAGCTTGAGTTAGAAAATGTATGTGAACCATGGTATAGTCTTTGCTCCTGTGCTCACTGTAATGACAGTGGCTATAGGAGTGGTATTCCAGGAGTGACTCAGTGCATTGTATACAGAATCCCATAAAGCCAGTGCCGTTATCATTCTGCTGTTTTAAAAAAGAAGAAAAGGAAGATCAGAGGAGTGGCCAAGGTAGTGATCAAACTCCAGCCTTTTCTTTCTTTATTAAGATTTATTTTATTTTGGTGCCTGTGTGTGTGTGTGTGTGTGTGTGTGTGTGTGTGTATGTTCTTCTAGAGGCCAGAAGAGGGCATCAGATCCCCTGGAGTTGGAGTTACAGGAGGTTGTGAGTTGTCAGATATGGGTTGCTGGAAACTGAACTTGGGTCCTTTTAAGAGTAATAAGTGCTCTAACCACTAAACCCTCTTTCCAGACCATTATTGAGAATTTTTAAAATACATCTTCATCAGGAAATTGTAATGCAGTTTTGTTTTGTTTTCTTTTTATTGTGCCCTTATGTATGGTAGGAAGCTTCGCACGGCCTTTATAGAATGACAGAATTCAGCAGTTAGTGCATCCATTTTTGGCTTTTTTTTGTTGTTGTTGGGACACTCACTTATTATTTCTTCAGTTTCATTGTTTGTCATGGATCAGTTTAAATTACTTTTATCTTTTTATTGGACTTAGGTGGTTATAGTGCCCAGAGCCTTGTCTATTCTAGATTTTCCAGTTTTAAAAATAATACATTTCAAGGTATTGCATAATGTTCAGAAGATTTTATTGGTATTTGCTGTAATGCATAGATTTCATTTCTAATTTTATTTATTTTTCTCTTCTCCCTTCATTTATTTATTTTTATATTTTATGTGAGTGTATTGCCTGTATGTGTGTAAGTGCACCCATGTCATGCAATGCCTGTGAAGGTCAGAAGAAGGCACTGGACTCCCCTGGACCTAGACTTCTGCATGGTTGTTAGCTGCCATGTGAGTGCTGGTAATTGAACCCAGAATCTCTGCAAGAGCGGCCAGTGCTCTTAATGGCTAAGACATATTTCCAACCCTGTTCTTGCTCCTTAAAAAAATTTAGGCTAAGGGTTTGTCAATCTGATTTAGGTTTTCAACTCTTTATTTCAGTAATTCTTTGTATTGTTCTTTTATTCTTCATTTCATTAATCTCTGTCTTGATCCTAATAATTTTTTTCTGTCTATGGATTCTGTTTAGTATCTCCTTGTTTTTCTTCCTTTTCAGAAGCATCATTAAATTATTTGAGTTCTTTTAGCATAAGCACTCATGACTACAACTTTCTCTTTAAAAGTGCTTTTGCTGCATTCCAAAGTTCCTAGTAAACTATACTTTTTTTTTTTCAATTCTAGGAATTTTAAAATTTTCTCCCTGATTTTTTCAATATCATCCAAGTTTGTATTGTTCAATCTCTGTGTATTTATTTAGTCTCTCTTGCTATTGATTTCTAACTGTTTTATTACGACCTGAAAAGATATTAAAAATTATTCTATGTTCCTTTGAAGCACTAAGACTTGTTTTGAGATTTATTTTGACAATGTTCCCTGGGCTTGCAATGATTTATGTCAGTTGTTAACTTGACATGATCTGAAATGATCTGGGTGATAAACCTCCAGGTACACGTGTGAGGGATCATTTATTTAGATTAAGTAGCCTCTGGGGAGTGCCTATGAAGGATTATCCTAATCTGGTTAATTCAGAGGAAAAATCCATCCAGAAAGAGGGCAGCACCCTTCCTGGGGGTCGAGTCCCAGGCTGCATTAAAAGGAGGCTGCTAAGCGTAAGTACTCATCAACCTGTGTTTCTTGATTGTGGATGCATTGTGGCCAGCTGCCTCAAGCTCCTGCCACCATGAACTCTCTGCTATGATGGACTGTAACTTCTGTGAGTCAAATAAACCCTTCCTTCCTTCCATTGCTTCTGTCAGATATTTTATTGTAACAATGAAAGAAGCAATTAACACAGGTCTGTTGAGAAGATTGTATATTCTAAAACTGTTGGATGGAATATTGTAAATGTCCATTCAGTGCATTTCATCTGGTGCAGTTAAACTCTGAAGTTTCTTTGTTGATTTTTTGTGGCTCTGAATTATCTATCTATTGATTGAGCGGGGCAATAAAGGCTCCCACTATTACTGTACTTGGACCTATTTGAATGTTATATCCAGCAGTGTTTGTTTTATGAAACTGTTAGTCCCAATGTTCAGTGTATAATATATAATTGTTGTAACGCCTTTAATTTTTACAATTTATTTTTATTATGTGTGAGAGTTTTGCTTACATGTATGTAAGTGTATGCTGTGGCTGTGGAGGCCAGAAAATGGCACAGATCTGGAAATGGAGTTATGAACTGTTGTTAGCTGGGAACCAAAATTAGGTCCTCTGGAAGAGCAGCCAGTGCTCTTAACCACTAAGTCATGTCTCCAGCCCCTGTTACATCTTCTTTATAGAGTTTATAGAGTATTCCCTGTTTGATATGAACTGATGTTTCAAAAATCTCTGCTTATTAATTTTGGCTCAGAGTCAATTTCGCCAGACCTAAGTATAGCTGTTCCTGCCTTTAGGAACTTCCATCTACTTGGAATATAGGTTTCCATCCTTTCTTCTCAGCATGGGTGTGTCTTTGCCAGGAAGTGTGTTTTATGAATTTGGATCTTATTTTTAAGTCCAATTTGATAATCTGTATCTTTCAATTAGCGAGTTGAGACCATTTGCATTTGGAGTTATTATTGAGCTGGGCTGCTGTTCCCTTCATGTTAGACCATTTGCATTTGGAGTTATTATTGAGCTGGGTTGCTGTTCCCTTCATGTTAGAGTCGGTGCAGTACTGCTTTTCTTTCTACAGATATTTATAACGTTCCTGTCTGTGTCAGGCAGTCTATGTTAGCTTACTGTGCAGAGAGAGGCAAGAGACACATATGCAGATAACCAGTGGGTATAATGCAAGGCGAAGTGTAGAGTAAAATATTAAGCACAGGAAGGTATGGGATTAGAAAGGGGGTCACTAGCCAGAGGAAGATCAGGGGAAACTTCCTAGAGGGAGAAATATTTGTGGACAAGGAAGGGAAGAACATGTCGAGAACAAAAGTTCCTCGATCTTGGAAGACTTTAATATGTGAGGCAGGACTCCAATTAGGTCATCTGATAGACTGATGCTAGACTTATTTAGACCTGGGATGTCATGCTGTGCGCATCCCAGCCATGAGGAGTCATTTAAGGAGATGAGGTGAGTAAGCCATGGCCAGATCTCACTCCCTCTGACAGCTGGGTACATGATAGACTAAATAGGAAGCTGGCTCAGGGGCTTTGGAAGTGATATAAGAGGATACAGGGTTTGCATCCCATGAATCAGTATAAAGAAGAGGGGGTGGGCTCCGTGATTCAGAATTTGTATTGCTCTTACAGAGGACCCCAGTGGTTCCCAGTGCTCACATCAGGCGGCTCCACAAACGCAAGTAGCTCCAGTCCAGTGGGACCTGATAACTGTAGCCTCTGTAGGCACTGTCACTCAACACACCACGCCACATACAGAAACATGCAATTAAAAACAAACAATTTTTTAAAAAGAAGAGGGAATGGATTTGAAGTAACTTCTAAATAGATACGTAAAAGCCTAGTGACCGGACTGAGGGGCAGGAGAGAGAAGAATCAGGGACGGTGTGTGGGTTCTGGTTTGGGTAAGTATTGGGTAATGATACTCCAAAGTCTTCCAGGGAACATAGGAAAGAGAAGGCTTAGGGAGAAGACTATGTGTGTGATGTGTGTCTGACTGTCGGTCTGCATGCTGACTGTCAAAACTCTGCGGAAAAAGGCACTGGCCTTTGTCACTAGGCAGGCTTTTCTGGCTGGAAGAGAGATTTAGAAGTCAGAGACACTGACAGTCAGTTCTGTGAGCACCGTGAGAGCAAGGACTCTTTTTCTGTTTATCACCTATTTTCAGTGCCTACCACAGTAAGTGACACATAGCTAATGCTTAATAAACATCACCACTAGGCAAATAGAGTAATTATAATGATCTATGGTATGGGAATGCATATAAGGTTGTGCCCGTCTGTACTTTGATGAGCCTGTGGGCGGAACCATACCTTCATCCATGAGGCACTGAACTGACATTCATTTGCTTCTTATGAGAATATATGCATTATTACTATTCCCATTTGAAGAACAGAAACTGAGTCATGTAAGAGGCAAGTAACCTGCCTGAGTTTCCAGAACTAAGGAGTGGTAAAACTATGATTCAAAGGTAAGTAAACCTTGAGGTTTGTTCTCTGTGTCTTTGCTATCATGTTCTTGTTTTAAGTTGTTTTCACTACAGGTTGGAGAGATGGCTCAGTGGTTAAGAGCACTGGCTACTCTTGCGGAAGACCTGGGTTCCGTTTCTGGCACCCACGTGGTGGCTCACAACTGTTCTTAACTCCAGTTCCAAGGGATCTAAATACCTTCTTCTGGTCTCCTTGGACATCGTATGACATGGGTACACTTACATACCTGCAGGCAAACACTCATACACATAAAATAAAAATTTAATAATTGTTTTATTTTAAATAAGATTTTTTTCTTTCACTAATAAAAAGTTTTAGCATGTAAATACTATAATTTCCAGATTATATACGTTCAAGTCAACATGAAATTTTATTGTACCTTTTAATTTATCAAATGCACATTCAAACAGGAGTCAGCCTGAGCATCACCATCCTTATAAAGCATCCTTAGCAGCCTCTCCTTTCTCCTAATGTTAAGCTTACCTTCTAGTCTCTCTAGCTTCTTGGGACGCTGCTCTTAATGCATACTATTTTGTATTGAACAGGTTTTTTAACGTGTGGATTTTTCCTAAGGGTCAAGACTTCATTTTTCTGTATCCTCAAATAGCTACCAACACTAATACTACGCATGGATTATAGTGAGCACATAGTGGATGCTAACCGAATGAATGTGAACAAAGAATAAATTATTCCTTATTTTACTAACATTTGACCAGAAGGTATACTGTAGACAGCGTACCTCCCATTTCCCTTGAGTTTTCAGTCTAGCAAGGGAAACCAAATGCCATCTCTCTTCTTATTACGCACAGAAACTGGCACTGAGGTGAGCTGTGTGGGCCACGTGTCATTTATCCAGTTGCACCTCCCTGGAGTAACAGCAAAGCCTTGTGTCCCATTGCTATGTGTCACCCCAGTGTCCAGAGGGAATGTGGAGGGGAACTAATTCTCCCCACCTAGAGAGCAGCATTGCACACGTTTCTCCCAAAGCCAGAGCCTGGTGTAGATGTCTTGACTGGCTTGCTGATGCCATGCCAGGGCTGGAAATCCCCTGGGAATTCCTGGACTACCACCATCCCATTCTATCTTTCGATGTAATTGGGATCTAGGCCTGCTCACAGCATTCTTTTTAGCTCCTGTTTTCTGAAGACCTATTTCTATTAGTCCTTGCTATATATTTACTTAGGAATAAAGTCAACATTCAGAGTCATCGTGGCATATGGTTAGTGTTTGCTGTGGGGTGGAGTATCCATTTCTCCATCATGTGGCAAAAGTGCGGCAGCTGTAATATCTCATTACAGAGCTTCGTTCTATTTAATAAAAAAAATAGTATTGCTCTACTTAACAAAATTATCTTCATCCCCTCACCCTCTTAAAAAACCCGATCTGTGGTTTCAATGTCTTTCGCCATAATAGCTCTAGATGGTTTGCATGTGATATTAGTTAGCTCCAGAATCTGCTTTCAATTCATTTGCTTCAGATGATATTTTCACTGTGAGCCATTAGTCACCAAATGTTGACAAGCATTTGTAAGGGTGCCATCTCTCCCTTTGTTTATATGCAAGTGCAGCGACTAAAATGATTTATTTACGCTTTAATTAAAATTTGTGGATAGACCAGTGATTTTTAGCAGTGACTTTTCTAATTTGTGGCCTCAAGAAAGAGAAAAAAAATCAATAACCTGATACCATTTATGTTTTTATAGTTACCCTGGGCATTTACAATGCAGACCTACTACTCACCTGCAGTCTCACTCCAAGGAGAGTGAGCCTCTCCACATAAATCTTCCCCGGCGGCCGAGAGGGCCTATATTTCAGAGTCACTTCCCTTTTATGTCAGCTCTAAGTGAGATGTTCCATGCTTGCCTTTTTCATGGTTTTCACAGCAAGGCACAAGGCTAAAATGAATATTGAAAGAAAATTGATGGACTATAAGCTTTATAATACTTGACCCAATCTGTACAGACTGCTTAGAATTTTAATAATTCAAACACATTGATTTTGGTTCCTGCCTATCGCACTTTCCACACTGAAAATGTACCCTATAGGGTCTTTGGAAAGAACATCCCCCAAATGCCAGGCTTTTATAGGAACTTAATATATTCAACATTGCAGGTGCATAAATCTCCATGAAATTGCACCGAGTTAATGCATTTACTGGTGCGCACAATTCAGTAACTACTTTGTAAAAGTCCAAATAAAGATAGATAAGACAGGTAGATACGCAGAAGTAATGAGTAGATGTCGCACTGCGCTGTGTGTTAGCAAGGTGGGGCCATTCCCACAAGGCTGTCAGCCTAGCGGGAAAAGAATTCATTAATTTTCCGAGGCGTTGGAGAGGGTTTTAATTGCTGATTTTCAAAGTCTATGGAAAAGAAACTGGTTTTACATTGTCTGCCAGACTCCAGTTACCATCTCCCGATAGTCAGGCTTGGGTGTGTGTGGGTAGAGTGATGACAAGAAGGTGGGAATGCTAGGGTTGTGCTCACCACTTTGGCTCCGTGAGATAAAGACCCTAATGGAAGGCTCCCATTCAAGCTCCCCCTGTTGGAATTATCTCCCAGTCCCTGCAAACACTCACACTTGTGTTTGCCTTTCGCTCATCCCTCCCTCTTGCCTTAAGTTTTGGCAGTTCAGCTCTGGGAACATTCGTGTCAAGTTTGCACTGCAGCACGTGGGAAACATCTGGCCACTTTCTACCAAGAGGACAGAATTAGGGGCTTTACTAGGAGTGGATCTGTGTCCATGGAACAACAGTTCATTTCTTGGGAACTTTCTACCATATCAGCAGAACTTTCCTTCACATGTCCTTTTGTGTTATAAAGTCAAACAAGAGAGGAAGAGTTCTGGTTGGAGCCGTGGTCTTTTAATCGATGAAATGCATGTTCTTTTATCCTGACCGAGTCTGTGACATCGCTGCAGAACTCCGGGCTGTTTGGATCAGAGGTGGGGAAAGTCCAAACTCACACTGCTTCAGTGTTGATCATCTGTCAGTGAGCAGGAAATGAAAAAGCCACCCACGCAAATGTTGTGGCCTGCATTCTGCCATAGACAAGACTCTTGTCCTCTCTGAGGCACACCTCCTGACTGTTATTTGAGATATCCTGAATGGTTTTCAAGTCCTAGAGCACAAAGGCTCTCTATTTTCAAACCTTTGGCCTTGTTCTTTCCTGTTTAGACCATGCTTTCTTGTCTGTCTACCTGTGTCACCATCAACTGGGTTACTGCTAACCCCTTAACATAAAGTTCTTTGCCTAGGCAGTCCCTGAATCTCAGGTGCAGTCTAACTATCCTTAGCAAGTGTTCCCATAGAAATCAAACCATTCCATTGGCATTAACTCGTGGCATTCTAACTTTTAAAGCTTTGTTTAGCATGTCTTTCCCGTGAACAAAAATCCCTCGTGAAATGTAAGAAGACCTAGTTGGGTTTATTGCAATAAAAATGTTGATAAACTCCTATGTCTCGTATAGGAGATGTGATAACAAATGAACAAAAAAATTAGCAAATTAGGAATGAGATCATTTTTAGTATTAGAAAAGAGTCTCTTAAAAACAAAGCAGAACAACTTAAAGTTGATATCTTCTTTAGTGGATGAAATAGTCAAAGATATTCCCAAAGATGGGAATAAAATACCTGCTGTCAAGACTTTTGTCTAACATTATGTTGCAGGTCCTAGTGATTGAAATAAAATGAAAACACAGTAAGTAATATGAAGAAGAAAAATGTCATTATTCACAGACAATTTGATTGTAAGTATAGAAAGGCTGAAAGAATCTAAACAAAGCATAATTAATAAATGAATGCTGTGGTACTCTGGATACAAAGTCCGTATACAAATAGCTTTAATCATCAGATATACCAGTAGCAAAGTAGAAATTCAAATTTCTAAGACGCAAAAAGGTACCTTCTATAATATTTATGTATAAACTAAGGAAAGAAGTACAACACTGCCATACCATGTAGCATTGCTAAGAGAAATCAAATATCTAACCGAAGGAATGGGTATATCATATTCCTGAGACAAAAGACTCAGAATCATCTATGTGTATGAATACCAATCTACTACATGATCCAGAGACTTGATAAAACTTCATTTAGAATCCCAGCTAGTATTTTTATACATTTGGAAACTAAGTAATTCTAATATTTATACAAAAATGTAAATAATCTAAACAAGGTAAAGCAATTTTGAAGAATAAAGTTTGAGATCTGATACTATTACATAGTAATACTTACAAGAAACATTCAAAGAGCTAAGTGTGGTAGTGCATGCCTATAATCTCAGCATTAGGGAGGCAGAGGCAGGTAGATCTCTGTGAGACTATGGGCACCCTGGTCTATATAATGAGTTCTAGGCTAGCTGGGTCTACAGGAAGACCCTCTCTCAAACAAATAATCAACCAATCAAAGAACAACAACAACAAAAAAGAAACATCTGAAATTCACTTGAAAAATACATATGCTTTGTAATTACTGATTGGAAAGTTGCATATGAATTTATTAGTTTAAATTATCAGTTATCTAATTCATATCACTCATATGTTTTCTGAATTTTTTTGATCTGTGTATTCTATAAATTACTGAGAAGGTGCTTTAAAATCTCCCAATATGGAATAAATTTAACAGAAGAACTGCAAATCTCGTATACTGAAAACTATGAAATACATCTGAAAGAAATTAAAGAAGATATAGGCAAACAGAAAGGCGTTCTATGTTCAGAGAATGGAAAGCTTAACATTAGGAAAATAGCAACAGTCCGCCACAGGGTCTACACACTCAACACAATCCTTATTGTAGTCTCCAATGAATGTTTACTCAGAAATCAGGGTGTGGTCATAAAGGTTCATGTGGAAATGCAACAACCTTAACTAGTCTAAACCACCTGGAGAAAGGAGTTCCAAGTTAGAGAGCTCCTACTTCCTGATTTGGAAACTGGCTCTGAAACTGCAGTAACTAGAACAGTGTGGCATCCCAAAGGGAGGAGCATAGGCATTAGTGGGATAGATGCAAAAGTCCAGAAATAAATCCCTACCATTATAGACCACTAACTTCAGAAATGGGGCCAAGACAATTCAATGGGGGAATGAAGATCTTTTAAACAAATGATGTTTGGACAACTTGAGAATCACAGCAAAAGAACAAAATAGCAAAATAACAAAATTCCCAGGCTTCAAAGTAAATACACAAAAGTGAAATTGAAAATTACACATCTGATAAGCATGTGTGTTTAGAATGAGTGAAGATCTTACAGAATTCAGTAGTGAAAGGGCACTTTGGTTTACAACTGGGCAAAGGATTTGAGTAACAATTCTTCTGTAGAAGACATAGGAACGGCCAGATGTACACGAAAAGATTCTCAAGGTCATTAATCAGGGAAATGCATGTCAAGTGACAGACAGCAAGACACTACTTTAAATCTTTCAGGGTGACTGTAAATTTTAAAAAGAAAAACAACAGAAAGAAATGTTGGCAAGAATATGAGGAAATTGGAAATCTCATTCACTCTTCGTAGGAATGTCAGTTAGTCCAGCACAACATAAAGTCTGATGGTTCCTACAGGTCATCTAGAATTACCTAGATGCTGATGGTGGCACAGCCTGTGGTCCCAGCGACTCAGCTGAGGCAGGATGACGGCAAAGTGAAGCCCTGCCTGGACACAGAAAGAGTCCAAGGCCAACCTGGGAAAATTACTGAGAACATGTCTCAAAATAAAAAGTAAAAGAGTAAAAAAGAGCGAGCGAGTGAGAGAGTGAGAATATCATACGATCAGTCATGCTACTCTGTGGCACATACCAGAATGAGGACCTGTTATGGATCAATGCAAGACAATGTGCACTGTAGCATTTTCAAGCGTCTATCAACAGACAATCTGATAAACAAATGAGATGAAGACATAAAATGAAATATCCAGGCATTAAAGGGAACAAATCCCTATGACATTCTACAGCATGGACAACCTTTAAAAACAAGTGCTAACTGCAAAAAAAGCCAGACACAGAAGGACACATGTGCATGATTGTACTTGTATGAAATAACGAATATTGGAAAATTCATGGCCAGAAAGTAGACTAGAGATTACCAGGACTGGGGAGGAAGAGACTGGAAGATACACTTGGCTCAAAGGTTACAGAGTTTCTGTGTGGTCAATGAAGATCTGAAAAACAGAGGTGATGGTTGTTTGATGCCATGAGTACAATTGATACTCTTACATTATACATTGAAATGGCAAGTTCTGTTAACTTACAACTAAAATTTCTTTGATTCACTTTATTTTATGCCTATGAGTGTTTTGCCTACATGTATGTAAGTGCACCTGTGTTGTGCATTGCCCATGGAGACCAGAAGAGAGCATTGGATTCCCTGGAACTGAAGTTATGGATGGTCTTTAGGTCTTTATTCATAGGGTGCTGGGAACTGAGCCTGGGTTCTCTGAAAGACCATCGCTCCTAATCACTGGGCCATCTCTCCAGTCCTGTATCTTACAATAAAAAATAATAATCTAAACTGGAAAGCCCATGTAGTTTTACACTTGAAATGAATGCATTATATAGTATGTGATCTATGCTTTTAAAAGCTGTCAAAGATGGAGATGGGATTTGAGTAGACAGTTCTGCAGGGAAGGCATTCAACTGGCCAGAGGCACATGTAGACACTCAACAATGTTAACCATTGGAGAAATGGAATTTGAAACCACAATAGCACACATTAGGGTGCCTGTAGTCAAAATGCTCAAAGCAAAATGCTAGACAAGTGTGTGGACAAGATGGGGCAAAAGTGGAGCACTTAACAGATTACTGGCCAGAATGCAGAATCAAGAACCTGTTTCAAAGAGTTTAGACCTTCCTAAAAAGTGAGGCATAGTTGCCATTTGGCCTAGCTATTCCCATGGTATATACTTAAATAATTGAAAGTATGTGTTTCATATAGAAACTTGTATAGACATAGCTGCACTATTCATAAAATCAAAATATGAAAACCCAGATATCCATAAACTGGTAAATGAATGAACAAAATAGGGAATATCCTAAGTGTTTGTTCATAAAAAAATGGCCGAAGTATTGAAATAGTCTTATATGTTGTACCTCAGATAAACAACATTTCACTGTTAGGTGAAAGAAGTCAAACAGGAGACCACTGAGTGCACAGCTCTAAAGATGTTGAGGTTTGGTGAAGCCATAGAGACAGGTAGACTAGAGGCATTCAAGTGCATGTTGAGCCAGAGGAATGTCAATTAAAATGTGTTTGTTTCTTTGGGGTGTGATAATATGTTCTAAAATTAGAGCATGGGAATAGTTAACTTGTACCTATTAAAGGTGGATTGATGGTATTGAAGTCTAGCTCAACGAATGCTTTATTAAAAATTCCCCAAATACAGTTGTGTATTCACCATCTGTTGGACAAGTTTTGCTTACATATTTAAAGTGTATTATTAAGAACAGAAAGAGGAATGGCCTGCCCTCCCGGTTGCACATCCTTTATTCTGAAATGCTGCTCCATCCTCAGGAATGCTTCTTGCCGTTTTGTTTGTCAGTGGTTTCATTCTTGAATGTCTCCAAGGCCATGTGTGCAGGGCTCGGCTCCCGAGGTGGTGCTGTGGGAGGTGGTAGAAGGTGTAAGATGTGGGACTTCTAGCAGATCCTGCGGACATTTTAAGACATGCCTTTGAAGTTCTGAGCACATCGCACAATCCTGCCCCCTTCTTTCTCCTTTTGTTCCTGGCCATGCTGTGAGTGGTTTTGCTCTACATGAGCTCTTTTCACCCCAGACCTAAGGGCAACGTGTCTAACCAATGATAAACTGGAAGCTCCAAAACTATGAGCCAAAATGAACCTTTTCTCTTCATAAGTTTGTTTCAGGTATTGTATTATGTGATGGGAAGCTGTTTAACACTGCCTTGTGTATTTTGATTAGGTTCATCCTATATTTCTTTTTTTTTCATATTTTTGTTGGTAGTTCTTCTATACGTTCGTTGTAACAGGTTGGCTGTAATATTCCCCCTAAAGGCTCTTGTGTGAAGCTTGGCTCCCCGCCGCTGGGGCTGCTGTTGGGAGGTAGTGGGGATTTGGGGCATGGAGCCTAGTCTTCTCCCTCCCTTGCTCACTTAGTCTCTCCCTTTCTGGTTGCTATGAGATGGACAGCTTTGTTCCACCCTGGGTTCTCCACTCTCATGTTCCTCCGCATCTGAAGCCCAAAGTGATGGAGCCCAGAGAGGAAGACTGAAACCTCTCCTCTCTCTACATCGTGTAACTCAGCTGTTGTTTATTCATTAACCTGTCCGTGGACAGCATCGTGCGTGCATCCACTGCAGTCATCTGTGTCCTTCCCGCCCCTGTTAACTCTCCTTCCGCGCTCCCGCCCTCAGCTTCTCATCAGAACTTCAGACCCACACTGCTCCATCATACTTTCACGGTCCATTTCTCATCAAACAGCATGTGAGTATTTGGGTTTTACATTTTCTCCAGGCCCTCATCTTCTTAGGAGATTTCCTGTGTCTGTTTCCCCACCTCCGGTGCTCAGGATCAAACCCCGGGCCTTGCACGAGCTAGCTAGTCTAGCAGGCTACAGGTAACTGCCCCTAGGCTTCTTCACCATGTAAAGCTACATGAGGTAAAGATAGCTTTCTCTGCCTTACACCAGTTATAGTTTCTCTCATTTATTTTATTTTCAAAAACTCTGTGTGGTGCCTTCATTGATTTCACAAGCCATACCCTGGGAATCAAATCTTTCTAACATCCAATGTGCCGCTAGTCACAGAGTGCTTCCTGAGAAGCCAGGTGCAGCTCTTTGGAGAATCCCTATCAAACTTTCCAAATGCTGGCAACAGAGTACAACAGAGGAGGCTTTGGAGCAGTCACTTTGGCCTCAACTCCCAGATTACAGACTGGGTCTGAGTCAAGTTGGAGACTTTAAGCATCTACTGGGTGCTGACTCTGTGCCCGGTACTCAGAATAAAAAGATAAGGGGTTCATACTCATCATTTGTGTTACCAGTGTAAATTCAACAGACTTTCCTCTTCACTGTCCTTTTCTGGGTGTCTCCCGACTCTCCAGTCTCCACAGTCCACCCGAGCCATATTCCACGCAACCACAGGCACTTCAGCTGCTCTAAATGTTCTCAGTCAGGGACTAACATTTGGACGGTGTTTTTATTTGACAGATACTAATAGTTTATATCTTTACACATCAGATACTATTTTTGATGAATCACATAGGAGACAGAGCTCTGGGCATGCCTGTGAGGCAGTTTCTAGATTGGGTTAACCTAGGAGGGAGCACCTACCCTGAATGTGGGAGGTACTGTTCCATGGGGTCTCAGATTACAGAAGAGCTGAACTCAAGCACCCCCTGCCCCCGACTGCAGATGCAGTGTGACCAGCTGCTGCTCCTGCTGCTGTGCGTCCGCTACTGTGAGGAGCCCGTCAGCATTACCTCAAGCTGTGAGCCAGAACAAACCCTTCCTTAAGGTGCTTTTGCTGGGTATTTATCACTGCCATGAGAAAGGTAACTTATAACATCACGGTTTTAAGTCCCACCATTGCAGGATGCTAGGGATTAAGGACAAGAATAGCAAGCAAACAAATGAACATCTAATGAATAAACATTGAGTGACAGTAAGACTGTGAAACAGATGGAACGTGGTGGCCATATCTAGTAAACGTGCTTGGCCAAGTCCTCTCTAAAGAGGTGAAGTCTTAAGCCTACGATGTCTAGAAATGGCAATGTCCCCCTGTTATAAGAGAACTCTTTGAATTTCTTTTTATGATGTGTATATGTAGACTCTGAGGGGCTTCTGCAGGGGTGGCTTCCATGCGGTTTTTCTAAAGGCTTTTAGTGTTACTATTCTCTCCCGAACTCCCTCCCTTGTCCTGCCCTCCAATTCCCACCCTGTTTAGCTCCTCCCAGTCTAATGGTCTCCTTTCCCCCTTCCATCACTGCATTTCACTCCCCCTTCCAAGAGGCCCCCCACCCACTCCGGCCATTATTAGTTTCCTGACCTCTATGAATTTTCAGATTGAAACATGCATATCTGAGATTTCAAAGCTAGTATCCAGCTACGAAAGAGAACATGAGACATTTGTCTTTCTGGGTCTGGGTTACCTGACTCAGGATGGACTCTCTATCTAGAAGCTGTTGACCAGGGGTCCCTTAGACCCTCAAACAATACCAGTCATTACCCCTGCTCTTGATTACCCACCAGAACTGGACAGTAAGACCCTACTGCTATAGATACTACATGCATGAGCTGTAGAACAAACAAGGAGAATCAAGCTGGTGCTGTCTCAGAGCTCATCTCTACTGGCTAGTGTTCATAGTGCTGGAAGATGCTATTCCTGCTACCAGAAGGAAAAAAAGTACAATAACAACTCACCTACCAAGGTGTGCCCACTGGTGCAATAGTGGCCTGGATATTATGCGGGTAACCAAGCACTCTTCAATTGGATTTAAGGTGTGTCTCCTGGGATGAAGCCCATACCTGACACTGATATCAGGCTTGGGAACCTGAGGCTAAACCTGTCACAGGACATAGCGGGGAACCTAATACTAGTTTTCTACTAAATAGTTATCATATTAAACTGACTCTTAGTGACTTATTGTTATACCTATAGATTAATGCTTCTCTCAGCTCTCACCAGAGAAGCTTCCTTATGCAACAGATGGTGATTAACACAGAAACCCATAATTAGTCAATGTGCAGAGAGCAAGAGGCTGCAGAGTCCCTATCCCGGAATAGGACACCTATATCAAACTTCTACCTCTCAAGGCTCAGGGATCATTGTGGAAGAGGGGGCAAAAAGATTGCAAGAGCCAGAGGTGGTAGATGACCACAAGGAAACAGTTTTCCAGACAGTTGGTCAGTTACTCATATGAATTCACAGGAATGGTGACAGCACAAAAGCTGGTGAGCATGCAAGCTCAAACCAGGAAAAAAATCCCAGCATCGACATGAAGAAGTGGGTGAGAGGCTCCAATCCCACCTAAGGAAATTGTGGCAACAGATGATTCCTAGGAGGGCAGATATAAACCCCTTCAAGAATGGGACTCTCGGGGTTAGCCTCCCATTGGAGCTTGTCTCATTCAAGACAGAGTAGGGAAGAACTGAGGAGATGGCTTAGTGAATAAGTGCTTGAGGTCTGGAGTTTGAATCCCTAGAACCCAGGCAAAGTCCACTCACATGTGAAAAAGCATGTATGCACACACTACCCACACACGCACGCACATACACACACGTACACACACACACATGCACAGCAGAGAGGCCAGTGTGACTGAAATACAGTGGGTGGGAGGAACAGTGCAGAATGAGGTCAGATGGGCAGTGAGGAGCAGGGACGTGGTGGAGGGGTCATTGCTGAGTCTTTAAGGAGATGTTAGTGGATTGCTAATTTAATGCTTTTGACCAAATGCATGTGTTTCTTTTATGTAATTAATATATGATTTTCTTTCTGTAGGGCTTTGTAATTATTAGTCTGAAAGTCTGAACATACACACATTTAATCTAAACTAAAGCCTTAGGAACAGATTGGGAGTTGGGGTCAAATTAGCCTACCTTTTGGGTCTTCCTATAACTTGAAGATAAGTTGCTCGGTTCCACCTGGTTGCTAAGAAGACTCAACAACACAACCCGCAAAGGTACAGGATTCCCCAATAATTCAAGAGATTATCTTTTCCCCAAGGGTGTTTTGGGCATCTTTGTTGAAAATCTGTTGACTACAAATGTGTGGACTTATTCCTGGGTTCTTTTTACCATTTGCTGTTTGTCGGCGTACCTTTTCATGGCAGTGCTGATATCAGGGAACTAACACGTATGAAGCTCAGACACCTCAATGTGAGAAAAGTGAAGAAGACTCTAGACAATTCTCAAAAGAATACATAGAAATGGCAAAACGGGTACATGAGAAAATGTTGAAAATCAGTAATTATCTGAAAAACGCAAGCCAAAATGACAATGAAACATTACCTCACTCCAGTTAAAACAGCTACTATGGAAAAGCCAAGAGAGCGCCAGTTTGGGGAGGATGTGGAGAAAAGGGACCCTTGTGTACTGTGGGAAGAAAGTAAGTTAGCACAGCCATTTTGGAAAACGGCATGGGGGTCCCTCAAAGAGCTAAAAATGGAGGTAACCATGGGATCGAGCAATTTCCTGACTGGGCATGTATTCAAAGATTATGAAATCAGTATGTCGAAGAGATACGTGCATGGAGACATAAGTCTAGTACTGATTTTTGAATATGAACCTTGATTACTGCAGCAGCCAAGACACAGAACCAAGCTAAGGTCTTCCACCGAATGAATGGGAAGAAAATGTCATGTTTATTCAGATATTATTTTATATATTGTTTATATGGTGGACTACTACCCAGCATTATGAAAGAAGGAAATCTTGTCATTTGGAACAACATGATGACTTTAGAGGACATTTAGTTAATTAAAATAAGCGTGACACAGAAGGATAATTTCTGACCTCTCACTTATGTGGAATCTGAAAACATAGAGATTAGAATGATGGTTCTCAAGGACCATCAGGGGTAGGGAGTTGCAGCTAGGTAAAATGATTTTGACTAAAGGAAAGGCTAAGAGCCTGAGCTTTCTCATTAGGGTAGGGGGACAGAGGGAAGGAAGTATTTCTATGGGATGCTGATTGTTCCCAAGATGTCCTCGTGTGAGAGAGAGAGTCCCTGTATAGATCATTTTCTCTGAACCTGCTGCCTCGCTCTCACTCAGCCACTGTGGCACACCCTCACCTTGACACTGTGCTTTCCAAATGACTTGGTTGAGCCCTGGGTGCTTCTGTTTTCACTAACAACCGTTCATGCTTTGTAATTACAGCATCCTGCTGCTAACATGAATCAACATTCTTTTAATATCAGAACAGCATGTACCCCACTGCCCAGACTTACTGTTGCAGGGTTATGGTTTCTAAGAGAGATCTGACTTTGGTGTCTGGTAACCAACCTAGAGGCTGCTGCTTGGCCTCCACCCTAGAAAGCTTGCTATTTATTTGATATTCATGTTATATCTCATCATAAGATCTGCAGAAAACAGAGGCAACCCTGAAACCAAGAAAGGATGGAGAATGATCCTAGCAATTAAACCAGTTCCTTTGGGTAGTTCAACAGGCCTGTCACCCAGGGAATCCATTGTATTTAAAATACACTTTAATAAAGGACATCCCCATCAGGAAGCCACTCTAAACAAGAGCACATTCTTTCAGGTTGCTCCAAGAAGACAATCACAGTAAGACTGAGTGGAGGGGGAGGAGACAGAATATCAATCCTGCAAGACTAGGAACCATAGGGTCAAGCACATTGTGAGACAGTCAGCGAAGCCAGGGCAGTTGTCCCCCTTGAGGGGAGATCCTCGGCTCTCTGCTCTCTGACACTCTAGGAGCTAGAAGGGCTGGAAGCACACACACGAAATGTGACGTTTATGATAAACAGCACACATAGGCTTTGGGCTCAGAAACTTCAGGTTTAGACCATCACTGCTAATAACAGAAAACACACAGTACAGGGTTTCTAAGTCACATAATGATAATGCTTAAAAAAATAAAAACAGCCAGTCTCATAACACCAAGAAAGGACATGAGCTTCACCTATTCCTTCAGCTGTGCTCCTGAGCCTGGGCTTCCTGCATTCTTTTATAGAAACAGTGTCTCCAGCATGAAAAGGGGAAGTAGAAGCCAGGACCACCCTTATCTTATCCCAGAATCTTGCATGTTGATCCGTAGGCCTAGAATATCACATACATCCAATTTCTTTCACTGCTTGCAGTGAGGTATGCAGACTGCATTCAGAGCTTTGATAGGTAAAGCATGCAAATGCATTCATACACTATCTTCAACTGTCCCAGGATGAGGGCAAGAAGAGATTAAAGTTATATACCCAGGTGTGTTAGTTTGCTTTCTATTGCTGTGATAAACACCATGACCAAAAGTGACTTGGGGAAGAAACAGTTTACTTTACCTGCAGTTTATAATTCATTATGGAGGAAGGACAGGGCAGGAACTCAGTCAAGGAGTCTGGAGCAGAGACCACACTGCTGACTGACTTGCTCCCTTGGCCTGGGCTTAGTCTTTTTTGTTGTACAAGGCTACCCAGGAGTAGCATTGCCTATAGTGGGTTGGGTCCTCCCACATCACTCAGCAATTAAGAAAATACTCCACAGACATGGCCACAGGTCAGGCCAATGGAGGAAATTCCCCAATTGAGGTTCCCTCTACTCAGGTGTATCAAGTTGGCAAGTAAAGCTATCTAGCACACCAGGTCACAAGAGGAGCATGTAGCTCAGTGGTCTTGTTTACATTATAAAAATAACTCTTTGGTTGCAAAGTTAGGTAAAAGTCTTTAATCCAGATTATGTCTGTATTGTACAAAGCCATTTCTACAACATAGGGTTTGCTAGTTGCTGGGCACTGTTCCAAACACTATATTCATGTAACCCATTTAATTCTCAGAAAACCCGTGGGAGATAGGTACTGTGTAAAGCATAGTAAAGCAGTGGAAACTAAGGTCTAAAGATTTAGTAACTTATTGAACGTGTTGTAGATAGTGTGTGGTCAAGATGGCAACGGTACTCAGGCAGCTGAGCTCCAAAGTCAGTGACCTTAAGAACTCTGTTTATGAGCTTCTCACCCGGGACAATTCACTGAAGGTCCTGGAGTTTGTTATCCCAAGTGTAAAGTGGTGGTAATGGTATTAGCATGCCTGTGTTTTCAAGTGGTCAAATAGTAGGTACCCAGTGATTCATAGATAGACTTGAAATGAGACAAGAGAAAGCATCCTGAATGGGTATGTCTCTGAGCAGGTTTGGGTTATGCATATCAGGTGAAAATGGAGTTTCCTGAGAGGATGGGATATCCAGGATTTTCTAGTTGAGCTTTCAGGTGGTCTCTCAGATGAAGGCTTTTCTGCAGGACATTTACTGGAGAATGTTCTTGCAACAGAACTTCTGAGGGTAAGGGAGCAGAACAGCGTAGAATGAGAAGTTGGTCTGTGATGCAGGTACAGTAGTGCCCGAAGATGAACTCAGAGAAGGGCCCTTCAGGCTGCCCAAGGGGTACATGGGGCACTTCAGAGAGGGTGAGTACTCTGGGGTGAGGTTGCACTCTTGAGCCAAGGGCAGCTCTTGGGGGCTAGCAGTTCATGACCCTCCCTGCTGCTGAGGAAATGCATACTTTGGTCCCCAGGGGTGGCATGTAATTGTACACACCACAGCCCCTACTGGAGGTGGTGATCAGCACTGAGGCGTCTGACAGTCAGGCTGAGATGACAGCAGGCTGGCCTGGGAGGCAGGAGCAATTAGAACTTCCTTCTGGAAGTTTTTCAGGGTCTCTCCCTCCACACTTCAGATAAGGGACGATAGCGCCTGCATGAGTCTAGCTGGGGGCATAGCCAGCCGTTGACAAGAATGAGTGCCACCCGTTGGCTGAAAATTCTACCAAGACTGAACCAAAAGTAGAACCAGAGTGTAAATATGAGAAGAGGAGGAATTGGGTATCAGGGCAAAGCACCAACAGTCCATTAAGAGTCAAAATCAAGAATCAGGAGGATTCCTGGTTCTTTCTGAATGGGCAGTTTGCAGAAAAGGTCTAAGTATTTCTGCTCTTGTTTTTTGCCCCTTTGAAATGTGATTTTAAAACTACTCCCATTTGTCTTTTTCTGCAGTGTTAGGCGTGGAACACAGGGCTTCATGCACTTAAGCCAAGTGCTCTGTAAGAGACAGAGACCATTTCCCCACTTCTTGATTCTGTGCTGGTCTTGTTTGCTTTGACTGATTAAGCCTGTGGAAGTGATGTTGTGTCAGGTCTGATTTTAGTCTAAGAGGCTTTGAATACTCCCACTCTCTCATGGTATCGTGCCAGGTTACCTTGTGCCTAGATTTCAGCTGGAGAATGTGGAACAGGGACAGGCCATCTTCACTAAAGCGTTCATACTGGTAAGATTCTAGTTGACCTTCCAGTTGACTGCACATGTGTTAGAAAGTCCAACCAAGACTAGGTAAGTCTGCCTAGATTCATGGAATAATGGGCTAGATAGCTTTAAGCCACTAAGTTTGGGGGTAGCCTGTTACTTAGCAAAAGCTAACAGATGCATGCTGTTAATACATATACTCTCAGTCAGACTTCCAGAAAGTACCTAGGCACCTGTCTCTTTCAGAAAGGTCCCTGACTGAGATTTCTTACGGAGTTCCCAAACTGTGAGGGCAGAAAAGGGGTGGTGGTGATGGTGCGACTGTTCTTTACACTCAGTAAATCATAAACTTAAGAACACACTGCAGCCCGGAATGAGCGGACCCCAGTTCCTTCTCTCCTGGGGTATGGCACTTTCCTGCTCTGCTCCATTCTGCTGATTCTAGGGTAGGGAGCATGTGTACTCTCTCACCTCCATATTTATTGACTGTAATTGACAAACAGAATTGCCAGTTGTATTTAATTAAAGGCTCACACTATAAGTCCCACAACCAGTCAACACAGTCCTCATCTTTCACAGTCGCCTTTTGGGAATGTGTGTGTGTGTTAAAGACATAGGATCTACTCTGTTAGTAAATAGATGCACAAGAGAGTGTTAACTAGGTCTCTGCACTGTGTACTAGAGCCTCAGGAACATGCTCATTTACTAACTAGAAGTTTGTGCCCTTCAACCCACATCCAGTTTTCTCCCTTCTTACCCCAGTAACCATCGCTTGACTATTTCTATGAGTTCGACTTTTTTATATTCTATGTCTAAGTGACATCATAGAGTATTTGTCTTTCTGTCTGACATATTTCACTTAGCATAATACCTTGAAAGCTTGCCCACATTGTGTCAAATGACAGGACTTTTCTCCCTTTTATGGCTGAAAAGCATTCCGTTGTGCTTACACATTTTCTTTACCCATAAATCTTTTGGCGGACACTTGAGCTGTCTCCTGATCATGTTGCTGTAAACAGTGCTGCAGTAAATACGAGTGCTGATGGCACTTGACACACTGATTTTATGTTCTTCTTGTACAGACTCAGAAGCAGAATTGCTGGATCATAGAATAGTTCTATTTTAAAATTCCTTAATTAGTTGTGTGTGTGTGTGTGTGTGTGTGTGTGTGTGTGTGACAGCACCTATGTGGAGGTCAGAGGACAACTTTCAGGCATCAGCTCTTTCCACCTTGTTTATGAGGCAGAGTCTCTCCTGTTGTTTCTGTCTTGATACATATTCTAGGCTTGCTGGCTGGTGACTATCCAAGTAACTTTCCTGTCTCTGCCACCATGGGAGTGCTGGAATTACAGATGTGCATCACGGCATCTGTCTTTCTACCTGAGTTCTGGAGATGGAGCTAAATCATCAGACTTCTGCAGTAAGTGCTTTCCTCATGGAACCATCTTGCCGACCCTCTATTTTTAAGTTTTTGAGGAACCTACACATTGTTTCACAGTTCCTGCAGCAATTTGCATTTCCCATCAACAGTCCACTGTTTTCCTTCTGCTCCATATCCTCATCAACACTTGTTGTCTCTTGTGGTTTTGATAATAGCCAGAACCCAACAGATGTGTGTGGATATTTTGTTGTGATTTTGCTTTGTATTTCTTGGTGATTGGTGATGTTGAATATCTTTGAATTGACCAGTGGCCATTTATATTCCATGATTGGAAAAATAGCTATTTCGGTCTTTTGCCCACTTTAAAATCAGATTGTGATCTAATTGATATTTTGCTATTAATTTTTATGAGTCCCTATATACCTTCCATATCTTGCATATTAACCCCTTTCATATATATGGTTTGCAAGTATTCTATTTGTTGCTGGCCTCCTTTGCTATGCTGAATGCACCTTGTAGTCGCACTGATTCACCCTTGGGTTTGTTACCCAGGCTTAGGGTTATACATATTGTATAAATTATCATGACCAATGTCAAGGAACTTTTCCTTCTACTTGCTTCTAGAGGATTAGGGTTTCCAGGCTGAAAAGGTGGCTCAGCAGTTAAGAGCATTGAATGTTCTTGCAGAAGACCTGGGTTCAATTTCCAGCACCCACGTGGCAGTTGACAACCACCCCTAGTTCCAGTTCCATAGTATGTAACACTGTCTTCTGGTCTCCACAGGCAAGACACTCAGACATATAAAATAAAAATAATTAAAAAAATATTTTTGAAAAGATTTATGGTTTCCTGTCTTACATTTAAGTCAGTAATCTGTTTTAGGTTTTGTTAGTGGAATAAGACTGGGGTCTTATCTCATTCTTTTACAGATGCCTATCCTGTTTTCCTGACACCATTTACTGGATACATTCTTCTCTGTTGTGTTTTCTTGGTACTATGTCAAGTATTAGTTGACTGTTTATTTCTGGGTTCTTGAATCGGTTCCATTGGCTGTGTGTGTTTTGTGCTATGTTCTTCCAAACTAGATTTTGTCATTCAAATTAGTACCTCTTTTCCTTTCTACATCTGCTTTTCCTTAACTGAGGGAATGAACGCAGTGCTGAGGGGTAGTTAATCTTAGATTTCTGCCCCTCACACACACACATCTAAATCCAAACTGTCTACTTATCAGATGAAGCCTGTAACTCAGAATGTGTGTGTGTGTGTGTGTGTGTGTGTGTGTGTGTGTGTGTGTGTAGTTTCTTTAGTTAGCTAATTAGTTAGTAGGCTTTTCCAGATTTACAGATTTTAGTAATTTTTTGGTTTTGGTTTTTGAGACAGGGTCTCTCTGTAACTCCAGTTAGCCTGGAACTCCCTCTGCAAACCAAGCAGGCCTTGAGCTCACAGAGATCCAGCTGCTCCTGCCTCCTGAGTACTGGGATTAAAAGCATGTGCCACTGTGCTCTGCTCTAAGTGATGTTCTTTTTTAGTTCTTGTGGCATTTATTGAAGCCATGTTATGCGGAATGTATTCTATCAGTGGTGTTATGCATATTGTTTTTTATGATCTTCCCCATTTTCCAAATGGGGAGAAAGAAGCTTAGAAAAAGTATAGAACTCTCCTAAGCCCACAGAGTTAGTATGAAGCAGAACCTAAGCTGGCAGGAGGACTTTGGAAGTTTCACTTTAGTGTTCTTGCTCTTATGATCAGTGAGCACCCAAGTCAGGGGCTTCTGCCTGCCTATGTCAGGGGCTTCTGCCTGCCTATGTGGCCAGTCCTAAGGGAAGACGGGAGTTTACAGCCCACCAAAGAGAGCCACTTTTAAAAGGGAGCATGTCTGTCCACCTGTTTATTCATTAATTTTTGTCTGGAAGTTTCATACATGTATCTAATACATTCAGGGTACTCTCTCCCCTGAACTTCTCATGGCTTTTCTGCCCCCATTGACACTCCCCTTCCCCCCGCCCATTCCGATGATTCTCTTTTCCAAGTTCCTAACTTTCAGTTTTGTTTTGGGACCCATATATCTTTAAACAAAATTTGAGATATTGGCACTGATATGGAATAATAAAACTACATCTCATGGGTAATAATGCACATAGTTGATGGTGTGTACAATATCATATTGTGAACAATATTTTGTATGAATATTTCCTATTCCTCTTCTCTACTAAGCTTGACACTTTTAAGGTCTAGCATAGAACTGACTTTGAGAAAGACTCAAGGAACTGGAATTGTGTTCCCAACATTCCGTGTTCTTTGCCATGCCTCTCCCTGGTTGCCATGATGCCTATCAAATGTCTACTTTATCAGAGAGACCAGGGATGCACTAACGCCTCAGGGAGTGGGGAGGGAAAATGCTGCTTCTGGAACTAGTTTCCTGGAAGACTTGTTAGAACATAGGTTGCTGGACTCCACCCCCTGGATTTGGTTCTCTGGGTCTCACTCCTGCTGCTGTTGCTTTGCTTCTGGCTGGTTTCCAGGCCACAGAAACTGCTGGTGGAGGGAATAGAACTTGGAATAGCAATGAAATAAGTTAAGCTGCAATTTTATAACTTGTAAAGTATGCATCTTAATTAAATGACTGAAAGTGTGTTAAAATAATGATGTAGACATAAGACAGGATTATCTTTTACCACCTCCATGCCTGTGGGAGAGAATATTTTTGTTTCTCTCTCTCTCTCTCTCTCTATATATATATATATATACATATATATATATATATATCAGAGGAGTGATACCCATCAGTGGAAGAAATTTTAGAAAGTTCATAGGGCCCAGGCAGCCATTCCTCCTGCAGGCAGGTCCTGGCTCTGGCTGTTAGCTTCACTCCTCTAACTCCTCTAGCTTTACAAGGGCAGTGATCATCCACCATCTCCAGAGATGTAGACTATATTCTCTTGTATATGTTCTGCTACTTTTTGATTTTCACAGTATAATGAGCACACAAAGGGTCTGACAGACTTCAATAAGAATGTTCCCTCTGCTTCCTGTACATTCTTGAAGACTTGAGCGCTTAGCTTCTGTTCCTTCCCCACCTCTGCCCATCATAATGGACACTTGCCCCTTTGGAACCTTAAGCTAAATAGTTTTTCATTTTATAAGTTCTCTTGGTCAGTGTTTCTATCACGGCAACAGAAAAGTAACTAATATAGTAATTGGTCCTGAGAGCGGGGTGTTGGTTGTGAAGAACCTGACCATGTGAGTTTTTGGAGGCAAACTTTGGAAGTTTGGGTCACAAAAGCAAGTGATAGCGGTAAGCAGAGGTTAACAGACCATTTTAGAAGGTACCTAGAAGAAAGCACTGCTGAGAACAATGTAGTTCCAGAGGGAAATAAGGACTTAAGCAGCAACTGGGATATTTTAACAAAGAGTCTGGCTGGAGTCTGCCCACAGCCAAAAAGCTAGCCTGAGGTTAAGTTGAAAAGCAAAGGACTATTGTCTTTGGCAGAGGATGTTTCAAGGCAGCCTAAGGTATAAATGATGGCACAGCTATTAATTGTGAATATAATGCAGATCTACAATAAAAAAGAACAAATGGGGCAGAAAGAAATGCAGAATGTACAGTTTGGATCAAAAAAGAACACTAGGAAGATTAATGTTGAACCAATGCACTGTGCTGAAGGAGAGGATCCCTTTGACAAGGAGATTAACATGGTTGAGGAGAGGCCTAGAGATTTGCATGTAAACAATGGAGAGAGTACCTCCAGGGCAAGAACACATTCAGTTAAACCTCCAACTTGTAAAAGAAAAATTCTGCCAGGGTTTCCTACTAGAAAAACCACTGAAGGGAAAAGCTTTGGAAGTGGATGAAGCAGGCTGGGGTCTACCCCAAACTTGCAGCCAGTCTTGGCAGTGTGGTTCACCTGGTGCTGGCTTTACAGGCATGAAAGATGCAAGATTGAAGAGGTCATTGGTTCTTCTTCCACCATTTCAGAGAGCCGCTGAGGCCCGGCAGCAGGCAGCAGGGGCCGTCCCTGCATAAAGAAGGCCCTGGAGCTGTGAAGACGCCTGGTTGGCAGTGGAGACTCCCAAGAAGATGTTCGTGATGCCAGCACTGTGAGACATCTGCTATGGAGAGCTGCATACAGGGAATGGTACCAGTCCAAGATCCAGCAAGGCTGGAGAGATGTAGGTTGCACATACCAAAGCTGAAGAAGCTGAGCCTTCTAAGACCTTTGTAAGTAAAATCGCAGAAGTTGTATATGTAGCTACTGGGTTTGGTATTTGCCCTGCTAGTTTTCAGTCTTATTTTGGTCTGGTATTTCCTCACTATGCCTCTATTCCTCTTATTTGAGGGATGGGAATGTGTATTCGGTTCCACTGTATGTTGGGAGTTTCTTTTTTGATTTCACAGGGACTTATGGTTGAGAGAGATTGCCCTGAGTCTCAGAAGACACTTTGGACTATGGACTTTTGAATAGTATTGAGACTGGGAAAGACTATGAGGACTTTTAAAGTTGGACTAAACACATTTTGCATTTTATATGGTCATGAGCCTATGGCAGCCAGGGAGTGGAGTGTGGTGGTTTGAATGAGAATGTCTCCAGAGGCTCCAAGTATTCAAACTTATTTTTCCTCAGTTGGTGGTGCTGTTTTGGGAAGTCTTAGAAGGTACAGCCATGCTGGAGGAAACGTCACTAGGGGCAGGTTTAGAGCGTTCTTAAGCCTTGCTGGATCTTGTCACCCTCTGCTTCCTGTGTCTGCTTGAAGATGTGAGTGCTTAGCTTCTGCTTCTACCCAGCTACTTGTGCCACCATGCGTTCCTGCCGTGACGGACTCTTGCTCCTTGCAAGCCATAAACTAAATAAACCCTTCCTTTTATAAGTTCCTTTGGTCAGTGTTTCTATCACAGCAACAGAAAGCAAACTAATACAGGAGATTTATGTTTTTGAGAGGGATGTTTAATTTTTGCAGTTCTTTATATATTTTAGTTATTAATGTTTTCTAAGTATAGATAGAAAAGATTTTCTTGCACTCTGTAGACTGTCTATTCAGTCTCTGATAGTTTTCTTTGCTGTGAAGAGCTTTTAAATTTTGCATAATCCCATTTGTCAGTTCTTGGGGTCATTTCCTGTGCTACTGGAGTTCTATTCACAAAGGTCCTGCCTATGCCTATATGTTGAAGCATTTACCTCTAGCAGTATCAGCATTTTTAGATTTAGCATTTGTGTTTTATTGTGTGTGCAGTGTATGTATGTGTATAGATGAACGTTTGTATGTGTTTGTGTGTAAGCATCCATATACTGAGTGCAGGCATACACAAGGCACATTGTACATGTGGATGTCAGAGAAATACTTCAGGGTTGGTATTTGCTTTCTATTTTGTTTTGAGAAAGGCACTCTTTGTTGGTTGCTGCTGAGTACACCAGGCTGGCTGGCCCACGAGCTTCTGGGATGTCTTCTGACTCTGCCTCCCATCTCTCCATAAAAGCACTAAGACTACAGAAGTAGACTACTGCACCCAGTTTTATGTGGCCCTAGGGATCTGAACACCAATTCTCATGCCTGAGGGACAAGTGCTTTATCTATTAACCATCTCCTCACCCCCATTTTAGGTTTCAGATTTCTTCTTATTGAATTTTATTTGTGTGTGTGTGCGTGTGTGTGTGCGTGTGTGTGTGTGTGTGTGTGTGTGTGTTTACTAGTTGCAAGAACTGATTCTTTCCTACCATGTGGCTCCCAGCAATTGAACTCAGATCATCAGGCTTGGCAGCAAGTACTTTTTTTCTACTGTGCCATCTTGCCACCTCCATTTTTGGTTTTAAATTGGTTATGTGAGCTGGAGAGATGTTTCAGGAGTTAAGAACACTGACTCTGCAAGCCTTGAGGACCGGAGCTCAGATCCCAGCACCCACATAGCAGGTCAGACACGGTCCTGCTCACGCTGTGGCATCAGCACTGATGGGGACAGAGAAAGGAAGATCACTGGAGCTACCTATGTATTAGTAATATGAGCAGAAATGAGACTGGGGGATAGACAGGAACTGTGGAGGGGTGAGACAGGGAGGGCGAGCAAAATGTCTTCATGGAACCCGTCACTATATATTTATATGTACATAAATATTTTTAAAAACAAAATAATCATTTATGCAGAATTTTTAAATCGTGTTTTAAGAAATCAGAGAGAGGTAGGCATTGTGGCCCATGTTTATATTCTCAGCACTTGGGGCGTTAAGTCAGGAGGATCACTTAAGTGCAGGTTTTCAGTTCTGGCCTTATCAACATAAAGAGTGCCCATCTCAAGAAGCTGTGGAGTGGGTTGTCCATTGTGATTCTGAAAATAGTCATGAGAAATTCCAAATGCACTTGAGGTCTATGTGCATGAATGATTGTGTACCCTCCTACGACCGCAGGAGACTAAAATCCTGCTTGAAATTGACTTCAAACTAAAAAGACATTTTCTTGGAAGGGCTGGTTGGCCTCTCATGGAATCCAAAGAAAAGTTGATCACTAGGCTTCAGGCCCGCAGGGAAGTGGTAGCCAGGACAGAGGCCTTCCTGCATCTGCAGTCCTTCAATGACAGTGCTCAGCTCAACTCGGGCTCTACCTTCAGAGAGCTGTTTTAGTTACTTTTCTGTTACTGTGATAAACACCATTTCCAAGGCAACTCATAGAAGGAAGGTGTATGTGGCGTATGTGGCTTATGGTTCCAGAGGCATGAGAGTCCATCATGGTGGATGTGGCTAGAGCAGAAAACTGAGCTCTCATCTTCAGGCAGACACAGGAATCAGAGAGAATGAAACCGGAAACGGGATATGACTATGAACTCTTCACGCCAGGTCCCATGAGCCAGCTTCTTCCAGCATGGCCACACCTCCTAAGCTTCTGCAAACAGCGCCACCAACTGGGCCAAGTATGCAAGTACTTGGAGTCTAGAGGGACACTCAAGCACCACAGGGCGTTTGCTGTAGACAGAGAATCTGCAGGCCCGGCTGTGGTCAGTCACTGCTTCTGCACTAAACACAGATGTCTGTGGTGGCCCAAACACATCGCAGAGATGAGCTGCACACTGAGATGGAATAGAGCCGATCACCCACAGAGAGCGTACCACTCCGCAGCTCACACAAGCCACTGACCCAAGTTCTCCCAGCTCTGCCCAGCACAGCAGCCTCGTCTAAAAAAAAAGTAAATGCATTTTCTTTTTAAAGTTAATTACCTAGTGTATAAAATAACTAGTTTTATGACATTTTCGACATATTTCATTGGATTTTACTCACATTTGTTCCATTAGCCTTCCTTGTCCCCTTCCTACACCCAAGTAGTCCCCCTTCTGCTCTCATACGTATGCTTTGCAGTGATGTAACATCCGGTATTTGTCTTTCTCCTGTTGCTCCAGCCTTCCCCTTCCCTTTAGACACCTCCTTCGTCCCATATACTCCCCTCTGCTTAAATCATTCACACACGCACACACACGAATGCATACGCACACACACACGAATCTAGATCCTATATATGAAGGAAAATAAGCGATATTTGTCTCAGTCTCAACAGCCTCACTCCCAAATGCCAACCAGCACCGCCTGGACTCACATCTGGGCTTCATCTTGGTATTCAGGGTTGATGGCCCACAACCAGCAGGCCTTTTTAGCACATGACAGAATGTGCATCCCCATCGGTGTGTTGGGCAGGGACGCGGAGGCCAAGAAGAACATAACAAACCAGGACGGTAACACCTTGGCACTGGTGCTTATCTTGGCCATCAACTAATTGGATCTGGGATCAATGAAGTATCATATTTTTGGACAGGTCTGTGATGGCACTTCCTGGAGGATTAACTGAGACGGGAACACCTTCCTCCAGAGTGAGCAGCACCTTTCAGGGGCAGCCAACAATGGAAGGGGTTTGAGTGAAAAGTAAGGCTGCTCTCCGTCATCTGCCTTCACTCCCTGCGGGTGAGTGCATCTACCATAACGCTGTCGCTGCTGCTGTCGTCCTTTGCTGTCACTGGAAGCCAGCTTCTTCAGCCTTCTAATGTGGACTGAAGATCAGAGGCTCTCCAGGAACCCTTCAGGCCTTCAGTGGAAGATTGATACTTTCCATCCAGTCTCACGGGCGGAGCAGCTACTGGTTTCTCAGCCTCTCCAGCGTGCAGACTGTAAGAAACATTAAATATTAGGATTTTTTTTTCTTCAAACTCTGTAAAACTTGATTAATGACAAGGAATTCTAATATTTTAATACCACCACACCCTGTAAAACTTTGTTTAAGGTCAGGCCCTGATGCATTCTGGGACCTGATGGCCTGGGGCAGTAGTGCTCTTCCCATTTCCTTTGCTCTGATTCTTCTAAACTAGCCAGCTGGAAAAGACTGTGAGGTGTGACCCTAGCCAGTGGAGGAAAGACACAGTACTCTTGTGTTAGGGATTAAAACAAACTGTATTTTATGTGGTAGACAGCAGAAAGCAAGAGCTTTCCTATCTCTTTTTTCAAGATTACCAGTCTCATTCACAAGGACTTTGCCCTCATGACCTAATAACTTCCGATATAATTAAACCTTCAAATCTCAACACATTGGGATTCAGTTTAACATGTGAATTTGGGGAGAGCACAGCAGGAAATAAATGAGGATGAGCTGTGCGTCAGGAAAGGGTGCTGAGCTCAATTTTAGAGTACAGGTGAGTGGAACGTTCACTTGAAAATAGCCAGGGTAACTGGGTATTTGAAGCTTGGTGTTCCAAGAGACTGGCTTCTCCATACTTTGTCATGGGAAGGTGGGGGAGTCAGGTGATTTTAGTGCTCTTGGCTGGGGAGATTTTGGTGTTTCTATCAAGTGACAGGTGGCAATGCCTGGAAACACTTTAGTGTGCCTCAAGGGGGTAGATAGGCCTGTAGGCTGCAGTGGGTAGAGGCCAGTAATACTACCAAACACTGAACAGTGAATACCACACTGAAGTATTATCCAGCTTAGAATCCGGCTGTGCAGAGTCAGAAGTAGCTATAGCCCATGGAACAGCCTTGTTGAGGTTACAGGGTTTTTCATAAATAATGTGAGCTGGAGTCTGGGGGACAAAGCTTGAACCTGGGCCGTGGTACTCACTACTCCCAGACCAATGGGATACTGGCTGAACTTCAGGAGCCTCAGCTTCTTCATTTAGGAAATGGGGCTGTTGGTATTTCATGGGAACGGGTTAAAGATGCTTAGCCCAGTGCTGGCCTTTAGAATGAATAGAAGTTTTGTTCATACTGGCTATACTATTTGGGTTCAAGGCCAGAACCCATTCAGTTGTCAAAGAATTGTTGTATGTTTAGGGTCTGCTAGAAACTACTGGGCACAAAGAATCCAACTGTGAGCAAATTGTCATCCTTGAGATTTCCATGTCAAAACCACCTCTGCACCCCCATTTCAACATTAATCAGAAAAAAGCCACTGCCTTTTTTCAGCTCTTTCTCATGGATCCAGTTGGCAAACAGGGCTGTCCAAGTGCAACTGTACCTCACTTCTGTCGATCGAGAGTGCCTCCTAGAAAAGGGCAAAGCTGGGATGTGAGCCCCGATGTCACCCCCAGACCCGAGGAGGGCTTTCCTTGCTGTACATCTCAGCACATTTTCCTGCATTTTATGTCATTGTCCCACTGTCAGATAGGCCTATAGCTTATAAATTCACATCTGTCTCCTATTCTCTTGTGTCTACTGGTTTGGAGGAAATTTGCTCAATTTTGATTCTTAAAACAAATTTCAGTGCTGTGTATCAGACCCAGGCTTCATGCAGGCTAAACTAGTGCTCTGCCATTGACTCATCTACATTGCAACTCATGTCTTCATCTGTTCAACTCAAAGACTTCTGGTGGTAGGGGTGACTGAAGCCTCCTTTCTAGATGAGGTTGCTGAGCCATGGGACCCAAACAACTTCAAAAGGGATTAGACAGTTATCAAGTCCTTTTGCGCATCAGGCACTGCTCGGGACAATGAGGACTGACAGTGAACAGAAAGCCAGGGACGGTGACACACACATGCAATCCCAGCGTTTGTGAGGTGGGGGCAGGAAACTGAGGAGTCTGAGGCCAATCTGGACTTCATGAGACCCTGTCTCAAACAGTGAATGGGCAGATTAGAATATCTCTCCTCATGGGGTTACACTTTTACTCTGTAAGTCTCCAGTTGTTTGCTATTATGTAACAGGTGCTCTAAGCTTGATTAGTCTAGCCTCCCCCACATAGATGTATATGTGTAGGTATATTTCTATTTCTATTTAGATAGTTGCTATCCACGCCCCCTCCCCATGATAAAGAGGTTGAGATTTAGAGGAATAAATAGTTCAGGTTCACAGAATCAGGAAGTGGAGAAAGAACTAAAGTCCAGCTCCACTGGCTTCTAAGAAGAGACTTGTTCTTTCAGCTGCCCTAGCCAGAGACCCGCCCGAACCCACCAAAAATTCTGAAGATGGTAACAGTAATTCAGAGAGGCATGTTGCTCTCCCCTTCCATTTCAGGGGTTCTCCTTGCTCAAAACCTCTTTCAAAGGAATAATAGACACGGAATCCAAGTGCCTGCAGCCAACACTGCAGAACCTTCCATGTGAGCTATAATTAATAGAGATGCCAACGGCCAACTAACCAGAAAAACTCCAGCATCGTAAATCTGTCCCCCAGCTTCTCAGGAGAACTGATGGATGAGGAATTCAGCTTAAATTTTTAACAATCAATAATTCAAATACCGATCCAACCATTTGCAAGCTGGCATGTTTATAAATAGGAGGCTGCACTTTGCTAGCATTTCACATGAAACTTACTTAGAGTTGAGTGGAGGGGTGGAAGTGCCTGGTATTCCACGGGAGTAAGTGGACACACCCTCCCAGTCCTGGCTCGACTTGAATCTACTGAATATCCAGCCTCCACCACGTTCCGCTGTACCTGACCTTACATAGCTGGTGAGCAAATCAACCACAGATAATGTGCTGGAAGGCCCAGCCGTGCAGCTGGAATAAGACACCAGAGCCAGGTCTCCTTCGATCCAGAGCTCCAGGGGTGGAACCACTGCACAGGCAAACAGGACGATGAATTATTCACACTGAGCTTCCACCATGGCTGTGTCACAAGAGCGGTCCACCTTGAACTGGAACTCAGCCTTCTTCTTCCTCCTTCGTTACCCAAGAGCTAGGGAGGAGGCCCAGCTGGGGGCGGTCGTTCTGGCCTGGTGGCTGGGGCCTGAGCTGTGTGTGTGTGCAGGAGCTGGATGGGAAGACTGCCATTTGATTTTGCCTGTCTCAAATGAAGCCAGTGTGCAGCGAGCATCGGCAGCAGTGATTTATCTGTGCTTCACAGTTATTGGATTTAGATGCTCCGTGTATTTGCTCATTTATTAAACTGCTCTCTCTTCCAAGGGAGAATCAAAGCACCTCCTTTGGCCTAATGGATAGACACTTTGGAGGCACTTAGGAAAAACCATTGTTGATAAGACTCACTCCCTAAAAGAGGACTCTGTCTCATGTTGCCCTTGCATGGAAATAACCTCCATTATTTGTGTTTCCTTCACAGTCAATAACTCACCCTTTCCACAGAAGGGAGTAGGTGTTGGCAGACGCCTGTGATGCTGCAGGGCTGAAAGTATCAGGCCTGGGCAATAAGCCACCTGCCACATCTGCCTCCCTCCACCCACACCTCAGGGCTGTTTCCTCCCAGCTGCATAGTCCAGCAGTTCTCAGCTTAAAGGAACCCACAGCACTGGCCACCAGCTGACTGTCCTCTCTATTCCTTTTGGCTTCTCATAGAAACAAGCCCAGTCAGAACTTTGACCCTTATCGTTTTCACAGTGTCACTGAGAGCCACTAGGGGGATGGAGAAGGGCCATGCCACCTGGAGGAAACCAGGTCTGATGTGCCCACCACCTTCTAGTCTGGAGAAGTCTCTGTGTGTGCCAACCATAATCGAAGACTCCAAATGGTGCATGTTCTGCTAATGAAAAGATTTCCAGGCAGCAGCATATCTGGTGTGCAATTTTGGCTCCATTCTGAGAAAACAAAGTTGGCTGGTAGGGAAAACAGAATGGAGCTGAGAAAGCCAGGCTTTCCTTTACAGAGGCACCAGCTAGCAGCCTGTCTGGGATTTCGGTTTCTGTGGCTACAGAGAAATGGATAAATCAAGAAGACAAAGAAAAGATGAAGGCGGTTTAGGTTGATGATAAATGACTACCATAAGGGATGACATGCAGAATTCCTGGAAATTTGTATGAAACACATTAACAGCATCCGATACACATAGTCTGTGTTCATTTCAAAACCCATTTACAATTATTTCATTGAGTGGGCAACTCTGATCAGAAAGTTTGGTCAGGGTCTCTGTAACTGGAGAAGAGAAAACACAAAGTTCACTTATAAATAAATAAGCTATTAACTCATTCTGAAGAAAGTGGTCAGAGTATCCAGAGAACGTTCATGTACTGGAGACCTTCGAGTTCTCACTGACATGAAGCAGTGCAAATCATAAACCAGCAGCTTCAGGGGCAGGGTGTGGGTGTCAGGAGCCTGGGCCAGAAACTTCCTCTCAGCACCTGGGCTTGGGTTGAGAGCAGAGGCTGCCTTATTGCCCAGGAAGGGCACAGCGGCTGTGTAAAACAAGGACCTACATTTTCATTAGAAGTTCCTCATCACTCTATGAAGTAGATGTCATTTAAATAATAATACATCAAAGGAGGCACCAGGGGCCAAGGACCCTGTTCTCACCAACATACTCTCATGCTTCTTGTAGAGCTGAAGGGTTATTCAATGTATTTGGATCTTTCAAGCTTTTTCCTTTTGCTCTACAAAGAAGTGAATCAGGAGCCCTGGAAGAGAGAAAGCCACACAGCTGGGACCTAGGATTATTATTCTTAGGAACTGGAGAATTCTCATGTCTTTTATATATGATGGCTCTAATTTCAATCTTAGAAAAAAAGATCTTGTTCTACTAAAAAGACTTGAAAAGACTTCTTCAGTGGAGAGGCAAGATGGTTTAAGGCGCAGGGAGGCTTGCTACAGTTTATTGAGCTGAGTTCTGTTTCTGGGATTCACATGGTAGAAGGAAAGAACCCGCCCCATCAAGTTGTCCTCTAATCTCGACACAAGTATTGTGGTACATGTACATGCGTGTGAGGGTGCACGTGTGCATACTCCCCCCATAATCAATCAATGTAAAAAAGAAAGCACTGCAATAGACAATAGACAAGCCAATTTCCCCTCGTAATGATTAGTTACATGAAAAGTATGAATATTGTCCGAAGAGTTCATTCCTGAATATCAACTACATTCCACAGAAGTAAAGCTTTCACTAACCCAATGACAATATAATCCGGAACTCTGGGCTCAGGGTACTGACCCTTGAAGATGGTAAATCTACAGATATATTGATCACATCAAATGGGAAGTCTCAAATTCACTAGCAACTGTAGTTCATGGGTCAAGTCTTGCAATCTCTCAGAGTCAGGAAAGGCCAGGCACATGTTCGGAATTCAGTCTGAGGCCTGAAGAGGCCAGATCTAGATCGCTCTGACTTGAAGGACAGAAACTTTTCAGTGCTTTGGCAATTATATTATTGAAAAACCACCCAGAGAGAAAGTGTAATAGTTTTAAACATAATTAAGATTCTATTTTAAGGGGAAATCATAAAGTGCCCAGTTAATGCTAATGTTTGATCTACTGTGAAGCAGAAACAGGAGAAGCTATTACGAATTTGCTAATACCATCAAAACTTATAAAGTGATAAAACAAGGCTCCATGAGGAGAGGCGTTCATCCCAAGCATTAGCCACAGTAATAGCAGTGAATATATACGAGAGAGGAGAATTATTCTGGGAACCAGTGAGGTAGATCGGGTGTTTTATCTGCAAACTCTGCAGAATGACCCTGGGCTGCTCCTGGTTCTGAGTCAGGCAGAAGGAAGTCCAAAGCGGGAAACATACCCCATGGAGCTACCAGCGTGGTGACAGTTTTTACATTATCTCACCTATTAAAAAAGATGATTTTGTGTGGTTTTTAGTATGCCTATAGTATTTCAGTGAAGTTTACAAATAGAACTTTAAACAGATTCCCATTATTTCAACTAAAACAGAAAGAGTTCAGTTGTGTTTTAGGGTGAATTATTTGCTACCCAAGTTCTGACTACCTGCTGTGGGGAAACTAAGGAGCCCAGTAGTCAGCTAGCCTGATTCCCCTCATCTGAATGTGCTTCCTCAGATCAGGAGCTGATGTGCTCGGGGAGCCAAGCATAACTAAAACGGCTGCGATGGTGGTCCTGTTGTGTTGCTTTTGAACTAAGAAGAGGTGTTACTGTCAGAACTGAGGGGCGCAGCTGCATTTGACCCCACTCTGAGGCTCAGGTGGCCTGAAAAACCAGGGTCCTCTCTGTCAGAATGAGACGGGAGAGATGATCTGCCATGGCTTCTGTGAAAAGAGAAATATCTCCCTTGGAGATTCAGTTCTGACATCTGTGTATTAAAGTGAAAATTCTACACAGACAAAATTTCCCTCCAATATTCCTTCCCTCCCCTCCTCCCCTCCTCCCTTCCCCCTCCCCCTCTCCGTTCCCCTTTTCCCCCTCCTTCTCTCTTCCTGTTTTTGAAACAGTCTCAGCTCTGTTACCTGGGTTGGCTTTAAATGTGAGATCCTTGAACCTCAGCCCTCTGTGTAGCTAGGATTACAGATGTGTATCACTACACCCAGCTAAAATCACTGTTTCTTAGTTGAATCTCAGTGAAGAACCTAGGTTGTCCTTTGGAGTCATGTGGTACTAGAATTTACACGTTTAAGAATTAGAGGACGGGAGTGGAGGAGCATGTGGAGGAACAGCCAGCTTCAGTTGCTCCTTTTCAGCCTTCTTGGTCTGTATGTGTTGACTATGTGTGTTCGCATAACTCTGGGGATGCAATTAAGCACACTGGATTGTAGGGGGGTTTTGTTGTTGTTTGTTTTGTTTTATTTTTGGTCTTTTTGAGACAGGATCTCCTGTAGTCCCAGCTGGTCTACACCTGGCTATGTAGACCAGGCTAGACTAATCTCACAGAGAATCTGCCTGTCTCTGCCTCTTGAGTGCTGGGATGAAAGGCATGTGTCGCCACACATTCTTTAAATAGTGAATTTCATGGTATGTTCAGTATATAGCAATAAAGCACTTCAAAAATACAACTACAGGCACTTACTATAGACAAGTTTTCATGAGAAGAAATCAGCACTACTCTCAGAGTCAGGCAATGGAGGCTGTCCTCCTGGGTCCCATATTCTTGAAGCTGCCTGTCTCTGGCCCTGCACTCACTTACAGTTGAGATCTCACCATGACCCTAAAGGGCGCTGGGCACTCAGGTCCTCCATCCTCTTTTATAATGTATGCCGCTGGTTTCAGGTATTTGAGTGTTCTGCCCAAATGTCCCCAACTTGCTTTGGGAGCTTGTAGAGCTTCTTCCTGTGTCCATTCTCCAGTGACAATGACCAGATCTTGTCTCTTCTTCTAACCACAAAGTCTTTGCATTGGATGTGGGGAGGAACGTATCTGTGATTTAAGAGAGGGATTGGGTTACCCAAGCGTGCTTATGAGACCACCTCCGAGCACAGAGCTGGTTTGGGGCCAGGGACTTCTGTTCTACTCGTCTTCTTCAGCTCTTGCTCCAGGTCCCTCCTACATTGGGACAGGAAAGCCATGATTAGCAAGGTCAAAAATCAGCACATGCTTCAGCCTAGCCTGGTACTTTCCCAGTGTAATACACTATTTCTCACTATCTAAATATAACAATGGATAACATGTATTAAATGGGTTAGGCTTTCCTTGATGTGTTTGACAAACATTATGCCATTTTTTCATAACAAAGCAGGTGCTATCATCACCCCCACTTTCCCAGTAAATACTGAAGCTTGGTGAGTTTAAATAAATAATTGTGTCAGAATTTAGTCACAGGACTATCTGATAAAAATCCCACAGAGCCACACCCCTCTAGGAATGCCTGGACCAAAGATAAGATTGTGTTAGTAAGAAGCATACATCTTCTTATCTTCTAATAATTCTGAATGTGATGCAATAAAAAAGGGAGGAAATATACCCTCCAATGGAATAGTTGACTAAGTTCCTTTCATTCAAACATGACCAGATAGCACAGAACGTGCATTAAGAATTATAATATGAATCACGTTTGTAGAGGACATTTTCATTTTCTCTGCAGCCGGAGGCAATAGGCTGTCAGTTATTCCTTCTAAGATGAATCTTTCTGCATCAGAGATATGGAGATTAAGGGTTCAGAGCATGGCGACTTATGCACAGATGAATTTGATTTTCTATATGTTACTAAAAATTTGGTTCACAAAGCATTCCTGCCATCTAAAATCTCAGCCCCATGGTTACTCAAAGCTTACTGGTATGCCTAGGGATAGTTGCAAGCAAGATCTTCAAATTTACCAGCTCAAACTGGTTTTATAACAGCTGACTCAATTCTAGCATGTATTCAGAAAAAAAACACTGTGATTACAGTAAGTAAATATTTTTAAATTCTTTGGAAAGTAATATGCTTTCCTTATGGTTACTCTTTTTCTTTAACTGAATAAAATTTTTTTGAGGGAAAATAACTCTGTGTGTATGTGTGTGTGTGTGTGTGTGCGTGTGTGTGTGTGTGGTGTGTGCGCGTGTGTGGTGTGTTTCCTTTATTAGGTGATATCCTTGTTTTGCAAATGGCTCAGAGTTCTGTAAACTGTTCCAACTGATATGGCCAGAAATCAAATTGGTCCCTTGATACCGTTTTATATATCTCTGTCCAGCAATTTATGGGCACAGGGCATTGTCATGTTCACAGTCTCCTGGCCTTTCTGTTAGCCTAGTGAACTGTGTGTGTGGTTGGAAGGATGTTTCCCTTGTCCCTGGCCCACATTCTCCATCTCCTCCTCCCAGAAGTAGCCCCCAGGTCTGGAGTGAGTCATTATTCAGCGTGGCCACCGTGGGTGAATTTATCCTGCTGGCTGTGGGACCTAGCTTGCTTGGTGAGTGACAAGGAGAGGCACTGAGATTTCCAGAAAAGATATTCCCTCTCCCATCCATGGTAATAGTGGGAAGAGACCTGTCTTCTTTCTTTTAAGGGTAGAGTGTGTGAAGGAGAAGCCTGAAAATGTTGCTGTCAGTTTGCTCCTATGAGAGGAACCAAGCAATGGAATGAGGAAGAAAGCTGGTGTTGGGCCTCATGGGCCCAGACACGTGGCCTGGTGCAGCATTCTGAGCCTCACTCGAGTTTTGCGGCCTGTCTATGACACTCTACTTCTGCATAGGAGTGACTCAGCAAGGCATAACAAAATGGCCTCTACCTGGCTACAGCCTACATGGTGAAAAATGATTGGTCCTTCACTTCCCATGTTTTTAGCCCAACCCCTACCCTATATAAGACCGTGCCTGATGCAATAAAGCAAGATCCTGCTTTGACAGTTCTCCTGGCTCGGTGTAGTGTATCTCCGGAGTGGAGAGGGTCCGGGCCGTCGACACTCACCATCTCGCTCAGCCCCTGGAGGAGGCCTGCTGGACCAGCTTCTCCACCGCCCTACCTGTCGGCAAACCTGGCAAGCTGGTCCCTGAGAAGGATGGGCTGGAGAGAAGGGCGAGGAGGAGAGACAGAGCCACCTGTGTGGCCTAAGGATTCAAGCACACCTGTAATAGTCCTTGTTCCTTCATTTCAGTTGTGTTGTTATAGAGGGATGATTTCTCCTCACTTGTGTGAGAGAGCTTCAGTAACTCGCCAGAGCCCTACACTAGGCAGAAGAGCATCCTTAGTTCAAGTTCAAGTCTTCTTTAATCATTTTTTAAAGCCCACCTCTTTGTGGTGCTGGGGCTAAAACCCAAGTCCTCACACATGCCAGGTAAATGCCCTGTCACTGAGCTACACATCCCGTTTCTTTAGTACTTAGATGCTTTCTCCAAACATGAGTAGGAGCAATGATTTTCTTTCCTTCTCTCATAGGAAAAATAAACAAATACCTGCTCCACTGAAGATGTATGGGGCAGAGAGGAAGGGACAGAGCAGTGTAGTCATTGCGACAGAAAGACCTGCACCAAAGCCAGTATAATCAATGGAACTGAAAATGACTAATCTTGAGCATTCATAGAAAGCCCCATTAGAAATGCTGACTGATTTATTAGAATCGGGAGGCCATCTAAAAGTTTTATAATTATTGAAAACCTCAAAATAGTGCTATCAAGACAAGAAAGCCCTGAAAGAAATGAAGCATAAAGTATTAACTTTAGTATGTGCCTAAACATCATTCTGCTCTATTTCTCAACAGTGGTAGCGTTTTTGTTTGTTTGTTTATTTATTTACTAAACCCTAGCAGACAGCTGTCTGCCTCTGTTTGAATGCCTCTGTTCATGAAAATATCACTACTTCATATGGTAATTTCAGTTTTGATTGCTTGTTTGATTGGTTTCGGTTTTTGGTTTTTCGAGGTAAGGGCTCTCTCTGAAGGCCCAGCCACCTGACCTCAAACCAGCCATATAGCCCAAGCTGGACTTGAACTTCTCCTCCTGTCTGAGTCTGTTAAGTGTTGAGATTGTAGATGTCTGCCTTCTTGCCTGATGTAATTTTATTTTGTAAACTATAATGTAGACTACTTTAATCAATAAAAACTCAAGACACATTTAAACAAAAATAGTGTTGTGTCATATATATTTTTATTTGAACTGCTTTCTTAGTATTCCCGTTACAATGCACTAATCCTCTGCATTGACAAATGGCTCCTGTGCTCTATTTTTCTCCTTGAAGAGAATGAAGAACACAAAAGACAAATTTCTTGACATCTAGTTTCAAAAGCCTAAGTCAGGAAACAAGTAATAAATTTAGAAATGTAGAAAGCCAGGCATTTGGCCTTCAGAACAAGCCAACAACAACAAAGGCTTTCTAGATAATAAAGGCATGAGGGCGAATGGAGAAGCAAGGAGAGTGAAGACAGGGACTGTCTAAGGTGCATTCTGAACTTGCCCACTGTTGGTTAAGCAGTGGGTAGAAGAGGAGCTCAGAAGTTGAGACAGGTTTGAGGGCATTTAGAACCCCATGTCCTCATCTGAAGAGAATCTGAGTGAGGGGGAAACAGACTACAGGAGAAGTGGTCAGGGGGACTGTGGAGGAGAATAGTCCCTACTGTCTTGATCAGGGCAAGAAGAACAGAGGGATGTTTCCTAAGCCTAGAGGTAAGAAAGGACTGGGGCATTGTTTCTAATGGCTCTGCATAGCATGTTAAAGAGCACGCTCAGATTTAAATCTCCAAGTTCTCAACTGAAGGCATACATTAACATCTAGAACTTTGAATATGGTGCTGAATGAATTTTCAACCTCTGTAAAACACACAGCTGACAGAACGGAGAACAACTCCAGGGTAGACCCGGAGGTTTGTAGAGTTGCATCTCTTGAGTTTTCATGCCTCTTTGGAGGAAACTGAGGCTCTACTAGGCTAACACTTGGACTGGGGTAGACCAAAAGAACTCACAGGTCTTCCTGTGCCGGCCCAAGGAATATTCCAACAAAAAAATTACAGTGAAATAAGTCTGTTCTGTTTATGATTTGAACTGCAATAGCACTTCCTTGATTCCAAGACCTGATCTAGACTATCTGTTGGGGAGGTAGGAAATAAAAAGTCATAGCTGGGTGCAGAAGACATCTGTAGTAAGTGGTTTGTCCCTAACACCTTCAGAGACCTGTGGAATTTGTAAGGGAATGACTTTTATAGGCTCTTGACTAAGGGCAGAAGGACAGAATTGTAGACTAGGCTGAAGTCATTAATGGAGAAACAATTAGCAGAGACTCAGATTCTGAGGCTAGCTCAGAGCAGCTGGGAGTAGACACCATTGTTTGTTCAGTTGGTTGACAGAAGTCTGGACTCTGTGGTGGCCAACATTAAACAGAGTTGAGATGTCATAAATTCCTTGATATCAAGTAAAGGAAAGAATCCAAAGACTCTGTGAGATAGGAATGCCGGAGTGAATTTATCATGTACAACTTTCCTTCTCACTCCCTAATATGTCTCCCTGGAGGGAGCAAAGGACAGGCCCCCCCCCCCACGCCCAAAGTCTTGAGAAATACCTCCCCAAAGGGAACACAGCTATCTGGAGCCTGGGGCTACTGAGGGGCACTGAGCAGGTATTAGGTCTACCCGGGCTCCATGGATACACCAGGGTCTGGATGTTGCAGGGGCTCAGGGCCCACACAACGGTTCTTCAATAGCAGAGGCAGAGACAGAAGGAGACTACTTCCTGACCCTTCCCAGGGCACACGAGGCTTTAGTGAGACATTTCCAGTCCAAAATTTTGAAGTTTGAGCAAGTAAAACAAGATGACAGAGGGTGAGATTTTATCGGACACCTTGGGATAAAGACCCACCCACTCAGCCCTGCATAACTGAATTTTTGATAGTTTACAAAGACGAATGTGGTTACATTCTTACTTGTCCTCACAGTTCAGTTTCCCCAGCTCATGCACTAGGACCCAACCACACTGCCCTTGCTTTATCTCTGTAGCTCGCCCAGATTTACCTCCCTCAACAACGTATAAGTGGAATTTAACAAAAATATTCTTTTCTTGGTTCCGTGTGGCCAACTCCACGCACTCTTCAGGTTTCGGAGACAATAATTCTGCCTTTAAGCCTTTCCTTTCACACTGTGTTCCTCTATAGCTCTTATTGCAATGTTAATTATATTCGAATCTGTACGTCTTCTGTAATGTCTGTCTGCTACAGCTTTTTACAAGCGGAAAGGATAATTTCTGCTTTTCTTCTTGTGTGTCTGCTCACAAACTATCTGCTGAATGACTGCTGTATATGTACTGTTTGATTACAGTCTCTCACTTGTATAATGAGAACATCTTTATGTCTTAATAAATAGAAATCTATAAAAACCATTTTAAAGACATCTTAACACTCTGTAATAAGGATTATGACAAGAATAGAATCAGTCATTGTTAAAACACCATCCCTTGGCAGGCCACCTCATACGTACATGTGAAGAATCTGCCTAATTTGCCCAGTTCTGATGCTGTATTGACATTTATATTTCTCCTTTACAAAGACAGGCTTGGAGGCATAGAAAATGAAACAACCTTCCTTAGCGTCTCATAGCCAATGTCCTACATGGTCAGGACCCAGACCAAGGCATTTGGACAAAGACCCATGCTTTTAATGTTACATTGCCCAGGCAATTATATCACATTTAACCAGTATCCTTTGTGATGTACATTTAGCTTGTCTCTAAGTTTGGGCAGCTGTGAATCCTAGAATTCTTTGTACCATTATCCAATGCTGTTTGGAAATATTTAGCCCAGTTTCCCACTAGAGTGAACATTTTCCACCAGCAGCACAAGAATGTTCTTGCCCACACCTTTGTACCCTTTGATATGTTTCAAGTTTAATAGAAGGAGTAAGGCTGGCAGATTTCACAAAACCACAAGATGCTGCATTTAATCTGTATTTTAATAAGGAACTTTTCTGTATCACTCTGCCCCAAGCAGTCTTTGAGACACATCTCTGCTTAGGATAAGTTCCTTGAAACTTATGCTAAAAATATTAATGTTTATGTGCTATGAGAATGTTAATTCTAATTTCTTTTAAAATGTTTTATTTATTATTTTTATTTTGTCTGTGTATTACCTGCATGCTTGTGAGTACTCCCATGTCATGCAGTGCCCATAGAGGTTGGGAGAAGGCTTTTGATTCCCCTGGAACTGGAATTACTGATGGTTGTTAACCACTATGTGGGTGCTGGGAATTGAACCTAGGTCTTCTGTAGGAGAAGTCAGTGATATTAACCACTGAGCCATCTCTCCATCCCTTATTAATTCTAATTTCACTTTAACTAAAGATGCTTTGTTTATTTGGTCACATTTAGGAGAAAGGTAATAATACTTCGTTAAAATTTCAGCTCACAGGCTGGCAAGATGGCTCAGTGGGCAAAGGTGCTTGTTGCCAAGCTTGATGATCTGAGTTCGATCCCTGGACCCCACATGGTAAAAGGAGAGAAGTGAATCCTAAAAGTTGCCTTCTGACCTCCACAAATGTGCATGCATATGTCCTACCAAATGAATAAATGTAATAAATTTCAGTTCTGCTTCCATTGCTAATCATTGAAAAATAATTCATGAGGCAGTAGCCAAGTTCTGGAAACTGTGACTATGAAGAAGAACATGTATTTCCCGGCATCAGCTAGTGCACTGTTTGGTGAGGACAATGGGCCTCACCAGAGGGTAAGAAGATCAGGGTAAGAAGAGGTGTCAAGGACCATGATAAAGATAGGCATAAGGTTTGAGTGACAGGCATCAATGTCATAGAGAGGAAGCAGAGAAGGATCCCTGAAAGACTCTGAGAAGAGAATTAGAGTTTAGCTCCTTAATGGATAATCATTTTAGGCCGATGTGTGTCTATAACTAAATGCTTACAAGCGACATAGATACATAGGTGTCTCTGTGAGGTTGCTGCTGCCTGAACCAGAAGTGTGGAGAGTGATGAGAAAGGAGTCTGGAGGTCAAGGCATCCGCTGACGTACCAGTGTGCTCATGTTGCATGCCGGGTTATGCAAGAGGACAGGATTTTCAGTGGGTCAGCATTGTTGGATCGCAGTTTCCTCCAGCTGAAATACTCCCTCCAGGAAAGAGCAGAGGGGCTCGTGAGACTTAGGAAGTGAACAAATATCACCTGTCCAGGAAAGCTGGAACAGGATTCACCAGGGCCCCTCCCCACTGTTATGGAGGCAGAAGAGAGCTGCTGCACCGAGAGACTCTCAACAGCTGAGTTTCAGACTAGTCCAGATGCCCGCAGGTTGTGCTGAGAGCTCCAGGGATGCAGGTTTCCTGGGAGCTGTCACCTGTATTAGGGTGAGCTTTTCAGCGATGCACTGATCTACAAGCAATCCTTCTCCCACGTTCTTGTAAATAACCCAGATAAACTCATCAGTTGACCAAGCTGGACTTCAGTGTAATCACTGCTTCGGTCAGAAGTGGGTATCCTATCTGGGGTAACTAGACGTGTAAGCGGGCATGCGTGCACGTGTGTGCGTGCATGCGTGTGTGCGTGCATGTGTGTGTGTGTGTGTGTGTGTGCGTGTGTGTCTGTCTGTCTCTCCAGGAAATATCTCATATGCCCAACAGTGCAGGAACACGTTCTCTCTGGTCTTGAGCAGCTACCGTCTTCTCTGTCGTACTTTGGTGTCACCCTTTGTTAACCTGGTGCCCCCTCCCTGGGGCTCTGAAATTGTTTTATTCAGACATGGGCCACTTTGTGTCAGAAATGCCTGCTCACTGCTTTCCCTACTTGTCTTTCTTCAGTACCTCGGTATCCTCAGCTTCTAATTATACTTGGTTTCCCAGGTCCTAGATATTTGCATCAGGGCTACATCAGTCATGTCCAAGAAGAACCCTAGATTATATTCTGTCTTTGCAGAACCCTGGATGATCCCGGAGGCCTCTGTTCTACCACCAATGGCTCCCCAAGGGCTCAGAGTCCTCAGGTTATTTCAAGGGTAAGAAGTAAACTTCCTTGCCAAATACCTTCCATTGTGTCCCGTGGTAATGACATTTGCAGTGTGGACATATTCTGTACAAATGACTTTTATCTAACCTTGCAACCAAAAAGTTAATCTTATAGTTTAAGATCATTTAATATTATTTCAGCTTGCTTATAAATGTAAAACAAGTTTACTGAGCCTTGTGTTCCTCTTATAACCTAAAAATGTAATTTTAATCCCTCATAACCCTTCCTTGCCCTTAACCCAGAACAATGTATGAGTGTGTGTATGTGTGTGTGTGTGTGTGTGTGTGTGGTGTGTACATATTTTGCATATCAAGTGCTACAGGCAGGTAGACAGTCATTGAAAATTTGTTAGAAGCAATGAGATGATTGTCCCATTTGGACTTATATTGTGGAATTATATATATATATATATATATATATATATATAGTTATATATATATAGGTAGAATTATATTGGTAATTATATATATATATAGGTGGAAATATATTGGTAATATATATATATATATATATATATGTGGAATTATATTGGTAATGTGTGTATATATGCTACTCTAGGTGGGTAGGGGTCAGAAAGGGCAAATTTCCTGACAAAACACATGGTAATGGGACGTCATATACTGCTGCAGTGTTCCATAGTCTTCTGGCAGCAGGCTGACATCTGTTTTCCCATTGTTAACTGTCCAGTGGGAATGTTAACAGCAGCAGAATCTCAGCAACAGATAATGTCCTCCTCACCCCAGAGAAGCTCTATGCGGACTGTCCCATGGCACCAATTTTGACTATTTGTCCTTCTCTTTCTTCCTGACCCCACTAAGTTTCCTGGCGTACATTAATTAGTTAGCCTTTTGACTTGCTCAGGTTAACTTGAGGCTGCAATGGCACACAGTATAGTTCCAGGGGTCAAACTGACTTTCTTCATTCTCAGTTTTTTGGGAGGTACTTTTCTAACATCCCCGCGTGGCAGGATTAGCATGGCCTTCTCTGAGCTGGTCTGACTGCTAATTCTGTTACAGTCTTTCCTTATCAAAGCCACCTTAGCTCTGTCTCTGCGCCTCTCTAAATCCGAGTCTCCATTGTTCCTTGTGGCTCCTATGTCCAGACGCCTGGTTGGCTCCACGGAAGCTCGGAACTTGGCATTTCATCTTGGCCTCTGTGTCTCTCCAAAGCCACGAGTACCTATGGATTAGTTCGGAGAACTTTGAAGTGAGAAAATCAGGTTTAGAACTGAAGCTTGGTGATTTTCGTTGTGTTCCTTAACCTACCCCACCCACTGTCCCATGACAGTGATGGATGAAAAACAATGTGAACAGAGAAAGGTTAAATAACTGTCTCAAAACCGCCCAGCTCGTACATGGAGGTACTTGGGATTCATATTATGGTTCTTGTGCTTCTAAAAGTCCACATTTGTTTTGCAAGCTCAGAGCAGATCTAAGGCAAGTCACTTCAGGTTTATGAGTTACTGCTTCCTACTCTCTAAAGTGGAGTTAATAAGAGGTTAATAAGAGCAACTTCTCAAGATTGTTGTGCAGATTAAACCAAATTATGCAAATTAGGCTCCTAGCCCGAGGCTGGCAACAGCTGTGAAAGAAATATTACCTTCCTCCTGGCTGCGGCCATTTGGGGGGAGCTCATTGTTTTGGCTGTAGACATGGCTCTTTCCCCAACCATCAGGCTGAATGGACACCTTAAAAGCGCTTTCCAAGAATGCCCTTGGACCTGCTCCTAGGAGGCTGAGTCTCTACTATCCTGTGGCACCCGGGAGAGGCGACTACTAATGAGTTTAGCAGATTTGGGGAAGAAAAAGTCTTTGGGGAATAAATCTCTCTTTTGGTATTCCTTATCTTCTATCCCATCTAAGTATGCCCCTAGCCAGGCTCTGAATTACGAGGACATAAATCTCAATCACAAATTTATTGCCATAATTTATCAGCTCCTGTTGCTCAATGGCCAAGTAGTTAATTTTAAAATGAAGTGGGGTTGTTTTCATTAATACCCTTGCATTAACTACCTATCAAAACACTCAAAGACAATTAATACCATGTTGCCAAAGTACTGAACCAATAAATATCTCCAGTCTTGGCTTGTCTCTGGCGAATTAAAGACGTGGAACTCATCCCTGTTTTAATTACATTCTCCTGTTCTCTTCCTTGCCGTGGTTTCAGGCATGTTTACCTTTAAGGACCAGATTAAACAGCTGGACCAGCCTATAACATGGATTTAAAAGGCTGTTTCATGACATCTAACTAAGCTTTCATGATAATGTGGTAATGATGATATCCCTACAAGGTAAACCCAGCTTCGCTGGAGAAGGGCACATTATCAGTACCAAAGACTTTGGCTTCTAGGGCCTTTGGGGAAAGCAAACTCTCTTCATCTGGCAGAGTCCTAGTCCAGCTTGATAAGCTATCTACAGGGTGGGTAGAATGGCCCACAGCTTTCTAGAAAGAAAAGTCAAGATTTTTATAACTCTGGAACCTCATCTGGAACATACACCGTGTGTTCATTGTTATTCTACTAAAGCTTGGCTGCCACCTCTTGCGGAGGTAACAGGGAAGCCTGGTGACTCCACATCAGCTGATTTCATCATTGTGGCCTCAGTCACTGGCTGTGAGCCTACTGTGTACTAAACGTTGCTCTACATCCTAAAGATGGACTCTGCACCTCTGAGGCCTTCACCTTTATCTTCAGCAGTCATACAAAACTCACAGGAGGTAATGAAAATCTAGCTTCTTTAAGGAAAAGAGCCCTGGCAAGAAGTTCAGGTGGCACATTAATTTCTTTTATTGCATTCCTCCTCTCGTTTAAATAATGTGTCCACTATGGCAAAAATTAGAAACTATGGGTAAGCGAAAAGAAAGTAATTAGTTCCCTGACTTCAGCCACCCAGAGGCCACCCCAGTTAACCTTTGCCTCCCACACACAAACTCACCTCTGTCCTTTGCACATGTCCACTGATTTTCCTTAATGCATATTATCCTTTGTAACACTGTGGGCCTCTCATGTCCTTGTATTAAGCTGCATTGCCCCACAGTTCTCAATAAACCCTTCCGTAACTATGTCTGTATATGCGCTCAGACCCTGCTGGTTTTAAGAACATGCAATACTTTGTTATATGACGCCTTCAGTTTTTGAATATTGATTTTATTATAAATAAAATTATAATTTCATTTGTCTAGTTATCCTTATTAGTATGTGTGCTCCTATTTATTCTCTAGGATGACTCTAAACACACCCCTAACTATTCCGGCATACGTGGATTCCAGTGCACACCCCAAGTTATCTCCTTATCATTTAACTGAAGTGGGATTTCGAAGTCAACTCATTGCACATTTTACTGCATTTTTATTTATTATTTTTTGTGCATGTGTACACAGCATACATGTGGAGGTCAGAGGACAACCTACAGGAATCAGTTTGCTCGCCCTACCATGTGTGTCATGGGAACTCAGTTCAGGCCATCAGGCTTGATCAACAAGGGCCTTTACCATGATGATGAGCCATCTTGCTGGGCCCCACTGCACATTTTAAGGTTTCTGACACCTGTGGTCAAACCGCCCTCATAATATTCTCAGATATCCTTCTTCTCTAACAGAAGGCTCAGCAGCTTTCCACATGCGAATCAGAGGAAAACATGGCAGAACTCTCCTGTTCTATGTGTGCAGACCTGCCGCAGAGGCCTCTCTCCTGCACAAGGTTTCCTTTCTCCAGCCCATACCTCAGCCTCAGGGCTTCCACTCTAATGATTGTCCTGCCCTTTTCTACTGGCTTTTCCACAACTGCTGAGGTTTGGATATAGCATGTACTCAAGGGTTGGTGTGTTGGAGGCTTGGACCTTAGTGTGGCCATGTGAGCAGTGGCACGAACCATTTAAAGGTGGAGTCAAGTGCAAGGTCCTTAAATCATTGCGTTACTGACCTTGGAAAGGATTAAGTTGTTTTTGTGGGAACCGGAGCTAGTTCTTGTGAAAGCAAATGGTTATTGGAGCCAGAGCCTAGCATATGAATGGCTCTTGGCTTTCTGTCTGGCATCTGGTGTCTCCTTTCTCCAGTGCTCTGGCAACAATGCTCCCCACTGTCAGGTCCTCAGCAGAGGCTGAACCTACCAGGCCACCTGATCTAGGTCTTTCAGCATCTAACTCTGTGAACTCAATACGTCTCTTCTCTAAAGTATTCACCTTCTTAGATTTGGATACAGTAATGAAACTGGACTACTATAACAATATTTTTAAAAATATTGCATTTATTACTTTTATTTTATGTGTATGAGTATATTGCCTGCATGCGTATAAGTGCTTCTGTGTCATGCAATGCCTACAGTCAGAAGAAAGTGTCAGATTCCCCTGGAACTGGAGTTAAGAGCAGTTATTAGCTAGGTGCTGGGAATTGAACCTGGGTCCTCTGCTAGAGCACCCAGGATTGTTAACTGCTGAGCCATCTCTCCAGCCCTATAACAATATTTTTAAATGCACTTTAAAAAAACTTTATTTTGTAGCCCAAGGTGGTCTCTAAACTTCTGTCCTTCCTCCTATAGCTATTTCCTGGGTACTAAGCTGACAGATTTAAAATGCCCAACTTCTTGCCTCTTGAAAGGAAAACAATATTCTTTGACTCTTGTGATGAGTTGAATCATGTCCCCATCCCCAGATTTATATACTGAAGTCCTAAGAGCAAGGGCTTCAGAATGTGACTTTATTTGGAAATAGACCCATAAACAGGTAATTCAGACAAAATGAGACTGTTGGAGGTAGGCCCCAATCCAATCTGACTGGTGTCCTCATTGGAAGAAAAGATCTGCTTGCATGGAAGACCACTGAGGCCTGTGAACACAGAAGGTAGGTTTCTATTAGCCGAGCAGAGGGACCCGATGGAACCGAATCTATGGACACTGTGATCCTGGATGTTCAGTCTCCAAAACTTTAAAAAATACATACCTTTGGTTGAAGATACTCAGTCTGTTCATGTTTGTTTGGTTTGTTTTGTTTTTCATGTAGCCCAGGTTAACTCTTTGCCATCCTCCTGCCTCATAACTCCTATGTAGCTAGAATTACAGTAGCAGTCTGAGGTCTTCAGCTCTGGTAGCCCCAGCAAATCACAACTTCCTTCCTCAAAGAAAACCATTCCTGCTATGGTTATATACACTGAACTCTGAACAAGTTTGCTATCTCATGCTTGCTTTCTTGTCCCATGCCCCATGCTAAGGAAGACAACTTCTGCCAAGGTTACAAACAAGCTCCACCATATATTACAAAGAGCACCATGTGCAGCATGTTGTGTGTGTGAGCCCACTTCCCATCACTGTCACAACATACCTGAGAAAATCAATTTAAATGAGAAGGGATTTATTTTGGCTTGTGGTTTCAGAGGTTTCCATCTGCTATCAGCTGGTTCTACTCTTTTTGGGCCTGTGGTGAGGTAGTGGGAGACATTCACCTTAAGGCAGCTGGTGGACGGGGGAGCAAGCACACATTAGGGTAGATGTAGCCTTTGAAGGTATGTTCCAGTGATCCACCTCTTCCAACTAGGCCCTACCTCCTAAAGCTTCCACATTTCCTACTGTTACAGTAGCATAAAAGCCCCCCTAACAGGAGACCTTATCAAGAGAATAAAATCTCTTGTCTATATAAGGACCCAAATTTTCAGTTTTCCTGGGTCAATCACCTGGTCACAGGCCAACCCTGTGGAAAGAAGGTTCATGCTAAAGAGATGAGTAGAATACCCACGGTGTTAATGAGATGGTGAGCTTTCCCTGCCCAGAATCCTTGTCCCTTTGTGCCGTTCTTCTGAATCAGGCCACTGACATGTGTCTCTCTTCAGAAAAATATAATCTCTCTTTTTCTTCTTTATATCTCTTTTCTAACCATGCTTTTCCTAATGTTGGGCTGCCACAACATCTAGAATGTCTTTGCTTTTTCTCCCTTCCCCTTTCTGACATGTGGCTGCTAGTTCAACATGTGGTGCCTGTCTGACCCCCATGTGGCCTCTAAACCACCATGGTTTCCTGGGTTTTTCCTCTCTCCTCCATTCTCCTCCTCTAGGCAACTAATGAGATTTGCAGTTTGCCTGCCCTGAGAATTTTTCCTTAAATTCTCATAAAATTGTTCTAAAGCTTCTGTCTGAGGCCATGATTAAATTCTTTCATAAAGGGGACTAAGAACCCCAAAAGGCTTCCCTGTATCACCAACAGTACCACAAGCTGGGCCCAAGCTTCGACACACAACCAAACAGAAAAGTAGATGCTGCTGTTACAATTATTTGAGAAAGAAGGTACTAACTAGCCCAGTGTGCGAGAGGACAGGATAATAAATAGACCTACCATATTCCTTTCCAACACACTGTTGTGGTTTTTAGTATATGCAATATATAGTCAGATAGATTTTAGATCTATTTAGAAAGCAGGGTAGGCATAGTTGTTATAGACTATTTGGAAAACTGTGACGCTTTGGCTAATCTCTTCTAGCTGTTGATTTCTTCCGCAGAAGCTGACAGTCCGCAGTGGGTTCTTTTTGCAATCACTTTATGTCAACTTTCTTCCTAGTTAGGTAACATAACCATGCCTCCATTCGGTGTTGAAGCCTGCGCAGCTCGCTGAGCTTTGCCCCGTCTCCTTTCGTTTCAAACAAACAGGTTTGTGGCCTGGATTCTGATGGCATCACTGCCTCTATGAGCACCAAAAAGCAAGAGATGTCAAGCGACGTCCCTCCACAGGGGTCCTGGTGCCCGGCCTCCGCTCCATTCCCATCTCCACCCTGTACATCTTAGGCATGCTCATGAGGCCTTCTTGGGATTTGTTGGTGATGCTGAAGCCATTTGGAAAAAGACTGAGTTGGGCAGTGACTCCTACCACAGACACCACAATGGCTTTGGATTCAGTGTGCTCATCATCAGCTGAGAGTTTTTTTTCCCCCTTCTGGAAGGATGGACTTTAAATGAGCCTTTGTTTACCCAGGGACAGGTGGCTCATGGTGTTAAGATGCGGATTTAGGGATTCAAGGTGCAGAGACTGCCTGAGCTACGCAAACAGAGAGGGAGCTCTTTGACAAAAGAAGAAGGAATTTGGCCTAATTTAGGGTGTGGGTGGTTCCTATCACATCCCTGTGGGTACCCAGGCCAGGTGCAGCAGGGTGGAGGAGGTAGGTGGCTGGAGGGACTTTCCTAACCAATCCATCAATCAAGCCCTGCCTCACGAGAGCTATGTGTCAGACCCTGGGGGCAAGAGGGCAGTCTCTACCTAGCTGGCACCAAGTCCTGTTCTCCAGGTTCCCTCCTGCCCTCAGTGCCATGCCTGCCTCTGCAGCTGCCCAGGGAGATCCTTGGAAACCAGCTCTCCCTGTTCCAACACCTCTATTTTCCACGTTCACCCGTTCACATGTCCATTGGCTGACCAGATTCTTCCTTGGCACCCTGCTACCTGACACAATTCGTAAATCAGTAAGTTTAGTTTTGGAATATGTGTTTTGCACAGCTGAAGACCATCTTTAATCGCTCCCTGTCCAGTACAATCCCAGGGTCGTTCTTCAGCGTATGCTTTTCCTATAACACAGACATCTGATAGGTGACTAGCTGCTTGATGGCAATGTCTTTTGTGCTCCTATAGCCGAAATCATTCAGGTTTGGCCCTTAATCTGCACATTGTAAACAGACACGGGCAATCATATCAGCCCTGTCACTGATACGGCCACCATAGCCCTCACCTAGCCTCAACATCCACACGAGGAGCTGCTGCCGTTTCTAATTTTGATATCATTCTGGAACCCAAGGATTTTACTTTCTTCCAAGTTCAGTCACACATGCTTTCCAAATTTATATTGTCCAGTTATAAACAAAAACTAAATACATTTCAAGGTAGTGTTATCACTGTATCCATTTTTAAATTGTGAAATAGAATACATACAATACAGATGTACACACACACACACAGAGAGAGAGAGAGAGAGAGAGAGGGAGAGAGAGAGAGAGAGAGAGAGAGAGGTACAAAATACAACCTTGCAGCTTAAGGACCCATCAAACCTCCCTAATCCTGTTGATATGGTGATTGCTTTGATTCTGAACACCTTGCACTGCTGGAATTACGTGAACCTAGTTGTGCTTTGTGCTGTTTTGCAAGAAAATTGGATTTGGGGATAACATTTTGTTTAGGATTTTACATCTATACTCAGGAATAAGATTAGTTCATGCCTTTTCTTTCCTGTTGTGCTCATTTCAGGCCTTAGTATCCAAGTAAGTGAGCAAGAAAATTTCTCTTTTTCTTTTCTCTAAAAGAGTTCTGTTCTGTCGGCATCCTTTCCTGAAGTTTCTGCTGGCAGTGACCTCTGACAATATTAAGACTGGAGTCTTCTTGATGGGAAGGTTCTGAAATTTCTTTCATTGTGATTTGACAGTAGATTTTCTGTTTTGTCTGCTGTCAGGGATTTTTCATCTATTAGCCAATATTTTCTAGCTTATTGGCTAGAATCAGTTCATGAACTTCATGCTACACTCTTCCCAGGGACCAGATATCCCATCTACACTCTTCCCAGTGACCATCCCCTCTATAGTTTTGCTTCTGTCTTCACTCCTGACATGGCTTGTTTGTGCATTTCATGGTCTCTGGCAGGTCATTCCCCTCAGGGAGGATTCAACTGGAGTATTTCACAACAACAGCTTGCAGCTTTGCTAATCTCTCCTGCTGCTTGTCTCTCTATTTTTTTTTCTCTTTACTTTTTCTCACTCCGTCTACTTTTATTGGGCATACACTAGTACTTTAAAATTTTGGGGGGCTGAATCCTGATGCAAATATTTCATACTTTATTATCTGCTTGTATGTACATTCCAAGTATGTAGTGCTAAGTATGGCTTAGCTAAACCTCTTAAATTTTTATTTTTAACTTAAATACAGTTAAATGTATGCATCCCTTTGGATGGTATGTCTTTTTAAATATTTTTGCTCATTTTAAAATTGGTATGTATGCCTTTTAGTACTGTTAAACTTACACAATTCCTTATCTGATGTATGCATCAAGTGTTTTTCTACTTTGTAAATTGTATCCCATCTTTTATCCATGTGCTTTGATAGGTCAAATTTTCTCTTATTTTTATGTGTATGAGTGCTTTGCCTGTGTGTATATAAATGCACTATGTGTGTGCAGTACTCATGGAGGCCAAAAGAGGGCATCAGACCCAGGGAACTGGACTTAAGGATGGTTATGAGTTTCTAACATCAATGTTAGAAACCAAACCCAGGTCCTCTGAAAGATCAACGAGTGCCCTTAAGTGCCGAGCCATCTCTTCAGTCCCCAAAGATTGTGCTTTAATAAAGACAAATAGATTAAAAAAAAAATAGATCATGATTTTGCTGTTGTATCCAAGAAACTTTCAGGTCATTCAGGGTCACAAAGATTTTCTAGTATCTTCCAGAAATTATCCTCTTCCTCTTCCTCTCTTTTTGCAAGTGGATGTCCAGTTTTGTAGCACTGTGTGTTGCAGAGACTAGACTTCCTCCATTGAACTGCCTTTGTACATCTGTCAGAAATGAGTTGATTGCATTTGTGCTGGCCTGTTACTGAGTTCTGTTCTATTGATTTATGTTTCTGCTCTCTTGCTAATACTGTACTGTCTGGTTATTATAGCTTTATAGTAAGTCTTGAAATCACACAGTGTGGGACCTCCAACCTTGTTTCTGTCTTTGAAAGTGGGCTATTCCAGTCCATTTGTCTTCTCTTACAAAGTCTCAAATCAGATTGTGGATACATATAAGAAAACTGTGCTGGAGCTTACATTGAGATTGTGTTGACTCTACAGATCAATTCCCAGAGAATTGCCATCTTAAGAACGCTGAGGTTATTAATCCACAAATATGGCACATCTGCCCTTACTGAGGCTTTTTTTGAATTCTTTCACCAATGTTTTGTAGTTTTCAGCAAATATATACCAAACATATTTTCTTGGATTACATGTAAGTACTTGGGGTGCTATTTTAAATAGTACTCTAAAACTGAATTACAGTTGTTCATTTCTAGTACATGGAAGCTGAACTGATTTCTGTGTGCTATGTTGGAATGAATGTGTGTGGTCTCCCCACCCTTTAAATCCATGTGATGAAAGCTCTGGCAGTAATGTGATGGTGCTTGGAGGCATGGACTTTGGGAGCTAGTGAGAATTAGATAAGGTAATAAAAACTGGGGCCTTCATGATGTGTCCCCATAAGAGGAGACACCAAAGTACACTCTCAATCTCTGTCTCTCTCTGCTTTTGTCTCTGTCTCTCTCCATAGCACCCACCACAGCATCCTCAAGCCAAGAAAAGGTCCTTGAAAATGATCTTGGGTGTCCAAGCCTGCAAACCTGTGAGAGATAAATTTCTGTTGTTTAAACCAGCCCATCTGAGGCATACTGTGCACACTAACACACTCCCATTCTCATTTATTTCTTCTGGGGACCTTTTTTGGTATATCCTTTGGGTTTTCTTCAGAGAGAATCTTGTGGCCTATGAAGAAATACAGCTTTAGTTTTTCTTTTAACTTAGCCATGGTTACCTGCAGAGCAACACTGGAGCCTTGGGGAAAAGTAAAGTCAGTAACACTGAACATAGTGGTCAACAACCTTCTGTAATCCCAGTTTCAGGAGATCTGATGGCCTCTTCTGGCCTCCATGGGCATTGCATGACATGGGTGTACATGCAGGCAAAACACTCCTACACATACATGTTTTTGTACTACAATACTATCATAATTGCTGCTTTTTAAAAAGACATCTTCTTAAGTATTATGCTCAGTCAAGTGCCTAGTCCTGGCCCTTGGGGAGCCATACTCAGGGGTCCTATTGACAGTCAGTGGGTTAGAGGATGGGCAGTTCTCAGGTTAGGAATCTTATACCTCCTCACCTGGCCTCCAGCTTGAGCTTTCCTTTCGTCTGTGCTGATATGGGTTGAGCTACTAGGGTTTACCAGAAAGAACAATCCTGATACGATCCTCCCTCCAACCTATAAGAAACAACTTCTGTGCTATGATGCCAGGAATAACTCCACCAGCTTAGATCCGGCAACGCTGTAAATGACACACCTACCAAAGGAACTGCTCTACAACTCTCAACTTTAGGAGGAACTGCTGTTATCTTCTTTATGATTTTCACATAACAATTTACAGATATTATTTGTGGTTTGTTCTTGCTACTACAGGAAAGTTAATCAAATTAACATTTAGTAGACATTATCTAATTGCCTTAGGGCTGACATGGCCAGTCTACATTACCCAGAAATTTATCACAATCTTAATTTCTTTATCAATCACTTGCTGCTATCAAAGTTCTTTAAAAGATGTTATTTAAAAAGATTATATGTATATGTGTGTGAGTGATATGTGCACAGGAGTGTGGCATCCACAGAGGCTGGAAAAGGACATCTGATCCCCTGGAGGCAGAATTTCAGATGATGGTAGCTGCTTGATCTTGCTGTTGGGAACTCAGCTCTCGTTCTCTGCAAGAGCAATATGCACTCCTAACTGCTGAGCCACCTCTCCAGCCCCACTCTCAAACTTTTTTATGTGTGCCAGTTTGATTGTTGAAAAATACTATCTTGCTCTTAATAGGATCCAGATAGCATAGGCATTAAGACAAACAACTGACAAATGGACAGCATCATTCTAGTGAAGAGCAACCTGCATAACTGAAAAAAAATCTTTACCACATACACCTCTGACAGACGGTTTCTATCTAAAACATACAAAGATCTCAAAAAACTAAACATAAAAAACCAACCCCATTAATATTTAGGGCAAAGGAACTGAACAAGGAATTCTGAAACGGCTAAGGAAAAGAATTTTTTATTGGTCTTTTAGAGATAGGCTCTCCCCATAACCCCAGTAGGCCTGGAACTCACCATGTAGACCAAGTTGACCTCAATCTCACAGAGATCTCTGGATCTCACAGAGACCTACCTGGCTCTGTCTCCTGAGTGCTGGCATTAAAGGCATGCACCACTGTGCCCAGCCTGAGAAATATTATTTTAAATGTTCAACACCTTTAACCATCAGGGACATGCAAATTAAAACCACTTTGAGATTTCATCCTACCCGAGTCAGAATGGCTAAGATCCAGAAAGCAAACAATGACAAATGCTGGCGAGGACGTGGGGAAAGGGGACTCTATCCGCTGCTGGGGGATGTAAACTGGTGTGGTCATTATGGAAATCAGTGTGTAGGCCCCTCAGAGAGTTAAAACTCGACCTCCCACATGATCCAGCCACTATTCATACCCAAAGGACTCTGTGTCCTACTGCAGAGACACCTGCTCATTCATGATCACTGTTGCTCTCTCTACAATAGCCAGGAGACGTAAACAACCTAGATGTCCATCAACTAATGAAAGTATGGTACATTTGCATAATGGAATATTGTTTATCTGCTAAGAAAAACAAAAATTATGAAATTTTCAGGTAAACAGATGGAACGAGAAACAGGCATTCTGAGTGGGATAATCCAGACACAGAGATACAAACTTTGCATGTTCTCTCTCATAAGTGGATGCTAGCTTTGAATCCTTAGATATGTGTCTTTCAACTGAAAACCAATAAATGGCCATGGTGGGTGGCTTCATAGGAGGGGAGACAGAATGTAGTGATATAAAGGGGCAAAGGAATAGGAAGGGTTAGATGGGGTGCGGAAGGGGAGGACAAAGGGGGGAGATGGGGAGGGAGAACTAACCTTAAAGCCCTTATAAAAACCATGTGGAAACCTACCATATAGAAGTGTTTTAGAGTCTATACATCATAAAAAGAGATTAAAAGGAGTTATCCTATAACAGGAGGACATTGCCTCTACCACACACTGGGCAAAGTAAAAGCCCAGTGTCAGAAATGGACTCCCTCTTTTGAAGCTGTTGACTGGGGGTACCTTAGACCCTCAAACAATACTGGCCATTGCCCTGCTCTTAGTTGCCCACCAGAACTTGATGGTAAGACCCTATTGCTGAAGATACTACATATATGAGCTGTAGAACCAACAAAGAGAAATAAAGCTAGCGCTCACCTCAAAGCTTCAGCTCTCCTGGCTAGCTTTCACAGTAGTGGAAGGTGCTACTAGAAGAGCAAAGCAGTCATGATCCTTGCCCAGCTGAGAATCCTGTGAGCTATTACTGACCTGGCAAGTGTATGGCTGAGTGAGAGGGTGAAGTGACCGAGTGAGATGACCAATGACATCAAAGGAGCACTTGTCATGGTTTGGACTTCAGCTTGGTCCTCTAAGTATTGCAGGAACAAGTGGGGCCCAAGCTGTTAGTTACTGAAAATCCTTGTGTGAACAAGTTCACATGTCTCAGGATGAAAAAAAGAACAAAGTATACGAAATTAAAGAACAAAGATCCAGCCAGATGGTTGGAAGCATAGAATTGGAATATTGTGTATGTATCGAGATTTTGGGGGAAACTTATACTTCAGTATAGTTGACTTCAGAGAAGTGGTCTATGGTATTGAGGATTATAGCTTGCTGGGGATTATGGCTTGCTGGGGATTACTGCTATTCCTGGTTCATATCCCTCAGCTCAAGTCCACAGAAAGTCTAGTTGTTGGAGCTTACTGAAGGGAAGAAACAGAGTTTAATAGATTGCCTCCCAGTATCACCAAAAGTATTTGGAGCTAGGATCTTTAAAGAGATGACTGAGATAAAATGAGCCTACAAGGGAGTGGGAATCATAACCCAATTTGTCTGGTGTCCTTAAGACAAGAGGACATTTGGACACAGAGACCAGGGATGTGTGTGAACAGAAGAAAGTCCATGCCAGGATTCCTCCAGAAACAAGGTACCACTCTGCAATCTGTAGAGAGCCACCTTGGAAAAAATCAAACTTGGCGATCATTGGTCTAGGACATTCAGCTTCCTGAACATCAATAAAATTAGTCTCTATCTAGCCATTGGTCTGTGGTCCTTTGTTATCATGGCCAGAGCTGCCCATCACAGAGAGGTGTTGCTGAGGTTAATCACAGACAGCAACCTTGGACAGGGCCGGTAGACACCTGCAAACCAGTTGCCTCCAGGATTCAGGTTAAAGTTGATAGGAAGAGGATGAACGGTTGAGTAGATAAATACAAATCGAAAGAGAAGAATTTATCATCTTCAGTCAGGAACCAAGTCAGCTATTTCTTGTGACAACCAGAGGCTCCATCTTTCCCTCCCTGCTTTTACCAACCTTCAAATTCATTCTCATGTTAGTTATAGCACAGGGTTGTCTTGAACATCCAGGTTGAGTGCTTGAGACAAGCATGTGCAAATTATCTGCTTTCATTGATCTGCACATCAGAGCAGGGGAGAGGTGAGGATGATTTAATGCCTGTTTGCAAAGAATGAAGGATTCTTTTTTCAGCCCTTGCCAAGGAGCAGACAAAGGAAACAGGCTTCACCTGTAACAGGAGGGGCTGTGTTAGACAGGAGGGAGATTTATCAGGCAAGGAGGCTGAAGGCCCTGGAGTGAGTTATGGTCTCGCCATACCTGGAGATCTTCAAAGTAAGATATACTTCCTCTGACAGGCGCACTCGGGGGCGGTGCTGGGGTGGGACTCCTCGCTGGAGGAGGCAGGGAAACAGACTCCAGTGACCTTTGAAGGTTGAGTCCGGCCTTCTGAGTCCAGGATAAACTAAGATGGGAAAATTTACGGTTTGACATCCATCATGTGAGTGAGTGTGAGCCTCTGCTGGGGTTTCAGCAGAGGGAAGACTCTGGCCTGACTGCTCCATCAGTCAGGGTTCCAGTAGGAAACAGATGGCAATCGATTCAAATGATTTGAGAGGGGTCTAATAAAAACACTATTTACCAAGGTCTGGGTGAGATGTGGATCACAAGACAGACCAGTACTCTGAGGCTGTTACCACTCATGCTTAAAGGGAGAAGGGGACAGTGAAGTTTTCTGGGTTACAGAGAACTATCTCGAGAGAGCCCATAACCTTCTGCTGAGGAATGTGGCCAGCTGGAGTGGGGTCCAGGGTCAGAGCCCCGGAACAAATACCCTGGGACCCTCCCTCCCTCTCTCTGATCTGTGAAGGGGCTTCATTTGCTGATTCCAAATGGAAGCCTGGTACCTAGGAAGCCCATGAGCCTGGGCCCAATAGGCAAGTGGCCTGAGGAGACAGTGGTCTGAAAAAGGGTGGAGAAGAGATGTGGAGAGGTGGACAGACTCCTGCTTCCCTCCCAGCATGGATAGGAGCCTTCTTTCTGTGTGCTGAGCACTGCTCCAGGCACTGGGAAAAGGCTGGTGAAATAGACTTTCTGGGGGGGGTCTTTAAGGTCACACACAAGCAATTAATAAAATAAACAAGAGAGAAAAGTTACTGAAACTTCTTGTGGCGGGATACTTACGGGTCTGAATTATATATGCAAGTTCATGGAAACATTAAGAATGACATAGGCTGTTAAGAAGGTGTACTCTGACAAGATAGATGCGGTTACTATCGTTATCCTTATTATTACAAATATCTTCCATCCAGTCTCCTGGGCATTTCCTCATCACTGAAGTCCTGGACGTCTGACCATCTACCTCCTGTACCTTCCTGATCTAGTTTGAATGAGTCTCCCAAAAGTTGTATGCTGGAAACTTAATCCTCAATTCATACGTTAATGGTGTTTGGAGGTGGAGTTTTTCAAAAGTTATAAGGATTACATGAGCTCATGAGGATGAGGGATATATACTGGTATTAGTAACTTTTCACAAAGAGCAAGAGAGACCTGAACTAGCATTCTGGTTTTGTTTCGCCACGTGATGTCTTCTGTCATGTTACAATGCAGAAAGATAACCTTCATCAGATGCTGGCATGATGCTGTTAGATCCCAGCCTCTAGAATCATGAACCAAATATATTTCTCATGTTTATTAGTTAACCTAGGCTCAAGTATTTTGTTATAACAACAGAAAGCAAATAAAAAAAAGAAAGAGACATTTTCTTTCTTCTTTTCTTTTCTTTTTTGTCACCCTTCGGTACTAGCATCTGATGGCCTTCCAGGTTCTTCCAAGGCCATGGTGCAATTATTTGGCTTACATGCCTGCTTCCTCTGCTAAACTTTGCATTCTGCTGGGATGATTTTGGACTTACCTCTTTTTTCAGTCCCAAGTTCTAGCATATAAGAGAGATACACAGTAAAGTTTGTTGAATTTATTTTGAGTGGTATTACATAAAAGTTTTTGCATGGCTCAGGCCAGTGTTTACAGTCCAAGATGGTGGCTGTAGGTAGCCTGTGAGCTAGACGATGTGGCCTGAGTATCATTAAGGCTCCAGCAGTGGAGAATGCCTTCTCCTTTGCTTGAGTGTTCAACAAGAATTATTCATTTTGTTCTCATTTAAGGTGAGGCTGGCGTTTTATAAAATTGCCATCAAAAAGAAACTGGAGAAATGGTTCAATAGTTAAGAGCACTGGCTGCTCTGGCAAAGGACCCAGTTTCTCAGTTTCGGCCCATAGCACCCACATGGCAATTAACAACTGTCCATAACTTCATTTTTAGGGACTCTGATAGATGGCCTCATCTAGCCTTCATGAACATCACATGCAGGTAGTCCACTTCCATACATGCAGATGAAACATTCATACACATAAAATACAAATAAATAAGTAGTTGTAATAGTCATCAGGAAGGAACAAAGGACAGCGATTCTGTCATTCGCTCTCAGGCTCTCCTCTTGCTGTCAGAGAGAAAATACTGTCTAGGGGAGAACAGTTCCCATGCGGTGCCTTTTCCTCTGATCCAGTGCTCCCCCGCTCACTTTCCAGAGGCAGGGCCTAACTACAATGGAAGTTCTAATGTCCGTACCATGAATAACACCTGAAAACACTTTGGGATCGCATCCTAGGCTTCAACAGGCAAGCTTACGAATGTGTGCCTAGTTTGATGATAAAACACACAGAAGTACACCAGCAACATGCCACCTACAAAGACTCTTCAGGACAAATGCATCAGGTCTTCAGCAAAATATTTCCTGGATAATACAAGAGATGGAGAGAATTCTATAGATTTACAGACGTAAAATGCCTACTAGCTACTCAGATATGGAGTCTACTTCGTTCCTTACTTTGACAAGCCACTAAAAAATTTCAAGACAATTGGGAATATTACTGTCAATATTCTGAGGCATAAAAATGGTAATTTGAATGTATTTCATAAAAGAGCCCTATCTTTTAGAGATGTATTTGTGAACATGAATGAAATTATCTGATACTTGTGATTCGATTCAAAAAATCAGGAAGAGACTGGGTGCAGAGGGTCAGAGCTTGATTGTAAGGGATGGATGGTATGCGTTCATTTGTCAGTTTTATCTGTTGTATATGTGCAAGGTGTTTTCCTATAATTAAAAGTGTAACGTGAGCCAGAACTGCAGCAGGCCTATAATCCCAGCTTCTCAGGAAGCTGATGTAGGAGGATCACAAATTTTAGGCCTTCTTGGGCTACATAGTTCAAGACCAGCCTGAGCAAATTAGTGAAATCCTGTCTCAAAATATAAAGTAAGGACTGAGGACGTAGCTCAGTGGGGCGCTTGCTTAGGCACGGTGAGGGCCTAGCCTGTTTCTACCCACCAATGTGAGGACACAGAAGTCAGCAAGCCTTTTGTGTACCCGTGCCGGCTGCAGCAGGACGTCATACTGCATCTGCCAGATGGAAAGCTGACATGCTTCAGCAATGAAGGAGGAACTACATTATTCCTCACAAAATGAAGAGCCCAAATTTTCCCAGGGCCGGTGGGGCCCTTCCTATTTAGCCAGATTCATTTACCCAAAACCCAGTACTTGAAGGGTGTTGTCCTGAAGCAGAGGTCTCTCCAGTGTAGTCTAGGTTCTCTCCAGTATAGTATAGTACCTGATGCTTGTATATTCTAGCCCATTCTCATCTGTGTTCATTGAGCTGTTTGAACTTCTTCCTCTTCGGAGAGATTATTGTTTTGTTTGTTTGTTTTATTTTTGAGACAAGAGTCTCACTATGTAGCCCTGGCTGGCCTGCCACTTGTTATATACACCAGGTTGGCTTTGAACTCACAGAGATTCACCAGCCTCTGCCTCCAGAGTTCAGGGAGTAAAGGCGTGTATCAATACCACAGGTATTCTTTTCACTTTACAGGTGAGGAGACAGACTCAGAAAGGAATAATGACTTGCTTAATGTCCTGAGGTCAAAAAATGGTGGGAGTGGGACTAACTCTAGCTCCCCAATTTCTTTTTGTTCCACCTCCTCTTCCTTCTTCTCTTCCTCCTCCGCCTCTTCTCTGTTCCCTAAGTTCCCCCATCTCCCTTGAGACAGGGATAGTGGGGTTGGCCTCAAACTCATAGTCCTCTAACCTCCACTTCCTGTGTGATAGCATTGTAGGCCTACAGCACCCAGGTTCCTTTGCTCTCAAGCCCAGCTTCTCTACACTGTGTGGAGGACTTCCCTGTCCTCCAGGCATTTAAGGCTCCTCTCCTCAGGAAGGAAACAAACAATGATCGCTGTCTGATTGATATTTTCCATGGTTTTCTACATGCATTCATTTTAGCTGACCTTTCTTGTAAAGTAGGCCCTATCCTCATTCCCATTTTGTAGATGGGAAATCAAGGCTCTTAATGTTACAGAACTCATGAGAAATAAAGACTCAAACCCTGAACTTTTGAAACCTATTTTTATTTTTCTACGTATGAGCATTTTGTCTGCATGTACGTAAGGGCACCCATGTGTGCAATGTCCCCAGAGGCTAGAAGAGGATGTCATATCCCCTGGAACTGGAGTTACACACAGTTGTTAGCTGTCATGTGAGTGATGGTTATTGAACCTGGGTCCTCTGGAAGAGCGGCCAGTGCTCTTCACTGCTGAGCCATCTCTCCAGCCCCTGGACTTGATTTTTTCAGGCTACTTTTTCTGTTTAGTTGAGGTGAGTATTAGATCAAAGGTTTCAGGCTTCATCCAAACAGAGGCCTGGAAATGACCTAGAAGACATATGTTACCAGTACAATGAAGTCTCTATTTGCTGAACCTTTTCTTTAGTCATATCATTCACAGAGCATTTGTAAAATGCTAGGTGTTCCTGTCAACTTGGCACAGTCGAGTCACTTAAGAGGGTTTTCCAAGGTCAGACTGGTCTGTGGGCATGTCTGTGTGTGTGGTGGGGGGATGTAGAAGGGCTCAGCCCACTGTGGGCAGTACTACTCCCCGTACTGGTGGTCCTGAGCTATATAAAGGAGCTTGCTAAGCATGAGCTGGAGGGAGGCAGTAAGCACCATTCTTCTATAGTTACTGCTTTCAGGTTCCTGCTTGGTTTCCTCACTGATGGACTGTGACCTGGAAATGTCATCCAAATAAACTCTTTCCTTCCCTAAATTGTTTTGGCCAGAGTGCTTTATCACAGCAACAGAAAGTAACTAAGGCACTAAGTCACTGCTAACCACTTAATGCATTTTAATTCTTCAAATATCCTTAAATCCCTATTTAGACGATTCCCATCTTGCCAGTGGGGAACCTGAGATGTTGCTGGCACCACAGAGCTAACAAAATGGAGAGCTCAGGTTCGACCCAGGCAAGTCTGTGTTCTTGATCCCACATTGCATGACCTTTTTAGATGTCAATAGAGGGAAGGTTTGGGCTGACTTTGCTTCCTATCTTATAAGTCCAAATAATAAACACTGAAGTGAGGTGGACACTGATCTCATCTAACTTAAACTCTAAGAAAAGTATATATAAAGTTGCTCTAGTTACATCAGTTAGAAATGAGTTTAAGGACGGTACCTTTCTAAGAGCTGCAGCGTAAGAGAGGGGTTATTAAATGTAACGGGCTAACTCACCCACAGCCCTGGCACAGGAGCGCGTGGCACCCAGTAGCTATTATAACTCTCCTGTGTGGTGGACTCTGTGTACCTCTCACCCATTATCCACATTGGACCCCCGTGGCCCCTCGTACACCATGTGTCTGCCGTGGCAGCTTCCACAGGGCCTGCTGCTCTGAGTCTCCTCTTCACACTGCACTCTTTGCCTCCTCTCACCTCAGACTAGTCAGCCATCCTGTTCTCTAGCCTTTCTTGAGGGTCCTTTTGAACCCAGGCATTGCCTGTGACTTGTTCCGGCCAATGAAATGTGAGAAGTGGTGGGATCAACCCCAGACAGGATTGTTAAATACCATAACATGTCTTGCTAATACCTCTAGCAACAGTCCAAATAGCTTTTCTTTCTGTCTTGGGTACTGAATAAGGTGATCCTAGGCAACCCACAGATGACATGTAAAGTTAGGCTTAAATCTCTATGGAATTATTTGTATGATAGTATATCCTTGCTTAGATTTAGTGGATACATGTTTTATAATGTAGTCTGCATGGTTTGAGCTTGAAATGTTGCCTGCCCACAGGACGGTGTCTTGAATGCTGGGTCCCCAGCTTGCCTGGGAATTTGTTATTTTGGAGGCTCTGGAGCCTTTACCAGGTGGAGCCTGGCTCGTGGAGGTAGACTACGAGGGCAGACTTTTGAAGGTTACACGGTCTCTGTTCTGGCCTGTGCTGTTTCTGGTCAGTTGCAGTATGAGGCATGGCTCCTATGTGCGTCTATCACTACAAGCTCTACTCTGCCTGCCTTCCTCATCACGATGGACCAAAACCATGAACCAAAATAAAGCCTTCTTCCCAAAACTTGTTTCCGTCATGTGTTTTTTTCCACAGTGATGAGGAAAGTAGTATTCTGTCAGAGGAAGCAAAGTCTATCAAGTGCTGCAAGGCTGTGTAATGTCTTGACCTAAAGATCCATCTTCAACTTAATTTCAACCCTGATAGGCCTTTCTGGGTTCCTCAAAGGTGCTGAATTCCCTTTGACTTTGGGTACACTGTACATATTGTTTCCTCTGCCCAGAACATCCTTACTCCCTCTTTTTGCCTGGGTCAGTTTCTCCCTATGAAACTGACCTCATCAGTCTCTCAGGACTGTGTGCTAAGCTTCTCTGAGTAATTGTTATTTTTTCTACTATGTGCCTCATAAAAATAGTCTTTATCTGCTTACCGGCCCTAGGTCTGGTCTGGCATAGTTTCTGGCACATGGTGGGCCCTATTTCAATCAGCACTTGCTGAGTAAACAGTTAATAGAATCAGTATGTCATGGTGGTTACAGGAAGTTGGAGCCAGACTTATTAGATCTGAATCCCACCCAGCTGATTGTCTGTAGACCTTGGGTGATTACTCTCTGTGCTCAGCGTGGCCTTGAGGTTGAAATGGGCCAGATGTAGGTTCCTTGTATGCACTCTGCTAGCCAAGCTTACTCCTTGATGCTCTGCTTTGTGAGGCGGTGGTTGTTTTTCTTGGTACTATTTCTAGACGCCTTTGCTAAGTGGCTACCAAGGAGCAGCCTCCAGGCTGTGGTGGTGTGGCAGTCAAGGACACAGCTGTGTGGCCTTCGCCAGCTCCTTCCAGCTTCTCGGAAGCTTCGGCTCCCTGGGTAGTCCTGGCATTGGGGTAGTCCTCTCCCACGTGTCTGGGTTCCAGCCACGTGACATTCTCACCTTAATGAAGCCCCTCTTTTCTCAAAACATAGGTATCAGCTGTGTACCCCTCACCCAGCACCTAAACTCTAGTGGTCCAGCTTCCTCCTTATGTTTCTCCAGATCCATTCTTGGTGGCCACATCTGGACTAGTCCAGATAGTCCAGCCCATCTAGACTCCTCCCTGTGAAAACCTGTGGAACTCCCTTCTGATTGCTGAGAGCAACAATAAAGCATTGCAAAGTTAACATCACACACACACACACACACACACACACACACACACACACACACACACAGTAAGTTCCAGGTGGGTGCGAAGTCTTATACTGGTCCAAGCAGTCCCTGGAACACTGTGAAAGACGTTACACACTGAACACCCGTCAAGGCTAATACGAAGCCACAGTGAGAAAGCCCATCTCCTGTGAAAGGCACCAGCACACACATACCACAGCTCACTCTCCCCGACTTCCTGAATGGCAAAGGAGGACACAACTCCTGTAGCATTAGCAATTTTTTATTTCTCCTTTTTTGTTGCATAGGAAATGCAGTACTTGCTTCCAGTAATTGTATTGTAATGTGAGAATGTGGTAGCACTAAGGGTTGAATACAAGAGTTAAACTAACCCACGCCAGCTCAAAACCCTGTGGAGATTTAGTTGATAAGAATGGACGCCCACAGTGATTCTCAACCAATTACAAATTTTCACAGAACACAGTAAACTAAAAGGGTTACTATGAGAGTCGATACAAGCATACTAGAGGCACGGGGGGGCCCGGTTCATAAAAACAAATTTCAGACCAAGTTATTAACACGGGTGTTTCGTTTAGCAAACGTCTCTTTTGCCATCGCCGGAAAATATTTAACCCTCTCCCCCCAACAATTTGATATGAAAATCAGAGGCACTCTGAGCAGACAGTTTCCATGTGTGGTGGGAAAATTCAGGGGGAAGGGCAGAGCGGGGACCACAGACTTGGCTTTGACCATCTTCCTGGGCCTCCTGGAAGCTGCTGGTGCCCCTGGTCTAATCTGTGTGGCAACTCAGTGGTGAGGCTACCATGTGCCTTTGCAGTGTAGACAGGAGTCTGAGATTAACGGGCGGGGGTGGTGTGTGTGCCAGCTTCCTCACACCTCCATCCTAACATGGCCAGAGGCCCAAGACTTTTAGCTGAGACTGCTAAAGGATAAAAAAGGCAATTTTCAGACCATTACCAAGAACAAAATTAGTAATAGTTACACAAGTAACAGTCAAAGAAAAGAAAAAAAATCCTTGAGGCTTTTTAAGAAATTAGGCATCAAACAGCAGAAAGAATGGACCTTTGGATGCTACTTGCCTTGGAACCACTGAGAAGACAGCATTTCCACTGTACACCCTTGGGGTCCAGACACATTTTTGGAAAGTCTGTATTTTGACTCAAACAGCTCATGAGTCCTGTGTGGAACCTAGGGTCCTGGCTCACAGGAGAGGTTGTACCCCACGTGCTGTCTCCCCATTCTAGGGGTTCCACTTGGGGGAGCCCTGCTGGGCTCTGCTCCTCCCTCATGCCCTACCTCTCCAACCTGTTGGGTGTAACTCTCTCTGGAGACTAAAAGGAGGATGGGTTGTGACTCAGGGGGGAAAAAGGAAAACAAAGTTTATTCAATTTGGAAAGCAAGTAGTTTCAAATTTAGACCAAGAGAAGAGCATATTTTAAAAATCCCGTGTTAATAGGAAACTTCTTTTTCTTATGAATCGGGCCCAAAGTTTGTACAGAGTTATGTTTTTGAAGAAAATATCACATCTGTGCATGTAACTAAATAGCCACGTGATTTCTTAAAGTTTTTTTTTTTTTTTCTTTCTTTTTAATATGAGGAGGTCTGGTGTGAGACGGATCAAGCATGGGTACCTGGCTGAGCACTGTCCACTAAGATGCTTCAGTGTTGTATCACTTCTGTCAAGGGTCAAGCAAACGACTCTCACTTGGAAATGTTCTCAAAGTGTTTTCACAGCAGAGTTCTTGAAATTCAAACAATAGTTTTGACACAAAAATTTCACCAGATACTGATTTCTGAAATCAAACACCCATGCTTGACCCTTAGGAGAAAGAAAACAAAACACAAAACGAAACAAAATACAAGTAATACTGAATTTAAGTAAATGTATATCTCCAAAATACTGAAAACAGTTGAAATGAAGAAAAGACAGAATTTGCGTTCTCAGTGAAATACCTTTAAACCTAGCTGACAAGAACCGAGTCAGAAAAAAAGACCAACATAACTTTGAGTAATATTCATACAGTTCACTAAGCATTATGGAATAGCATGCATAATATTGTACGGTTATTTTACATCACCTATACCAGAGGTCCTGACTGACAGACAGCGAAGGCTACCGGTGTAGAAAAATCTTACTTCAGAAGAGCGATATAATACAGATTTCACAGGCACTACATTTTAATATATCAGGTATTATGCTGGTTTTCTTATAATTCTTTCTGTCCTAAAGCTGGCATTATAACAATGACCAAAAAGGCAAGGATTGAAGTAAACGGAAGGTAGATACCAAAGTTGATATAGTTTTTTTTTTTCTTCAGATAGATTAGTGCATAGTTCTCATGCAGATAAACACTGCTATGCATTTACACTGTGGGGAAGCTGAGTGAATTGAGCCCAAGTTGTCACATTTGTGTAAATCATTTTGTCAGCCTGTAATAGCACCATGTAATGGATTTGCATTAGACATTAAACTGATTTCAGAACTGGTGACACAGTATTCACTACAGTTAAGTGCTATGGAATAGCTTCGATATACCTGCTATACATCAAAGCAATTTTCATCCCACGGCTTCTTTATTGGAAAAAATAAAGGGGAAACATACATGATGCTAATTAGAAGAACGCACAGCCTTGGACGTGGAGAAGGCAGAGCAGGTTTACTGTCAAACAGTAACTACATGCATTGACTTCAAGACAAAATGGCCTCGGGAGCCGATGTGAATGAAAGCCATGCCCGCAGGGCAGAGCAGCTTCTGGGACTGTCTGGGACTGTCTGGCAGGTGGGCAGGAGGCACACCAAAGTTCTCCTCACATGACCATGCTTCTTGTGTTTTAACACCTGTTCTATGGAGGCCTGCTACCAGAAATCAGAAAGGAAAAAGAAGCAAAGAAAACCCAGAGAGACAGAGACACATACAGATAGGAAGGGAGGGAGGGAGGGAGGAGCCGGGAGTCACAGAGTACCTTGGACAAAGATGTTTCCAGAACTGTGATGCAAAGTACATTAAATGACATTCTTAGAAACCCTTCCCCACAAAAAAATACCATAGGGGAAAATGTTTTCCTTTGTAAATACCTCATGATATTATCATTATAGAATTCAAAGCACATGAGGATAAAGGTTTGGAAAGGTGAAAGACAAACTTTTTGATATGGGTTTTGCATATTCCTGTGGGCTGACTGCAGCACAGCATGACTGGAAATCTGGGTCCTGTATACTGGGACTATCTGAAAAGGAAGAACACAGTTTGGAGATGCAGCCTGGCTGGCCTGCAGGAGCCCACCTGCATGGTGGCACCAGGTGGGGAGTAGCTGACAATAACTGTCAAGCCAGGGGGTGAGAAGTCATGCCTCAGGGGCTGGAGGGGTGGGGAGGGGGGACCAAAGAGGGTCTCTGCGCAGGAGCGGTCAGTAGGAGGGTCAGACTGGCCAGGAGATGGGCCAAAAGGAAACGCTGAACGGAAGATGCTAAGAGTTAGTGTTTGTGCCTCTGACTTCGGTTCCCAAAGAAAAAAAGCCCGGGAGTCACCTGAGGGACCACCTTTGCCAATTGTGTTAATGCCATTGGATGGGAGAGAAAAAATTCAATGTGTCTCAGAATCAAGGCTGGGCCTTCAAATGCTGATAGCTCTCAAGTCTGTCTGTCTATACACTCCAGTAGCAAAGTCTTCCTCAAACACCTTCGTTCAGCTTTTCACCTAAAAAGCAAAACACTTGGGTTGTTCGTGTTTTGTCATTCCTGCTTGATTACAACCGACTACAGTTTCCTGCTGCTTTCTGGACAATGAAACGTGAACAAAATTGGAACTTAGTGTATTTAATACTTAACCCTTGTTCGTGATCTCCCTACACCGCCTCCCCAATGTTTTAAAGCCTTTAAAACATTTTTTTTCCTGCAAATCTGTTCAGAGTTCCCTAATTTTAGCTTCATCAAACTTAACACAACAAAACACCTTCAAAAAATACAGCATACATGTAACGTCCATTTGCAATGGTTTTTCAGTAGACCCACGCTTCTCAAGCGTCGGAGTATGCTATACCATTGACAGAAAAAAATAACTGTATTTAAATACTTACAAAAAAACCCAAAAAGGAAACAGGAAAGTTTTAAACTTAAATCCAGTTCCCAAAGGGGGTGAAAAAGAAAGAAAAGCAATTCTATGAACGCTGCCTTTATAATGAACAATCAGAAATTTCACTAGGCTAATTTGACAGGAATTTTTTTCCTCATTTAAACAACATTACAAAAGTCCTGCATTATAAAATAGGGTAGAATAAATCAGTGTAATCAATAAAACTATACAACAATACAAATTACATATCTTCTGAGTGGGCAGTTTATTCTCTCCCCTTGCAGTCATGACTACAACATGCTCACTAAAAACAACTAAAACTGCCCAAACTATTGCTTAGTTTGTTTTGTTTAAAAAAGGGTGCAATTTTACTGTATATACAACCAATTTACTGGTAATACCTTGGCTGATCGCAAGGTTCTGACAAAATGTTTGTCTAGGCTTTTTTTCCTTCACTGTGAAGCACTGAAAGCTGCTATTTTTTCTTCTTTTTTTTTCTCTCTCTCTATTTTTTTTTTTAGTGCACATATGTCATAATAAAGTAATGCCCAGCTAAGTGCTAAAGGGGAAGGCAAAGTATGCTGGCTGGCTACAGGACGAGACAGCGTACACTGACAATCACACCATACAACAGCGCCAAACGACTATTCAACCACTTATCAGACACATATGAAAATCCAAAATGTTTTATTTTATTTTTTTTTTCCTTAAATAGAGAGAACCAGTAAACAATTTTCAGAACTTGGAAGTTTAAAAACGTGCATATAAAAATGGGCATTATATACTTTTTATTGAATGTGGATTGACTGCAGTCTGCTAAGAAAAATGGGGTGTGGGAGCTGAAGAAAAAGGAAGTTGTCTTTTTTTTTTTTTTTTTTTTTTTTTAAGGCTTGCTTGTGAAAGGAACAGTTGTAAAAACAAAATTGCTTGAAGCAGGGTCAGCTTAGTGCTTCACAGTTTGACTGCTTCTCTAAGAGGAACCCTTCCTGCGCACGCGCATCCAAAACCACAGAAAAGTACAAAGACACACACACTGCGTCAAGCGCAGCACTGACTTTGGTCAAATAAAAAAAAAAAAAAAAAGAAAGAAAGAAAAGAAAGAAAGAAAAAAACAATCGCTAAGCTTTTCTACATGATATAAGCAGGTATTGCATATTTTCATATATCTGGGGGGAAATAAAGGAAGACTCCAAATAAATTGTAAAATGCAGCAACATCCCAAATACTGATATTGTAAGCATCTACAGAGCTCAGACTAGCACGGCCACTGACCACATAGGACAATCGAGACTACTCCTGTCTGCGGAACAGCTACCTTTCTATTAGGTCTAGATGTTGAAACCGACGATGGCCGACGTAAAAGTCACATTTACAAAAAGTGTCTCCGAATGCTTGACTAGGGAAAACCCCTTCAATCGAGGAGCGTGTGCAACAATTCCACAAATAGTCGCTATCCAGGGCAAGGCACATTGATATGGAATTTCTGTTTTCGTGCAAATTAAGGAAAAAAAACAAAACAAAACAAAACAACATTGTTTGGGGGTAAAGATGAGGAGCAAAGTGTCTTCCCAAGAATTTCAGTCACTTGATTGTATAGGACAGTAGTAGAACCCTTCTGAAGGGCTGAAAAACATAGTTTAAAGGCAAGTGCCTAGAGTAGGGATTCCAATATTGTGTCTTAATGCACTCTACTTTATCCTACATTAACTATATAAAAATTAGTTACTAACACTAGAACATGCAGAGACTTCCTCTGGTCAGCAGGGCCTGCCAACCAGAACATATATATGTGTATAGTATAGGGAACCTTCTTGAGGTTGCATGCGAAGCAAAGGGCTGCTTCGCTGTCTGGTAGAAAAATCACTTGCATTTTTTTTTTTTTTTTGTTTCTGTTTTTTTTTTTTGTTTTGTTTTTTGGGTTTTTTTTTTTTGTCTTTTTTTTTTTTTTTTAAACATAAGATACAAGACATTTGGGGGTGCAAACTTTTTTCGTGTTTTCCCTAACAAGTACCCTTGATCTGAATGGGCACAGCAGATGTGTCAGTATTGGTTTTGCTATTATTTTCCCATAGCCCAGTTCAGGGTTGCAAAGGTCTTTGAAACTTCTGGACAATCTCTGGTACAATGAGGTGTCTGATAACTGATAAACCCGGTGTTGAGAGATGTAAGTAAAATTTTTCAGAATTGGCATAATTCATTATAGTGACTTCCAGCTTATAAAATTAACAGATACCATGATTTCATTTGAATTATGTGCTTTGATAACAGAAAATAATTAATTAGCATTTAATGTAGTTAACATATCGTGGTAAAAGCACCATTAGATTTTGTGTTTTTTTTTTTGTTTTTTTAAAATTTCCTTCAGTTTTTAAAGGGATACAAGTTTAACAATAAAAAACATAAAAAGCAAAAATAGCTCCCCTTTTTCTTGCAAGGCTGTTTTTTACCCCAATAATTTAGAGTCCTGGGGTGGAAGGACTTGAAAAACAAAAATAGAATTTTCAACAATCTCTATCTTACAAAGATATTTAGCTATCCAATGAAATTGCACTTTACTCAATTCAAAAATCGATTGTTTTGATTGATTCCTGTCAGTTTCTGTCAAAACAGACCATCTTCCCCGTTTCCATATGAATTTTTGTGTCATTGTTGAAATTGTTGAAAAAAAGGTGTTTTTTTTTGTTTTTTTTTTTTTTTAAATGTAAGTGCAGCATTTCAAAACTTTTAAAAAACTGAATAGTAGTAGTCTTTGCCATTTTTGGAATTGTTCTGCAACATGAGTGGATTCACTGTCCTTGCGGGCCGTGTTATGTATTTAACTGCTGACTGCTGAACCAAACCAAACTAAAAGAAAGATAAAAAAGAAACGTAACTGCATTTTCTGTTTCCAATATGTTACAGAAAAACATTGCCCTTTGACTGTCCCGTAAGTTATAGATTGCAGTTCTCAGCTACTACAAAAGATTTTAGCTCTCCAAGTGCCTCCAATGTTCAGGGAGGATCACACCTGTGTGGGCAAATTCATGAAATACTGTGAAAAGGCCAGGCTCCACAAGGGAAGTGTGTTACAACAGGAAGTCAGTGAGCAAGGGTCATCTTCCGCCAGCCACCTCACCGAATGCTCACGCCACCACTGAAACACTTCAAATGTCACACAGCCCAACCATTTCCAGCACCATATGAGAAATTACAACAGTCCCTAAAGTATATTTAAAAAAAAAAAAAATCCCAAAAGGTTATGGCCTTTGCTGTTTGACCATAATGCTTGCTGTTTCCGTGTACAAGTTGATTTGAGTCGGTTTTTCTCCCCTTCCACTGACAGTGAAGTTGTAACTGCGTTGAGGTTGCGTCCATGTTACAGAGTTGAGAAGGGGTCAGGTGGTCTGTCTGGTGGATGGTGGGACGCTGCAACTTTTATCCCAGGTACCAGGACTGGAAGACAGAAAGAAAAATGCAATCAGAAGTGTAGTTTGTAGGTCTGGGGATCTAGCTTAGAGTTAGAGCACTTGACTAGTATGAATGTGGGTCTTCAGCAGTGCAAACAGAAATGAAAAGTCCAATTTGTATCACAGCATATTTTCAAAGTTGCCCCACTAACCACGGGATTCAAATTTACCCTAGGAATTCACCAGGAAAAGAAATGCCAAATGACCGTAAATCTCGACGCATCGAAACTTATCTTGCTCCTCTGACTTTAAAAGTCGTCGTCTTTGGTGGGGTGTGCCAGTGTTTGGAGTGTCTCTTACCAAGTGAAGCATTTCTGGCTACCTGAAATCCAAATCAAGTTTTATAATCCGGCAGTGGGCAGTTTAGAAGAAAGCAAAGAAGGCGACTGTCTAATCGTCACTCCGCTCTCGGTGCCCAGCTTACTGCCCAGGTACAGAATGGTCTCAAGGAACAGGTGACGTGGAACTGGAGTGGCTGAGAGGGGCTTAGGGAGGAATGCATAGCTATTTCCACAGTTTTCCCACTGTCTCTTTTTCAGTGGGGTACAGGTAGCTCATGATATAAGCACAACATTCTGGGGGAGGGGGAGGTGGCAACACTTCCTAAGGGCGCCTGGGGGATGGGAAGCCACAGTGTTTGTCTCTACTCTCCTTCCTTGTTATGTGTGTGAGAGAGATTTTATGGAGCAAATCAATATTCCTTTCAGCTGGGTATTTTATAATTTATAGTTTTATAAATTATATGTAAAAAACAAGCAAGACTGCATCTCATTAAGCACCATGAGGTTCAAGGGGGAAAACAAGCCCATTGCCTAGTCCCTCAGTCATGTTTTCATTCATTCTGTGTGTACTTGGGAGTTTTCTGAGAGCCTGTCTGGCTAAGTTTCATCTTCCTTTCATGATACTACAGGTGACTAACTGTGCATTATCTGCTGGCATTTCTTTGTTAACAAAGAGATAAAGTTAGCTAAGCAAGGCGACCCATTGTAGACCAGTATCAGAGTTAGTTTCTCAAGTGCAGTTAAAAAGTATGTAGCTTTTGCCCACTTTCCTTTCCTGGTACCCTGAAGACTTTACTACACTTCACTCATGACAAGAGTGAGAAAAATCACCAACTTCTGGGCAAAGTGAACGCCTGTGAGCGCTGCTTTAACAGCATCAGCGAGGGGTGTATCAGAGCTGATTCCGGTGGGCAAAGGCTCACTCTTGTCAGAGAGATTCAATTAGGGAAAGTCAGGACTCCTTTGATCCCAGGGATAAGGGGCTAAACGATAGCCCCATGGAGGTTGGTATAAGATTTCCTGGTCACATAAGCTATCTTTGATTTCCAAAGGAGCTTAAAAAAACAAAACAAAACAAAAACCCCCTAAGCCTAAACCACAAAACTACTCATCCTGTAGACTTGTAGATGTTATTCTCTGACCACAAGCTTTGGAGAACACAATAAAGCTTCTTATGTCTTGAAAGGAAAGCACCCTGGCAAGCACACATGGCCTAAGTCTAACTGGACGAAGGAAAGATGAGAGAAAAAGGGAGCAGAGAGAACCAGCCTCGCCGTTTGTGTGTTGAGAAGGCCTCTTCTGAGAGTTGATACTGACCCATGTCAGAGCTGGAGTTTTCTCTTTAGCAGAACAGTGGCAAGCTCTGAGTGCTGCTCACAAAGTGTACACTTTCTAAGGCAGTTGTGTAATTGTGGACTTCTTAAATGTGACAGTCAGTAGTTCTTGAAGCAAAGGCCTGGGACTTCGTGAGTCAGCAGGGGGTGCAGTTTTCCATCCCACTGTTTCTGGACTAGACCTCAGGGCACTACAAAAATTGTGCCTCTGCACTTCTCTTAAAAAGCAAAGCAAAGCAAAGCAAAAAAAAAAAGTTTCTTCACACATCTTACTATTCAGTATGTGCCTTGCCGACAAGGTTACCCCAGAGCAGCTCTGTAATCCTTCACTGAAATAGGCTTTATTGATTGCTCTGGTCTATTGTTCTCTTTTCAAGTCCCCCAAGTTCAAGTTCATCCTGGTGTTACATCATGTCTGGTTGCTCTTAGCAACCAGACAGACCCAGACGTGACTATCATTAGCAAGAAACCCTCCGCTCTCCTCCCACCAGCCTTCCAGTGGTTCTGACGTAGGAGGCCCACTGCAAACACATTGAAGTATTTATTCTGCTTAATTTATGACCTACCCAGCAAGCAAGACCCCCACTCCAAAAACCAACACTGTTGTATATTTAATTAATCTGTCTTTTTTTGGCACTTGGGAAAGTTAGACAAAGGACTAATTATTGTGTTTCCTTCTCCACACTTTTCTTGGCGGGGGGGGGGGGGGTTGAGTATTTTGCATGGGAAAGAAAACTATGAGGTCCTGCACTAGGCCCTCCCCTTTTTCTTTTTGCCCTATTGACATTTCGTGAAATACTTTAGCTGCTTAAGGGAGTTAGGAAAAAAAAAAAAACTGCTGTGAATGTTACTCCTTCTGAGTTGGTATTCAGTAACACAAATCAACTCATGACATGTTTAAATTTAAATGCTAACCACACACTCTCAGAGTTACTTTAAAGGTTAGTTTTTAATCAATAGAAGTTGCTGACTCTGGGTTTTTGAGCTGCACAGTGCAACTCTTGGGCTTTTGTCTAATGTTAAAGCTTGTGAACTTTTTTCCTTGAGATGATTTTTGCCATGATTTGCAGACACAGAGGCTATTGTGCGCCAACCAGCAACATGTCAATTGAAGAGCTGAGCAGCCCTGTGGTGGGGTGTCAGTATGATTCCTAAGGCAGGGGTTGGGGGTCTTTAATAACCCGTGAAAAAAACCTTAATTAACCCTTTCAGGCCCAAACCAAAACCCATTCTTCTACTTTTTCACTTCTGTAATTTGACCATTAGTACTTATCCCAACATCACACTAATCTTCATGACAATTAACCCGGCTACTTAACCAAGGGCTTCCAGAAAGGGAAGTCGGTTAGGGAACCAAACCCGGGCCTTTTTTTTTTTTTTTTTTTTTCCTTCTTGTTTGAATGAAGCCTCTGTAAATCTACAGAGATATAGCAGAGAAACAGCTGTAATAATAACAATAAGTTCCTCTGTTTCACCAAATCTACCCATCAGATTGTAGTTGAAGCTGCGGCTTGCTAATCTGTTGCAGGGAGTGTGGCAGCCACACACACATAGGATTTCTGGAAACTTCCATGCACTGCAATCACGTCAGATTGACAAGAGAACGTCTTTTCTCCTGCGGTTCTCCTTCAATTTCTATTATTTGAACACAGGGCAAGTTTCTAAGCACCTACTGGAGACAGATTCTGCATCTCCCTCCTCCAGGGAGAAGAGAGAATAGATCTGAGAAGGTTGAATTCTTGGGGTTGAATAGCACATCACTGGGAAAATATTGGTACATCAGACAAAACTCATTTGTGGAGAGTTACAAAATCATTGTCAGACCTTTACTGACATTAGTTTGGGTATTGCATGACTTCTGCCTTCACACTTTACAGCCCCTTAATCTGCCCTACTGGATCCAGGCGACTACAAAGGAATCTCTGTGCCTTATCTGCCGTGAGTGGCAATATTACAGTACAGTATCAGAGGATGTTATCTTGATACATTTACATTGAGGAAGTAAACATAGAGAGCTTTGATCTACTTTTTCCTCAGGAACCCTCAGCTACAGTTGATTTGGAGGCCCATAAATCCACACTCCCACAAAGGCTCTGGTTGCAGAAAATTAGCCAGTTACAATCACGGTGTCCACAGTTCGGGATGTGCTCAGGGTGGGGGTGGGGGTGGGGATGGTCTCTTTCAGTGTTCAAGGTGAAACATCAAAAGAAATCTGCAGTCCAAGACAAGAGCTCACTTCCCTTCTAGCAGGTCAGATGGAGAAGTAATCTCATCAGGTTGGAAAGTGCTGACTCAGGATTTAATAAAGTACCTGCAGATGTGGCTTCTCTAAGGCATTCAACTCATGTAATGCAAAACAGCTCTGCGCTGAATGTGCTTATAAAATTTCATTTAACCATTGCAGCACAGTTCTCTATGGAGTTTTATCACACACTTCCCGCCCCTTAATTTACAGCTCCATGAAAGTCCAAGTCCCATTCTGTGGGGATTCTGGAATGCTCACAGTAGTCAGGATTTACTAACCATAAACAATCTCTATCCCACCGAACCCTAAACAAGAGGACTGAGATGGCAGGAGGCACTCCAACAGTGCCTGTTTATTTGTTATGCCCCTAGGTTCGAAATTACAAAACTGAGGCCCCTTTCCAAAAGTTGGTCATCAGGCTACCGAAGACAGGACTGATGAAGCCAAGGGACTCAGCTCGCTGGTTAACAATGAACATTCTAGAATGTACAACTTCTTACAAAGACTTTTGTATCTCTTTCTACCTAGAGGTCAGGGCATGCATTTTGAAAAATCAGAGATAGTTATATTTTACTTGGTGGGGGTGGGGGAGGTGCTGCGAGGGCAGAACAGACTGTGACGGCTGAATCTGTTTTTCAAATTAAAAAGTTAAACAAAAGGCCTCAAGGGCAAAGTTTAACACTGCACGGAAGGAGGTTGTTAATGTGGAATCCAGAACTGGGTGTGACACTTAGCTTTCTTCTCCCAGCAAGGTGGGTTATTTAAGGACATTTACACACATAAAACGGAAACACAAAAATCCAGGAAGCTCCCCAACAGCAGGCTCACTCCGCAGCAGTCCTAAAAGGGACACACAGCTGATCTCCATGAGTGTAGCTACCATTTTACGCTTCTCGGAGACTCTGCCTATGCTGGACCACACTAATCCACTTAGTCATTTTTGCCTTCCTGCTCTTGTTTGCATGAACTAAGCTTGCTATTTAGCACAAATAAGCTGACCCTGGCAAATCAGCCAAAACCCTGGAGGCCCATCCCCCATCTCTGACACAGTAGGAGTGGACAGGGTCCCTGCGCAGACTCCTGGCTTTTCCTGTATCAACCACTTGGGAGCGATTAGTCACTTGGTCAGCAAGTACCAAGAGCCTGCTATGTGCTGGGTGTTATGTACACGAGGCTCTGGGAATATAATGAGTAAAGTAAATATGGCCTCTGCCTTCAAGGACTTTATTGTCCGGCAGGAAGGAGGGGCTGGGTTTAGACTTCTGTGCCCTTTATGGTTTCTCACATTTGTTAACTGATGAGGCTGGGTGTCCAAAGGATCCACGGTGAACTCCCTCCACATTTTCTACTGATGTGCCAATGTGAATTCAAGTACACAGGGCCCTGTGCTAGGGACCTCGGAGTGAAAGTGTTGGGAATGGGAGAGGCTGGCAGTGATCTGCACTGGTTTCTTCTGGAAAGGGTGACATGCTGTACACAGGTGTTAGTTACTGGCATTGCCAGCCTCAGGCTTTGATCTCCACAACTATTTTTCTTGTCTGATTTTGTTTTGTTAATTAAAGAAAGCCTGTTTTCAATAACTCTAAACCAAGACTTGTTTATTGTGCAGGAAACTATTAAAACATTAATGGGCCATGAGTGGCCTTGCTTACCTTTGTGGCCTTATCTCTTCACCATTTGTACTCAACACTTGTGCTGAATGAAACTCCTTCCAGGTCCCCCAAAGCCAATGCTTCCCCGCTGCTGGGCCCGCAGCAGAGGCTAGGCCTTTTCCTTGATTTGCTAACAACTTGCTTGTCCCTGGGGTCTGAGATTACATGCAGTCAGTTCTTTCTTTCCATCATGTTCCCAGGGATTGAACTCAAGTCGTCAGGCTTAGTGGCAAGCACTTTGACCTACTGAGCCATCTCACCCAGTCCCTAGATGTCCCTTTTGTCTTTGGGGCCTTTTTCAGGGTCTTTACCCCCAGGGTTCACCTGTTACTCTGGGAGAGCTGTAACTGCTTGTTTTCTTTCCAAGAAAGAAAGGCCTGTGTTCTCAGGTCTGGCACACGAGGGTCTTGCCCTGGCTGGCAGAGGAGGCACTGAACGAATATTGCTAAGGAAGAAAGAGTGAGAAGCATCCAGGTTCTTAAAGTCTGAGATCAGCTACCCACCGGGGTAAGGCACTGTATCTACATGGATGTCTGCAGCACAGCTGGCCCACATCTAAGCTCACAGGACATGCCCAGGCCTCCTGAAATGACTGGCACCCTCCCTCCCTCCCTTGGGAGGCACGAGTCTCCATGAACTGCCCCAGGCAGTTCCGACTGAAGAGCTGTTGCAAAGTGTCCATGTGCAATAGTTTTGTAACATGGCCTTCTGCCTGCTTACTACACACAAAGCGGTTGTCCAAACCACTGCTCCCTGGAGAATGACTATGTTGCTCCCAGCCAAGACCTCTGCTTTGGTTCAGACCTCAAGATGGGAAAACACTAATCTTTTTACCCAGTAAGCCATCTAGTACCTACAAACCTACAGAGTAGATACACAACCCGATTCTGCAAGCTGGACTCTCACCACATCCCGGCTTACCCCAGCTATTACCACCAAGTAGATTTTCCTTCTGGTCTCCTTCAGCTACTTTCACCCATGAAACCAAACCGAAGCCTCATGGATTAGAAATTGCACTTCGGCCCACTTGCATTTGCTTTGGACTGACTAAAGGGCTAAATGCATTTGTGTACCTTTGGACTCCAGGGTCCAAATTCTCAGGAATACTGGTACTTGCACTCCTGTGGACTAATTAGATGATTAGGCAAGGTTGTTAGGGCCTTTGAGTCTCAGCTTTCAACTCCATGAAATGGAAATAACTTTATCCATTTTGAAGGGGATTAAATGAGATAGTATCAGGCTGAAACCAGAAAGCTGGAGTATCTGGTTCTCTAACGGTAAAATGTGGCTGGCCCTTAGGGTCTGTCAGGCTTAAAGAGGACTCATTTCCTAGGAAAGTGATCACAACCTGGCACTTTCTCGTATTGAAGGATATAATTTCTTAGTTAAAAGTAGCATATGTTCCAGCTTCCTTTCCTAGTTGCAAGGGAAAGTTCCTGAGAAAATAAAAATCTGTCTTTAATTGTGGTAGAAAAATCAGAGCAACAAAACCAATAACATAAAAGCAATTGGCTCAAGCTTCTGGAAGGCTTGGGGCCCTTGCCTTACAGGGAGAAATTGCAAGCCTTGGGGGCTGCGGGGGGGGGGGGGGGGGGGGGGGAGGGAGGGAGTAGTCAGGAAACCAAGTGGGACAGAAACAATCCTATTTTGGTTTTTGTTAGTGAATGGCATACTACATAGATCAGAGACTTCTTATAAAACACAAACCCCCACTGTACACAAAGCACAGGAAAATGTGAGGGAGAAAGGGGAAACTAAAAGCAGCTTAGGGTGTGTTAACGCCGCTATTCTGTCAGCTTAAAGAGTACTTTATGCTTGATCAACAGCTCTTTTTTATTGTGCTTTTCTTTCATTCATTCAGGACATCAAAGCGGGCCCCACCAGCCTACCTGCCCTTCTGGAGCTGCTTAGGAGGAGGTGCTAATGAAGCTGGACTCTGGGAGCCCCAGACCCCCGTGGACACGGCAGTTCAAAGGGAATATTTCAACAATGATTACATTTTGTAAATCTTTTTATGAAAGAGACAGCTTATTTCCTGCTTTTTCATGAAAAATAGAATCTATCCATTAAAGTGAGCCCGCGCCACGGAAGCTGCCTGGGATCTGAGGTGCGGCGTGGAGATTAAGGGGACAGGGACCCGATGAAATCGTCCGCGCGCCTGTCTATTGGGCCCGGACGGCACTGCCGGATGTGCGGGGCGGAGGCAGCGGCGGGTCCATTTGGCCTTGGAAAATGCTGTGTGTGTGTGTGTGTGTGTGTGTTTAGAGGGGTGTTGGAGTTTTAATTTTCACTTCAGGCCCTGTCCTTACGATCCGCTCTCTTTTATTTTTTTATTCCATAAAGATCAACAGATATCAGGAAGCATTGAGCTACCCCTTCTATCACACAGGAGCAAGAGAAAAGATTTTCCTTACAGATTCATCAAATGTATTTTAGTGCCTGGAGATATGAGTCAAACGCTTTTCCATATGGGAAGTTAGCCATAAAAAACTGGTCTGCTCTTAAGACACAATGAAGGCTTTATTAGTGGCTAATGTCTTCCCTAAAGGCAAAAAATAAAGGCAAGGTCGTTTGTACATTTTGATTTTTACATTAAAATTATCTTTTCCATAGCCCCCCCCCCCAAAGGAGAAAGTTGTATAGAGTGGGGGTGGTAAAGGAATATGATTTCCTGGGGAGCTATTAGATAAAATAAAGTATGTTTTCTACATATTGGATTCCAGTTTTAATTAAAGGCCTGTTGTCTAACAAGTGCAGACAGTCACACTTGGGGTTGGCCCATGGTGGCCCAGGGAGGTAACTTTCCTGTTTGAAGAGAGAGGCGTGGGAGTGAAAGTTGGTGCTCAGTAGAGCGTGGCTCCATTATAATATTCACTCTATCTAAGCTGCTCTTCCCAAACATGGCTGGGCTTCACAGCAAACCCATCACTGGGGGTTTGCTGTTCTCACTGTGCAGGTCTGCGGAAGGGAAAAGTAGCCTTACAGTGGGAAGACCAATTATTTTAAAATTCTCCCCCAGGCATCCCTCAACAAAATGCCAGAAGATCTGGCCCCTGGCCAGGAACAAACTTCCAGTCTCACCCACCCAATGCCTGGAGCCCCTGCAACTGTACAACATCTACAACTTGAGAGTTTATCATTGTTTTGTTTTAAGACAGGGTCTCCTGTAGCCTAGACTGGGCTTGAAGACATAATGCAGCCCTCCCTACACTGGCTATCTTGGGACTTTCTCACCTTTGGCCTGGCCTGTGTGTATGTCTTTGCTTCTTAACCTCTTCGCTTTACTCCTCTGTGCACTGTCCCTGGCCTTTCCTTTCTGGCCTGGGTTCCTACTTTTTCCGACTTTAAGCCAGTCTCTCCTTCCCTCCCCACCTGTGGTTATCCCCTCCCAGGGATTACCGCAGACCCCTATCTCTCAAAGGCTATACAAACCAACTGTGCTTCCTACTCCACTTACCACAGGGAGAAGGAAGTGGAGAAGCCACAACCCCTTGGCCAGGCTGCTGGAACAGAGGCTTCCACAATGAGCCAAAGGCAGGCACAAGGCAGTTTGAACAGACCACAGAGGAAGGCATGGTGTCTTATCTTTCAAAGCCCCGGCAACAGAGACTGGTAGTGCTCAGATGCAACTGGGTACAGAACTGTGGGCCACAGGTCTGGGACCAAGTCACAGCCCCATCACTGGCTGGCTGTGGGACCTCTTTGTTTACACTACAAAGATTTCTGTTAGTAGATGTTCTTCTTCCAGAACACCTGCTTTTAGATTCTACTGGTTCAAGGGTCATCTATTCTTTGACCACAGTGTGGATGTAATTTTGGCAGGGATGAAAGTGTTCAAGTTCCACACTGAGGCTGGCATGAACGGAGAGCTGATCATGGGGTCTGAGATTTATAATCTGGGGTGTGCAAGAGGTTCAACTTTTCTGTGTCCCAGACCATAGTATACGAGCCATCATGGCATTTGGGCAGGAAGTGAACTTAAAAACACAAATTGGCTTTGGAGTGCTTGGCCTAAAATGAGAGCAGCAGTATTAGGAGATCCCTGAGAGAGTTTGGATGGAGGTTGAGGTGGGGGCTGGGAATCACCCGCTCACCTCCACAGACAAACCAGGCAAAAGGCAGACCAGCTTCCTCGTGCACATCCTTTAAAGGCCAAACCGGAGGCTGGTGAACCCTCCTCCTGAGAATGTGGTAAGATTTAGGGTTTTATGACAAAAATTGCCTTTGTTGTGACTTGTGAGACAAGCACATAGAGTTTTCAGTTTCAAATGACTGTTTTTTTTTTTTTCCTTAATGCTGAAACAGCGAATGTTTTTTATGTTCAGATTTATTTCCTTCTAAACTTGTAGATTAAATTTACAATTAAGCAATACCCATTACTATGACAATTAGAATTTTTTTCTATTTTCAGGGGTAGGAAAGAGGCAGCTTGTCTATGGCGCTGGAGTGAAAGGTGGAGACCCCCACAGGCATGCCCTGAGAGTCTACCTGATGGGCCTTACCAGTCATTTGGACATATATGCAACATATGTGATGGACAGAGTGACTTGGCCTCCTTGTTGTGGTATGCTTCTTGGAGAGAAGAGATAGTTTAATTTAAGGCTAAACATTTATTTTACCTTTTTAGTGAGATAGGGATTGTTTCACAGGCAAAAGTCTGTTGAAGACAGACTCAAGACTGTGTTGCATAGAGTCAGACCTGCAAGCAAGATAACTCTCCCTTGGTTTTTTGGATTACTTCATGCTCTACCAGTGACTGAGATTCAGGAGCAACTGTTCTAGAACATACATGGAGTGCTAGCTTTGAGGAGTCACACACCTCTGTGATCGCTGTGCTACTGTTTAATAAAGCCAATTACAGACTGCATAACTGTTGTATGTTTATCAGCTTTTTAAAAGATCCTTTTGCCCTATTAAACTACTATACAGATAGGAGAGACTATTGTTTCTTTTGTCAGGATGGTGGCAAGTTCAAATGATGCATAATAGTTTTCGCTCTGACTTGGCAATTACAAACAACTTGCAGACATGCCAACCTGTGCTATTCTAGAAGATGGTTCAATTAAAAATAATTCAAGATTTTTCTTTCTGTTGAAGAAGTGAATTGTCTGAGTTAAAATATGACTTCCTATTCAACCAAATCAACCTTTCTGTATTGTTCTCCAGGAACATGTTTACGAGTTCAAGTTCAGGTTTAAACTAAATAAAACACTTCCCCGGAGTTTATAACCCTGCTTCATTTACATGTGATCCCTCTGAACTCTGCTGGTGCAGTGGACTAGTTTCCAAGGCCTGGTGAAGGAATGTTTTATAGTTGGAATCTGGACTGCTTTCTCGGGCACTTCAGACGTCTCAGAGGCTCACAGCAGCACCCCACACTTTAGTTGGCAATAAATGATCCTGTAGACCCACCCTAGTGGTGAGGAGAGAGAAAGAAGCAGCCCAGGGTCAATAGATGAGATCTTTCCCAAGTTTCTCTAAAAGGCTTTCAAGTTGACATTATGGCTAAAAGGGGAATGGTGTACTATGGATGTATATTCTAGAATTCCAGAGCCATGACTTCAAGACAATGATGGCAGACATCATTGTCAGCTTTTCACACAAGTGGCCGATGCATATTTGTTCTCTTCAAATATTAAAGATGTAGGTTTCCTTATACTATTTTTCTACCTAGTAAATGAAGTTGAAAAGTGTCATGAAGAAAATGTTGCCATCCCAAAAGAGACTTCATATTTTATTTACTGAAAACCCTAAGAGGTTTCTGAAGTCAACATTTCAGGGGTCCCAATAAATGTGCACCGAGAAGAAGAAATGGCTGGTTTTGGTAACAACCAGGAATAGCTCAAGCTGGGATTCTGAGATGCTCCTGGGAAGCAAGCTGGAGAGCAAAACAATCTTGGCTGGCTGAGGTCAAGATCAAGCTCTGAGCTGAGCAAGGGTCTAGGAAGTCAGAGGTGACAGCTGTGGTCTTCACAGATGGCAACGAGAAAAAGGGAAAGAAGGACTTTGCTTCTTGTCTTCTCTCTGAAAGTGAGTTCATGAAGCAAGACAGTGGCCCATGACACTGCAGCAGCGTTGACTGGAACTGTCCCCTTATCGCACCTCTTCATACGTAGGGATTCCTCCTGAACGGCGATCATGCCCTGCCATGCTATAGGCTGTAAGTCCCTAGGGTAGGTCCAGCAGCAGTGTCCCTTCGAATGATCTATGACACATCAGATACATGACTGAAGAGTCAGTGCTATTGTACTGTGGGGCTCAGGGGAGGGGCCAGGGGCAGAACGGGGGCAGATTCATGTTGGATTTGGATTACTGTTTTGCACATTTGTTGAGAAGGAATTGAGACACTCTTCTTTACATGGTGGGTATAAGGATGAATGAAACATGGAATGAAAATGGTTTGTCTTCTGACTATCACTGCAGACCTGGGAGGCTGGGAGCTTTAGAGAGAAAGGGCTAGTGGTTCTGCTACCTGGAGGGAAGAGAGAAATCTTATCTTTATATGCTAGCTCATGGTATTTCCCTGGACTAGCAGATCTAGCATAAGTAGACCGGCTCTGTGCTGAATTTTAGTCCCTTGAACCGAAATTAACTCAGTGCTGAAAAATATTAAAGGTTTTCTGAACCCAAATGATATGTTCCAAATCAAGTTTGTAAGTTTATCCTATGTGATGGAGATGCACGTGAGATTCATTTAGATCATGTGCTAGAGAAACCAGGGGTGAATATATTCCCTGTCAGTTTTTCTTTTTTGAGAAGATTTTTTCTTTTGTACAAATATACACACCCATGCTCTTCCTAACATTTTCCTCTTAAAATGGGAGATGCTGGCCTCTAAACACACAGTCATCACAGGGCAGCTCATCCACTGTGAACTCTGATTTCATCATAGTTCTCCTCGTGGTCACTCTTGGGCAGCATCTGAAGATTTCCCATGGTCAGTTGGCCCAAATGCTGCTGGTGCTTGGGCGGGCTCAGGTGAGCTGGCAGGGGATGTAGCCTCAGTAGGGAGCTCTACTGACACCAACAAGAATGACACCAGGTCAGGATGCTGCAGGTCTACTGCAAGGCGGAAGGCTGTCTGGCCATCCGAGGGTTCCTGAGCACTGACGTCAGCACCCAAGGACAGCAAAAGCTGCAGGATGCCCAGGTAGCCCTGGATAGAAGCTGAGTGCAGGCATGTGACCTACAGGATGGATCACAGAGTCTGCAGTGTACAAGTCTACATCAGGACTCTTACACTGGCCAGGCAGCCCTGCTCACAGGCAAGGTGTAGAGGGGGTATTTCCTTAAAAGTTTTGGAGCTCAGGATCACCAGTTTCTAGAATTGCCTTAGCAACTTCTGGCTATAAACCTGTAGCTATGAAGGACATCGGGGCCCACCCACAATTCTAACCAGTGTTTCAGCCTCTACCGAGGACCAACTGACCTATCTGCAAACTGATAATTTGAGTATCAGATATGCTCATGTCTTTGTCTGGTTTTTGTTTTTCTTCTTTATTTTTCATAAATGTTGATATAATTTTGGTTCATTTTCCATTGTTAATGGTCCCCTTACCTCTCAGAATCAATTAAGCACAGCTGCTGATGCTCCCTGATGCTACGCACCCACAGCCCCTTTTGAAAGCAACTCTTGAAAACTGGTAGATGCCATGAATTTGAAAGTCCAAATGATTTGCAAATTCTCCTGAGGATTTAACTTACCCATATGGGTCCCAATTGCTTTGAAGACAAAATAATGTGAGAGTGTAAAGTGTTTTATACTGTTTATACGTGTGCAGGTAGGTTCAGACTGAATGCTATTTAGTTGATGTCAACTCTTCTGGTAAACAGTAATCTCATCCTTTTCTCTTGAAGCAGCAAAGGCACCAAATCTAGAAACACATTCTCTTGATGGAGCTGAACGGAAGGGAGGGGATGAAGTGAGTAAGCTACTTCCGGGAAGTATGTGGAGGATGGCCGTCCCTCTCACACTGCCTTAGAGCTAGGTATCCAGTAGCTGGAATTCCTCATCTTGCTAATTCCTGCTTCCTACTCAAAGCAAGAAGGCAGGAAGGAGGAAGCGGGCAGCTCAGACCTGACAGCCCTGACCTCAAGACTGAGGAGCATTAGTGAACTCCATAAGGACTTGTATCTAACAACTCTTGATTTGCAAAGGTCACTGTGATGCAAGGCCCAGGGGACGAGCCAAGAAATGGTCTTCCTGAAGATGCGGGGGTGGGGAAAAGGAGAACTGTATCCTTAGGGGTGGTGCAAACAGAACGCGGGTCATCCTTCAGCTTTGACAGGAGGAAATATTTGGGAAGAAGCCGACTCAGAGACACAGGATGGCTTTAGAGGAATGGTAAGGAGATAAGGAAGAGGAAGAGCAAGGCCTTTGGCACTCTCAGATACCAGAAAGGACAACTGGGAGACACTGAAATCATAAGGCATGAAATCAGGCCTCTCCCTGCTTCATCATCACTCTATTTCATAATATTTGTCTAGAAAGGCACACAAAACTTATCAGGTTAAATTAATCCTAATGATCAATTTTCATCTTATTCTAATTAAACAATTTCAATTTAATTAATGCAAGCACAGAAATTACTCAAAATTACAAATGTAAATGTTGAACTTTAAATCAAAGGTCCTTCCTATTCCTGCCTCACGCAGAAGTAGTTTGAAGTGCTTGCCTAGGAGGAGAATGGATGTTAACCTTTGTCTGCACCATGAAGGACAGAGCTTCTAAGACTGTGCAACAGAAAGGTTGCACAGAAAGAAGCATGGGTTTCAAACACACACACACACACACACACACACACACACACACACACACACACTCACTCACACATGTGACAGTCTATGAAATTAAGTTCACTAAGGTGAACACTGAATTAAATGCTTTTATTCCTCAAGATTCCAAAGGAGTTGGGTCATTCTAATGGATACTGGGAGTTTATAAAACACCTTTGTAAAATAGAAACCATGCTCCAATTTCCTAAGCCACATATCACCAGCCCCTACCCTCCCTGCAGTCAGATACCTGCATCTCTGTCCATCTGCCTCTGATGAAGTACACGGCTTTGTGAGGTGTTAAACCTCTACAGCTTTGGCCTGCTTATAAAAGGTGCCGCTTTATTAAGGTGATAAGTATTTTATTCCAATGTGTACTTAAAATTTCTATCACTAAAACAATGCATTCCAAGTAGATAAGAGTTAAGGAAACTACCAGCTTCAGTGTTATTTCTGTAACTTCAAAGAGTATTAACATCTTAAAATGGTTTTAAGAATAGTAGAAGGTCCATGTGTCTGAATGAACCTATAAAGACATTTAAAAAGTTGTTCTTCTCTCTTAATAAAAATCTAAAGTAAATAGGATTCAGAGCTCTGAAAATTTGAGAAAGTAAAGATCTGGCAAAACAAACTTCTTTCCTTTTGTTAACTTTTTCCCTGGAAAGGGGGAAAAGGTCGGTGGGTACAAAAATCTGGAAGATAAATATGGACTTCCATACTTATTTTTTGTATTTAATACCTCTGTGCTGCTGAATCATACTTAAAGTCTATGGTGTCACCAATTCTTGGTTTTGGAAGAGAGCACTGTCATCACTCTTACCCAGAAACTAGCCACCATCTCTTTCCCAACAGGAGGCTTCATCCCCGACCCTCTACCCGTGCTCACTCTTGACTATATATGAGAACTATTTGATGGCCATCAATTCACTCTTATGTTTGGGGATATTACAGAAGAGTAGTTTAATAATACAGTTAATCAGTGTGGCAATCATCATTAGATTTAGTAATGATGGTGGAATCACTATACCTTAGTTAATAGTCATGGACAATTCATTCTTGACTGCCAGGGGCAGCAATGGTTTTAGATTCTACCCCATGGGAATGACACTTAGCCCATCACATTTAATTTTTGACCTTCACTGAACAGCATGATCCTAATCCCCAGATTTCATAATCTTAACTAGGAATCATTAAAATATGGATTGACTCCAGTTGGCAAGAATCTTTATGTTCTTTTCACTAAAGAAGCTATAAATTCAATGGTTGACCTTTTATTTCCAGGTCACAAGTGACACCCACTCAGCTTTGTCCGGTCACACAGGATTTATGTTAGGGTCTGCAGGTACAAGCCATGAAAGTTGAACTTTAATGAAATGTCTTTCAAAGATGTGCACTTAGCCAAAAAATTCTCACAAGAAATTAGTGATGGCCTTTTTCAACCAGTGATTATATCCCCAGGCTCACTGCTGGCCACAACAGAATCTATTGCTCACTTGCAGCAAGTTTCTTCTAGTATCATTTTTCTGGGGGTGCAAATTGTTGGTGTTTGGGAGATACTAGTACCTTAGCCCCTGATTTAGATTTCTAAGTGGAAAGCCTTCTGAAGCATTCCCTTTACATCACCATAATTCATCTATCTCCAGCTGAAAATGTTCTGTCCTTTTGTAGCAAATCAATTGTATCGATGGAAGGCATTCATGCTGTCAATCAGGGGAATGGGATCTGAAGGGCCCCAGTGCAGTGAGATAAGGAAGGATTCCAAACCCGCTCAGGTCTCCATGGCAGGAATGAGAGCAGTGCTCCCCACGCTACCTCTCCGGTCAGTTAGGGTACCCTAACTGTCACAATTAATACTGCAGACGGGGCTGATTAACTTAAGTGCTCTCTCCTGTGTAAACACATAAAGATCTAGGAGGCAAGGGGTGGGCAGGAAAAAACAAAACGTCTTTTTTATTTTTCACGTGGACACGTTCTCACTTTCCATTCTTCTCTTGTAACAATTACTGTACCAGCCACTTTGACAGAGTCAATAAATCAATCTGGGTCTTGATGCAGCAGCAAAGCAGACTAATCTGATGCACCAGTATCTGCCTAGAGAGTCTGGGGATGGGGCACCCTCTGGGGGGCAGAGGGCAAAGTGGAGGGAGTCAGTAAAGGTGAGCCTGCTTGCCCTAGGTAGGTAATTGCCTCTCCACGTGGAGCTTCTGGAACAGACAGATGTGTATGTGCCAGGTGTGCTGTGTGTGAGCATGTTCAGAAGGGACAGAGGAAAAACCATCCTTCAGCTTGGTTAAAGGATGTAGCCTAAGTAATACTGTATGCACCACTTATTTAGGTCCCTGTGGAATTTCAGTCACTCACACCCATCTGCAATTCAATGAGGATCACCACCCCATTAGGACTAATCATGTCAGCCCTATATCTGACAAAATAAACATCCAGGAACTGCGCTCCCAGGTTCAAAACTTTGCTTTTGCAGGGGATTTTTTTTTTCCTTCTTTCTCTCACCAAGCATAAAGTTTAATCATTTTTTAATGTGAAATTATACATGGAGATTCCAATGCATTCATTGGCAAATTTGTCCTTAGAACCAGAAACTGCTGGTTAGTTGAGCTTGAACTTGCTCCTTGGGAATATGCTAAGCATGTTCTTAATAAATTAATATCATTCCACTAGCTAATGAGAGAATAATGTCACCATTTATGGAAAATGGACATGGGAAGATGAAGCTAGAGGAGATTCAGCTCAAGAGTCCTCCCCAAATAACATTCCTGTTTTTCTTCTTCCTAATGTCGGGCCCCCTGTCCTGACCTCTCTGGCCTTACCTCAGCTTACAAAGCACCAATTTAAAGGGGATGTGAAGCTGTGCACCAGGCATTCCATGTGCCAGGGGAGGGCTGGGCCTTCCCATTCTAACTAGGTGGGATCTTTATTCAACATCAGAAGGCAAGAGTTAATTATTAACTTTATAAATGTGATGTCTGAAGAGTCTGAAGGCTAAATGGGACCCCAAGGTCACATGCTGTAACAGTAGCAACAAAACAAAACAAAACACCCCTAAAACAGGTCAAAAGAATAACAATCTCTGGTCAGGTTGGAACCTGAACTTTCCAGTTTTTCCAGATCACCTGGTCACAGGACCACCCCTAGGAAGGTGGGAAGAATACCTATTGCCTTGATGAGATGGTGAACTTCTCCTGCCTGGATTCCCCACCCCCAGGGTAGTGCTTACGGGCTCTTCATAAGTCTGTCCATTTTCCCGAACCTCTTTTCTGTCTCTTGTATAACGAACCATGCTTTCCCTAATGCGTTGGCATACTGCAACATCTGAATTTTTAAATTTTCCCTCTAAGGCTCCCCCTCCCTCCCTCCCACACAATCTGACCTCCTTGCAGACTCGAAACCAGCATGACTTCAAGGTTTTTTCCTTTCCCCCTCCATTCTCCTCTTCCAGGCAGAGGCTGAGATTTGCAGCTTGCTTGCCCTGAAGACTTTTCTTTAAATGATAATAAAATTGACCTAAAGCTTCCACTTGAATTCATTCTTAAATTCTTTAAGAATTTAAATTCTGTAAGAACCCTGATAAAGAGGCCCATTTTCCAGTGTTGATACTAAGATAAATGAAACTCGTATCTGTCTCATTCCCAAGCTTACGTTTCTCTATTGTTCTTCACTACAGAGCACAGTGCCCAGGACACCTTCAGGCCACCACTGCCCGCACATCCCATGCCTGTCACACATCACATCATGCAAGGCCGAGGGCTTGTCACACACCAAGAACCCAATGTGCCTTTTGTGAGCCACCACCTCCCACGGAACCAAGTTCAAGTGCCTTTTAATCAGATCATGATATGAGCTCCTCCATAAGTGGACGCCGGTCTGACTCCCCAGCCTCACGGCTCTTTATTCTCAGATGCTGACTTTCTAGGACAGACCGCATGGGTGGCATTCTCAACCCACACGCTACCCCCTTAGCACATACTATCCTCTGCCTGCAAAGAAGTCTTCATCCACCATGGAGGCCTTCAAAACCAGCTCTGTGCCATCTCCTCAGATGAATATTCATGTCCCTCAAGTTTCTCTCTGGTTATTCCCTGCTTTTCTGTCCTTCCACAGGTCACACGTGGTCTCACTGTGTCACTTACCACACCTCACTGTAATCTGCTTGCTTTCCCTGCTCGAAGTCTGTGAACTTTGTAGGTGGGTATTACATAGGTCATATATACCCATGGCCCTTCTCTGAGCTCTGTATGGTATGAGGAATATGGCAGACACACAATGAACTAGCCTCCACTGCATAGCTAACAAGTGGGAGAGATGTGCCCCTGTGACTCAGGACTGAGAGTGGAAAGACTGGAGCAGTGCTATGTCACTTCAGCTCTGCTGCAAGGAAGCACTGTGAGGCTTTTAAAAGTCCCCAGTGGATAGACCCCACTGTGAGGCAATATCCCTAGAAGAGAGGCCAGTGATGACAAATTTTCCTTCATTTTTAGTAAGTACTCAGGACGGTACAGTGGGGCTAAGGGGACAGGAAAAGCCAAGGAAATCAGCAGCCCATTAGAGAATTTCACATTAGACGGGGAGGTGGGGGTCGGGGGTGCTTCTGGTCTTGAGCTCATTAGCAATTAGCAGCCTTGGGAAGGGCCCTGACTACACAGAGCCTGGGTACTTCCTCCGTTCCTCACGAGGACAGTCATCAGTTTTCAGCTTGAGAACCCTCAATGTAGTTGGCTCCTGGTTGGTCCTGGGCTTTTCCTGAAGGATGGTGAGAACCCAGTGTGCCACGCCCTCCTGGAGTTCCTGTGGCAGGGAGAGTGATGGGCCCAGCTTCCTGTTCTCAGAGCGGTGTTGATTCAGGCTCAGCACAGCTGGATGCTGTCCTTCAAGAGAGGAAGCACCTGGCTCAAAGTCTGCCTGCTGGGCAAGCCTTCAGGGCACGCAAGGGCACTGTGCATAGATCCCGGGTGAGCTGGGCCACAGGCCCTCCACGTAGCTTTCCCAGAGTCCACACTGACCTTGTGAGAGGTGATTCTGTTCTAGCGTGCTGCCCTGTCTATATCCTGGACCTCAAGAAGGCTTGAAAGAGATAATATCTCTCTCTCTCTCTCTCTCTCTCTCTCTCTCTCTCTCTCTCTCACACACACACACACACACACACACACACACACACACAGAGTCTCCTAGACACATGGAGACAGAGCAGAGGACAGAACTGTGAGACCAGTACTGAGAGAAAGAGGGAGCAATCGGGGCAGTTGAAGAGTACATGAACTTCCGGAGAATGGGGAGTACGGTCAACACTACTAACAGCCCCGCCATGCTCTGCCTCTTCCTCCGAATGACTGTTCAGGAGGAGAATGTGGCCCATCCTGGGTAATGGGCCATGATTTAAGGCAATCAATACACTCCTGTGGTAGCTTTCTAGCTAAGGACTAAAATGTGACCAGGTTTTAGACAACGAGAGCTAAATAGAAATTTGGTAGCAGGTTATAGAGTGGATCACAGTTGGGCCTTTTCCCTGGCTTTGGCAGAGTGATGGAGAATGATATAGGTCTGATGCCTAGAGCCCCAGCAAGCAGTCTGGAATCGGGGGACCAAGCACAAGGATGGAAAGACAACTTGCTAAGGTAGATGACAGAGCAGAATGTTAAAGAGCATGGGTTCCTTCTGGTGTCCCACAGCAGCTGAGGCAAAGACAACTGCTTACTGTTTACTTGTGTTAGAAAAGCAACCTTGATTGGCTTAAGCCATATCCGACTGGTTTTTCTTCCAGCAGGGAGATAGTATATTAACTGACTTCATTAAATAGAGGAGGAAGCTAAAATTCTGAGACACATTACCACATAAAAGGTATAGCCAGGATGTAGAAACAGGTCGTTCCCATCCCACAACCCATGACTTTATGCCCATTGTTCCACCAGGAAATCAGAAAAGAGTGCTAAGAAGAACATATCTCATCCTTAGAGCCTCCATTGATGGAGGCACTCCTCTTCCATGTAAGCTATCAGCAAATGCTAACTCCTGCCCGATACCTACTACCAGCTTCTCATGCTGTGGGCTACAGATATTGGAGTGCAAAGCTAAATGCGGGCAGTGCAGACAAACTGGAGTCAGTGAAACATTACTGTAAGTGCAGTGACCAAAAATTAACTGCAAATCAAACCCAAGCTGTTTCTGGCAGCACTGGCCCATGTTGTACTGTAGGACTCCACTGTAGCCTCGGTTCTGAACACACATGCACTCTGCAGTATGCATGACACCAGACCACAATGCCAACAAACATTGCCTAAAGCAGCCTGGCTCAGAACTGAGGTTATTGCATGTCATGAAATGCAGTGTTTTTATTGTTCATACAGAACTTTCTGCTCTTACAGATATATAATGTTTTCATACGGAAAACCAAGACTTTTAATATTTTTCTACCATCATTCTGCCAGCAGGTATCAAATTAGTCTATCTTTGGGTTATATTATAACATTCAATTTTAATACTATTTGAGTTGACTTGAGTTTCATAAAAAACATTTGGACAGAATTTCCAACTCTTTTTGAAATGGCTCTAAACATACTTTTGTCATTTTGTACTACGTACTTATATGGAGTAGTGTTCTCAGCATTGATTATTATAAAAAAAAAATCACTCAACTCTTAAAAAATGTTGAAGATACTCTGTATTCTATAGTATCAGATATTCAGTCAAGATTCAATTCTTTATATCAGAATAAACAAGTACATCCATCTCATTGGTATGCAAATTTTAGTCTTTGATAAACTGAAAAATTATATGCACAGCAAAGAATTTCTTTATGATCCATTATCAGTAAATGTTTGATTTGCATATACTGATTTTACATAATTATATAACTGAGGTCATCAAAAATTTCGCAGGTGAAAAGAGGTCACAGGGGGAAAGAGGTTTAAGAAGCCCAGCTCTAGAAGCTAGGGACATGGCTCAAAGGTAAAGAGCACTGGCTGCTCATGCGGAAGACCTGGGTTCAGTTCTCAGCACCCACATGGTGGCTAACAACCATACATAACTCGAGTTCCAGGGGCTCTGATACCCCCTGCTGGCCTCCTCAGGCACTGCACAGAATGGGTGCACTTACATACATGTACACAAAACACTCACACATAAAAAAAGAATGAAGAAACTCCACTCTGCGACGCACACAGCTCTCTTCTCCAGCCTTTCTCTACTTTTCATTCTGTCCTCCACTTCCACGGCTCCCAAACTTAACTCAGATTGGATTTTTAATATTTTCTCTTCTTCCTCTGTAAAGTTTCAATTTTTTTCTCTGAAATCTCCTTTTAGTCTTTTTTTTCCCCCATTGCTACTGATCCCATATTAATGCTGGGAAAAAAAGAGGTGAAAATGGCAGCAATATACACCAAGCACAGAGGACGTGCAGGTCCCATGCTCAACAAAATAATCATCAGTTTGCATCAACTAAGATACTTTCTCCATCTTCTTATTTTGGAGGAGTCTCCCGGTTGCCCTAAACTCACACTTCTCCTGTCACTGTTTCCAAAGTGTAAGAATTACAGGTATGTACCAAAATCTGGCTCCCGAAATCCTTTTAGAGCAGGGATACACTCCAAACAACCAAAATGGCTAAAACAAAACAGAAACACCTATTCAAAGGTGACAGGAAGGCAGACAAATAAAAATGAGAGAGAGAGAGAGAGAGAGAGAGAGAGAGAGAGAGAGAGAGAGAATGCTCTCCTAACATTCTCAGAAGGTGCTAAAGACTTTGTTCACTGAAAGATTAACAAAAATTTATTATTTTTATTTTATGTGCATGAGTGTATTGTCTACATGTATGTAAGTGCACCTGTGTTGTGCAATGCCCATGGAGGTTAGAAGAGGGCTTTGGATCCCCTGGAACTGGAATTATGGACAGTGATTAGCTGCCACGTGGGTGGCACCAGGTTCTCTGCAAGAGCAGCCAGTGCTCTTAACCGCTAAACCATTTCTTCAGCCCCATCACTGAAAGATTTTTGAAGAGCATCTCACAGCTTGCCAGTGAGTCAGCAACCAAGTGTGCGTGAAGAGACTATGTCAAATGCTTACTGGTTGGTGTGGGAGATGGGGATGCTGAGAGGTCTGGGGAAAGAAACTACATGAGAGATTCTTGATGCCTGCTGCTGAAGCTGAGACCTAAGGGAAGAAATGACCAAGCACCTCCATGCAGGACCCCTTCTCTGTTACACTCACTTCTTGCCAGTCTTGACCACCCCTGGCTGCCTTCTGCCTTCTTCTTCTCCTCTTCCTGGGAGCACATTTGGCTGAAGGGAAGAGGTGTGCATGTTGGCTGGCTAGATGTGTCAGTTCACTTGTACCTTTGGAGCACTGTTAGTGAGGATGCTGTGTGGGCCACCCCAAGGGATTATGATGTTAGGGGAGTCTTGTCCTACTTGCTAGAGCATTGGTCAGTAGGTTCTATGTATGTGACATCACATCCTGAAAGCTCCTGTGAATCCTTCTCTAATAAGAGAAGTGGATTTGTGCCCTGGCTCCATCAACCCCAGCTATGTAGTCTGAGAAAGTTACTTCCACTCTTTAAATCAGTCTTTTTTTTTAAGCCTGTGGGAGAGGTTTAACAATAATAGTTCTTTTCAAAGCACAAATGAACAACGATATAATATAGAAAATAACTTCAAGAAATGATATAATGAAACTATCATTTTTACATATTTAGCAAATGTTTGGCACTTACTGATCCTATACTAACAAAATTTAAGATTTCAAAGCATACAAGATATGTATACATATGTGTATGAATGAATATATACACACTTATCACATCCTGTTATGAAACTAGGCTAGAAAAATGGAATTACTGAGAAAAAGAAGAAAAACTACTACCTCCATCAAAGTGACACATTTAGCTTCTAAGTGATAGAAGAAAGCTTTAGTCAAGATCTGAAAGCAAAGCACAAACTCATAGCTGCTCTGCGATGGTCGTGGGACTGGCTTTTCTCACAAACACCTGTGAATGCTAGGGGAGGATTTTCTTAAGCAGAATGAGAAAACAACTTCAGGCTTGATTGTACAGACATGGACTAGGGGAGCATGAGGCAGGTATTCAGAAAGGCCAAGTTCAGAATTATTTCTACTGGACACAGACAGCCTGGGTCTTATTCCTTGATGGATGAGCCCCAGCTGATCTCAGATCAAGGTAAAAGAAAGTGGTCTGTGAAGTTTCACTATAAACGATAAGGCGTGCAGATGGGTATCTGAGAAAGAAAGGCTCTGAGGAGGGGCAAGTTCACTCTTCAGAACTTCAGCTTCCTCATGCGTCAAGTCAAGTGGAAACGGTGCCAGCCTTAGTACTGTAAGGCCCAGAGCCTGGTGCTAATGGATGCTTACTGTAGATTACCAAATTGGCCAAGAAGTAACTTCTTGAATTCCTCTCTAGTCAGCTGTGTGGGCTCATGAAGGAACTGCTCAGTCCGGCTCTGCCTGGAAGAGGGGCCAGAGGGCCTCGCTGCTCTCTAAGAGAAATCTCAATTCTTGCCTTTGTAAGGCTCCAGGTGAGCCTTGAACTCTGTTGTACTTCTCTTCCTGTGGGCAGGGAGCCACGTTGGGTTAGCAGGAGGCAGGAGGCTTTGCTTATGGAAATGAACCTCACAGAGCCTCACAGAGTGTAGTGCAGTGTGAGGACACCACACCAGGATGACCGGGACACTTTTCAGAAAGGTAGGGGAGGGAGTTCTTGGCCGGTATGTCTCCTCCTGGAATGGAGTTTAGTTGTATCTACTTGGCCTGGGAAGGCAGAGCTGCATGCCTCCCTTCTGATGGGCTTAAACTTTACCACTGGAATGACAAGAATAAATATTGTATGTGCCAGTTTAGGCATAATGTACAAGAGCCCTATTGTTAGACCAAAGGATGATGCAGACAGAAAACCTGTCAGGCCTCTGCTGCCCTTCTCACTCTTTGGGAAGTTCTTATGCCTCATCCTATGATCTTGGAGCCTCTGAGCCTGATCATGGTACTGGCATTACACCGTGGGTTTTTATTTTCTTCTGAGACAGTCTCATGTAGCCCAGACTGGTCTAGAATTCTCCATGTACCCCTGAACTCATGGTCCTCCCGTCTTAGCCTCCTGAGTGCTGGGACTGTGTCTCCACATGTTGTTAGTACTGTTTTGTTTTAAGGCTGTTCCCTCTACTACAACCTCTAGAAGCTGAGTCCAGTTGGAATTCCCTGCATTTTGTAGGTGTTGGGGAAAAGAGTACACAACAAAGTAAACACTCAAGTGGCTGCAGAAAGGAAAGGCGTAAAGAGTTCTGCGGACTGCTGGAGCTGTGGTTTCTCAGCCAGGACTCAGGAAAATGGCTGGAAGACCGGGAACTGACCAAGACCTTCTCCACATCTCTACACTCCACCTTCTTTGTAGACACCTATCCAAGGTGGTAGGGTGGGGACCATGGGCAGTGGGCGAGGGTGTCATTATCCTGTTGTCTCTTGTGGGGGCCTCCAGGAGAGAAGTGTGATGCTCATGCACACATTTGTAAACTTTTTGAGGCGGAGGCAGTTGCACTGCTGGCTAGGAAGGCAGCTAAGTGATTTATTAAGCAAAAGTTACAGCTCCTGTGCTTTTTGCCAACAAATTGGGCCCATACTATGCTGAGGAAATCTTCTTAATAACCCAAATGGTAATGTGGCTTTAAATAGCATTTCAGATACTGCAACTCTGTTGATGCAGAACAGTGATAGATTTGGTGGTGGGGAGGAAGTGCTTGTTTTTAATACTGTATGGACTCATTTTTCATTTTAAAGAATTAGTCTTCATCAGAATTCTGCAGGCTAAGCGTTTTTATTTGAACATTTGGATTAAAGGAGAACCTGGATCAAAATGAGTTCTTTGCTTAGTACTCCTGTGTGAGAACTGGTATTTCTATTTATTACCTGATGATGAAATATGAACTTTTCTGCTCTAAGTAAATGCCTGTTCATAATGGCTCTTGTTTTCAGAGATCAGATTAGGTTAGGGGATGCAGCTGAAATGGCCACTGGTTTTCCGTCGAGGCTGAGGCAGAGGCAGGTCTCTATCATAACACTGTATTATTCAGTCCTGGGCCGGGCACATCCATACGGTGCAAAGCAAAGTCAGTACTCAAGGACTATTCATGTGTTAGTATCAACCATCACTGGGCCCTACTGAGAAAAAGCTCTTTAGGGAAGGGTGAGAGTGGGTTTCTCAGACAGGTGGGCTTTGCACAGTCCTTTCCTGTTATGAAGACAATGGACAACGTGGATAAGGTGAGGGGCAAATGAGAGGAGCTGAGGTAGAGAGCAGACAAGCCAGCTTGAGGAGGACAGACGACATCACAGGAGTGCTCAGACACAGGTGGAAGCGAGGGTGTGGTGGACCAGGCAGCCGGAAGGAGTGGGGACAGAGTCTGGTTCCCACAAAGCTGAGGGGACACACCTCTGCTTTCCTGAAGGGAGGAATTCTCTGAAGAAAAAAGGAGACTGGAAAGGAAGGAGGAGGAGGAACAATAGCTTTCAATTATCCATGTTATTGTTCCCTACCAATCGTTACAGATGATGAATAGGTGCAATAAAAGCCAATATTCAGTTTTTCCAATTTACATGGAAAGAAGGTCATAATATATTGTTAAGCAGAAGAAACAGCAGGTTACCAAATAGTGGCTGTAATATGATCTCATTTTTGCAATCTATTTGTATGTGTAGAAACAGTCAGCAGGAATTTGTATAGAAACATTTACAGTAGGACTACAAGTGATTTTTATTATTTTTCTCATCTGTGTTTCCCACAATTAACATATCTCATGACTGTAATAAGGAAAAGTCACCACTTTTAAATTTCCTTGTGAATCATTAAGAGTCAGTCAGTGTGTGCAGTGTACCCACTATGTGCCTGGCATAAGAATTAGTGCCTTTCTCAGCAGTCAGCACACAACTGCAGATTTTGTTGATAAATGCCCACTTTTCCTGGCTGTTTTACAGAATTTTAGGACTTCTAGAGTTTCTCTAGTGATTACAGTTTTGAATTAGTGGTGAAATACAAACAGTATTTAGCACCTTAGCCGTTAAGTGCATAATTCAGTGGTATTCAATATATCCACACTACCGTGCAACCATCATCACCACCACCATCTATTTCCAGAGTATGTTTATCATGCAAACTGAAGCTCTGATACAACCGGACACTCACTTCCCTTGCTTCCACCCCACCAACACTGGTGCCACTCCACTTGCTGTTTCCATCAGTCTGGCCCTGTTAGGCATCTTATCATAGTGTAATCACATCATATTTATCTTCTGGTGACCGGCTTATGTCACTTAGCATAATGTCATCTAGATTCATCCACATCATGGCTAGTGTGGGAACATCCTTCCTTTTTAACAATGACTACTATTCCATTGTATGTAGAAACCACAGTTTATCTGCCCATTCATCTTTCAATGAACACTTTTGGCTATTGTGAATAATCTGCTACTAATGTGAGTATACAAATATTCTGACAAAAACTTGCTCACAGTTCCTTTGTGTATATGCCAATGGCGAGATTCTACCGTAATCTCAAATACAAAGGTAAGAATATGCCGGTGTGGTGCTGTTCCTGAGAATGAACTGTCAGTCTCTGAGTACCTCCAGGAAAAGGTGCTCCCCAGCTTATGAACAGCATGACCAATTCAAGAGAATAGGCTTGGGAGGCAGACAGTATTGGGTACAGACTCTTACCCTATTCTTCACTGTCCTAGGGAAAATCCACACTCTCTTCTGGTCTTTGTTTCCAAAGATGGGAATAATTATATCAAAAGAAGTTGGTGGCCCATAAATATTTATTGGATACTGTATTTAAAGTGCTTAGCATATAGAAAATGCTAAAAAAAATAGAGGCAGTGTATAACCAAATAGTTTTTCCCTTTGGTATGTGTAAGTATGTGATATTCTTTGTATGTATGCATATGGTATATGTGTATGTGTGGAGGCCACAGGTCAACATTAGGTGTCTTCCTTGATCCTTCACCATTTTATTTTTTGAGACAGGGTCTTTCACTGAACCTGGAGCTCATTAAATCAGCAAGACAGGCACCACCTGTCCGTCCCCTCTTCATCCTCCAGCACTCAGGTTGTAAAGGCATGCCACCATCTGCATTTTTATGTAATGCTGTGGATCTGAACTCAGATGGCAAGCACATCACCCACTGAGTCACTTCCCAGCCCCTCAAATACTTTTACTATAAATTGAAAGCCTACTTGTAAGAGTTAAGCATTGATTTGATTCTTACACCATAGGAAAAACAGAAACCATCTTTATTTTCTATAGGACTGCTTAAGGAATGTTAAGTGATTTCTACTGGGAACTAGTTTTTGGGAGAAAAAGGGCCATTGTTTATGGATTTAACTTACGGTTTTGTTTTGTTTATTTTGTTTTGGGACAAGGTCTCTCTATCCATCTCCTGGAATTTTCCATCTCCTGGAATTTTCAATCTCCCTGCTTCAGCTTCCTGGGTTCTGGAATTACAGGTATAGACCACTATGCCTAGTTCTTCTACATTTACAAATTTCAAGTATTTGCCTAGGTGACTCAAATGTTCCTTTGGCAGAGGCAGAAAGCAAAGTTTTTTTCTCCTTAAAAGTTTTCCCATATTTCAACTAATACAAATTTCAGGCTCTAAAGCAAAGTTTTCCAGAGAAAAACATAGCTTATATAGGAAATGATGAATCTTCAGAAATTCAAATTATATTTTTAAAAATTCCTGGAAGCCAAGCCTGGTGGTGCAGGACTATATGCCCAGGACTTGGAACGTTGAGACAAGAGTTGTATGTATGAGCTTAAGGTCAGCTTGGGAAACTTGGTAAGATCTTGATTCAAATATTTAAAAAAAAAGTAAAAAGGCATCTGATGATATAGTTCAGTGATAATGTTTGCCTAGCACCACATACACATAGACACACAGACACACACATACACACAGGTTCATACATATTCTGTGAAAAAAATGTCTTTTCAACTAATGTATTCCTGTAAGGAAGCTTGTACTTAAGGTCTCTTGTTACTTTATATGTATGTACATCTAACATTTGAACAGTTTCTTTTTAAATAGTTAAATGTATATCATAAAATCAAAATATCTGGCGCATATAATCTTTACCTTGAGACATAAGGATAGACAGACAGATACACAGACTGGAAAAAATGACAACTCCATTAACACAGTTTCTCAGAAGACAACTGGTAATGGTTTTCTTCATGCCAAATGTGACAGGTGTGCCACTGTGGTAAGAAACATTTAAGCTGCTGGCCTCATGATGCCAAATATCTAATGGAAAACAACAAAAAATTTGGCTCCAGATGCCAGTACTAGGCCTATGTGACATCATTTATCCAGATGCGTGGAAAATTTGCACTTTTAAGGATTGAATTTTTGTGGTCAGCATCATGAAGGCTCATTCTCTGGGTTAAATAAGGCATTTGTGAAACAAAGTGATACTGGAAAATAACACATTTCAATACAGAGAAATAGAGTGAAAAATGGGATAGTTTGGATGCTGTGAATTGCAGCTTATATAAAAATACTATGTAAAATACAAAGAAGACACTTCAAAGTTGTGTTGTTTCGGTTCTTAATGAAGTAACTTGAGCATACCCCAGCTTTGAGAAAACAATCATCAAATATGGAGTGGCCCAAGGCCAGTGGCTCATCCCTTTCACTGAGCCTGAATTAAGTCCAAATCACAAATCCAAATTATGCTCTTCCACTTCAAGATAGATGTACAAGGCAATTATGCAACTTCAGACTCACCAGGAAAGCATTTGACTATCTGAAGGTATGGGAAAATCAGCAAATGAGTGGAAGAATTTTGAGAGGTGCTGACTAGGAGACTAATTCCAGACACCATGCCAGCCAGATTAAGAAGAAACAGCAGACTGGGAAATCCAGGACTTTTCCCTCTCCCTCCCCTCTTGCCCTCTTTTCTGGGATGCTGCTTTGGAGGAAGGAAGGCATCAGGGGAAAGCCTGTAAGGCGGGACAACCACCTGGGAAGGCAAGTTGAAGGCATGAGGGGCCGGCTGCAGCTTCACCACAGATAAGCAGTTATAAACTAGCAGCTGACATTCCACAGCTAAGCGTATGCACAGGATCACTCCGAGAAAGTCTTAAACCATTCTAAGAACCTCACGGACAAAATAATTTCCTAGTGTCAACTATGAGAATATATGGTCTCATTCTAATTAGGAAATCTAAGTAATGTCTCTTCAAACCTTGAACTTATCGATTTCCCAGGCCTCTACAGATAATACCTTGGAACCAGAGGTTCGTTGCTCCTCAACTCAGAACAGCCACTCCAAAACTGTTTAAAGCAGCTCTTCTTGGCTTACACAAGCTCCAAACACAACTGTCTAGTGTGTTCCTGCCGGCTCTGGACATTCTGCACTCTTCTTTCAGTTACCTGGCTCGGTGGGACCTTATTTATGCCCCTCCCCTCCCACACACTGCACCTTTCTTCCAGTAGCCAGCAGTCACGTCCTACATGTGGACCAACATCAGCAATTTATAGAACTCGGAAACTTCTTGCCCCCTTTTTTTTTGATAAAGCTTGTCAGTTTCCCGGGGACTCTGAAATGAGAGGAGTGGCTGTTCCCCTTCCCGACATGCATGTGGTACCATGGCAACTAGGTTCTTTGGATCCCACATCTGTCTGCTGGCAGTTAAGAGAGCCATAGCTGTCTTAAGGAGGGACTACACAATGCCCAGCCTGGGAACATTGACTGGTGAGGGCAAACACAGTCTGGCCCAGAAGCCCTTCTCTTCCACCCCAATGCTGTAAGCAAAAGTCCCAGTAATGTTATCTGTGGTTCCTGAGAACACAAAGAAAACGTGGCTGAAGGGCTGGGAGGGCTGGGGTCGGTAGGAAAGGAACTGAAAAGGGCTGCGACACGTGGCCCGGTGTGCCCCAAGAGAAGTTCAAATGCACCTGATGAATAACACAAGCTGCACCACATACGGAAAAGACGAGAGCGGCCCACCTGTGTCTGTTGAGGGATATTTACAAAGCTTGGATCCCGTGGTCCGACACTGACGAATCGGTTTGCGGGGGAGGTGCTGGGTGTCGAGTAGGCTGTGAAGGGAAGGGACACGTGCGTTCAGGAAGCAGCACGAGATTGCACACACAAACAACACCAAAACACACAGTCTCTGAGCCTATGCAGCTGATTAACGCAAACACTGTAGCTAGCAAAGGGAACTGGCTGGCAGAGGGCTGGGCGGGCGGCTCCCAGGGCCTGCTGGGGTCAAACACCAAGGTGGTGCACGGAGGAGCTGTTTCCTCCTCCCGTATTATTAATTAGAACATGCAGGACATTTGCAAAGTGTACTTTATATGTTAAACATGAGCCCTGGGGTCGGAGAAAGATATTTTGGTCTTAGCAAACAGAGAGAAAAGAATTGCGCGAGGGAAAGGAAGAGCACAGTTCATTTAAAGCCATGCTTTTCAACCAGCCACGCGCCAGTCGTGGACCAGTTCTGGGCCTCCACTGCCACAGGCGGAGGAGGAGTCTTTACGGAAGGACTTCGTGGGGCCTTCAGGAAGGAGGTGGGGACCCAGTTAGCAGCCTTTGCAGGCCCAGCAGAGTGGCTAGGTGCATTTAAAACCCTCACGCTGGCATTCGTTCACTCTTGGGGCCCTTGTGCTGGGCACACACGGTAAACCCGGATGTCATGTTGGGGCCTTGGACACACTGGGTCTAGTTCACTATCCTTTTCACTACACATGGAAGTTCTGTGGTTGGTTTTGGTGTTTAAGAGCTTCATGCTAGAAGAAAAAAAAAATCAGGGCCTTTTTGCTAGCTGTAAACCCAAATACACATTTAGCTGTCCCACAATTCACTTTACCATAAACTCTAAGGATTTATTTCACATAATTTTTTTGTTCCAGAATCTTTAGATTATTTAATTACAGATTTCTTTATTTCTAATGTGTACGTGTGTGTGAATGTGCATGTGAGAATGCAGATGCCCTTGGAGTCCAGAAACAGAGTGCTGGATGCCCTGGAGCTGGAGTTACAGGCTGTTGTGAGCTGCCTGACATGGGTGCTGGGACCCAAACTCAGGTCCTCTAAAGAACATTACCTGTTCTTAACCCTGAGTCCTCTCTCCAGGCCAAAAAAAAAAAAAAAAAGTCTTGATAATTATAAAATGAAGTTTGTTTTTTTCAACAGCTAGCTCTTGATACACACCATATGAAGGAAGAATGGCTTCACAATTCAAGAGTCAAGGGATCTTCACTGGCATTGCCTGCTTTTCAGAAACGGCTCATACTTCTTGTTCCCGTCTTAAACACATCAAGGGATAAAATTCCTACCAATTTAAAATGACCCAAGTCCTGTTGGTCATATTGGTAAGAGCTAAGCCACACAAACAGATCTGTGATGGAATGTGGATGTAGCTGTGGCCCTGAACTGCTTACACAGAGGACCCCAGGGTCCTCTGATGTTGTGATAGGCTTTATTTTAGGGACACTTATCCATCGGCAGTTTTACATAAAATATTGCCATGCATGTGTCATACAGTCCAGTGTGGGGATACGCCGGTTTCCTCCCAGCTATCTCCTACGTCAGACACTTGAGTTGAGAACTGGTTCTGCATCCAGCCCTTCTTCATGAACTTCTCCCTCATTGTATGGTGGAAATTTAGTCTTTTACTTGTACCTCTTAGCTCAGGGCTTTGCTCTGATATACTTTATCCACAGAAAACTGTATCTTGAAAATGAGGATTATAATGACCTAGTAGTGTATTCACCTGTAGAACGAAGAAAGGATGGAAGAGAGATAAGGAGGAAGCCAGCAGGTGAAATAACCTGTAGAACCTGCTAAGCTGGGGGAAAAGTATTCTTGTCCTTTGCGAATAGATAAGCAGGTTGCACAGGTACAAAAAGGCACAAGTGTATGTCCAGGCAGCCGGGCTCATGACGGGTGCGCTGCTGTCTCCGGTGGAACCCTTACCGCCCTGGTGGAACGCTGTGCTGGCACACTGTGTAAGTGTGTAAGTGGCTGCTTATCACACACACACAACACAATGTCTTGGGACATTTCCATCATACTGTGACATCCTAAACAACCAGTTAACCACTGTGTACATGCCACAGTGGCGGGGGGGATTTTGTGATAATAGTTATATCCACTGATCACAACAAGCTGGCTCAGTCTGGCAAGGCATTTGTATATCCCTTATCTATTTTTGCTTGATTTAAATGTTGCCATTTGAAAGAAGGCTCAGCATACAAACAATTTAGCTACTTAGAATCACCACGAGATGAGTGGTTGGTTATTTTCCTTTCTTCAGTTATGGAGCAAAACTTACAATCTTTTTTTTCGGAAGGACTTCGATGCTCTAAAAGGCTACTAAAACTGGTCTGAAGTTTAGTCTGACTATTGAAAGGTCAGTGGTGGTGAGAGAGATGGTAGTGTTTTTGTATCTCCTTTACTCTGGGAACTTTAGGGTACTAAAGGACTGGTGCCCAGGGAACGTGACTCTACAAAAACAGTTTCTGGTAAGAATCATAGACATAGAAAAGAAAGGTAAGGAAGAAGGCGTCCTAATGTATCCCATGCTTATGGCTACAGCAGGCAGGGAGCGCAGCTCTACAGGGTGTTAGTTCCAGAAAAGACATGGCCAAAGTTGAATTTGATTTTCTTCAATGAAACTGTGGAATTAGGGGGTTATACTATTGAACAAAACCCCAGCTAAAACTTAAAGAAACCCACCAATGTCATAGAAAATCAGTTATAAACACAGTTAAGAGTTTTCAAAATAAATAGAAAACCAGGGAAATATGGGCAAGTGGTAAGTGACTATACATGTGTGTACCTACTACACTGTATGACTATACACACGTGCACTTACTATACTGTATGACTATACACACGTGTGCACCTACTACACTGTATGACTATACACACGTGTACTTACTACACTGTATGACTATACACACGTGTACTTACTACACTGTATGACTATACACGTGTGTACTTACTACACTGTATGACTATATACACGTGTACTTACTACACTGTATGACTATACACACGTGTACTTACTACACTGTATGACTATACACGTGTGTACTTACTACACTGTATGACTATACACACGTGTACTTACTACACTGTATGACTATACACGTGTACTTACTACACTGTATGACTATACACGTGTGTACTTACTACACTGTATGACTATACACGTGTGTACTTAATACACTGTATGACTATATACACGTGTACTTACTACACTGTATGACTATACACGTGTGTACTTACTACACTGTATGACTATATACACGTGTACTTACTACACTGTATGACTATACACACGTGTACTTACTACACTGTATGACTATACACAAGTGTACTTACTACATTGTATAACTATACACATGTGTACTTACTACTTTGTACCACATGCATAACTTTCCTGATGAAAACTTTTCAATTATTAATAAAAGCAACAATCAAATGCTGTGGGAAGAGCTTTGAGAAATCACAAAATCCAGAGAATAAACATTGAGGGATTATTGTAGACAGTTGAGATGTGTGAATCTGGGGCCCTGGGTAACTAATGACTTTTTGATAAACTTCATGAGATTCCATTTATTTTAAAAGTCCTTATGGCAAACATGACTTAGAAATAAAATTGCTGTTTATTTGGCTGCTTCTGAAATAAAGTGTTTGCTTTTTTTCCTCTGGTCACTTTACTGACAGCAGCATCTCCATCAGACATTTTTCTAACACTGTGGAAGAATGAGCCCAGCTCTTCTTCATTTCCCCCATTCTCTGAGGTATTTCTTCACATTATCCAAGAATCTTCATTTGGCCCTCACCACACTGCAAGTGCCCAAATTGCAAATTACAGGTTTGCTCCACATCCAGAAGGTGTCATTCTCCTGGGTTTCCCCTTCATATGCATGGCTAACCACATAATCCTTCACTTATGCAGTGTACCCTGACATCATGAGAAGATCAGCTGGATGATATCCCCCCAGCTCTTTCTCTATCTGCAAAGTTTCACTGGCCCGCTGAGAATGCTGGGATCTGGAAGAAGGCTGTGAGGTGAACTTAAAAGGGGAGAACAGGGACACCACCAACGACGCTTGGCTCTTCTGCAGGTGTCTTGAGAACCTAGATGCATGTGGGTAAAGGAACCACAGCATGTCTAGATGAATTAGTGCTAACTCTGTGGCAGCCCTCACCCGGTGATAACCGCATATGTTCTTAAGAATTCTGTGAATATATTTTTGAATACAGAGGCTTAGTACTCTATATTCTGTCTTTGTATTAGTACTGTATATTTCCTGTCTTTGGGGAAAAAAATGTGAAGATGTTGATGTTACAATACTTGTATCGGGTTGGAGAGATGGCTCAGTGGTTAAAGGCACTGGCTGCTCTTGCAAGGGACCTGGGTTCGATTCCCAGCATCCACAAGGTGGCTAACAACCAACCATCTGTAACTCTAGTTCCAGATGAGTCTGATGCCTTCTTCTAACTCCGCAGACATTGTATGACACAGGTGTACATACACACATGCAGGCAATACACTTGTATACATAAAAAATAAAATAAAAATAATAAAGTTTTAACAAAAAATTTAGCTGCTTCTTCTAAGAGCTTATTCTTTCTAAAAAATAAAAAAAAAAAACTTAAAAATAAATGTTTTCATATGAATAAAACCACCCAAATCTAAAAAATTTGAAAACTGGAGTCTGTCTTTCTCTTTCAGAACTAGGTAAACAGTTTAAGGTCTAATTTAGCCACTGAGATGTGATCATGGAGGCCCGGAAATGGGGCAAGTCCAGGTTTCGGTGTAGACTGTGACTAAAAGGGAACGCTCACAGGCTATCTGTCTTGAGGCTGTCCTGGGCTGTCTCAGCCTAGTTGATGGTGGCTGAGGACAAATGAGCACAGGGGTGAGGCACTTTGGCAGAAAAAATAATGGAAGAAACCAGGTGAACTTTGAGCTTCTGAGTTTAATTCCAGGTGCAAGAATCAATGAAGTTTCCTCCACCCCTGCAGACTGGCCACTCACTGATGGGACGCGGGAAGGGACATCTGTCCTGTTTCATCAAAGACACTAACTTCATGAAAGTGGCAAACAGTCCTTCTTCATTTTGCTTAGATCTTCCAAGTCTAACCGCTGGAGTCCCCTGGTGAGATATTTTAACACAGTCATACATTGTTTCTCTAAAAGACTCTTATTTACACATTTGCCACAAGCCAGGCTCTGTACTACACACTGTTGCCAAAGCTAAGACACCTACTATCCTCAGGTGTCAGAGCTGACTGAGGAAATGCAAGTTCAGAGACTGAGAGTGCCTGAAAGGAATACAGATAAAAATCCGTGGGGTGTTAAAAGACAGACAGTGACACCTGGCAGGAAGAGCAGGAAGAACTTTATAGAAAGGATGGGGCTGGCTTGTGAGCTGGGCGTGAGGGACTGGGGATGACAGGCTGCTAGAGACTTGACATCCCAGAGGATGCGGCACAAGGCAGGCAGGAAGGATGCAACATGAAAATAGCATTTCATCATTTGGCAAGAGGAGGCAAAATCTGAAGGACTGGAGACTTGCAAGGGAAGAAGTCTGTTGAATGAATTTTTTTAAGAAGAAGAAATAATGCATAGAATGGACAAAGTCAGCAAATTAGGGCTCTAAACATTGGCATGACAGCCGGAGAAGCTGCCATCTGACCTTTCGCTGTGTATCGTGCACATTAATGCACACCTTTCATGTTCTCTCATTTCAGAGAGTCGTCTTGGGGTTTTCCTTAAAGCTTCAATGTCAGTCATAATAGACTTGTAATGATTTTACTCTCTGCCAGAGAATGTGCTAGTTATTGGAACAAGAATAATCAAAACAAGTTCAGGAACACAGACTTAAACAGAATCCTGTGTATTCAAACAACTACAATATTAATAAATATTATCAGTGACACCAGACTGTGAGGGCATGTGCACAAGTTGCAAACTGAAGGACAGAGGCCCAAACACCTCATTAAATAGTGTCCCAGATCTTTAACTGTCTGCCACATTTCTTAGGGGCAAAAAACTTGAGAAAATTTTCATTTCTAAAAAGCATGCAGATACAGTTAGAAAAGAGATTGGCTAATATCTACAGGAAACCATCACTATTGAATTCATTTAGGGATTTGAACAGCATGGTTTCCTGCAAAGTCACTAAATGCTGGAGAATATCAGAGCCTTCCTTCTTCCAAGAAATCTATTGGATTGGCAAGTGTGTAAGGCCTGGGTTTGAGTTATTAATATTACATAGCTGGGGACACACATTGCCATTTTAAAGCCCTTTGAAAATATGCAGCCTTTACACAGGATTTGCTATTCAGAGATTCAGAAGTCTCCCTATGAAGCAATGGATGTTGTAGTTCTCATTTAGTTGTTTTTTAAAATTTAGCTGATAACCATCCCAACTTTCCATTATTTTGATCACATTTGTACAGTCAGTTACCTCATTCCAGCATCCCTGCAAACCTTTTGTTTTTAAAAACAAGTTACAACAGCAAAGAAACACAGCCCCCAGGGCATGAAATTAAAGCCTTCTTATCACTAGTAAGTCATTACAGAACAACATACCCACAAGCTTCCTTCCTGAAAAGCTAATGAATTCTAACTTTAATATATTAGCATTACTCAACATGTATGGTAACAAAATGCATGACATGTTTGTGGGCCAAGAGCTTACAAAAGGCACAGAAGGAATCAAGTCAGCCAGATGGCTTTGCTGTTGGTACTTCCACTTGTATGGAGACTCCTCAGGGAGGCCAGGGCTCAGGACGTATGGTGGGCAGGAAGGTTTGAGACACAGGTTACCGTGTGCATTCACAAAGAGACTGAAGATGCTTTGACTTTATGTTACCGAAGTCTGTGCAAAAGTGTGACACTTCCCAATCAGTATTGTCAGCACCCTTCTATCAAACTGCTCAAAACTTTTTCATAGTAGCTTTAAAGAAAACAAAGCTTTGTTTCAGTTCAGTTTATTTCTGATGACTAAGCCAAATTCTGTAACTACCATTTATTTTTATATCTATGCTGGGTGTTGTTCCAATTGATAGACGGTATTTATTGATCCAAAGCAAATACATGTATGAGTGGGTAAAGGTGAACGTTATATTAAACAGCCACAGGGAACAGACCCAGGATTCAGCTGGGGTTTGCTAAAAAAAGAAGCCTAGATCGATATATTGGCTCCTTCTCTCTTGAAAGGATTCTGTCACCTCTCAAAAGGCTGCATAACTCTGGAAACCTACTCATGGGAATTTATCTTCAACAAACATTAAAAATAAAAATAAAGATCTATGCTCCAAGATGTTCATTATAGCACTGTCTTTAAGTATGACAAACTTGAACCAACTTACTATAATAATGCCTTGTCCAGAGAGTGGAGTAGTCTGGAAACGTTAATGGATATGTTCACATATACATATACATATCTACATAAATATACATATTATGCTAGGTTAGGACAAAATATGAACAGACAGACTAGAAATTAGACTCAGAATGTGGTTACTTCTGAAGAGTGGGATGATGTGTGATTTTTAAATGCCTTCTAGTGACTTTTTTTTCTTGGACATAGGGTCTTGCTCGTCTATAACTTGTGATGGTCCTGCCTCTTTCTCCTAAGTGCAGGGATTACAGGCATAGGCCACCATGCCTGGCTCCTTGCAACAATGTTTTCCCACTATGCAGTTCTAGCTGGCCTGGAACTCATTATGTTGACCAGACCAGGTTGGCCTTAAACTCACATAGCTCCAGCTGCTCTGTCTCCTGAGGGCTGGGATTTAAGGCATACACCATCATGGTAGGCTTCCTTCCAATAATTTTAATCTTAAAAAAATGAGCACAAATGAAACTTCATAATCATAAACAATACTTATTTATTCAGTGAAATAGAGCTAATAGAAAATAAATTTCAGAAGCAGGAGATTATGCATGGAATCTATTTGATTTCTGGTTTGTTTTGAGATAGGTTCTTTTAAAATATTTTACTTATAATTTTTATTTTATGTCTTTGAGTGTATTGTCTGCATGTATGTAAGTACATACATTGGTCATGCAATACCCGTGGAGGTCAGAAGAGGGTGTCAGGTCCCCTGGAACTGGAGTTGTCAGTGGTCATGTAGGTGCTGTGAACTGAACCCAGGTCCTCTGCAAGAGTAGCTAGTACTCTTAACCGCTGAGCCATCTCTCCAGTCCTTGAGACAGGTTCTTGATATGAAGTACAGGCTAGCTTCAAACTCAAATTCTCCTGTCTCAGCTAAGATTACTGGTGTGTGTGACTATGCTCAGTTTGAATTATTTGATTTCTTATCAGAAATATGATTTTAGCAAGCCAGTTAACCTGTCTAAATCTCTCTGTGTAAAGAGGCAAGGATAATGAACATTATTTTCTCCTGTTCTCTGAGCCCTTTAACTGAGGCTTTATCCCTCTGTGAATGCTGAATGGGCTAGTTACCCTGGTCATACAGCAGTTCAGAGCAAAATGCAAAAGTTTTTCAGCAATATGGGAAATCTCTGCATTCTTCTGTGCTTTGGAAGAACAACTGAAAAGAAATGCTAAAATCATCTAACAGAGATCACTGATTCTAAAATCTGATTGAGGATATTTACTATACTCTCAAAATATTTGCCTTTCAACAATTAAAAATGTACTCAAACCTCTTAAGGGTTCATGTTATGGTGAGACTTATCAAAAATTGTGAAGGTGTCAATTGCACAACTTCTGCAAAGCAATTTGGTAATGTGTCTCCAGAGGAATGCTCATACTGGCTGTTTAGTAATTCCAATTGCAGTAAAGCATCCCAAGGAAATGATTAGGAGTGAGGATAAAAATGTATGCCAAATGTATCGGAGCTTATTTCTTAAGGATGGTAAAAATGAATGTTCAGTGGGGGGGACCTGGGTGTGAATTGTTTAAACTTTCATTTCCTAACTTTTTAAGGAATAAGGTATAAAATTCTATTTAAGAAAATAGCACATATCACACTTGATATGATCAAAATCATTATATATGTCTACATATATTATAAAAATGTATATAAACATACTAAAAAGGATGGGAAAAAAGTGTCAATAGTAGTTGATTATTGAAGATTATAAGTTTCATTTTATACTTTTCTATATTTTCAAAGTTTGCTAAATGCAATATATTACCTTTGTGAAAAAAAGTCTTTAAACTCATCTTAAAAAAATAACAGTCTAAGGCAAACATGGGCTTAACTTGACTGTGATAATCCAAATGGCCACCGTCTTCCATTATTCTAGGCATCTTTCAGTGTCTGTCTGTCTGTCTCCCTCTTGGAATTGAATCAGGGACCTCATGCTTACTAGGCAAATATTCCACAGCTGAGCTGCATGTCCCTGCAATTCTCATGTTAGTCCCTTTTACCTGCTCTGCTTCCTGTATGTTTCATCTAATTCAGTCTCCCTAGGATGGTATTATTTTTGAAATAATAAAAAATTATGGAGGAAAGCTACAATATCACACTGTCAATATATTTTATATCCTGGCAGAGTAGAAAGCACTGACTTGGGAGTCCAACAGATTTGAGTTTTTACTTTAACTCAGTTTCATTTTCTTTAAAAGAGAATGTGTCTCTTATACTGAACTCTGAGAAGGGGAAACCTGTTATTCTTTACCAAAGTGAAATATTTTGTTATTATGCTCAGAGTCCAGGGTAGCATAGCTAAAAGCTAGGTGTATAAAAATGACCAAAGATCTGAACTAAAAGCAAAGATTATTAGATCATTAGGCAAATACTTTTAAACATAAAGAAATCATTGTATTTGATAAAAGAGCAAATTAAAACTGAGTAATATACTTTGTTTCCACTAGATGAGGTACCAGAAGAGTACTCTCAAAGGCCCGGTGTTCTCCCTGGAGTCAACTCTGTTAGCAGGCCTCGCTCCACACATCTGTGTGTGTTCGCACCCCCTCTCTACTGCGGCGTTCTATGCTGGTCACACATTTCAGCCCCCCACAACCTCCCCACATAAAGAGAGCTCAGGGTTATTCCATGAATCTAAATATGCTTGTCTATATTTTACAACACTTATATTGGTGGATATTCAGTTTATCAGTCTTTTATTATAACTGATACTTCAATGAGTACTTTGTATACAGCTTTGCTCATATGTGAAATATATGCATGGTTTAAGATGTATGCATATATTTATGATTTTATATGAAATATTTAATACCTATATCATAAAATTTGTATGTAACTTTAATCAGAGAGACAGATGGACAGACACACACACACACAAATTGTCTACTAAAGAGGCTAACCCAACTTTCAGTAATTCGCTGGTATAGGAGGGGCTGTTTTCCATATGCTTACAAACATATCAAAATACTTTTTAATCTTTGCTGATCTTATCGGAAAAATCTTTCAAGTTTTAATATATATGGCTCTGTACACAGACTAGAAAATTTTCTGTATCATTTTCTTGTCTTTCTATTTGATTTCTGTTCTTTCTGCTCCCGATTGTTGAGAGTATACACTAAATAGTTTAGCCTTTTTCCACATTATCTTTTTTACTTTGTTTATGTTTTTTTTTCCTTTTCTTCTGGGTGTAAATTTTTGATGCTTTTACTGTGGAATGTGTCAGATTTTCCTTTTATGGATGCTTGGTGGATTCTTTTATTTTTTAATATTCTTTAGACAAAACTTCTAATTTTATAAGTAAAATTGTCCTGCATATTCTTATAGTATTTTATAGATCAACCTTTTTATGTTTTTGTCCCCAATTAAATTTATTTTTGTGGAAGAAATATTTTTCAGAGTGATGACTCAGTTGTCCCAGTCTACTTTACTAAATATTGCCTTTCCATCTTATGAAATCCACTGTTCTCACAGACTAAAACAGTGTTTATTTGGGTTTCATTCATAATCCTCTAACTCAGAAAGTTCTAAAAACCAAGCATCATGGGAAAGCTGGGAGTGATGGTACACACCTGTAATACCAGTACTCAGAAGGTAGAGACAGGGGGATTGCTGCAAATTTGAGGCCAGCTTGTGCTAGGGAGTGAGTTCCGGGCTAGCCTACAGTTACATCTATGTATACACACACACACACACACACACACACACACACACACACACACACACAGAGGCCAGCTTGTGCTAGGGAGTGAGTTCCGGGCTAGCCTACAGTTATATCTATGTATACACACACACACACACACACACACACACACACACACATTGCAGTATTGATAAAATGATTAAAATTAATTTGGAAAAAGCGTGATTAGATGTTGACCTGAGAGGAAGTAAGAATGGAGAGGAGTTCTTTGGAGTTATTCTTTGTGTTTGGTGTTAATTACAACAGTTACTGTAACACATCACAGGACTCTATGACAGAGAATCTTATTAAACATACATCTTAAAACTTAAAAGAAGTTATAGTCTAGATGTCAGTTATGGAAAAGAACTTCCATGCGAAGGAGTCACTGCTTATAATCACTGCTTCCTTTCTGAAGAGGAAACACAGTTATTTTGCTTCCTTCCAAATCTTTTGCTTTCTTACTCTGCTAATAAGACATATTCATTCTAAAGTACCAATGGGTACTAAAATCTTATCTATTTCTCCCCATAGGGTTTTTACTGCCTTAGAAAAAGGAAGCTTTGGGTGACATCATGGATTCTGATGGCACAGCAAAACACAAGACATCTAGATTCAAGGTGCTGGGTGTAAATCTTGTTTCTCCAGCACCTGGCTGAGTGGCCTTTAAAAAAGTTACCTCATCTCTTGATGCCTTGCCTTTTTTCAGTTGGCTTAACAATAGAGCTGCTTAATAATAGAGTTAATGTGGGGGTGACAGCTGGTAAACAGATAAAGAATTCTTCAAAGTGCTGTGCCCACTGGTAAAAAGCGCAGTACTTCACTGCTGTTAGTCTCAGGCTCACTGCCCTGAAAGCTGTCCAGCCACAGCCAAAGCAGGCTGAGGAGCAGGGGAGGTTTGTGCCGGGAAACCCATCATACCACCGGTGAGGCATCGGACCTGGCAAAGGAACTAACTTCATGTTCTTGTCTCAGTTTCCTTGTCTATGAAGTCCTGACTTCACAGGCGTTGTAGGAAGATGGAGTAAGATAATATACACAAATTAAGAACTTTGCTCACCAAAGGCATTGAATATATGTTAATTGTTATAAAAATTCCATTCCTGTGATAGATTATTGCTGTGTTCTTGGTTATAGCTTCATATTCATTTACAGAATGAATATATACAAGATTCATCTGAGACATAAAAATAAATAATAAAGGTAACTTGTTATTATATGCTTCTATGTTAATAGAAGCCTAGTTTTCAAAAAAATCAAAAAATCTTAACTAGAAGAAATGGAGAAAATGTTTATGAGATTTTTATGCATTTTAAATTGATTTTTGTGTTCCTATTAATTAAAAGAGGAAAATATGCATATTTTATTTCCTATCATAATTCAAAAGTGTTTCGTTCTTTGCATTATAATTTCATATTAGGATGCCAATCTTTACTTCAGAAAAAAAATATGGAAAAGAATCCCAATCTGTTACATGAACACTGGGTCTTGTGGTGGGACTAACACAAAGAATAGCATAATTTGAACTGTCATGTCACAAAACAGAACCAAATGAAACAATGAAAGCTTCCTCTTGTTCTGAAGCTGAGTCCTTAGGACTCTCGGAAAGCTCTAACGATGTTCGGTGTGTTTGAAAGGAATCCCTTCCCTTCTAACAAGCTGATGCACCCAGAACGACTCAGTGACTTGCAGAGAACTGCCGCTGGCTGTAAGTTCTGCTTAGCCTGGGCACTAGGCGGTCTAACGGGCAGTCTCAAACAGAACCTGGTCAACCCAAACTCCTGGTCCTATCCGGCACACAGAACCGGCTTCTCCTTAATCTCCCTACCTCAGTTAAAGGCAATGCCATCTTTTTAGGTGCTTGGGTTAAGAAACCCTGGAATCACTACTGATTTCTCTCCTTTTGCAATCCACATTATATGCATCAGCAAATCTTATTACCACCACTCTTAGAATACATCTGGAATTCAAGCACCTCTTATCACCCCTACTGCCCTCTATCCTCAGGCCAGGGCATCAGCCGCTCTTGGCTGGGCAACTGCCACAGCATCTCCTCCATCCCCTGCATCCCATCCTGCTTCTGCTTTCTCAATTGCTATCTCCTGGTCCCCAGCTTCCTAATTCACTTATGTTTTGCTGTTTTTTATTATTTTGTTTTCTCCCTCCAACTAGAATGCAAGCTCTAGCAGGGCAGAGTTCTTGCCTGTCTCATTTCCTTTGGTTCTCCTGTGCCCAGAATAGTGGCCAGCACGTACGAGACATCCATTATAGCAATATTGTGTCCCCACTTTTGTTCTTGTCCCCGGCAACCTATGTCAGCAAAGCCTTTCAAGTGTTTCTACTAAAATCCAGGCATTAGGAACCAGTCCTCTGCTCCCAGTCCCACTTGGAGGGAAGATCAAAGTCCACGCATGCTCCCAAGGCCTCAACCCATTGCTATTACCTCTCTAACCTGGCTTCAAGCCTTCTTCCCCTCAGTGTCCTCACCTTCATCAACCAACCAGGCTGCCTTTGACTGGCTGATCCTTCTATCTACCAGTTATCTGGTCTCCACATCCCATGAGGGACTTGCAGTAATGTTCCTCTCAAAGGGTTGGTAGACCCTTGCTTCCTGCAGATGTGCTATTCCACACCCACTGCTCCTGTTCCTTTTGTGTTTCATGTTTTTGCATACTTAGTTATCTCTGTCTTATACCCCTGACCTTCATACTTTCTGTTGTGTTCTCTCCCATCTCTCTGAGTCTTTCTTTTTCTCTCTCTCTCCCCTCGCTAGAATAAAATCTCCATAAATTAAGGATTAAAAAAAAATCACTTTTGTTTCTTGCTAAAGTTTTTTTTCTTATCATCTAGAAGAGTTTTTGGCACATGGCGGATGCTCCCTGAATATGTTCAATAAATAGGAATGGGAGAAGTTTTCTCTCAGTGGGATGGAAATCCACACCAGCAGTTAATCAATGAGCAGGGGACACATTGGGTGAGCTACTCTGCCAGGCTGAGCCTCTTATCTGTCATGATGTCCTAAAGAGTCCTAATGTAGCATACCAGTCATTCTCTAAACATCAAAACATAAAAGTTCTCCTTGGGGGAGAGTAAAAAGCTCTCCCTACTCCCACAGCTCTGATTTTTAGGGTAGGGGTAAGGATTTTGCCCATTAAAATGTATTTATTTCATAGGCAATATTTTTTTTTTCCAGACCTGCCTTACCACTGCTTTCTAGTCTCAGCTGCAAAGTTTAGTATTAGTGCCAGAGGCAACTGATTAGTTAAGAAATATGTACTCTGCTCTAGGCTGGCATCTACTTGTATTTCATTATAAGAGGATATTAAAAATGATGGCCTTGGCTTTTTGTTTGCAGCATGTCACATCCATTATCCCCTGTCTCCTACCTGCTGTGAGAGTGGTAGAGGAGAAGTGTGATCTTCATGAGCAGATAGGGACCTGAGGCCCCCAAGAGTTGGTAATAGAGGGGACCCTTGGCAGGATTTCCTGTTGTGATTTTTAAAATCTTACTTTATTACAAGCAACCCCAAACCCCTAAGCAGAAAAGATATTTGACCAATGTTCTTGAAACAGGCTTCAGCTTTGGACATGCTGTTAGGATGTTGAACATCTGTATGTAATACCCTGTCTGATGTTGCTTCTTGCTAAGTTGAGCTCTAATAAACTAATAAAGATAAATGGATCCGATCATTCTGTGATTTTAATTTCTAAGAAAGCATATTATTTAAGAAACAGTCATTTTTCCTTAAATTTTTTGTCCAGTAATAATGCCAATTTTAGACTGGTTCCTCCAAGCTGGCTTCTGAGGAGAAGGCCCACCTTCCTATCACACACCAGCATATTAGTCCTGCCAAGCATCTTCTTCCCCTTAGACACTGCAGGTCTCCTTGGCTGACAGGTGTGAGCTGAACCACCTCTTACCAAAAGAAATCTGTCTTCCCAAATTGCCCTTGGACCTTTGATCTTTTTGCTATAGAATTTATACACAACGTTACTCATGCATCCAAATGCATAACTATTAAATAATGCAAGGTTCCCCCTCTGATCTGTTTGAATAGATGTAAGCATTTTGGAGTCAGTATCCACAGAACCAATTCCAGTGAATATGATGTAAACAGAGGACTGTCTTTCCTCTTTGATGCTTTCTTTCCTGTATGTAATATCACTAATGACAATATTGAATGTAAGAAAAGCCAAGAGGCCTAGACTCGTCATTCACTGTGTTTATCTAACTGCTTATTTATATTTACAAAACAGCCCTCTAATTGCTTCCTTCCATCAACTGCTATTGCTGACTGTCTAATTCTTGATCTTAAAACTCCTTTCCCAATCTGTTCTAACATCTTTCTTTTAGTCCTAGTTCCTTCAGAGATGCCCTGGAAGGCTCTCCTTAGGGCCTATGCCACAGCTCCCATTCATTCCTACACTTTGATCCTCTCTCGAGCATTAGAGAAGGGCTCATCACACCACCTGTCAAGGCCAGGCCATCCATCACTTGGAAACTCCAGCTATCACTTTCCGCCATTATTGCAGGCACTAATAAAAGCCACATCTGTGTGGTCAGCTATTTCTAGCCCTGACATCTCTAACATATCAAGAAATATCTGGAGAATTGTTTACTGTCTAATTCATCAAACAATCCTTCCCACCATATAAAAAAGATTTCAAGGGGCTGGAGAGATGGTTCAGTGATTAAGAGCACTAGTTGTTCTTGAAGAGGAGTAGAGTTCGCTTTCCAGCAAGCACATGGTGGCTAACAACTGTCCTTAGCTCCAGGTAATCCCAAAACCCCTATTCTAGCCTCTGTGGACACTGCATGACACTGGGTGCACTTACATACATACAGGCAAAACATTCATAGACATAAAATAAAAATAAATACATAAAAATTAAAAAAGATTTCAAAATCCTATATTTTCTGATCAAATATTCCCAGACCATTCAAAGAAGAATGGTCTTTCTCTCCTCATTTAATCTTACTCTCTACTTCCTTCCCTGCTAAGCCTTGTTGTACAACTACTGTGGTTATTAGCTCTGATCTTTGGTCAGACCCTTCTTAATCTCAGCAGCCTTCAATGGATACACTTTTGAACGAAAACTTTGATCTAGGACTTTTTCTATTTTATGTATAAGGTATAACACTTCTGTATCTTCTCTAGTCTTAGGAAGGAGAAGAATCAGACTTTTTTGCTGTTAAGAATACTCAAGGACTGGAGAGATGGCTCAGTGGCTAAGAGCACCTGTTGCTCTTGCAGAGGACCCAGGTTTAGTTCCCAGCACCCACATGGCAGCTAATAGTCATTTGTAACTACAGTTCCAGGGAATCTGATGCCTTCTTCTGTCCTCCACAGCTACTACATGCCATAGGTATACTTACAGGTATAACACTCATACACATAAAATAAAAATAAATAAATAAATAATAAATAGAAAATAAATCTAAAAAAAACTATTTGGATCTGGAGAGATGGCTCCGTGGTTAAGAGCACTGGCTACTCCTGCAAGAGGACCTGGGTTCAGTCAGTTCCCAGCACCCACATGGTGGCTAACAACTGTATGAAACCCTAGTTCAGGGGATCTGATGCCTTCTTCTGACCTCCGAGGACACCGCATTACACAAGTGCACTTATAGACATGCAGGTAAAACATTCATACACATTAAAAAAAAAGAATGTACTCAAGGAGATGCTCACTGATCCTCATGGGGATAACATTCTAAGCCACTTCAGTAATAAACAAATTCTAATACTCTGTATCTTGATGTCATCCTATGCATGTCATTACACCATTTTAATCCTCCCCCTGATACTCAGGTGTTTCCACATTTGGTGTAGTTTGACAGTTCATGGGAGAGGTGTTCATTTGATGAGGGCCTGGGTTCTGCAAGCTCATGCTAATAGGTATGACAGGGGATCCGTGCCTACCTCTAGAGCTTGTACAATGAGGGACAGAGTTTAGGTGTAGACTCAAGTGTACAGCTTAGTGAGTGAGTGACCGGCGCCTGTCTCAGCCATACTTACTTGGTGAGGTGGGGGAGGCTGCCCCTCCTTCTGCTGACGTGGTTGGAGGCTTGGTGTCTGGCACGGGCAGAGGCACAGGCCTGGCCATCGGTGGTGGTGGTGGTGGCGGCAACATGGGGGTGGGGAGGAAGGGGTTGTGCACCTTGCCTTGACTGCTCCCATTGGGCTGCAAGGGTGCAGAGAAAATACACACAAGAAAAAGAAACAGATGTCAACCATCAGCTGCTTTTGAAAAGGAAAGGTCCATTATGCACCTGTTATGCATGACTAATATTCTAGCTGCCCGAACCACACTGACCTTCTGTTGCATCTGTTTCCCAGGGTGTTGTGTCCATGATCATTTGGATTTGTCACCTGAATAACCAACTTTTGATTGGGATGTCTTAGCTTTGTGTTAACTGCGGTTTCCACTGTTATCCTCACGATTACTAAATGTTTGCTTTATATCCAGGTGCTTACAGACTGAGGCATCATTCTGCCATGTGTGTTTATATAGGTAAAATGAAGTTTCCTAAATATGCACTCAATATAAAAAGATATTTTATGGTTTTTTTTTTTTTTTGATATGTTCTCCCTGGAAGTTACGATGTTGTCCAGGGTGGCCTTAATCTCACAGAGATCTGCCTGCCTCTGCTTCCCGAGGGCTGGGATTAGAGATGTGTGCCACCATGTCTGGTATATAAAAAGATATTTTAGTTTCAATTTTCAGTGTTGATCTTTATATAACGGTTCATAAATGTATTCAATGGACACAACTGTTTTCTTTCACATATTGTATAACATCAGGCATGGAAACTTTGGAGTTTAGCTATTAGAATTCTACTAGGCAAAAATATCACTTCTAATTTTGACTTATATAATCAGATGCCATGAGAGTCATACTTGCTTGGCTGCCTGATGTTAGAACAACCAAGTAACAGCTCTCTAACAAAGAGAAGAGAACAATGCAATACATTTATTTTCAAGTGCTTCAGAATAACTTATGAAGGGACTTGCTTCAAGTCCTATAAAGCTTTAATGAAAATGGGAAAAGAAGAATTTGACAGTTATGTAAGTTCATGTCAGGACTATTAAAAACTATGTTAAAAATTTGGAAGTCAGATGCTCAGTGCTCCTGAGTTTTCACGGTTTCTCAAGTTGCTTTGTGCACCAACTTTCAATCAGCAATAGCTTGTACTAAGACTGCAGACCCAACCCAAAATTCAGTCCCAGGAGCTCCTGATGTACTGGGCTTTTACAAATAAACTTCATAATTCTGATGAAACATGCTCACTCCCCCATCAGCACTCACTGATATATTTAGTATTGTTCCTCAGATACTATCACTCTGATGATCAGAAGGCTGTGCATTCTCGACAGTACCTTCGCCTGTGTGTTATTTCTGAGTGGGCTGAAAGTCCGTAAGTGAACACTTTAGAATATACCAAGCAAATGAATACACAAGCAAAATGAAAAGAAAAAGGCACCATATTGATTTGTTGTCTAGACAGAAATGTATCTGCGAATATATCACCAGACATTAGTCAAAGCTGCCTGCTCTGGTTCAGATCTGCAGAATCAGGTCTTTCTGCAAGAAAGAGAATCCAGCACCATGACGGTGTGACAACATCCTAAACCAGGCAATAATAATTATGGCTAATCTGTGGTTTCATGCACAGTTAGTAAGAGAAAAGGAAAACCAAATTTGGCTTGGTGCCAGTCATAATTTATTATTATTATTGTTGTTGTTATTGGGCCTTGGAATACAGCTATCCATTGTAAACATACAGTTCTGTATTTGTAATAAAATTTGTGGTTTTTATTTAAATAAAATATAGTTGGAATGTTATTTCGAATTGTGATTATTTGGCTTGTTTTAGAAAAATGAAAACATCATTTGTAGTTACTGAATATGGTTTAATTTTATACAGAGATAAGTGGAAAAGATAACTACTTTCAGAAATAACAAACCATAATAAACTGCGCTTCTAGCATCTTGAGTTCAAGTATTGGTCAACTTGATCTAAAGTGTTAGAAGACTGTATTTTAAAAAAGTATCAGCTTGGTTGATCTGAAACAGCTGTCCCTCTCTGCCCCCTACCTCTCTCTAGTACCCCAAATCATTACTTAAAATTATTCAGTCTATTTTGTTAACTGTATGAGTCCTGGGGTTAGAATGCAGGAGGTGGAACTATCAGTCCACAGAACTTGGAGGGTTATGTGGTTCACCCCTGAGACGATTTATATCCCTAAGCTTGACAGTTGCAAACTTAACACAAACACTGTTTTTAAACCCTGGCCAATCACTCTTATGGCAAGTTAACTTTCCCACAATCTAGAATAAATATGACATTTGCCTGCAGTCAGTCAGCAGGACATTAGACAACAATGTCACGTGGTCATAAGAGCCCTTCTTGTTATTTTTATATTTGGTTAGCATTACTAAAGACATTGAAAAAAAAAAAAGGTTTCCTTACATTGAGAAACCCCACCTGTCCAGCCTGCTGACCAGCATCGGGGCAGACAAGCTGGACAAACTCTTTCAGCGTCTCCTGAGGGTGGTAGCGGATGGCTGGGTGTGAGAAGTAAGGCCCAGGCTGCTGGATGATGGGTGATGTCGGAAAGTGGAGAGTCGATGGTGTCGCGTGCGGACTTGCTGCAGGAAAAGAAAACAATCAGGGTTACAGAGAGAAAGAACAGGCTGTGCCACAGTGGAACCAAATCAGCCTCCTCTTTTATTTCTTCTCCTGGCCCAATTCACAGGATTGCTTATGTGACTGGATGTAATACTGGGTGGGTCTGATAGATTTTCTTCTTTAAGGCTCTAAGACAAACATGGAGGTTAAAGTGGGATAGAATTTCAAGTTGCCTCTCTATGTTCAGTGGACATGAGTTATAAAGGCATTAATAATCCTTGTTGAAGATCAAGATTATTCATTACCTTAAGAGCCTTTTTAATGAAGCAAGCAATAAAAAATGTATTTGGTAGATTAGACCTGATTTAACTGACATTACATTTGACAAATTCTACTTTGCACATATGGATCCTCTTTCATGCTGAGCTATCCATAGACAATAATTCATTGTTAAAGCTCTTATACCCCTTTCAAGGAAATTTCCAGGGACTAATTCAAGATGAGAGTTTTTTGAAGTTTGTAGTAAATGATCACTTAATGAACCCAAGCAATTTGGGTGCCTCGCTTTACAGTGAACATTTATGTTACATTTTTCTCTGTTGCCATTTCCAAGCCAAAGCAGCCACAGGCCGGGTCGGTAGGCGGTGAGCCTGTGAGAAGCTAGCTCCTCTGTGGAAGATCTGAGGAGACGTACTCAACAACGCCTTTCCTTTACAATTAAACCCTGACAAATATCATTTCTACAAGATTACATTAGATTAAAAAACTTGTGTGAGATGCTTAACAGTTTTTCCAGGAATGCCTTTGTCCTTGGATTAGAGAGTCAGTACTAAGACCTGCTGAGGGATGAGGGCATATCTGAGGGGAACTGGCAATGCTCTAACCAGGTCCAGTCAGGCCAGAAAAACCTCTATCAGAGAATGTAGATACCGCCTTTCCCGCCTCTTTTTTTTTCAAGTTTAAATCTTTAAACTGAAGGAGCTTCTACAAAGTGGATCACAGAAATGCCCAAATCTTTAGATACTAAGACTTTTTGAATACCAAGCATGATTCATAGTATTGAAGAGAATCCACACTTCAACAGGCTATCCTTTCAACCACTCCTCCACTGCATGTCTAAGAAGGCATGCCTACTGACTGGTGGGCATGGGACCTTCTCTAACCAAGTACGGAAATGACCAGCAGTGTACTTGGGACATTCTCTAACCAAGTACGGAAATGACCAGCAGTGCATGGTTCACAGCGACCCCTGCAGTCTCCAGGGTGGAAGTACAGGGTGTCAGGGAAGCAGGAGTCCTGCAGATGATCAGAATCATTCCTTTCATGCCGCTTTAATCCATCCAATAAACACTTACAGGCTCACACCACGCCAAAGAGTTAAATGCTCCTGGTCTGTTCTTCCTTGGTAAATTGTGCTACTGGCTATTGGTTAAATAGCTAAAGGAGATTTTTCTTCCAACATGATACAGTTGTCTTGGCTGGTAGCAAGAACTGTCCAGCAGACCCCTGCATTTGACTGAATCATCTATAGTTAGCATTGTAGGTGTTACTTCTCTGACCGGGCTGGGAATGTACTGAGCTGAACAAAATGAATATACTCAACTGGTGCAGCATGTCAAACACAAAAGTGGCACCTCCACTGTGAAGAGCCCTGTGAGACTGACCTTGATGATAAAGTGGCATGGCCTCAGGTACTCACAGAAAGTGATGAGTGACTTTTAGATAAGGAATGGAGGAGCCCACCAGAATCTGGGGTCCAGGGAACAAAGCTGGCTTGAGCAAAGATTAAGTAGATAAACATTAAAGAAATACAATGGAAGAATAATTCTACAGGGCCATGCAACCTCTCCAGTAATTGTTAATAAACACCATTGAACTTATTTTATTAATTATGTAAAAGAAAATCATTAACAATGTAAACGTAAAGTTTGGATTTTAAAACCATGTTTTACTAATAGCAATTTATTCACCTTTTCTTTATGGTGTAGAATTCAGTGCAAACCTAAGGCTATATGGTACTGTATAGAATTAATTCCAGCAATGACTGATTTATTAGGATCAATTAATTCTTAATTAATTCCAGGAAGTCATCTAGCCTGAAGTTCTAAATCAGATAACTGCTGAGTCTGCACTTACAGGGTTGCCGTCTTGAAGCCGCCTTCTCAGTCTAGGGACTTAGTGGTTGGATCACAGTTTGCAGTAGAAATAGATACAAATCATTTTAGATCCTGACCTTCAATTTTCTCAAGAGAAAACTGTTACAGACAACAACACAAAGATCTGCTGATTGTTTTAAGATCTATGCTATTTCTCTGGCTAATTTCTTCCTTTTCTCCTGGACATTGAAACTCTCTAAAGTTAGTGGTTAAGATTTCACTGTTATTTTTTTATTCTTTCCTTTCTTTTTTTTCCCCTTTTCTACTTTGGGTCTGATCTTCTGAGTGTTCCTAAATTCTTATTTAAGTTGTCTCAAATCATTTCAGAGTCACTTTAGCTAAATCAATCAGACAATAAATTCATTGAATGTTCTTGGGAGGTGAATAGCTCTGTAGAAGAGAAACTACCATTATGAATCTGGCATGATGTTAATGGAATGCTCAAGGAGTGGTATGAGTCCAAATTTTTCATGAAGAAAACCATCGCGTATGAATGTGTGTATGAATAGTTGACACAATAAAAAATTATAGCACATTATGTAAATGCATATTTAGATCCTTTAAAATGTGCATTATTTACTTGAGAGTCAATAAAGGCTTTTCTCGAGTGGTTACAGTTTATTGCTGAGCATCCATCTGTATCCGCGTTGATGTTAATACAATTCTGTATATTAAAAGGCAGTACCAAACTCACTGCTTCTGGGGTCTAATGCTTAGTACCCAAGGCCAGGAGCAGCAAAGTGTTGGGAACATTTCACTCTGGATGGTTCTCACTACTAGTTTAACCGTTAGATAACAGCCAAACTGGCTGAAAACAACTACTTGGCTTTACAGAGGAATACAAATAAGACATGAGGGAAGGAAATGTGACAAGTTCTTTGTCTTGGGCCTAAACAAAGTCACCACAATTAATTTAGAATCCGAATTTAGAATTCGGATTTCCTAGAGGGTGCAGTGCTCACTTGAGCAGGCAGGCAGGCTAATCTGCTCTCTTCTCCCCAGGCCCCAGCACCTCTTGGTTTTAATTTAAAGGAGGAAAAAGCTGAAAGTTTATCACAACTGAACACATATATATTTAACTTAAAAATGCTTCTTTTAAAGTCAGAATTGATTGAGAATGAGGAGAAGGACAAGGTCACTGCTGTATTATGGTGTGTACTGAAAGACATATGATCCAATAGTGATTCTCGGCCTAAGAGTCTACAGTAAGGAAGAGGCCTCGTGGGCACATATTTCACCAGAATGCATTGATGGTAAGCCACATAAAAAAGGTGGCACAGGAGGTGGATGGGCAGGTCCTGTATTTTATGCTTTATTAAACTCTTATAAAGGAAAACAGTTCATCTTACTATTTCCAGATTTTTTTTTTCTTTCAGATCGACCTTTAAGAACTCTAGGAAGCCTCCCCCTTACCTTTAAACTAAAGTATCATAAGTTGAACTATATTTTATCTGCCATTGCCTTTACTGTTTTGTTCCTCACTCACGAATCACTGCAGATCCTTACAGATTACACAGACACTAGCTTTTGCTTTCTGGTACCAGGCATCAAATCCCAGCCTGTTCTATGAGAAGCTCCTCAGAAAGCTCTCCAGAGGGACACAAGCCATAAAAGCCAATCCTCCTTCAGTGCAGCATGCTCTGAAGATCCTGTTCCACCCGGGCTTCTTCTGTCACAGGAATGATGGGGACTCCCAAATCCAGCATCTGCCCAGTCTCATGGTCTTCCCATTAATCATCAGCGAGTCAGGGGCAACAGGTGAGGTTCTGAGTTGTTTCTTGCTGCTGGTACTGTCACAAGAAATAGCTGCCCATCTGTCTGCAGCAACAAGATGTCTTCTACATGAAAACAAGCTCTTCCACAGAGGACAGGCAGCACTGAACTCCTGACTACTCCTATTTAGAAGTAAATATTTTTTACCATGGCAAAGCTTCAAAAGGAGAAGAAAATAGAGGAAAAAAACAAAAAAAAAACCCCTCACTTAAATACAGAAAAACCTTCCACAAGGGCAAACGGAAGTTATATTGTTTGGGCTGTCAACTATTGTGCTTCTTAAGAAATTCAAAACCAACACTATGCAAGGCTACTACAGCCTACCTGAAGCCGAGGAATCTATCTTAATGGCCCACAGCTAAAATTGATAAATCATGCATGAATCAGGCCTGCCATTTACGAAATCTGAGAAGTTTGGAGCTGTACAATTTATGTTAACAGACGCAGTGAGGAGGAATTAGCACTGGTTTTCAAGTAGTTAGAAGACTGAACTTTTTCTAAGTAACAGAACACGTGACTCAGTGCAAGCTGAGGTTCTTTGTATTTTTCCAATCCTCTCAGTCCACATATTTAATGTCATCAAGATGCAGGTGAAAGGACTTTGATATATCAATTGAGAGAATACAGGGCATTGCATGGCGTTTTGGAAACACTTCATTTTTATGTTGCTTCCCCAGCTGAGGTACTGGTATGGTACAGCAGGTTTCCAAGATGGCTGACAGAACCGACTTCACTTAAATTGAGGAGATTTTTCTGACAGAGATCAAATCCCTGTGTCTCTTGGAAAAACATATATCCTTCCTTCCAATAAGGAAAGGCCATGATTATCTTAAAATTTTATCTGTATCAATTTGAAGTACTTAAAAATCTGTGGCTGTCAAAAGCCTAGTCTTCTGGCTGTCCAGGGATGGACAATCATTGTCTGTGGAGGATAAATTTTGCAGGCCTGTGGCAGTCCACTCTAAAGCTATGGAATAGATGCAGTCACTGAATGTCATTACAAAAGACTGAGAAAAGGTTACAGGCCAGGCATATATTTGACCTGGTACAGACTCACATGGGTCTGTTTATTCTCAACACCCTCCCAATCCTGAAGTGGTACCCATCAGTCACTGCTCCCACGGTCTCTCCTTTACAAGTCATTTTGCTGAAGCTCCAGCCTTCTGACGCTTCCAAGGCATCAGAATGCCTTCCATACCTTGGCTAATTCTCCAGCGCAGCCTCTGTTTATGCCTCTTCACCATCACTGGGCATGCCTTGGTCTGTGTTAGTTGGCCCTGTCTATGTCATTCCAAGCTAAACATATACTATTCAGAAGAGCAACATGGCATAATATAGGGCCTGTGGGTCTTGGAATAATAGACATGAGCTTGAATTTGACCCTGCCATTTACCAACTGTGCTTCAAGTTTAGTTTCTGACTTCTCTCTGACTCAGTTCATTATCTCTACAATAGAACAAATACCTCATATATCTGCTATGAGATGATATAAGAACATATGTAAGAATATGGCACATGGTGCAGTTCATTACCCACAATAATCAATAAACTGCCTCTAGTATTGTTATTACATTATGGGAAAGAATGTCGGTAAACAAGTAACAAATGGAATTGATTCCTGTGTCCTTAGACTAGGGCCGGCTGTACAGATTGTAGGGTGCACAGGGGCAAGAGGTGGTGGAATAAGCCATGCCTTTCTCCTATCGCCACAGCAAATGAGTACGTGAATACTGATAAAATGGTATCAGCATGGGTGTGACACGGGGGTCGTCAAGATGATTTTGCAAACAATGAAAGGCAGTAACAGCATGGTGATGGCTCTGATCTCACAGTCAAATAAGTAGGTTCAGTGACTTGTCGTTTTTCTTTTCTCAATGCAGACACTTTAAATATCTACTTCTGCTTACAACCTCACGCTGTGAGAAAATCTAGCTGTTTAGAACTATGGGACCATCTTGCTCTGGATACTTTTCTATTTAGACCTCAGACCTCTGACTGTTCTCACTATCCTTCACCATGTAGACACATCTGCCTCTCAGGCTTCCTCCTCACCTACCCAGATTCTGAGCCTGGCTTCCATGAAGCCTCCTAAAGTGGATGCACGGAAATCTTCATATCTCCCTTGAAAGGCCCAAAGGTGCTTGCTGACCAGAGAGCTAACACAGGATAATCATTAATGAGGACTTTCAAGGGACCTAAGGCCTAGTTTAGGAAAGTTTTGTAAGTGGATAAAGAAACCTGGACTTAGCTTCGTTTTTGCTACTATTTGGCTTATAAGGATGAATAAAGTCTGTTTTCTCTGGTTCTCTCATTTCAAACTAGAGTTTGAATGCAATAATCATTGATGCTCACCTATTTAAATTCTAATGGGTGTATGGAGTTCAGTTTCTAGGATTATATTTATAATTGATTCATAGCAATACAATTAAAATCTAGAAGACTAGAAATGAAGAAATGCATTATTTTAAGGAGCATTTAAAAAAATAATGTCTTTATAAATTCTTTGAGAATTTCATACAATGTGTTTTGATGATATTTATCCCCTATATCCCAGATCTACCCCACCTCCCTATCCATCCAACTTCCTGTCTTCTTTTTTTTTTTCAAAGTCCATCAAGTCCAATTTGTGTTGTCCCCACACACTTGGGTGTGGAGCCATCCCCCGGAGCATGGTCAAACCAAACGGGGTCACACTCATAAAGAAAACTGACCTCTCCTTTTCCTAGCAACAATCAATCTCCAATAGCTCCTCACCTGGGAATGTAACCTATGCCTGCTTGGAGTCTGTCTGGCTTGAGCTTGCAGGGGTCTTATGCATACTGTCACAGCTGTGGTGGTTCATTTGTATAACTATGTCCAAGGTTTCATTGTTCTTTACCACATCTGGCTCTTACTATCTTTCTTCCCCCTTTTATAACAATCTCTGTGTGATAAAGATGTTCCATTTAGGGCTGGGCACTCTGCAGTCTTTTATTCTCTACATATTGAGCAGTTGTGAGTCTCTGTGTTAATCACTATCTACCACAAAAAGAAGCTCTTCTGCTGAGGGTTGAGAGATGTAGTAATCTATGGGTCCAGTGATAAGCCATCAGGAGTTGGCCTAATACTGTGTGCAGTTAACAGAATGACAGTAGTAGATTCTCCTATAGGACTATGACATGTCCAGGCACAGGTTCTTGGCCCTGATAATGGTGCCAGGTATAGGCTCCATCTTGTGAAACAGGACTTAAATCCAATGAGAAAGTATTTGGTCACTCCATAACATTCAAGCCACTACTGCCCCAGGGGGCATATCTTGTCAGGTGAGTTGTTGTTGTAGTACTATGACAGCTATCCAGTGGGGGATGAAGCTTTAAAATCCATACAAGCTTGATTTCTCCATGTTCTATGACTCAAGTATGTGGTATCTTCTGTCACACATACAGATCATATGATCTTCTGTCAAGGTACAATTTGAAAAATAAACTACAAAACACATCTGGATCATTGGTTAAACTATTTTGAGCTTTAGATATAGAGTGTGCTAGTTCAAGGTCTGACACAGAGCCTTAGCCTTTATCCTGACAGGACCTTTGAATGAACCATATTCACACACTAATCGCCTAAGCTACCATGATGGCTGATGTGAATTGTGTTCAAACAGCAAAAAACAGCTGTGATTTTGCAGATATGAAGAGTGATAATTTAATAAGCAAAGTTGTCAAGAATCCAGTTCTGTGAAGGGAACTTGGACTTCTTTATAATATGCAAGTGATACTATGAGATGAGAGATGAAGAATGACAAACCAATCAAAACAATTATTTGAGAAAAAACCCTAGCCCATAGATGGGATGATTACAGAGTTTAACAGAAGAGGGCAGGAAGCCTCTTAAGTCCTCCGGAAGAGCACTGGAGTAGCACATAGAGTGCTTCCAGAGAATCTCACAAATCAGATCAAATCAGACCAATCCAGGTTAGACTATGTCCAGAGGTACATAGTAGGCTCTCATTCAACAGAGGTGTTGAGAATCTGCTACATGCTATACAGTATGCTAGTTAAACATAGGGATTTATTATTCTTCAGATTTCTGAAATGTATTCAGACATAGACAGTGAAACCAGGAAACCAAGACTTAAGAACTGAACTGTTGACAAGTAGCTCTGCAGGTCCATGGTATGAACTAATGATCATTTTCTAAGCCTCGGTTTTCTGCATGCTCCTCACAGGCTGGCGAGTAGGTGCAGCCCTCTGCCCGGCACCCCCAGCAGCTTGCCTCTCCCTGCTCTAGTGCGCAGTGCAGGTGTTGCCTGTCCAGCAGTCCTCATTCTCTCTCCTGCTAATGGAGTGTTAATGTGTCTTTGGGTCTTTGGAGAACTCTTCTCTCAGCCTCAGGTTATGTGTTTAGGGTCACTTAACCCCAACCCCTGGTTCTTAGAGTAGGCATGGAACTCAAGCAACACCAGTGAGATATCCCATTATCTTCTGTATATAAGAAGTGTTTAAAAAGTGAGCATATAACCCAAATTAGGCCAGTCAGAGCCACAGGCATCCAGTGGGAGGCCCTTTATTAGATCCATTATGAAAAAGCTATTTTTCCCCCCTTGAGATGGTCAAACTGGTGGGAAATAAAGTGCGTGGAGCTGCTCACATGGTGTGTGCTCCAAGCTGAGGAGATTTAGCCTGTGAATGAGGTTCACAATGAAAAGCTCAGGAAGAGAGAAGAAGGCGCGACCTGCAGACCCGGATCTGTGTCTCCCCGAAGCCATACATCTAGACTTTTTCTCAGTTACTTAATCCAATGCAATATCTACTTTGGGGCAGTGGAGGGTGGTTAAGCAAATGGATTGGAATTCTTAAACAGAGTCTTTATTAACATACCTCTGGCTCACTGCCTTGTATTTAACAACTCAACAACTTTTATTATGTTACTCAGGAATTTGGGGATTTAAGAAGATCTAGAGATGTCAGCAGAGGATGCCCATACAACCTGACAGAAATAAATTCAAATCTCCAACAGCTTAGATGGCCGTGCTGTGCTATCCCTGGGCAGCTTCTTCTTCTTCTTTTTCTTTGGCTAGCTCACTAATATCACTAGTGCAATGATGGGTCTGTTTTGCTACGTAGAAAGGGCAAGATGGATACTGGAGAGATGGCTCAGCGGTCAAGAACACTGACTGCTCTCGCAGAGGACCTGGCTTCAATTCTCAGCATCCACACGGCAGCTAACAACCATCTGTAACTCTAGTTTCAGGTGATCCAACACCTTCTGACTTTCATGGACATTGCATGACATGGGTGCACTTATATAGGCAGGCAATACACTCATACACATAAAATAAAAATAATACAATATTTAAAAAAAAAGAAAGGGAAAATGGCTTTTCTGAAACCTCACTTAGTGCACAGCAGGTAACGGCTCAGCAACTGATCTGCTAAACTGACAGACTCTGGTAGACAAAGGCATTTCTCCCTTTAGCAAGAGACATGGCTAAAGGGAGGCTTGTCCTGGTGAAGCCTCTGTTCATCATGCGGCCACCTGCGCTCGCTTGCTTTCTCAAGGTCACATTTCTTGTCTAGTGTGTGTGGCTCCTCTCGAGGAGGACAAACACACTCTACTCTAGATCATCGGGAGCAGGGGCAAGTGAGGAATGAAGGACATGACCACCTTCCAAGAGAACCACACACAGAGGGCCAGGAGACAGGAGTGGTCAGAGGACATGACATCTGCTGGATTCTTACTGTGCATCAAGCCCGCCATTGCCTGGGTCACTTTACTTCCTCTTCCCATTCATGCAAAATATGTAAAAGTGGGAAAACAAGCTTAAACTGAGTCCACGTGGCTGGGAAAGACTTGAATTCTACTCTGGCTGAGGTCACTGTTGCACCAATTGCCTTTGTATGCACATTTTGCTCCCATTTAAATGACTTTTTCAGATATCAAATAGCTTATTCCTCTCAGGGTTTTGTTCATGGACTCCTCGTTACTAAAGGTGAACCGGGCAGGAGAGCTCTGCTGTTCGCACGTGTGCTTTTTGCAGAAGGAAAGGATATTGTTTGGGGTGGGGGTCTGGAGAAGCAACAGACTTTTAACAGAAGGAAATATTTACAAACAACAAATGTAAATTTTATGTGGAAATATAACTTTAAAAATCACATGAGTCCATGTGGGTAATCACTGGTTTCCACAACACAAAGGGTGCATCCTGAAAGAGCGACGCTCAGTGGTCCTGGGGCCATGTGGGCGGGGCCATGTGGGCGGGGCTGCACAGCCCCAGTCCCAGTGCTGGTGTGCGCTCTCCTCCCTACCTCCGTGGTAGTCTGGACTGCGTAAACACTGCTGAGGCCCCAGCTCCAGGCAGTGCAACGCACTTAACTTCAATATGATTTATGATTCTGTCAGTAGAGGAAGCTCAAACCTGCACTGATGCCTAAATGTGAGCTTTGTGTTTAAAAACTGAGTGAGAAAGAGATGGGGGAAGACTATTCCACATCAAGAGAAGATACAAATTTGTTTCCAAATTTTCATTTTATGTGTGCTCTAAAAAAGAACGCAGAGTCTAAACATGGAATCAATATAAGATTCGGCTAAAGAGGAAGAAAGAACAGCTAGGGACTTATCTGATTATAGAGCCAGTTACAGTCAAAGTTACCGATCTCAGTAAGGGGCGGGGGTGGGTTCTAGAAAACCTTGTTCAGAACCACCGCATTCCCTTCACATGCAGATATGGTTCTGAGCAAGCAGTGTGTGCTGCAGGGTGTGTGTGGTTATGTATATGACAAGAGGGACAGAAAAAAAGGACCACAGGGTCGAGAGGAAAGGCTGCTTTCGTTGTCAGGATGAGTGTGAATGCAGGTCCTAGGCTAATCACCCTCTTCTCTTAGTCCTCCCTCTAGGGATCCTGGGCCTCTTGAAGAGATTAGGAAGCCAAGTGGTCCCCTGCTCTAACCTGTCCTCCCTGGACAGCATATTAACATGATTCCACTACAGAGGAACTCTCTTTAGAAGTTTGCTGCAGATGACAAATTAACCCAGCAGGGTGTCCCACACATCTATCTTCATACAAATTATTAGTGTAATAGAGCTTTTAGTTATGCATTTATCTGGTAATTATTGAACGGTTACACAAAACCAAGCTGAGCAGCCCTGGCCCTTTATGAGGTTCGCTCGGTGGGTGGCCTTGCAGTTAATTTAGGATGCTTCTCCACTCTGAAGCTCACTTCCAGACAAATTAGCTAACCAGCCTTCTCCTTTAAATATTTTCCATGTCACAGTGAAACTCTTTACAATACAATAAAGGTACAGTTTTAATTACACGCTTCCTGACTTTTGTTTAGTTGTAGTTTTAAAACATTTGCTGGCACTGGGTTTTCCTTTGGCTGGGCAGTAATAGCTGGTTGTAAGTATCTAGCTAATGAATTTAATAATTTCCTGAACTCAGCCTTAAAGAGCCTTTGCTAAAATGCTGCATTTCCTCTTTCCTGTCCAGTTACTTCCAGTGCCCTGGACAGTGTTTCCCATTAAGCTGGGCACCAACACTTGTGCTCTCTTTGACCAGTTGTCCCCTTTCTTGTCTTTCCCATGCCCCAAGGTGGAGCTTGTTAGGTCTGTGATGCCTGAATTTGAAAATCAATTCTGGCAATTCCTATTGGAGAAAGGCGATGTAATGTTTTCCCAAATGACACATTCCAATAATAAATAAACACCCTGTGCCTGTCTGTTGGCAGATTATTTCAGCACCTTGTTTGCAACAGGTACTTAATTACTTCTCATTTTCTTGAGATGATTCAATTGCACTAACCCAGGAGAAACAAATTAGATTCAGTTGAGTACCAGCATGTTCTACAGCTAAGTTAAAAAAGCTCTCCTAAACAGCAAAGGAGTTTGCAGGTAAGATAGGAGACGGCTGAACAAACCTAGCTTTGTAGTCTATGTGGTCTATGCTGGTAGTGTGGGGGTTACAGTTATAGGGAGGTGTCAGGGCAGGACCCCTCATTTGGATATGCTTCAATATCATGGGCAAACAGTGTATTCTTTTAAAGGGACCAAAATCTTTTTAGCTCAGTTATCAACAAGGTAGATAGTCTTAATTAAAACCAAAGAAATATACACAACGAACACTTAAATATTCTAGGTACCTTCCAACATACAAATAGCATGCTTGAGAACATTATTAATTATCAGCATTGTTACCACAGAAGGGAGGATGGAAAGAATAGTTCATCATTCCCACATTGTTTCAGCCACATGCATTCAGTCATTGATCTAACGAGCATTTGTTGAGTGCTTTCCTTGTATAAGGTATGAGGCTGGGGGACTCAGGGATGAGTGGGAAGATCTGGTGCCTGCCCCCTAGTAACTGATGTCTTCACATTCTACCCCGCCTTTCCCGCTGTTCTCTTACTGTCTCTTCATGTCACAAATCCACACTCCTCCAACCATTCCTGGTGACCTCAACTTCCTGGAAGATGATCTTCATGCTCATAATTCTCTGCAGTATATTTTTCTTGGCCAAACTGGGAGATATTGTTAACTTCAGCTCCTCAGATGTTTCATCACGAAGAATGAGATCGTCGTTTGGGCCAGGAGGATCAGGGACTTAGAGAGGTTTATAGAGCATATAAACTTTTGACTACCTCTCCAAACAGAAACCAGCATGACTCTTTGAAAGCTGCTCAATAAATCTTTGGTTTATATGACTATTGTTTTAGTATATCTTATGAACATTTTCAGAATCAGGATAATTTGACTTCTAAACTCCGTATGCCTGTATTCCACTCGTAAAGATGCACTAGTCCAACCACATCTGCATCTGCTGTGCTCTAAGTTCTCAGCATCTCTTTGTCTAGCAGCATTACCTTTCTTCTCTGGCTCTGTTTTGCATACTGACAAACAGATGGTGAAAGGTTGGAAGTGGTAAGTCCCATGCTTGTTGGGACTCTCATGATACTAAATGGCTCGGTATTTCCTCACGAAGATGCCTCTTCTCCTCCTCTACCACATCTGTTGTTTCTCCCAGTACAGTATCCATTTTCTGAAGTGCTCAGGACCCCATGTGTTTCCAATTTGGGATTTTATTTTGGATTTTGGAATATTTACATGTGCTTTACCGGTTCAGCATCCCTAATCTGAAAATTCGATACCCCAAATGCTGCAAACACATAGCACTAACACGACACCCAAACTGTGCCATGTAAGTGCTCACAGCCCGCATTTTGGAGCATTTCTGATTTTAGACATTCAGATTAGGATTGCTCAGCCCATAATATAACTGCTGATTTTTCTGTTCTTCGGTCACCAGGGAGTGAGTCCTCAGAAAGCAGAATTCAGGCTTCCCTTGCTCTGTCCGTTCAGGCTACAAGAGCATCCTGTATGCTGTAAGTAGTGGGTAAATATTTGGGTGAAAAATTAGTGGATCCCCAGATGGTGCCAGGAGTCTTTGAATTAACTTTAACATAGAAAAAAAGCAAAACTGACTTTAAAAAATAATTTGAAGGCACTTGCACCTCACAGAAAACCTGCATTTGCTATAACAGCAAGGAGTCACAGGCTAGTAAAGGAAGAAGCTGCCGACTTCTCTACAGCTGCTCTATAGAAACTCAGGTTGATAACACTGTCACTATTATCAAAAGATCTAAATGGCCATGTTATGTCTGATACTAATAAAAAATATGAAAATAAACCAAGTGTTTAAATAAATGTAGCCTTTTTTGCTTAGTGGTAGAGAGAAGGTTAGGAATGACTGACCTGGAGAGAAAGGCTCTGAATTGGTTATGAGTTCTGGTCTTGGCTCTGGTCAGCTCAGATTTCTCATCTGTAAGTCATGCTGAGTGTATTAAGGAACTGCAAATATTATGTTCCTCCCTAATGGTTCATGCAATACTAATTTTATACAGTCTGATGAATATAATCAGCTAGAATTCTAGTATTTATACTTTCCAGCCTCCCTTGCAGCTAGAAATAATCATGCTTTTGAGATTAAGCTACAGAAGATTGCACAAATGGTAATGGATGGCTGCTGAGATGGCTCAGTGGATAAAGGTGCTTGTAGCTAAAGCTACAGCTTTAGACTTGAATTTAATCTCTAGAACCCACATGGCGGAAGGGGAGATTCCTGCAAGTCGTCCTCTGACTTTTATACAAATACTACGGCATGTGAGTGCCTCCCACACCACATACACAATAAACACATGTAAAAAAAGTATTATTTAAAAGGTAATAGAATAAGTTGGTCCACAGTTCTGCTTTCACACTTTCCTTTCTGTTGGGTTAAAATGTATATGTAAGGCAGGAGTATAGTGGTCATACTGGGAAAAATGACCTACTGAAGTCTTTCTGTCTTAGGCCATTTGTGTTACTGTAACAAGATATCCAAGGTAGGGTACTTATAAAGTAAAGAAGTCTATTTGGCTCCAGATTCTGGTGGTTGGAATTTCAGACCAGCACAGTGCTTAGCATGCTGGCGAGGTACCCCTGGCTGTGTGATAACATGGCAGAAAAGCAGAGAAGGAAATGCCACGTGCAGAAGGGGTAGCTGTGTGAGCAGGGACAAAAGAGACCAGGGAAGGGCCAGGTTCAAACTTTTCCTAACAATCTACTCTCTTGGGAGTGAATTACTTTCTATAAGATCTGGTCCTTTCACAGAGGACAGTGTTGCTTCATTCTGGAAGGGAGCCTCTGACACAATTACTGCACACTGGGCTGTACCATGTAAAGGTTCCACCCCCCAGCGCTGCAACACTGGTGACCAAACTTCCAACACATGAACCTCTGGGAACCAACAATATTCAAACTGAAGGGAAGAAACCTCAATCCTACACAGCATTCTACCATAATAGCACTGAATTACATATTTTTTTCATTTTTATATGAGATAAATACAATTCCTAAGAGGTTTTTATTTTTTTCAGTATTAGGGACTGAACCTAGTGCCCTGTACATGGTAGGCAATCACCCTACCTAAATCTTCATTCATTTCGTATTTATTTTTAAATTTTGAGACACGGCCTCACTAAGTCGCTCAGACTGACAAACTAATTCTACAGTCTGGGCAGGCCTTAAATTTGAGATCTTTTCCCTCAGTCTCTTAAGTAGCTGAGTTGGAGCCCTGTGTCACCAAGCTTGGTTTGGAAGTTTCTAAGTCACTGTTTAATGGTATTTTTCTGATACTTGTAGGCAGATATTGTTAGATGATGCAGGGACATATCAGAGGAGGCGATCCCTAGCATATAGTTCTTTCAGTTTGGTCTCCCGGTGTGTAAAGTGAAGCTCCTCATTTCTCAATTTCTAAAGCACAGAGCTACCTAGGAAAGAGTGTTATAAAGTGTCATGTTTTGGTCTATTATTTTGGAAAATATAAAAGACTTTAGGCAGAAAGAAGTTTCAAGAACTCACATTTTCAAGAAACTTTAAATATCATTGGTAAATTACTTCAAACAATTCTTAAACGAAGTTAGACAAGGGCTGATGACCTCAGCTTGATGCCCTGGTCCCATATTGGTGGAAGGAGAGAATGAGTTCTACAAGTTGTCCTCTGATCTCCACACTAGCTCCACAGCATGCATACACATGATCCACATGTAATAAATAACTACATGTAAAAAAGATGGAGTTAGGACTTAAGGGTCCACTTTCTTAAATGTGAGTTCCAACCTCACTTGAAATCATATAACAGAATGTGGGGGTTGTGCTAGTATTAGCAACGATAAAAGGTTTCTGAATGCATAGCAACCGAAAGTTAATTCAAAATCAAATGTGTAATGAATCCAAGGTGTTTCTGGCAGTGCTTGCCTGTGTTACATCATGCAGCCTTGGTTACAAGGCTTCACTGCAGCCTTCACTCTGCACACACACGGTCATTTTCCACCATGCATGCCATCACATTGCACACCAATGAATGCTGTAGCTCAGTGTTGAAACTGCTAGATAGTACAAATGGCAGTGTTTTCACTAGACAGACGAAGTTTTCTGCTCTTAGGGAAGCAGAATGGTTAAATTATAGAAAACAAAGTTTTAAATTTTTTTCTACTGTCATTCCACAGCGTCTAAGTATCAAATTAGTACATCTTTGGATTGTACTGTGCTAGCATATTTGATTTAAAAAACTGCTGTTTAAGTTGTTGACTTGAGTTAGATTAAAAAAAAAATCACTCAATGAACTCTGGCTTGGAATTAGGACAAAGTTTCCAACAATTTTTAAAATGATCCTAAACATATATATAATGTATGTGTGGGGTGTGTGTGTGTAAGCGTGAGTGAAAAGGCATTGTTAGCACTGATGATAATGAAATTAAAATACTGATTAACTCTGAAAAGTGTTGAAGATGCTTTATGCCCTGTCGTATCAAATATTCAACCAATATTGAATTCTTTATTGAAAAATAAGCATGTCAGTCTTGTTAGTAATAAATTTGCTTCTGTGTTTATTAAATGATACATTATATATCAAAGAATTGTTTAAAAATAAATTTCTTTGCCGGGTGTGTTGCATGCCTTTAATCTCAGCACTTGGGAGGCAGAGGCAGGCAGATCTCTGTAAGTTCAAGGCCAGTCTAGTCTACATAGTGAGTTCCAGGCCAGCTGGGGCTGAAAGAAGACCCTGTTTCAAAAAGACCAAGATAGATAAATAAATTTATTTATTTATGATTTATAATCAGTTACTGTTTGATTTGAATCCCTATTTATAATGCCTATATTTCAGAGGTCATGTAAGAATGTCTCAGGCAGAAACAGGTTGTGAGTGAAACAAGTTTTAGAATCCTTTATCTAGATTATCAGCTTTTGAAAAGACAAAGAAAAGAGCAAAGATTCTTTTTTAATTCTCGTGAATAAGATTAACTGTCACGATTAAATATGTTATGATAGTTTAACTTAAAGTAATGTTAAAAGAAAGTCTTTCAAAGTTCAATCTTTCAACTTAAAGTATCCAATAAATGTAATAATGCATACTGACATATAAAAATGCCTTTGCTGGAATTTAATTACTTCCTCTGCCCCAGGTCATTCCATCCTAATTTAACCCCTTTACCTGCTTCTAACCACACAGAGAAGATGGTAGCAAAACTTTATTCCCATGGTACAGATGGTCCAACTGAGGCCACAAGGCTAAGTGATTTATCAAAGCCACAAGGAAAGCCACTGTCGGAGAAAGGTTAGAATTAAGAAACCACATGCCTTTACCTTCACGATGTGAATAGGGAAGTGGTCAGAAGAACATAACTATGACAAACCATAGTGCTTATTACCAAAGCTTTGCTTAGGTCATCCCACATTTTTCTGAAGATGAAGGCTATAGTTCTGCCCATCTCAGATGTTCTTCATGCACCAGGGCCAGAATGACCATACATTTAACCCTGCTTCTGAAGCAATGAGAATCTCTCTGTCTCTCTTTTCCTCTGTACATGCATGTTGCGATGAATTCTTTTGTGTGTGCACTTACATGCATTTGGATACTTTTTATTCATCTGTTTTATAAAACCCACTAGGCAAGGCATGATGATACTAAATAGGTGATAGACCCTTGTCACTGGACATTTCACTCCAGGAGGGGGACCAAACATGAACAGCAACTGAACACAAAAGGCCAGTATGTGGGGAGTGTGCAGCCATGAAAGCACGCAGGAGGGCAAGCAGGGTGTAGCTGAGGAGGCCTGAAATGCTCCGAAATCCTAGACTTCTTCAGCACTGACAGGATACAAGTATATAAGAGTACACCTGACATTACATGGTAAGGTGCAGTCAAAGCTCAGGTATGCTAAAATAGTGTATAGAATTGCTGCAGGTTGTCTGTATAAGGCATATACAAAGCATAAATGAATCTGAGTGCCATTCTCAGGAAATCTCAGTGTGTATGTGCAACAATTCACAGATCCCCAAATTCCTATCTGAGACACTTCTGGTCTAGAACATTCTTAATGATGGGAGCTCCAGCTCATTCTACATGTGGGCTAGATTTACAGATGGGTAGGATGTTGACAGGTAATGGCAGTAGGGATGGTGCCGGATTTTCAAAGCTTGGATGAAAGAGGATTATTGGATAGCCTGGATGCACAGTCTCTTTCTAGACCCTGAACAAATGACTACAAATATGCGATTTCATTTACTTCTGACTTGACACACTTCTTTGTAGGTGCAGAACCTCAGCGAGGTACATCAGAGTGCCGGAACCACACTATTAGCATAAATGGTAGTACAAACACAGGTGCACCTGGGCTTCTCAGATATTGTGCTTACTTGCAACTGCAGTCTAGCTGCTTGTGTGCCCTCAAAATGCATATGTCAAAATCTTAATGAGATTGTATTGGAGGTTGGGACCTTTAGGAAAAGGCAATAGATTTATGCGCTTGAGAGAAACCAGAGTATAAGATGAGGCCTTTAAGAGCTGATAAGGTCATGAGAGCTCTCATAGGTGGGGTTAGTTCCCTTATAAAAGAGAGCACAGAGAACTGGTTAGTCTCTCTACAAAGTGAAAACACACCAAGAAGACAGTATGTAAACCAGGGAGTGGACCTGTGCCAGACACTGAATCTACCACACCTTGATTTTGAACTTCTCTGTCTTCAGGGGTGTGAAAAATAAACTTTGGTTGTTTATAAACTATTCAGCCTGTGGCGTTATGTTGTAGTTGCCCACACAGCTCAAATAGCAATTTCAATACCCTACCTCCCTGCAAGGTCCAGTTTTTCAGCCATTGCTTTGTACTCTTTACACACTGAGGCTTTCTTGGAAATAACAACCACCAAATTTCCAAATACAGCTGAGGCTTGTAGTTGAAAATAAGGCCATCTTTATGGAGGGATGAAGCGGCCTCGCTTTGCTATAGTTTTGTTAAAATATCATCTGTGGTCAGACTGTTGGGATGTGTCATGCAGTTTCTGCTTACTCATTGCTACTTGTATGGTCAACAGTTGTGAGACATTTTAGGGAAGGCAGCAGACATCTGGCAACTGGGTCCCAATCAGTGGTGAATATACCACGTGATTCTTGGCAAGCAGGCGCTACACACACCTGGAGCCCCACCCCTGAGCTCTGAGAATTGATAAGGGGCACACATTTTTGTTCTGCAAGAACCCCTTTCAAAGTTCACGTTTGCCACGTCTCGTGGTGGTAACCGCGCAGGTGGCAAAGGACGCACTCTCACGCGCACCTGCCACGCTCATCCCACTGACTGCTTTATGTAGCTCCTTCCTCCTCAAATCTGACCTCATCCCAGAATATCAAATCTTGGTCCCGGATGGGTATTACCACAGGCATGAGCTTTACAATAATTTCAATCAAGAATGAAAGGGAATATAAAACGCAGTGCTGTGCCCACCTTGCGAGGCAGAGTCCCCACCTTGTGAAAGGACCTTAGCCAAAATATGCCCTGGTTTTCCTGCCTTAACTCTGCCATTCCTACTACAAAGATGCAACAAAGCGGGTCATTCACCCTACTCCACCGCTAAGGGGCAGTGGGCAGTGAGAACGTGGACCTGCGCAGACTTTGTAGGAAGGGAATGCAGGATCCTGGGAACTGTCTTGAATTCTGCTGAAAACAAAGAATTTTCGGCATTCCGTGATTCCTAAGTTAGGCTTTGCTTTTCCTCATCTATAATTTTGTGAATATGAATATGAATAGGAAGTCAAAGGTCAGTGAGCTGTGGTCTAAAGAAGTCAACTCTGGCCCAAGAGAAGGGCATCTTCTCAGATGTGCTTAGGTCTCTTCATGAAGCTCCTGATCATGTACTTGGGGTGAGTGCTAGATTTATACAGTAATTTATAGGTGTAGCTTGAAGCCAAGACACCAAAAGCAGGCACTCTTGATGTTTACTGAATTAGTAATGATATATGTGCATTGTTTTATGCTCTTCTGAGTTTTGGAAGACAGGTTCTTTTCCTAGTGGTATTGTACCCATTTTTTTGCAATGGGCAGCTGAGAAGGCAAAGGCAGCTCACTCAGCCTTGATGGTGGCTGCTTCTTCCCAGTCTTTAATCTCATCTGCTTGGAATATCCACTGTTCATATATGAATCTTTTTAGATTTGACTTCAGTGTTATCTATACTTCTAATTCTATACTAAGTGGTAAGTGACAGCCTATTCTACCACCTTCTCTAAATGCTTGTTTTCTTGGGTCTCTCTTCTGCTGTAAATTGCATGGTCTATGAGGACAGGAAACACTGACCACCAGCATCTGTATAGTGTCCTATACTCAGTAAAGCTTTGTTTAATGAACAAATAATAAACCGGTAGCCTTTCTCTTCTGAGTCCTGCAGAAACTTTGCTCTTAGCATTCATTTATCATTTGAATATGTTAATATGTTAAACTGACCATAAAAAGGTAAATAACACATACCTTTCTACCTGGGATCATAAATACTCTGCCTTAAAATGACTTCATACCTCTCATCCTCCACTGTAGTTTCAATGCTCAACAAATGTTCATGAGAGAACATGATAATAGTATCTTATTTAAAGTGGCTCATTCAGAAGTAAGTTCTCAAGTTTTCATATATACTCTGTATTCTGTTTCCAGAATATATATATATACGCACACATATTCACACATGTGTACATATATGTATGGTAGGCATCTGTGGTTATATGACATGCACATGGGGAATGATCTGAGACCCTGATGTGAAACTCATCAATAAACACAAGATCTCTAAGGATGAAGCCAGTAAATTTTCACAAATGCTGATATAGAAATCACTTTCCATGGCAGCGTGCTTACTTTCTTTTGTAAAATTTTCCATGTGTGCACTGAGTAGCCATCTCAACTGCCATATTTCCCTGAGATGTACACAGTACTCATAAAGGGATTCAGATTTGTGGACCCAACATTGAGATTAATGCAAGAAATATCAGTTTCCCCAGGCATATGTCACAGTAGACAAGGGACTATAACTTTCTGGGAAGGTTTATGACACCAACTGGAAGATCACAGACCCACCTAAAGGAAGATCTGATGGAGGAATATAAACGTGGCTACAGTTATTCCTATTCCTACTGTGGGAGTTTTATAAACAAACTAATAAATATTTTCATCTTGCAATGAGATCAAGTTAAGTGATTTGCTGACATTCCCTTGGGGTTTAAGACTTGTCTTTAATGTGAAATACAAATCATATTTCTTGTGGACACATTTTAATAATAAACTTAAAAGCATATGAGACTAAAATAATGAAAACATTGCAATGAAAACCAGACAAACTATCCACCACTTCAAAAGTGCATGAGGATGGCCCGTCAACACCCTGTTGCAGACAACCTCAACACAAAATGCCACAGATGGCAATCAGCTTTCATGGGAAGAGAGTCAGTGGGGAGGAGGGGACGAAAAACACCTGTTACTTCACAAACAGGTAAGTGACCGCATGGAAAGACACCAAAACACACACATACATATATATGCACACACACAAACATATGACACCACTTGTAGGGCACATTTGATTCTGGTTATTTCCCACCTCTTTGCAAAAATCCTATTGGAAAAACAAAAGGTTTTGAGCCTTTTATCTTTAAGAGAGGAAGAAATCTAATGTTAAGTCTCTTTGGTCCCTAAAATTCTAAGACTTCCTCAATGATAAGACTCCAGATTGATTGCTATCTCAGAGGCTTTCTAGGGGAGCCCTTACTGTTTCCTATTCTGTTACTCTAGTCTTAAGGCCATGATATGACCCCTGAGGGTCCCTGTGGAGCAACTCACCTCTCGGTCCTGTAATGACAGGTCGGTGATGCTGTGTGAATGCAGTTCCCAGGGAGGAGGTCTGCGAAGGGGATGGGCTGCTGAAACCAGACTTCTCAGACTTCTTCAGTGTGGTTGGAGACGGCATGCCTGGTAAGAAGATTGATCGATAAGTCCACTTTAATTCATGGAACAACTTGTATGCCCATACAATAGTCAGAGAATGGAAAAAAAATAGAAAATCAAAGGGCATCTATCTGTGAATAGAAAATTTACACTGAATTGCTTTGAATTTATCACAGGAGCGAACAGGTGACAGAATGGTCCTCTTTTAGGTAGTTCCATAACTTATCCCAATTTATTCTATTAAATCACAGTCCATTTGGAGGCTACTGATATTATCTATATAGGATTTGTTATATCTTGGATCTTTAGTATCCCCTGCAAAAGGACCCATGTGTTAAGAGTTTCATATCCAGAGTGGTGCTACTGGGAGGGCACAGACCCTTCAAGAGGCAAGGTCTAGTGGGATATCCTTAGGTCACTGGGGCAATACTCTTGAATGGGATCCTGGGACCCAATTCCTTCCTCTTCCTCTCTGTTGCTTCCCCGCTAGGAAGGGAGCAGTTTTACTTTGCTATATTCTCCCTGCCTTGCCACCAGGCACTGGTGAGACTTAAGAGCAATGGGCCCACCTGTGGATGAACAGGGTCCTCTACAACCATGAACTCAAATAAATCTTTTCTTTTTATAAGTTGTTTATCTCAGGTACTTCTTATAGTGGTAGAAAGCTGACTCATTCAGGCTTTACCTTTTCCAATGAGTTTGTCACATGTGTCTGTGACCTCTAGAATCCTCCAAAGGAGGGTGCTTAAGAACATGAAGACCTCACATGTCACCATTTTGTCCTGTCATTTACCTTATCTCAGCACCAAGTCATTTTTTTTCTACACTTTAAATAATTAAGCTTAAAAAAAGCAAAAAAATACCCTGATAATAGCAGCTCAGATGTTCATTCAATGAATTATAGTACAAAAAAGGAAAAATAAAAGTAAACAACAACAACATAAAAGATAAGCGATTGAGAATAGTAAGTAAATATGGTATAACCCCTGCAAAGAACACTGTACAACAGTAAGACCATGAGTATTTACAAAATAGTGTTGGTTGAAGAAATCATTAATCATAGGCTATATGACACCATAGAAACATAAAAGGTGTTTCTATGCATGCAGAGAGAAGGGAATGTGTGTAAACTATCACAGTGGCAACCTCCAAAGGCTAGATTTGGATGGCTTGCTTTGCCTTCTTTTTGCTTATTTGTCTTTTCTATGATGAGCATATATTATTTTTATGTTAAGAAAATATAATAAAAGCTTGTTTTTAAAATAGCATCTTTAGTGTTTAAGGTTTTTATAACATTTCAAGCTTAGGAAATATTTTAGAAAGAAAAATATTGGGAAAACAGTTCTTTGTAATTATTGGAGTTGTAATGTTCTCTGCAACCATGCTGACACACACAAATGGAGGCATCTATCCGTCTGGTAGAGTGCCAGCTAAAACAATAGAAATTTGGACAGAAAAATAAAGGAAATGACTCCTGGTCTCTATATCACAGGATGGATCTGGGCTCTCAAGTTTCCAACACAAACTTTGTCTACACTGATGTCAAAAGAACCTAGCTTCATCTGTTTGTGTCTAACAATGATGCTTTCTGTCTATAATCTGAAAATTATTTGGGAAATCTGGAAAAATAAGTAACAAATATATTGATATTAACATGGAGCTAGTGCCATAAACTGTGGTAAGCATTTTATTGATATGGACATGTCCAAAACTTCAGCTTGCTTAGCTATATCTAAATATATCTTTATTATTTTTGTTCACAGATTTCCTTAATGTGATTCTATGACATGATATCCAGATGTGTCCACATGCAAAGATTCTGTCAAGACATAGAGCATGTCTGTTTGGCTTTCTCTGTGTTGAAGATATCAATCATAATTTCAGAAATACATCAGAGGGCCCAAACATTCTGTATGAGTGCGTGTATGGGGTGCATGTGCATGACTTTTAAACTCTTTGTAAAGATTTCATCTTATTTGGGCTTTATCACAAAATGCTTGGATCCAGTAAAACTTGAGGTTTTGATTCTAAGGAGGAAACAAATGGCAAACCAGTGAGCACATGTTCAGTCAGACATAGTGTAGTATGGACTGATGTATGATTTCATGCTGTTCACACCTATGAATGAAATCCTGTCTAGGTCAATACCTACATGATCTGAATTAAAAATAAAGTCACTAGGCCAAACAGCATTAGTAATACTTGTTTGCTGAAAAGGCCAACTGGTTATACCACATCAGTGCTAACAGGGAGGGTGCACTGAGGTTGCAGAAGAACACTCACTGCCAATGACCTAACCAAGTGCCATTATGTCATCATAGGAGAACTTTATTTGAAAGGCGAACTTTCAAATAAAGAGTTAATGAATAAAACTCTATATAAATGTAGACAAATCTCTCAAGCCATTCAAATATCTTTTGCATAAACCAACTTTTTAGTTGCCAACTAGTCTAACAATTCAAATTCAGTCAAATGCCTGAAACATATTATGAAAGATACAGAAATAGTATAGCAGTGAAAAAAATGTCAAAACTTTTAAGATTACAGATTTAATTTTTTCAAACAATAGAATCATTGTAGAGAGGCTGAAGAAAGGTACACTCTCCTTGAAATGCCCATCTGACTTTAATCAATGCCACTGTCTACTCTTTAAAAAGGAATTTTAAGTATGATTTATGCAGTAACAAGTGAAAAATGATCAAGTTGGTAAATGAGTTCAAAAATAGCATAATTTGGGCCAAAAAGATGGCTCAGTAGGCAAAACACTTGCCATGCAAGAGTAAGGACCTGAGTTCAAACCCCCCAAACCTACATAAGGCCAGGTACAGTAGCGCAAGTCTATAATCCCAGAGCTCCTATGGCAGGACAGGAGGCGGTGGTGGGGAAACTCTAGAGGTTTTTAGGCCGGCTCTCCTGGAATACACAGTGCAGTAGCAGCAGTGAGAAAGTGGGAAGTGAGGATCAACACACACACACACACACACACACACACACACACACACACAGTACACACACAAATCACAATGCCACACACATACACAAACAAATCACACATAACACACACGCAGTACACACACACATACAGTACACACACAAATCACAATGCCACACACATATACAAATCACACATAACACACACGCAGTACACACACACACATACAGTACACACACAAATCACAATGCCACACATATACACAAATGACACATAACATACACACTCACAGATATACACACACATCCTAACATACACACTGTATACCCACAAATCACAATACCACACACATATACAAACAAATCACACATAACACACACAGATACACACACACACAGATACACACACACACACACACACACACACACAAACAATTTAAACCCTTCCTGAAGGAGTTAAAGAAGCAGCAGCATTACCATCATGCAGGTACAACAGGCCAAACTATGTCTAGTCTTCTAAATTTATCACAGTCAAGTAACATGAACCCTAAGGCTGTCTTGAATCTCAAAATTACTTTGTGTTTTCAATTTTTAAAGACTAATATTGAGCACGTTTCCTTATTATATACTTTAATATTTTTTTTCTACATGCATAGTATGTATGAAATTTCAAAATGCTAGTAAAATCTTCCCTGTTAAAAGTTGGAGAACATTCATCAAGTCTTTTATTTTTGAAATAGTTTGGTTTCTGTACATTACTTTAAAAATAAACTCCTTGTTAAAGGTCCTTTTGCCAATTATCTATGTATACATATAATTTCTGTACAAATTAATAACTGGTTGGGATTTCTGTTAATGAATTAAAACTTTAATTTTCATGTATTTTCTAGAATAATAAAACTACAAGAAAGCTAAGACCATAATCCTAAAGCCAGAAGGAGCTGAATTCTGCCAATGATCACAAAAGTTTAGAAGAGGATCCTAAGTTCCTCAAAAGAACTCAGGTCGGGGCAAAACTGTGACCGCAGCCTTGGGAACCCCCAAGCACCAGCCCTGGCTAAGCTAATGTGCTCAGCCCCCTGTGACTGCAGCCTTGGGAACCTTTGAGCACAGCCTCTGTTTAAGCAAATGTGTTCAGATTCCTAACCATGGGGTGATGAGAAATATGTGTCACTTTCAGTTGCTGTTAGTGGCAATTTGCCATGCAGTAAGAGGGATCAACGTGATACTCAAACAGAAGCCCGGCCAGTTCTACTAACACCTGCTACACATCATCTACGGAATTCAAGAAATTTCCATTATTCTTACCCAATTCACCCTAAGTGATAAGGTTTTCCTCTAATCTGCACTGAGAGAAAATGGGAGGACCTCTTAGAACAGGGGCTAAGTAATCATTGCTTTGGGGGAAGGGGTAGGAAGCAGTTATTTCCCAAAAGATAAATATGTCTGAAAATTGTTGTCTTGATTCTTCTAAGAAATAGTAGTAGAATTAGGTTAAATGATATTGAACAACTCAAAATGAATTCTTAGGACTCATGAGAAATCAGGGTTTGAACAGGCATGGTGGTATACACCTGGAGGCAGAGGCAGGCTGGTCTCTGTGAGATCAAGGCCAGCCTAGCCTACATGGTGAGTTCCAAGCCAGCTGGTGTTACAGGAGAACCTATCTCAACTCCTCCCACTCCCCACCCCCAAAGAAATCAATGCTAGTTTAGATAATCTAAAAAAGAAATAGCAAAAATCATAATTTTTACTACTCCATCCTCAAATTATGAGATTTACAAACACTTTGACCAAGAACTCTACAGTAACAGTTGAGGAGAAATTCCTACAGGAATGAGCTGGCAGGAGGCTGTTCACTACTTTTAAGGAAACTCCTTCAGAGGGCTGTTGTCCGGAGTACAGGAGCCATGGTACGTGAGAATGAGGACAGCGAATGATCCCCATAAACCTGAATTACTCCAAGGACAACTGGACAGACATTTTAAAAGGGCACTGTAAGTCAGTGTTGCTACTTATTTTATAGAGGAGTTATTAGGGAACTCATCTTCTTGTGAAAGTTGTCTTTGGTAAACTCTTCTTAGGGCAGCAGAACCTTGTCTCATGAGCCCACTGCAGAAGTTTGGGATAAGTAATGCAGATCTCCAGAGAGATCTAACTGGCACATGTTCCTTTCTTCAATGTATCATAACCAGCTCAGAGAACTGAGTTTCAGGAATATTCATTTATAGCCACAAAGAGTTTGGGAGAAACTGAAAACAAACCTCTGCCCTTCAGCCTTAACTCCAGTATGCAGATGGGTAAAACCCCAGGGCTGCGAGGTTGCCTTCACAGGCTTTGGAAAATCTTGGATGTACTCTCTCGTTCATTGTCAACTTCTAATCTCCAGTGAGCTATCTTTATGATTTTTGTTCCAGGACAACTATGTCAAGCCTAGAGGCTACTAGAAGACTTTATCTGCTGAGTGTCTCCAAGAAAGTCAGGAGGCTCCTGGGGAGCTCAAACCTCTGCATATCAATAATTTCCAAACCAGAATAAAAATAATAAAAATTGGGGGGCACTGCTATACTTTGTGCAAATATCTCAAGTTCTTATATGTTCTTTGTAGATAGCCAAGTATTATCCAGGCTACCTAGAACTCAAATGTGGGACCAAGGGATGCTGAGAAACTTGCATAAGATCATAGAGTTACCAAGCCGATTTTACACCCAGCTATCCACAACTTGCTGGGTAGTCAGGGTGAACAAACTTTGCACCCTCCTGAGACACCAAGTAAAGATCAACTAAAGTTATGTCCCAACTCAACTCAAAGCAATGAAAGTTACGTGAATATGGTATTTTCTTCTTGAAAAGTCAAAACAAATATATATACTGTTTTTTTCTTTTTTTTTAGATGGAGTCTTCTGATAGCCCCAATTGGCATGGAACTTACTCTGTAGACTAGATTGGGCTTAATCTCATGGAGATTCAACTGTTTCTGCCTTCCGAATGCTGGGATTAAAGGCTTTGTGCCACCACACCTGGCTAAATATTAACATTTTGAAGCACAAATGATCCTGGGTAACTGAAACTGCAGCAATGAAAGCACAGCTTGGGGTTACCATACAAGGACAGAAGAGGATCCACTAGCTCTTACAACACAGTTGTTTCTCATCATCTTTAAAAATGAGCTGTAGGAAAGCGAGGCACAGAGGATACAGGATAGAAAATGGTCTGCATAATCAACGGGAAGTCACCAAGCCGGGAGCGTGGGCACAGTCCGTTCTTGTAGGTAGCCTGCCCGTAGAGGACAGTGGGAAAGTGAGAGAGGTAGGGGGAGCCTTCTGCAGATGGGAGCAAGTTCAGCAGGTGGATAGAGAGTAATGTCTCAGAGTCCTAGAAAGAGGATGGCTGAGGAGCAAAAGCTGAGAGAAGGGGGAGGAGCTAGCCAGCAAATGGAGAAACCTGGATTTGAACCCAGGCAGCCAAAACTCTGGCTCTATTTAGGGTACCACTATTCTTGGATCTCTCTCTCTCTCTCTCTCTCTCTCTCTCTCTCTCTCTCTCCCCATGTCTCCTCCCTTCCCCTTTCCTCCCTCTCTATGTAGCCTCAGCTGGCCTACAACTCCTGCTCCTGTTACATCGGTACTGAGATCAGAGCCATGCACCACCACCTTAGAACAAGCAGCTTATCCTGAAAGGAAAACAAGGACCCGTCTTTGTCTAGTTGATAGAAGCCTATCAGGAGTTGGTTTAAGTCTAAGTTAATGACAGTGAAGAATTTTTCTTTCTTTAAATGTTGCTAACCATTATTATTAGTGTCCTCTTACATGAGGACAGTAAGATTCACTGACCTTCCAGATCTAAGTGTGGGGAACAGAAAGCCCAATTGTGTCTATCAGGTTAATGGTGTCAGCATAAATTTCAGTGACATTTCTTAAGCCCAGGATGACATCTCTTTCTGCTTTATTCTGTACTCTATGGCCCTAAAGTCAAGAACAGACCTTTTCTAGCACCATTTTAGTGATTACTGGATAGACTAACCCTCCAGTTAGGACCAAACACACTGCGATGCGGGGATGTAGTCGAAGAGACAGCACCTTTCTTAGATCTGTGCACTAATGATGAAGATCACTGGGGTTCACTAAGGTATAGCTTACTATAATTAACACACTCAATAATAGGAAGCTAAAACAGTCAGACTGTTTTGGCTTTTAGCCTTTTTCAGTGAATAAAAATGTCTCAACATCATTTTTATGATGGGAGAATAGAATGAAGGTTAATAAAGCTTCTGAAGTTTCTCTTTCTTACTCTATATGCAACCATTTACAATGAGCTATAAGGATTCCCCCAAAGAATTACCACATCATGAAGAAGTTCAGGCGATTTAAAAGGCTTGGTGGCAGTGACTTCTAAGATTTTTAAGAAATGGAACTATGAGGGGAATGTTACATGGATTAGTCGGGAAGGAAGAAGTGATGAGTTCTCTAATGCACTGCAAATGTTCACTGTGACTTAAAATTTACAATCGTGGAGAGGAAAGAGAAACGCCACATAAAAATCTGGTTTCTGGATCAGCAATGAAGCCTCTCCTTAAGGAAAACACAGATATCCCAGCATCAGGACTGGAATAAGCAAACTGAGCTTCATGTTTCGCATGCGGACAGGAGGCAGCAGATTCTCTACCCGGCCCATGCCCCGCCCTCCATCCTGCCATGTGTTAGGAGGATTGGTTGGAGCTTAATACAGCAATTGCACACATTCACAGGACTGTGGATAAGAAGAAATTTGTGAGGAAAAACAATCATTTTCTTTGCATAAAAATCAAGGTAAAGGGGCTGGAAAAATACCTCAGCAGTTACAAGCACTGGCTACCCTCGCCGAGGACCGGGGTTCAGTTCCCAGCACCCACACGGCAGCTAACAGCTACCCATGACTCCAGTTCTGGGGGATCCAATACCCTCTTCTGACCTCTGTGGGCATTACACACATGTTGTTCACATGCAAGCAAAGCACTCACACACACACACACACACACACAATGTGGCTGGGAGTTCACACACACACACATACACACACACAATGTGGCTGGGGGTTCACACACACACACACACATACACACACACACGCACACACGCACACACATACACACACAATGTGGCTGGGGGTTGTGGCACAGGTCTTTCATTCCGGCACCTGGGACGTAGAAGCAGGAAGACTTCTGGGAGTCTGAGGTCGGCCTGATCTACATAGTGGGTTCTAGGGCTACACTGTGAGACCCTGTCTCAACAAACAAACAAATAAAATCAATGTAATATGCTGAAAACATTTTGTTTGTTCTGCTTAGATAGACAGCTGTGGAAGCCAATGGCCACACCCATGTTTTACATCTACCTTGTCCAGTGTGGGAGCTGGCAGCCACACGGAACGACTCCAGCTTACAAGAATTAATTTGCAAGTACTGTTGCCTGGCACTGCCACAGTTCCAGTGAGGTAGAGCCACGCTGGAGGCCACGTACTGCACAGTGCAGATGCAAGTGCTCCCACGGAGGTGGAAGTTCTATAGGACAGCTCTTGTCCGTGCAATGTCAGCTAACTTTCTACCTTCTAGTCTTGCTGTATTAACGTTGCTCTTTTGAATTTTATTGTGAGAGTTGGACATACTTAGGACTTTTTAGTTTCTGGAAGCAAAGCTTTGGCATCATATGACTACAGAACCGTATGAAAGGTTTGAAAACCCAAAGGCTTCTCCTCATATCTGCAACAAGCTGTGGAGAGCAGAATGTGATGGCTAATTCTTGTTGACACATCGAGAAGAAGACGCTTCAGTGGAAGACACACCTCTATTAGACTGCCCTGTGGCATGTCTGTGGGGCATTTTCTTTTGTAAATTTTTTAAAATTTACTTTTATTTCATGTGTATGAGTATTTTGTGTGTATGTACATGTGTATGCAATGACTACGGAGGCCAGAAGAGGGCTCCTGGAACTTGGAATTATAGACAGCTGCCAGTGGGTGCTAGGAACCAAACTCAGGTCCTCTTGCAAGGGCAACCAGTGCTCTTAACCACTGAGCCGTCTCTCCAGCTCTTTGGGGGCATTTTCTTGATTGATAATTGACATAGGAGGGTCCCGCCCACTGTGAGTGTCATCATCCCTAAGCAGTTAGGCCGAGTTGTATGAGACTGGGATCTGAAGGTGAGCCTGGGAGCAAGCCAGTAAAGCAGCATTCCTCCACGATTTCCATTTCAGTTCCTGCCTCGAGTTCTGCCTGGCTTCACTCAGTGATGGACTGCAACCTGTAAGCCACCAAATAAACTCTTCCCTCCCATGAGTTGTTTTTGGTCATGGTGTTTATCACAGCAACGGAAAGCAAAATAGAACATGCCAGCTTTATCAAAATCCTTACAGATGCTTTTTTGTGCATATAACATTATCCTCAATGATGTGAACCTAAGTGTTTGTTAGAATATGTTCTTTTTAGTCCCTTAAAACACGACTGAATACTCGGAGTTTGAAGGTACCACTCGTAAACTTTAATTTGAAAGCAGCCCCTGTGTAGGTTATACCAATACAAGAGCTATGTTTCCTTTAATATTTCTTGGATACATGGAAAGCACCCATCACTTTATTTGAAGTGAAATTTTTGAAGCTGATTGAAACATTTCGCAGGGGAAAAGAATATAATTTTAGGCCTCTTCAAATTGCTTGAACTGTGAAATCAAGTAATAAACACGAGAAAAGGTCCTGTCAGCGAGAATCTCGGCTTGGTATAGTCAGCGTTTTCTTGCTAAACCTTATTATGGCAAAGCATTTGATGCTTCATCTCTACACTCAGCTCATCCCCACAAATAAACTACTTTGACCTCCACCTGTTACTTAGTGAAATCTGCCTGCCATCCTTCAATACCCCTGTTCTTTGCCTTTAAAGGCCTTTGAGTCACTGAGAGTGTGGGAAGATAGAATTGTGTGGTGAATTGAGCTGATATTCCTTTATAACTATTCAGCAGTTCATGGTTCAAGCTGGAGCCATACAATAAAAGAAAATGGATTTTTTTTTAAGCCAGTGCTTATGGATATTTCAAAGGGGCAATGCATTTCATCATCTGAACATGGAATTTTTCCAGAAAGATTCTCTCTTGAGCTGTTATTTAGTGCAGACAACTTGTAGCCCATCTCTTATAGAAAACTCTCTCTACAAGTTGTGCCTTCATTTCAGATAGATGAGACCAAAGGCCACTTCAAAGCTTAAAAATATTTCAAGTATACTCATTACACTGATATTTTGCAAAACAAAACCACCAATCTCAAAGACAGCTTTATGTATGCAAAAAAACCACAGCATTATTAACACTATTAAAAAACAATCCCCCCCCAAACTAAAGAAAGTTCTACTTATATAAATGATAAAATACACAAGTCACTGCAGTACAGTATCTGACAAAATAGTTTTCTCCTTCCCATCTCACAACAATGGCATATCAGAAAAGAGTAAAGTTGCATTTCTAATGATTAATGTTACATTCACCAGAGGAGAGGGTGTCTGTCTAATTACATTACTTGCTTATCTGTGAGGGATTAGCAGCGTGTCTCTGCTTTCTGTCATTCTTTGTGACAACATAATGATAGATCCGTTTACTTATGAGTGCAGTTATTAAAAACCATGCTGTTTTCTTAACTGTCTTCATGTCTTGGAAATATTTTATTAAAAATTACTTATCTGACAGTAAGGGTAAATGCATGCCAGAGCTTTGCATATCAATTAAGAAAATGAGTCAGCTTCATTCAATCAATGTCTCTGCTGAATGTTGTATTCAAGTTTGGTGAAACTTGCTCACCATAATACCTTTATATTAGAGTTAATGATTAACCACCACCTTTCTCCCTGCCGCCCCCACCCCCAGTTTTATTTATCCAAATTTTAAAGTTTGGTTTTTACTTAAACTAAAAACTGCTCATGGCGACATTTTCTCTGGAGTCATGATTTAACACTTCTTTTTCACATTCACACCTTTTTTTGGAACCCAACACAAGGATCCAATTTTAAACAGACAACTCCCCACAGGCCAATCAGAATGGCCTGCCAGCAGTGTGCCATCTTTCACGGCTTTTTCTACTCATGCAATGGACTTTATCCAGCACGTGTGAGGAAAAAGTCTTTATACAAGATAAAAACAAGAAAGCAAACCACACTGGGCACTACAGCTGGCTATCTCCCAACTATTTCTATATGTGTCAAAAAAGAGAAGGCCAAGCCATGGTGTGGTAGCACAAGACTTTAATCCCAGTGCTCAGGAGGCAGAGGCAGAGGCAGGCGGATTTCTATGAGATGGAGGTCAGCCTGGTCTACACAGTGAGCCCTGAGTGAGCTGGGACGCAGGGAGATACTGTGTCAAACAAACAAAACACAAAAAAAGACAAAGCTATCCTCCTCTTCCTCCCTAACCCTCTGCACACGCCCACTGAAATGATAACTGCCTCCAACCTGCCCTTGAAGGCAGAAGACAACTGTGAGTGTTGAATTTAAGCAGTTACTAGACTGCTTCCCCAAAGAGAGTTCAACCACACCTCTGGTTTTAGTCAACTTAAGACAACCATCGTGTAGGCCAAGTAGCAGACACTTGTGATAACCATATCTTCGCAAAAATCTCCAAATGTGTGGCTAGGGCAGAGATTTATGTGAATAAATTCAATGTCTATGTGTTATAAAGATTTTTTTATCTTTAAAATAAAGGCATCATAAGGCTTCAGTATTGACAGACACACACATAAACTCAAGCACATCAAAGGGAAAAAATTACTAGTTAAGTCTTTTGAGGATAAAATTTTTGAAGAAAAAAACACACCCACTGGACAAAAGAACTCTTAAAATTAGAAGCAGGTGTCACCACCATGAAGTGATAAATATCAAAGACTAACTGGCCCTGAAAGGCATTCCTTTGCATCCTTTACTACCTTTAATCCCTACACATGTATAGACATTAGAACACACAGTGTGGCTTATGTAAGAGCCCAGAGTGCTGAGATATGAGGGAGGCAGCAAAATCACTTTGATAAACTTTCTCTTCACTTGGCTCACAATGTGGCTTAAAGGCAGATGATAAGTTCTGATTGGCACTGGGTCTAGGTAACCTTGGTAACCAGGCATTCATTAATCCTGGAAGCTGATCATAGCCCAGTGACTTCTGGGTTAGGCTCCCTCACAAGCAGAATAGCCAGGCGCAACAGAGGATGCTTCAGATTAGAAATGAGGTGGGGCTGGCACTCTTGGAAGTTCTAATGAGTTCAGTGCACTCCCAGCTATGCCAATGAAAACTTTAATCTGCTCTTTGTTATGTACACTGTGGGAGATCCCTCAGAATGTTTCTCCAAAATAAAGAACATTAAGATATGTGGCCCACATTCAAACATGGGTGCTCAAAAGCAAGCTCTGAGCAAGTCCTAAACGTCAGCACCTGTTGATGGTGCCTGTTCTCCACTGTAGTACAAGGCCTGGACCACAAGTAAATCCTCACTCCAAACAGACAGAAAACCACAACAACTCTGTATTTTAAAATCCCAAAGCATCAGATAAGCTTTTAATTGATAAGAAAGGGGAGAAAGGTCAGCAGTCCTTGGTTCTGAGAAGTCACACCAATGAGCTGTTTTTAATGGGCTCAGTCACACTATCTCTGTTTAATCTTTTATCAAGAGATACTTTGAAATATGGTGACTTTGGAAGCTTGACTTTCCTCCTTTGTCTGAGAGGCATACTTTGTGATGAGGGCTGGAGGGAACCCTCTCTGCTGTACTAGTTGGAGTGCTGTTTAGGAATCCATCAGGACTAGATCTCTGATTTACTATGTCAAAGTGAGCACTTCCCGGAATTTCCCAGCACGTAATTCACCCATCATCTCCAAATGGGTGCCATGTCTTTGATTAATTGATGAGTTTATGATGTAACTGAAGCCAGTGGATGGATGCAGTTGGATAAATTATTGTAATTGTCTTCAGGAAAACAAAAGGCAAGCACACAGCCCCATCAGAGGTTGCCTCCCAGTACAGTTAGGAAGACCAGGACTCATGTACATGTGTGGGCCCAAAGGCTTCCTCAGCACTCTCTTACTATAACCCACAGAAAAGATTCTTACTCTGAAGTACTAAAGAACTACTTTGTGGAAAAAAGCACAAACTGAGGGTATTATATTAGATCATTTCATAATCATACAGCATCATCAGTATGTTAGAAAAATGTAAGACACAGAAGAGAGAACTAAGCCTGCAAATGATATCATAAGCAATCCAAGCCACTTTGCAAAGTATTTATTTTTATTTTACGTTATGAGCATTTGCCTGGATGTATGTGCACTACATGCGTGTCTGGTGTCTGTGGAGGCCAGAAGAGGTGTTGAATTCCATGATGCTAGAGTGGTTGTGAGCTGCCATGTGGGTGCTGGGAACCAAACCAAGGCCAGTGCTACAGCAGTAAGTGCTCTTAACCACTGAGCCCTCGCTCCAGTTTCCTGATCCATTTTTCAAATAACTTAAATGAATATATGTGAACATAGACACATGTCTATGTGTAGTTCACATGTATGTGCATATATATACAGCAAACAATATATGTTGAAATAACTAGCTACCAGTGTAATTTATAAAATACTTTAAATAGTAAAAATCCCAGAAGCAGTCTGTTGGCAAAAATATTAGCCAATAAATATATCTTCATTATTAATCGTAGTGTGGTCTAGTACTTATCTACATCATGTCCATAGCACAGAGAAGAAAAGAACATCATGTAAATGGATATTTTTTCATTTCTTATCATAGACAAAGCTACCTTGTGTTGGAGTTCTAGAAGTTTTTAATAATATCTAATAGATATAGTAAAATACCATATTGAACTCATAAGTCTGATTCATCATCTACCTCTATCTGTCCATCCTCCATCCAACCACCTATTCATCTATTATTTTCTTTTGTGCCTCTTCTTAGATCTCTATTTAGAATAATTTGGTTTCCTGTATGTAAACAATTGCCCTTATTCTTCCTCAGTTCCCTTACCTACGAGACAAAAAAATGTTTTAGACAAGGATATCTAAGTCTATGTGAAGAATGATCCTCTGCTAATTGAGGACGGTTCCAGCTCATGGGCTCATGTGCTTCTTGTGAACTTCCTAGTGTGCCTGCCATCTGCACGCTTCTTAGCGGCGGGGACAGGTGCAACCCTGCTGTCAGAGAAAGACACAGGGACAAGTCTCTCCTGCCGCCCCTTTAGCTGTGGGAGGTCTATGCCCCAGCTTCATCAACAGGTGCAGCAGAAGACTGTGGTCCAAGCCAATGAAGAAACCCGAGAACCATATGGTGCGTACTGCCGTCCACATCGAGTAGCCACAGCACTTGTTCTACCAGGCACCCTCTTAGCCTTCAGTGGGTGTTTAGAGGGCAACTTCTATCTTTTTTCTTTCTATATTTGTCTATCACTTTGCACAAAGTTTTGCATATATTTGCAGATGTGTATGTTTTCAGTTAAATTTCATAGTATCTTGCGTCATATAACACTTAAGAGTTTTTCAAGTATTCACCAAAAAAATAAGCCCCTTGGTTTATTAAGTATACTCTCCACATATTAAAGATAGCTGGGAGTATACTCAAGATACCTGGGGTCAATGACACGCACAGTACTTTGCACAAAGCAGGTATTCCATAAATCATGTTTTTGTCACACCATTTGTTTTTTTCAAAGCTGAATTAGAAGGCAGTACTATTTTACTGTCTCCAATGCCTGGATATAAGGAAATGAAAATCCAGACAGTCTGCAAAACTTGTGGGGTTGCTCATGACAGAATATGTGAATTATAGAGGTTTTCTTAATTTCTACTTTATAAAGCATTTGATCCTTCTCTTATTATCCCCTTCTCTAGCAAGTCTTCAAAGATAACAGTAGTTGGCATAAAATGAAATTTAAAGCTTCCCTTTACCCTGCGCTAAGTCTGAGGCACACACTGAGTGAGCACTTTGCTTCCTAAGACATGGGCTAGGGATGGTGACAGGAACCGGGTAGGAAGGATTCACATCTGAGCCTTCACCAATCAGCTTCTCTGTTTTTCTTCCCTTTTAGAATATTTATACAGCCTCATTTTCAAACATGAAATTAAAAATTTGGTGATTTGGGTAATTTATTTATTTACACAAGATCAGCTGAAATGCCGCACTTGTTTTTCTGGGAGCTTCTGCATTTTCAAAATCATGCATCTGGGTTCTGCAACCCAAACGCCACTTTACTTATTTGTTCTTCAAATGCATTCGGTTCTCTGCTCTCAATGTGCCTGACTGGCTTCAAAGAATAAGGTAAGACACGCATGGTCTCCATCTTCTTATTTATTCAAGAAATATTGATCGAATGCCACATTGCCAAGTACTGCAACCGGCTTTGAGAATAAAACAACTATTTTGTCGACCATGCTTTGCCATATATGTGTGCAACATACACAATACAGAGTTTATGGGTACATGAGAAAAATATGTCTTTCTTCTGGTACATAGCCTTTTAGATTTTAATTACAAAGGATTGGCTTGGGCCGTTTTCTTGGCACTAAAAAAGCAACTTGATAAAAAAGGTAAGGACATTTTAAAACAATGATTAGAGTACTCTTTTGCAATACAGCTTTTCTATTGTAACCCATCATTTGAGTGAAGTTTCTCTGATAAAGGGTCATTAAGAACAGGCCCTTGTTCCTCTACTGATGCTCTCTGGCACATCAGTCTCTAATGAGCAGGTGCCAATACTAAAGAGATAATGGGGGAGAACACTGTCACAGAACGATGCTTTCCCACTGCTCCATAAATGCAGAAGAAAAGCCAAGACATTGATCCCACAGCAATGTTCTATAACAGCGACGAGTCCCATTACCGCAGGACATTGTGGGAGATTTAATCATTCCCTTTAATATATGCTAGTGCAGCAGTGTCTGTGATCAATAGACGATTGCTAGCAGTCTGCTGACTTTCTATTGGCACCAATAATGGGTGTGTTATGTGTCTCAGCTAGAAGTATACCATGGTAAACGTCCTTTACCCTCCCAGCTGATGAACAGCTGTTGGCAGTCAAATCAGGACTGGCAGATGTAAGGACCCACATGAACCTATCATGTGATTTTTTTTGAGACAGGATTTTACTATGCAGCCCAAGATGGCCTTAAATTCATAATCCTCCTTCCTCAGCTTCCCAGATGTTGGGATTACAGGTGTGTACCATTTCTAACTTCTAATTTGTGACTTAAAAAGTTATAAGGAACCAGTGATAGTTTGCAAATTCAGTTGTGTTCATGGTAGTTGAGACCTTGGACTCCAAGTTCTAAATGCCCTGGGTAATTGGTTGTAAGTGATTGTTTGTCAAGATATTCTACAGATGCCTTTAAACAGTTTCTTGAAAATGTATTTATTTACTTAATAATAATTTTGAAAAGGGAGGCTGGAGAAATGGCTCAGTAGCTAAGAGCACTGGCTGCTCTTGCAGAAGACCTGGATTCAAATCCCAGCACCACAAGATGGCTAGCAACCAACCATATCTCCAGTTCCAGGAGATTCGATACCCTCTTCTGTCTTCCATGGGCACTGTATGACACAAGTGTACTTACATACGTGTAGGCATAACACTCATACTTACAGAGTAAAAATAAATAAAATTAAAAAGATAATTTTGATAAGAATAGAGGGAATGCATATTAAAGCACTTAATTTTTATCTTTAAAAATGAAATCAACTTAATATTTTAAAAATAAGTCTCTGAACAAAGTTTATCACTGATAGCAATAAAAATAACTATAAGTAAGTGCATTACTTGTAATCTTGACTTTAAGACTTACCCTGAACTTTTGGGAATTTCCAACATTTTGACTGGTATAATTATATCTATTAACAGTTTTACTATCTCAATGTAACTATAGTTATAATATCCATATAAAATTATAACTGAGTACATTAGAATTCTGAATTACTTTCTATATGAGAAAATTAAAGTAGTTTCACTTTTGTTTGTTTGGAGACATGATCTCATACAGCTCAGGTTGGCCTTGAACTCACTAAGCAGCCATGCGTGATCCTGAACTCATGGTCTTTCTTCTTCAACCTCTCAAATGCTGGGATCACATGTTTGTGTCATCACACCCAGCTTTAACTAGCTTCTGAAACCTACATTTAAACACAACACCAAATTTCACTGAAAAATGCTGCAACTTCATATTTTCTTCATAATAAAACATTAGATTTACTTTAGATGCACTGGCACTGACTGACATACTCAACACGGGCATAGTCTCAAATGTGGAAGTGGTACAAGCAAGAAATCCTGAAAGTCCTCTATTTCAGGCACGGAAAGAGACTGGGAAAGCCTGATGGGACAGCCACAAAGCTGCCCTGACACTGAGCAAGAAGTACTCATGCAGGCATCTTAAGTTTATTTGCACTAACAACGGAAAGGCTAGTCTCTTTCAAGTATGTGAGCATTTCTCAGCTGGGTTCCAACCTAAACCCAGTTTACTGGCCACTTTTTAAAGAGACTGACCCTTACCCTCCACTGAGATTTACAGCCCTCTTCTTTTGCTCCAGTAGTACTTAACCCTGTCTGCTTTTAACTACCATCAGCTGGGTAAGGTCTCATGAGCTAAGTGACAACAGTCCATATGATTAGAGAAGATTAATTTTATAAAGTCCTTTGTCTTCTATCAGCTCATTTGATAGTCCTGACTTTGAGACAGAGCTGGGGCTGAAATAATAGTATCATTGGTAGGTAGCAGGTAACACCTGAGCTGTTAGAAGCTTACCCTTTGAGACAGGAACTCAGTGCAGTCATTTGTGTATTTACCTTAGAATACTGTACCGAGTTGGCATTTAATAAAATTCAGTGACTTGTCTTAACCTGAGTTAAAGCGGTTAGATGAATGGCAATTCTTCTGGTAGGGGAAAAGGGGAGGGAGTGAGGGAGGTGGGGAGGGAGGGAGGAAAGTGGGGAGGGAGGGAGGGAGAAAGAGAGAAAGAGAGGAGAGAGAGAGAGAATGAAAGAATATGAATGAACGAATTTTCTTCATTGTAGTGAGGTTCTGGAATTGCCCAGCATATGGTCTTCTCTAATTCATGTGCAAATTGGTGATTTTCTAACCACCTAGGACAGTTCTTAAAGATATTGCTACTAAGCCTGGGGAAATGGCATTTAAAGTGACTTCCAGATAAGCTTGGAAACCAGGGGCCACCTCATCAGTTCTTCCAACACCTGTGCCCCAGCTGGGGCTCTCTTCAGCATCTGAGGTCTGGGTGGGTCTCAGATGCATGTCTAAGCCACTTCCAGGGGTGCATGTAGCAGGTCCTCCGGTGACAGGGTGACAGTGACATGGGGCCTTAACACTTCTTTATATAAGAAAACACTGGTGAGCCGGGGAGGCTATCTAAACTACATAAAATTCTCTACAAAAAAATAACTACTGAGAGGCTTGATACAGAGCTTCCCATGAGGAATTATATTTGAAATATAAAGAATTATGTTTTCTTGATAAATATACACATTTATGGGGGTAGAGTGAAGTGTTTTGATGCTTGTCCACTGTCTAAAGAGTAAGTCAGGAAATTCAGCATATCTATCACCTCATAAAGTTATCATTTCTTAGTGATGAAACCATTCAAAATCCTCACTTTTAGTTATTTTGAGATACACATCTAATATTGTTAACTACAGCAAACGTACTGTGTAGTAGAGTAGTCTTCCTTCTCACTATGATTTTATATGCACTGACCACTCTCCCATCCTATCCTCCTTCTTTTGAGTTGCTGATAAGCACTATTTTATTCAATGGAATCACCCTTTAAAAAGTTCTCTTTATTTAAAGGAGAACTTCTTTTCTTTTATTTATTATTTTTTATTTTATGTGTATGAGTGTATTGCCTGAATGTGTGTAAATGCATCTGTGTCTTGCAATGCCTGCCGAGGCCAGAAGAGGGTGTCGAGTTTCCCTGGAACTGGAGTTATTGATGGTTGTTAGTTGCCATGTGGGTGTTAGAAATCAAACCTGGGTCCTCTGCAAGGGCTGCCAGGGCTCTTAACGGCTGAGCCGTCTCTCCAGGTCCCATAAAGGAAAACTTCTAGGGTAAAGATTCCTTGTAGTACAGTCTGGTGCCCTACTGCTGAACAATGTGATGTGTGGCTGAGCCTTAGTAATTACTGCCCTACTACTTGCTAGTACCTGGATTTCACTGGAAGCCTGAAGAGTTAAAAATAGAGCAAATATCAATTTTGAGAGAATTACTGACAGCAAATTCTCCTTTCAGTTTTATTTCGAGCACCCAGAACACTGTGCTTCATTCACTCATTCAATCAATATTTATTGAACATCCGTTATGTTCTACATACTGCTGTGAATATTAGGGATACAGCAGTAGAACGAACGGACCAAGTCGCATTCTTTGTGGAGGGTGTATTCTAGAGGGAGAAAATAGAACCGTGGATGAAGTGTATAGAGAAGACAAACGTGCTATGAGTTATGCAGCGGTGGAGGCAAGGCCAACAGCTGTTTAGGTCAGTAAGGACCACTCTGACGTAGTACTAGGACAGAACCTAGATGCTGAGGATTTTATGGATGAAAATGACAGATATTTCACTGCTAAGAGTTAAGACTCTGCTTATACACAATGCACTATGTGTATTTACTAGCCCATAGCTTCCCTCTGACCTATGTTATGTAAGAGTTTGGGATAAGGAAAATTGGGGATTTTCAGGTCTTTCTGATGAGTCATTCAATATGCTTTTTATTACAATGTTTTTAACTTAAGTACAAATCCAGAACACAAGCATAATGGTTATGCTAGAAGATGTTATTTATGCATAGAAGCAAAACTTATACTCTGAAGTCATATTTGGTTTGAAAGATAGATCCTAGGTCCACAGATATACTTATCTGTGTGGGCTTAGACAAGCTGCTTAACCTTTTAGGATTCTCAGTTTTCATTTCTAGCGAGGAAGAATCACGAAATCTTGCACATTTTAGAGTTTATTTAAAGAAAGCCTGGTGCATAGTAGGCACTCACTTGCAACTAGAACTTTCTGCATGCTCTGAAAGCCTTACTGCAGCCCCAGCAGATGAAGATGAAGCCCCCACCCCAGGGTTCCTTCCTGTTTGTTTGCTTTATCGGCTTCCTGGCAGTTTTTCACTTGTGCAGATAAACAACAGTGGATGGTATGTGATTTCTGCTGGGTAGAATTTCGTGGGACTCACTTCATCAGCGCATGACCAGATATAAAACTTCGGATCTAACCCAGCTTTGAGATAACCGGGAAATGAAACCAAACGGGGGGAACAAATGCAGCATTGTGAGAGAAGCAGAAGTCAGCTGGAGGTTGCTTGACGTTTTTAAATGGACATCATCTTTAATCTCCTGTGCCCTGCTCCGCAGATAGTAAGAGCCATGCACCAAAAGTGCTCAGATAAACTAATGGGGAACAGGATACTTCAGCAGACATTTCAAAGAGCCCATGTAATTTACTGCACGTCTGGCTTGTTTCACTTTCCAAAGTCTTCCTGTTGATCTAAGAAAGGTCTCTACTGACCACCTTGGGGCCTCCATGGCGGGGGAACCCTGGAGACGCAGTGAGGGGCAGGAAACCAGGGCAGCATGAGCACAGCTTTGCTTCCTGTGTCCCATAAGAGGCATAAGCCCCGTACCCCTAATATTTGTCTGAGAGAATTATCCCAAGCACAGGCAACCAAGAGGCTGCCAGTGCATTTGGATATACATAACTCCCAACATATTTCTAAAGGCAATTTACATGAGTGAACCACTAAAAGCCTCCTACTTAATTAACTGTACCCCTGGGGAAAAGCTATGTAGGCCTGGATAAGCGTGGGAACAACATAAAGGTGTTCCCTGTGCCAAAAAGGGGATTGGGCTTGATGGAAAATCCCCAAAAAGGACCATCTGGCAGCATAAATTATCCATTTAAAGTGGCTGGTGTGAGCTAATGACACCAAAGTCGCCATGAACATGTGCAACATCCCTCAGTTGTGTCTTAATGTCCCCTCCGGCCCTGTTTCAATTATGACTTTCTATGCTGAATTTGGCCAAATTTAAATTTATCCACTGCCCTCTGAAGCCCCCACAAACATATACCATGAAAATGCATTTTCCTTAATGAAATGAGGACAGACAACGGACAGTCTTCTCTAGAGTACAGCTGTAGTGGATTTCTTTGAGAAGAAGAAAAGGAATAAGAAGGAAAATTATCTCTACTTTTAGCCATTAAACTTAGTTATCTGATGACAGCAAAGGATACTCAGATGTTAAAATTTATGATTATTTGAGTCATTATGTATAGGTATGAATAAAAATCACCTTGAATGAAAGAGTCACTAGGCTAAAGAGTTTTGTTCAATCAGCCCTCACTGTCTCCGGATATACCAGAGAGAATGAAGTGGAGGCATCTGTGAGGGCCAGGCTCACTGGAAAGGGGTTCTGGGTATGTTAACAACATCAAACAGCTTAAATCTGCAGAAAAAATGTGAGTCCAGCATGCAAGAAATATACCAAACCTATATATTTGATTCTAATTTTCACTGAAGCAGGTAAGTTAGTTAGGACTAAGACTTTTTAAAAAATATTTTACCTGTTATTTTTATTTTACGCATATGAGTGCATTGCCTGCATGTGTGTAAGTGCACCCATGATGTGCAATGCCTGTGGAGGTCAGAAGAGGGCATCAAAGCCCCTGGAACTGGAATTACAGGTGGTTGTTGGCTGCCATGTGGATGCTGGGAATCAAATCCGGGTCCTCTGCAAGAGCAGCCAGGGCTCTTAACTACTGAGCCATCTTTCCAGCCCCCTAATTATTAAAGCCCCTTTTCTAAAGGGTTCAAAGAAGTTTTGCATCTTTTAGTTTTTAAATAGCACAGAATCTCTGCATCAGCTCTGCAAAGAGGTCACACTGAAGGTGTGATAACCAGAGCCCAAATCAGCACTTTCATTCTCACCTGGGCTCAGCTTTATTTCCTAGGTACTTTAGGCAAGCTGGTGTAACTGTAGGACAAATGTGAGGTGCAGCCTTTATGGAAGAACCATATCAGGAGTGCTAAGTGGGTGACAATGAGAAATCACCCGTGTTCCCCACGTCGCTGTGAGGGGGTCTGCTTCTGCACCTGTCCATCCCACCTCCTGGATTTAAGTTGCTTGAAAATAGGAGCCACTATCTCTCTATCCACCCTTAAGTTCCCAGAACCCACATCATAGCTCATTCAGAAACATTCCTGAATGGGTGAGTGAATGAGCTCTGCAAGGTGCTGGGCAGAAGGAGAGCACACAGGAAGTTTGCATTTTCATAAAGGGGGCAAGATGAAAGACCCAGCCCATAGGGCCCGAGGATTGTTTATTGTTATTATTATTATTATTATTATTAATTATGATGGGCACAACTAATGTAGTGAGGAAGGATACACTTCTGTGAATGGTAGAAGTAGTGCCAATTATTGTAACTACACAATCAAGACCAGAACACCTCCATCAGCTATACCCCCTTTCTACTATTCCTTACAGTTCCAACAGAGTTTGTACATTGAAAAACCATTAGGGAGGTGAGGGGGTGGCAGATGTGAAGATGAAAAGTTAGTTCTAAGACTTTCTTGATGCCTGTATGCTCTTCCAGGCAATCACTCTGAGATGAGACTAGGGAGGGATAACCAGAGAATTTGTTCACTCAGCTTTTCACACTCACTCTGCACTAGTATAACTCTTAAAGTAATGTACATCACCTTACTTAATCCTCAAGAGCACTCAAATAGCTATTAATGCTGTCAGACTGTGAAAAGGGGACACAGGCCCTGGAAAAGTTCGATAATGTGACTACCACCACCCAGCCCAATGGCTGAAGCCATGACTACACTTCGGCAGATCCCTAAGCCATCTCTCTACCCCGTCTCTCTGTCTCCATCTGACTGTGCACATCCAGGAAGGCCCTGGAGGTGATTCCCACTGAGCCACATGAAAGTCAGACATCAAGGTTTCCCAGACCTGCGCTGTGAGAACTACTGTTGCAACTGTTCAGACTCCACTACCATGGCCAACAACCAGGACAACAGATGGATGCTGTGTACTCATTAGTACAGATAGGAAAAAAGGTGACTGTCAGGTTTAAACAATCAGGATGACAGCCAGCAACAAGAAAATTTACACAATGTTCTCAAAGTCTAAAAATCCAAGCGTAAGCAGTGGCACAGGAACGCATCCTGCTCTTCACCGCCATCAAGTCAGTTGAAAAACGGATGAATTCTGTTATGATTACTAAAATATAATTAAAAAAACCCAAAGGTATACGGGTGAAAAAGCAAAAGAACACTGCAGTCCCAGTCATGCAAAAGGCTAAGGCAGGCGGAACACTGGAGCCTAGAAGTTGAGGCCAGCCTGGGCAAGAGTGTGAATCCAGTTAAACAAACTTGCTGTTCTCACTGGTGCTGTTCAGTCTGCTGTGCTCTGACACTTGGGACTGCGGCAAGTGATCGCGATGCACGGACGTCTGTGTGCTGCTTCCTTTGACTTGTGGGATGGAAGCCCCGCACCTCTCCCGCTTACCTGGCTCCACTTCGTGCCATCCGCTGGACTGACTGCCACTCCCCGGGGAGCGCCCTTGGCCTGTGTAAAATGGTTCTTCACCAGGACTGTCCATTTCATCCTCCACAGACTTGAGGCGCTTTGTGGAGCTGAAAGAACAAAGGAGTGCATGTTTAAAAGCATCCCAAGCTGCCTTTCTCTCAGACACTGCATCTCTGGTGGAAAGAAACCCCGTAGGGGAAGCCACGAGGCAGATGTGGACTTCCAGGTCACCAGGCAGGCTCTCATACAGGTGCATAAGTCACTGGAAGTGGCATACAGTCTTGGCCTGTGCCACCTTCGCCCATGCCTTTTTCCTTTACGGAGTTGTAGCTGGCTCCTGCTCAGGCCTCCGCCTGAAGTGCAGAGCATGCCCAGGCTTCCCATCTCCATGGATGGTGCCTCAGGGCCGTCCATTAGCAGTGTACCTAGATATCTTTTCAAACTCCTGCTGAAGCTCCAGAAAGGACAAAGATAAATAAACAGAAAGCAGGGCTCATGATCCTTCTAGGAAAGCTTCAATTGCTTTTTTTTCCTTCTCATTTCCCATCTTCTATTTGGATCTGTTCACTTAAAAACTTAATTACACATGCAAATAGTCCAGGTACTCTCTAGACACTGGAGATAAAACACTGAACAAAATGGTTAAAAATAGGAGGAAGGAGTGCACTGCCCTGAGATAAGGAGGGACGGGGACACAGAGTGGCCTAGGGCTTTCTATGCCCTTCCTCTACAGGGAGATTACCAAAATGAGGTTTCATTCTATCTGGGTAAAGGAAGACTTTTGTTTTTTTTTTGTTTTTTTTTGTTTTTTTGTTTTTTTGCAGAGGGATGCCTCAGAAACTTCCAGAATGTATCTCTTTTTCTCTAGCTGAAGAAGAGAATTTCTTCTCCCAGAGTGAGGATGAAAAGGCAGGGAAACATTGCCTGCTGCTATTTCTGTTCCAGCTGACTGGACTGAGGGTGCCAACGACACATTACAGAACGGGCAGTTCTCACGCCTGTGGCAGTGACTGCTGGGAAACCTCTGCTCTTGTGTCAGGATGCAGAATTTTCCATGGGTTTCATTCATCAAACACTCACTGTATAGCTCCTCTGTGCCAGGTGCACAGAGTGTGGAAAATTGTGGGAGTCAGACATAGCTCTCCATGAACAGGGATGGAGAGGCCAAAGAGAAGCAGCCGGATCATGGAGGAGCTGCATGGGCTACGGCAGAGCACGCGCGGGAGGAAGGAAACAGGGATACTTACTCCTGGAGGCCGAGAAAAATTAAAGAGCGCTCAGGCGCCCCCTGCTCTAAGTGTTAAGGAGACAGAGACAGAAAAAGGAAATGGCCAGGGTAGGTTGCACTTTACTAATGCACCACTCAGGCTGCTATTTTGGTTTAAAAAATTTTTAAATCCTTCTGTATTATTTGGCACACTGCCAGTGTCTCAAGCTCCATAAGCTTTTCCTAACCTTGGCAGTCCTCCTTTGCCTCATGACACTCTTATGTTCTAAAATCTAAAAGGTTAATGCCTGTCCCTGGGGTTACTGCAGAACCTAGCCCACACAGAGTGTCAGAACAGCATCCACTCACTGCTGAGCTCACGGTGCACAGGTCTGTGGAAACTGAGCATCATCTCGCGAGCACGTGCTTTCCGGAAGCAGTGACACGCGTCAGGTGCAATGCACGCAGAGAACTGTGTCTGGGATGGAGAAGTTGAGGCAGCACTGGCCAGAAGAGGGTGGAGCTCAGAGGAGTCATGGCGTGTCTAGACTTTATCTGCCAAGCAATGAAGACTCCTGAAACCCTCTTCATGGGTGTGACATGGGAGTTACACCATGGAAGAGGGACTAGGGATGCAGACACTGGAGTATGAAGGGCACATCCTAGACGCGGGGTGATGGTGCAGAGGAGGTTATTCCAATCATCTGAATTTTGGAGGGGTTCCTTTTGAGGCAGAGGCTTCCTGTAGTCACAACTGACTTGGAACTCACTATGTAGACCATGGTGGCCTTGATCTCACAGAGATCCGCCTGCCTCTGCCTCCGGAGTGCTGGCATTAAAGGTGAGAGCCACCACATGCAGCCCGGCCCATAACCATCTGAACTTTAAAATGTGTAGGTTAAAATTTCAAATTATCTATGTTGGTGGTCCAGTGTTCTTGTGGTTGAGGCTCTAGTCTTATTAAACTAGACTAGAGGAAAGCAACCTAACTGTACCATGCAACTTAAGACCCAAGAAAGGTCTTTACACTGCCTTTAATGACCTTTGTTTGGTTTTCCTTCAAGTTCCAGGAAAAATAACCACTTGAGAAACTTTTCTGTTTTATGTAAAATGTGTCTAATGGAAGTCGTTTAATACAGGTTATACATACATAAAACTTAATTTCAATACATAAAATCAGAAAAATCTAGTGACTCCGAATGAAGCTCTACCATTGCCTTCAGTAGAAAACACAAATTATCTAATCCAATCCACTGGTTGTCCTTGCCTAGCAACCAGGAAGTACAAGGCCAAATTTAAGGCATGTCTTCAGTTTAAGGTTCCTTCCTGATCTAATAATGATCTTGATCATCTTTCACATGGTCTGCCTTCTTTTGCCACCTTTAGTAATACCTGTTGTGTGTTAAAGTTGTCAGTCTCTTGAAATCATCTTATCAGTCAGAAGACTGTAAATTGGAAAAAAAAAAATTCCAAGATGAGCTCCAGTTAATACAAAACCCAGAGCTGTATGCACTAGTGAGACTGTGGGGAGCAGGTAGTAACTAACGTTTTCTGTGTGTGTGGCAGGGCAGAGTGGTTGTACTGTGTTCATTTTTCGTGGTTCTTATATTACTATATTTAGACTTCTATATGTAGGGTTGTGCTGTTGATTAAACTTTCTTAAAACAGTTGAAGTCTTAGTAATATTCAAGAGGTAGAATGAAGGTGCTTGGTTCAGCAGTCGAGCCCTCGGCTGATGTGCTCTGGGTACACAGAGTACAACCCCTACATCATATTCTAGGAGTAGAACAATTCTTTCTTGGAAATAGCTGCATTTTTCTCTTGTTTACTAACAAATCTACCTCAGACAACTTTCCTTTTCTCACATGTGTATCAGGATGTTAGCACATGTGTGGTGTTGGATTCAACTGGCAGAACTTCTTGGTCTTGGTAAGTAGAAACTTGGGTGACTCATAGGCAGTAGACTTCACCAAAGTCTCACCTTACCATGGATGACAACTCAAGAATGCTGCCTCTTTTCGTTAATGTCGTGTTTTGATCTTTAGTGCTCACTAACAGTGTCAGTCCAGTCCACGGGCTCAAAAGTTGCTGTATGAGTTTGTGTTACAAGGATCCTGATTAAATGAGATTCACCTCCAAAGGCTAATTCCACCGCACGTTCCTTTCCCACTGTTAACATTTTTTGCATTTTAAAGCTTTGGTTTCTTTGGCGTTCTCTAATAGTTAGGCGAGTAGGCATGAATCACATAGGTGGGAGACTCTGAGGTTACAGCTGATACCTGAACTTGCAGGTAAGGACTTTCAGGATGGACACAGGCTAAACATCTGCAGAAACAAAGCATGGTGGAGGAAGAACAGGATCCAGGGTGGAGAGTGAGCAGTGCTGGGATGGATGGGCATGGGCTTCCAAGGTAGTTTGCTTACTCTATAAACTGAACAGGAGGTTCTCGTGATGAAGTTCTTTAGAATGAGACATCTATTTTATCTTTATTGCACTACTTTTCTATGATTTGTGAGATGTTTACCCTGAAACAAAATAAAAATATGAAAAATACCTATTGATCTCCTTTTTGTTTACTTACTTCTTAACTCTTAGAAATGAATCGTCCTTGATTGTTTCTTGCTCCTGACCATCTAACACAGGGACTCTACTGTTTGTTTCTTACTATGTGTGAGACCCACAGGTCTTGTTTTGTATCTACAAGACCATAACAACCCCCTCCCCTGAGTGTTCACATGTGCTAATATGAATATTTCCTTATCTGTCAGTGTTAAAGCCCCTTTGAGTTGTCTTCGGAAAGTGTTGAGGAAAACAACTTGGTGCTTAATATTTGTTGCTGAGTTGGGCAAGTGAGACATTGCCTTGCAGGGAAATGGAGCCTACATAAGGATGCACGGCACATTCGTGCCACTATTACCATTAACACAGTAACAATATGCAGATAATGAGCACCACAGGCCAGAGCAAGGTGGAGATTCCAGATGCTTCTTTGTTAAGATTCCACATTCTATTGTTCCTGACAAGTGTCAGCCTCATTCTTAAAAATGGTTTGTGAATTTCAGAAGACCTGAGTTTGAATGGGGACTGTGTCTTCACTAGAACCATGGTCCTGGGTAAGGTATTTAACTTCTCTGAGTTCTGGGTGGCTCTATTGTTGAAATGGGAATACAGTCTATGCTATGTGATGACTATGACTATTAAGCCAGACAGGATACATAAAGCCACAGACCAATTAATTTTGGCAAAGAACGAACAAATGCTCATCATTTCATCAACCTTTCTGCATGTAAATCTTGGATACTCTTCAAGTCCTATTTTCTAACCTGTAACAGATATTTCTATTGATTCTATATATCAAGGACTATGTTTTTTATTTTATTTTTTAATCACCTAGGACCAGCAAGATAGCTCAGCAGTAAAAGTGCTTGCCTTGCAAGCCTGAAAACCCAGGTTCCATCCCCAAAACCCATGTAAAAGTAGAAGAGGAGGACTGACTCCTAAGAGTCGTCCTTAGATCTCTACATGAGTGCTCTGGCATTTGCCTACTCTCTCTTTCTCCCCCCGCCCCAACAAATCAATCAATCAGTCAGTCAATCACCTCAGAAAGAGGCCAATGAGAGAAAAACATGTCACTGAGTTACTAACTACTGTTGTTTATAATTAGCATCTGGTTAGTTATTTGCAGAATTGGAGAATGACACTAATCTCTTAAATGACAATAATAATCAGCTTTCCATCCACAGAGGTACAACTTAGGATAATAAAACATAGCTGGAGACTGTGTGGAAGGACAGGAGGCAAGGAGCGCTGTTAGAGAGGTACATGGGACATGTGTAGCACAAACACCAAGCCACCCGTGAATGTTTAAATTAAGCACTGTCCACAGGTATCTGCAAAGCTTTCTTGTTGACTGAATACAAGTTACTCAGTTTCCCTTCCATCAGCAAATATCCAAGATCCTCCAAGTATATTAACACCCAAATGTATTCACAGTCCCTTCTTAATAATAGAAAAAACGACTATAAACACACTTTGGATCTGAGGCTTTTTTCTAGATGAGCTGATACTACAATGAGCTGAAGGGGCGGGGGGCAATGAATCACAAGGAAAAGGTAGGAGGTGGAGGGTCTGCTTAGTGAGCACCAGTTTCTCTGTCTTCTCACCAGTAGAAAAGACTACTTGATTCTTCTTAAAATAAATGCTTTAAACATTATTCAGAAAGTAGGTAGACTTTCTGAAAGGAAAAGGCAAGGTAGACTTCCCACCAAGGAAAATGTCTGTTCTCTAGGTGTTATTTTAAATCATAAAATCATAGTTGCTTTCACAGAAATACACCTCTGACAAATGCTTTCCTGCAAAGGACACAGACATAAGGAAAATCTTGCTCTTTTCTTCATTGCCACAGTCTACTGCTAGAGCCAATTTGTAAGGAATACTGTGGTTTGGATGCCCAATCCTCTGCTCCTGGTCCAGGTTATCTAAAGACACAGATCTTGCAAAGTACTTTTTGGATGTTGGCTTTGAGACCTAATTTAAGGGGATCCAGGGACCTCACACCAGGATGTGTGTTCCAGCTTTACCGAAGTCTTTTAAGGTCTCCCAGACCCCTCAGCCCTGCAAGCTGGCCCTAGCCGGCTTCTGGCCCACACTTTTTAAATAATTTCATACCAGGATATCAGATCAGTTGCATTTTCAGGAACCCCAAAAGACTGGATTTGGGAAACTTTAGGACTCAGCAGACTGAGAAGACTGGGGCCTCGGTGGCCAGACTGTTGTCATCAGTGTCTACTTTCTGCCAAGCTCTCACCTCCTTTCCCAGTCAGGTCCATGCTCCCTCCCCAGGGAACATTCTCCAGCCACTGCACTTCTCTGCGGCCTTGCTCACGGGGCCTTGCTCACGGTCTCCTTCATCCAGCATATCTCGCCTCTCCCACCTACCTCGCCAACCCTAAGCAGCATTCAGAGCCCGGCATAAGTTACCCTTTTTGGACAAAGTTGATTAAAAATATTTGCATTTAATGATAGACAAAGTAATTGCTTTTATTACTGACTATGTATACATACATTATATATATATATATGTATATATATATAGTGTATATCTTGTGTGTATAATTTGTAATTTGCTCCAAGTGATTTGTTTTGTCTTCCTGATGTGATAGCTTGCTTCAGCTCAACCCACTTCTTCTGTTCTCTCTACGGTAACAGACACATTGCTAAATGTCTAGTAGGCTCACAGTCAAAAATTCAGGTTTGAGTACTGGGCTTGGTGGTACATGCCTCACATCCTAGTACTTGGGAGGCAGAAATAGATAAATCTCTGGGAGATGGAAGCTAGCCTGGTCTACATAGGGAGTTCCAGGGCAGCTATCACTCCAGGGGGATCCCTGACTCAAAGAACAGACAAACACAAATTCATGGTGTGCCTGTCTGTGTGCAAGCCAGTTAGGGGGCTACCAATCCAATTACCTGGTAGAGGACGTGCTGGGTAGAGACCTCCTCATTGCTCCTGGACTCATGCTGTAGTATGAAGAACTTTCCAAGTCGGAGAGAGAAAAGTTGGGGCCGGTTCCTGCAGCTATTGGTGCTGGAAACAAACAAAATGCAGTTAAGTTCTGTGAGCAGAAGACCAACGAGAGCTTATTTCAGTGTTTCACTTAGCACATTTTTTTTTTACATTTATCTGGGAAGCTTATCCAAAACAATCGTAAGAATGTTGACAATAAAAACAGTCCACACTAGAAAGGCATATTCTTTCCAATGTACCTTTCATCTTCTCTCCATTTATAAAATTAACTTTCTCCAGGGTTACAGCATTCCTGGGTACTTTAAACAAAAATATCTCTTGTGGCTTAGTCTTAAACTTTTTTTGAATGACTGACCCCAATTTTCCCTAGTCTTTCTCACTGTGATCTCAACAGCTTCTCCTCAACTGTATTTTGGAATTCTGTTCTTAATTTTGGTGAGAGCGAATCTATTTGCCTAGGCTACCCCATTCCTGCAAAGTGAACTGTGTGCTTCCCCTTGGCCTGTATCACATGAACTCCCTGTATATATCTTTACCTTCAGGTCAGTCTCACTTTGCGAGTTATGCTTTTACAAAGAAAGTGTCAATGGATCACTGGCATATGCTTTCATTGCATCCTGTCTGTGACTGCTGGGTCACAACAGCATCAGAGACCACATGGCCCATGAAGCAGGATTACTATCCAGTACTTTGTAGAAGATTCAGTTCTAATAATATATTATGATCAGAGCTGAGCCCTTCTAAGATGATTACTTGTATTTTTGTCTTTGTACCTGTAGATGCCTTGTGTACAATAGCTTAATAATATTTTTGAATGAATAAATAATATCTACCAATCTTCTTTTTAAAAAAATATTTCATTATTTTTATTTTATGTGTATGGGTATATTGCCTACATGTATGTAAGTGTACACGTGTGTTGTGAACTATCCACTGAGGTCAGAAGAGAGTGTCAGATTCCCCTGGAATTGGAGTTATGAACATTTGGCAGCTGCCATGTAGGTGCCGGGAATTGAACCCAGGTCCTCTGTAAGAGTAGTCATTGCTCATACCCGCTGAATCAGTCCACCCCCTTTTTAAGATAGGATCTCCCTGTGGCCCCCACTGGCCTGGAACTGGCTATGTAGACCAAGTTGGCCTCCATCTCACAAAGATCTATCTTCCTCTGCCTACTGAGTGCTGGCATTAAAGGTATGTGCTTCCATATCTGGCTAACAATCTTCTTTTAAAACTTTAAAATCTGTGGTGACTCTATTAGTTCAAGTATTCTCCTTTCAGAAATGTTATGCAAAGCAGGGTGGTTGATTCATATACTAATCATATTGTGCATGGTAAGTCCACAAAAAAAAATAAATTAAGTACAAGTTAATACCTAACAGGAGAAAATAATGAGGAACACCACGAGGCATGAATTTCACTCAATAAGTGATTATTGAGGGCCACTATTTCCAAGAACTAGGCCAGGAGAGGAAGGCATGTCCTCACCCATGAACCTGCCACAGGGGAACCTGGCAGATTAAGGTAAAGATAGTTGAGAAGCTCTCAAACAGTCGTTCTGAAGCTGGCAGCAGAAGTGGCTGTCTAACCTAGCTTGGGAAGAAGAGGCTCAAGGGAGTTAAAGGGCCTGAGAAAATGTGAGGCATGCAAAGGATGTTGAAAGGACAGGAGAACTCAGGCAACTGAGAGGGAAGGTTTCTGGATAGAAGAAACAATTTAAAGATAGGAGAACAGAAGATGCTGTCTGGGTTTCCGACAGCTTGGTTAGGGCAGAGGACACAGGGTGGGAAAGATGTGGCTATGGTTAAGTCTCAAAGGATCCGGTAGATTTCTGTAAGGAGTGCAGATCTGAGTCCAGACCATCACATGCTTGTGAGCCAGAATGAACTCAGCATCCTTGTGAGTAGAAATTGCTGTAGCTAGAGTGCCATCATCCCTGACAGCAGGAGGCAACAGGTAAGCACTGGACATTTCATTCACAAGTCAAAGGAAAACCAGCCAATGAGAATGCCACTATCAATTTTGTGTCTATAATTTAAAAATATCTTAATCACAAAACAAGCATGGGAGCAGAGGGGAAGTTGAACAGAACTGGCAAAGCCAGAGAGGCCCATGGGATCTTTTAAGAAGGTAAGATGAGATGGGTGACATGCAAAGCACAGGGATGGGAAGGAGGATGGGAAACCAGATGTTAGAGACAAGCTAGAGGAGGTGGAGGCAAGAAAATAGCTGGAAGCTCACTGTGGCAGCAATGGGATGATTCTCAGGACTGTTGCTTGGCAAACAAGAGAAGATACTACGGACTTGACAGGTATGAAGGACCACAGCAAGAGATAAGAATATGCACTGAGTTGTTTGACTAACAGCAATGACTAAGTCTCAAGCATAGCTGTCACGCAAAAAAGATTTTTACTAAGAATGGAAAATAGAAATTCAAATGCCTGCCTCAAAGACAGGCTCCAACCAAAGGAGAGACTTTGGCTCAAAGTCTTGACAACAGTGTAAACAGATTTCCACTTAATAATGTTGCTTAGTCATTCTATAATTTGCTTTCACATTCAATTTGTTTGCATAATTTCCTCTTTTATTTCATGATCTTTTGCGTATGAAATGGGTCATTATGTAAGGTGGTTCAGGTCACTCATCATCATTGTCTTAGCAGCCTGACATAAAAGAACATGACAGGTACTTGTTCATGCTGTGTGCCTCCTGGAGCCCACCGTCATGTCTCTGGGTAACTAGAGAGCATGAAGAGGCTGCCAATGTCAAAAGTGTGAATTTAGATTGTCTTCACGAATTTCAGAGTGGAGCTGAGGCCTCAGGTTGGAGGAGAAGTTTCCTCATACTGAAGAAAAGGCAGTATCCCTTCCCCAGCTGTGGGAAGCCTGTCCTGGACTGAGGGGACTGAGGGGGAAACTCTGAGGCTTTATGCAGAGTGGCAGACACTGGCCCGGCACTTCCACTGAACACTCTCTTTTGTGTGATCCATCCTAGAAAAATGTCTTTTCCCTCCATCACCTTTTAAAAATATCAAAGGAGGCAGAGTAAGTGAAGGAAGGAGCATGTACACTACCTCCAGGCACATAAAAAACAAGTTAGTCACATACGTGCTCCTTACCCTGTCCTGTATTGCTCTCCTGGGACAGGTGCAGAGCACAGTAATGTGAGGCAGCGAAGCACCAGGTGGCCAAGCCCAGAGTGTTCACTGGACTTCTGGTGAGGGACCTCAGAGCTTGATAAACTGGTGTGTGACTCAGATTTCAAAATATCACTAAGTCTGAGATGAGAAGGAGTTTCTCAACCTGGGTTAAATACACCAAGAAGGAAGAGACCCGAGCTGTGCCTTCTTTAGGAAGTCCTTGCAAGCACACGCTTCTGCCACTGTCTGTGCATTCAGCCCACATAGCACGAAGCACCTTGCAGAGATGGATTCTGATTCCCTTTAATGGGGACAGCATTCTCAGATTCTCCCATTTGGAAAATAGGCAGGCTTTCTGGAGACCATGGGAAGTCACATTCCTAGGAAATACTTTATTTACTTTACCTAACTGAATCTTTAAAGCAACCTTCTCAGGAAAGTACATCTTTAAATGAGGACTACTACATTTTGGATTGAGATGCTAAAATTGACATTAATTACAGAAAGGCAAAAGAGAGGGAGAATCAGTGTAAAATACTGTTCCTCACTGACCCATGCAAGGAACGAGCCTTGAACTTGAGGTAATAGGCAGGCATATAACATCTCAGTCCCCAGAAGGCTTTTGCCCTAGGTGGACCCTATCTACCTCAGCTGCACTCACTGCACTAAATCTTGCAGAGAAATGCAAGGGATGTGTTGGGGCTGCTGGGAAGAGTCACAGATCACACAGGCTGAGCAGAAGAGCTGGCACTGAGGCCACACCCTGCAGGATAAACAGATTTAAAGGGTCAGAAGAGGAGATAGGAGGGACCTTGTAGACAAGGACAAAACATACACCTACGTTTGAGGTGGAAAGTGTTAAGAGTGAGCTGGAGGATCCTGACAGTTCCTGAGTAGGGCAGTAGAAGGTACAGGAATTGTTATAGGGATGCTGAGGATATAACTGAATACACACAAGGAGGCTAAGGATCTGAAGGTGAGGAAGACTGACACAGGAGAGAAAGAATGAAGACTAGACTGGACTATATTGGCAAGAAAGAAAGTAGCATGTACAATAGATACCTGACAAAGGTTTTGGAATAGCAAGAGTTAGATATCTCAGAAGCTTATTCTCATAAATAAGTAAATGATCATATTCTTCTAACAAATACAAAGCATCAATAGGATGTATATCTTCTCCCTAATAAAGGTATTAGGTCATTTTTTTTTTTTGCTAGTTAGGGAGCTAATAAAAGTTGTCAAGTGTTGCATGATTTGTTCTAAGTCTCTTAACTTCTGTCCTGCTCATGATTTTACGTTAGGCATCTAAGGCTTCTTGGATAGTTGAAGAGATTACAGAGTCCCTGTCAATCAAGTATGGACTCATGACAGAAGGGCTAGACCAACTCCTGCTCTTCCTTTCTGTTCCATATATTGTCAAAGTTGATTTTGCTTCATTTATACTTAACTGTAGACTTATGGTGCTTAACTATGTAACATGTAATGTTTTCTCTCCATGTAGATTGAGTTACATTTTAAGGCTATAAACAGACATCATGAGAGATAAAATGAAGTGCTGGTCTAGGACCAGGAGAGGTCTAGTAACCCCTCTGTAAGTTGGTTAAGTCAATAAAATTCTCTGAGCTTCATAGTTCTAATAATAATCATGACAAACATGCAACCCCTCCCATGACTGCCAGGATCACCATCACAATTTATTAGGCATCTTTCATGGGCCAGATGCTGGATATTGGAGTAAGATATTTAAACCCATCATCATATTTATCCTCACAATAGTAAGGAACTGAGGTACAAAGAGGAGGAACAATTTTACCAGCTCAGGGAGACTAGAGGACAGACCGCATGACCTTTCATCCTCTAGACGCAAGAGTTGCTTCTCTGCTCTGAAACAGCTTGCTACCATTAGTATAGTCGATGATCAATAACTATATTTTGAGTTAAGGAGAGTAAACAGTTATCATCCCCACTCATTCCCCTCAACTTGAAGTCAGGCAAAATGAGACTGTATTCCATAAATACGCAGAAGCATAGAGAAGAGGGCCTCCCTTCTGAAGCCACTCCTCTAGTCCAAGTGTCTGTTCACCAAGGAGTTTTTCTCAAAAGGTTAACTTTGGCCATTGTGCCTTCAGATGTTATTTCTAAGTCCGGCATCTCCCCTTCCCCCTCTTTCCTGTCATGAGTAGAATGTACTCTTTGTGTCATTTCTTAATAAATGGTTTGCTATTAAGGAATCATTATAGTAATGTGGGCTATTGGAAGAAAGGGGTTACTTTAGTAGCCAACCCTCTTAATGACCTGCTTTTCTGTACACATTAGTAGTTGGATAAGGTTGTGGTTATTGAACTTCTGCCATCCACCAGAGACAATCTGTTCAGGCTTGCATTGTTGGAAAGAGAGGACCATGGGAAAAAAAAATTCTATCCAAATTTCCAAGCTACTTTGCCTAGGAGATGATGGTGCACTTAATTTACGACTTGTTCAACAGAACTTGGCAGGAAGCATTATGTCTACCTGCCTACCTGTGTGTCCAGCCTACTGCCAATGGCACTCGCCTCTGAGAGGCCACATTCTCTAGGATACACTGTGCATTTAAGCAGCACTTTCAGTATGCCAGGCATCACTCCTTAAAGGCAGAGAACAGGATACGAAAACCTTTGCCCTCTTGGGGCTTTCATTCTATGGATTAAACATTATAACTGTTCCTTCCTGAAGTTTACATCCCTCTCCAAAAAAATGGAGCAAGGGCAATAAATCCCTTCCAAAGATTATCAGGACTCAAGTTCCAACTCATAAAGTAACTATGAAAAATTAAGATGTGTTTTTCTTTCAGTTGCACGATATAAAGCCCTCGCAGAGAGTTTGAGAACTTGTACTTTTGAGGGCCGGGGACTCCAAAACAGCATACAGCTCTGTGGCCCGCAGCAATTTCATGTTGTTTTGCATTCCATTGGCAAAGGTCTTATAAGAAAGTCTATGTCACTGGCACAAAAGGAATGAACATGGGAAAATACTTGTTCTTCTTTCTATCAAAGGCACAGTTGTAAGACACACAAAGCTATGAAAACTCAAGCGAAACTGTAGTCATCGTTAAAGGAAATTAACTTGGAAAGTAATTTATGGCAAGAAAATCCAACTCCTTTGTTATCTCCTTTTTACTGTAATATGTTTCCTGAACACTGCCTAAAAGAGAGGGGGCTTTTAGAACGAAAAAAAAAATAAGTATAGTAAAATTAACTCATTTTATCAATTTGTGCTTTCTGCCAGAGTTTCCTGACTGTGGCTATGAGGGGCTGTAAAACTGATGAATTTGCATGGAAAAAAGAAACTAGTGTAAGTAATTTGTATAAGAGGTAACACGGACATAGACTGCTATAATTCAGACACCCTGCAGATAGCAGACTGCTGCAGTGTGAGCAGTTATGGTCTAGAAAAATGACCACACTGCAGTCAGTCTGACTTGAATGGAAATCAATCATAAAGGTACTTTCTCTGAAGCTTCTACACCACAGTCTTCAGCAAGTCCTTTGCCAAGCAGATTTCTGGTCTGTAAACTCTGTGCTGATCTCCCCTTTTTACCCTTGTTTTTAAAGGATGTGGCTAAATGCAGGCTAGGAGTTGGGTTTTTCAAGCAGGAACATAAAAGGAAGGCTCTGAACTAAAACATGGATTTCCCTCCATGTGAAAATGAGCTTGCCTGCTATTAAAAGATCTAAGCAGTGCTTTATCTGAAATGTTGTGCTAGGTGCCAAAAGCCAACGGCATGCTTCACCTCAGGAAAGGTGGCTGCTAGCACAGAGATCATTTCGCTCACACAGCTATGAACTGTGGACCCAAGTTAAGGAACATGTGTGTGTGTGTGTGTGTGTGTGTGTGTGTGTGTGTGTGTGTGTGTGTAGGTGGGGATGGAGGGATGTGAATGGATGAATCTTCATTTTTGAAAAAAAATTTCAATTTTATTACAATAGGAACAGTCTACTTACATCTGCCCTACCTTACTGTGAATCATGAAGATGGTTTTTACCTTTCATGGGTAACTACTATGAGTTTAATTTGCAAGTTCTTTCTACTCAGGCACTTTATTGCATAAAAAAAGCTTAGTCCTGGAGGCTGACGAGCTCAGACAGATGCCCCATGGAGGAAGGGCCCATCTGCTGCATAGTCCTCTATCCCTCTTAGCACACAGCACACAGCACAGGTTGATTCACAGATTACATGCGTAACACATGTTTACTGAACTGAACTAAAATCTTCAGAGCATGCTAATGAAAAACAGCAAAGAACTTATGTCTACTGATCTTCATTACGTACCAGGCAGTATGCTAGGTATTTTATCTAAAACATTTCATTTCATCCAATACTCTCCCTACAGATCTATTAACATTACTGTCATTTACAGGTGAGAACATGAGCTGTATGTTTTGTAACATACTCAGGACTAGTCAGGGATTTGATGTCAGGTATTTCCTAGACAGCTGCCTAAAGACACAGGGTAAAAGCCACATTTCTGCTCTCTCCTGGTCTCTCCTTCCTCAGCAATTACTAGGGAGATGAATTTAATGAGGTTCAAGTTACTACCCAGCACGTAAGTGGCACAGCTCGATCACTCTCATTCTTCCCACTTCTTTGTTCCAGGTTTTCAACTGAGGGGAGTCAGCATGTGCTCTCCTGGACAGAGGCCTGACCTCTGGACAGAGGTCTGGAAGAGCAGCCATGAGGGGTGAAAGAAGCTGCCTGATCTCTTGCATTAGTGGCTTCTGCCTTTGGGACCAGAATTGATTTTCTACATTTCATAGCATCATTTCATCTTCGCTTTTGGTTGAAGTCAAAGGTGGTACCCCTTTAGTATAAAATACAGCCTTAGCCATGGCATTCAGTCTTCTCTGACAGAGGATGGCTTTGATGGACTAAGAGGTCTTTTCACCACAATGATCTATAAACCATGGAGGGGACTGTAAACATAAGCCTGTTCCCCAAGAGTAGTCTGGTACTGTCTGACCATTAACTATATCAGCAGCGTCCCTTCCCAATAACACACTAATCCAGATGTCAGAATTTTCACCAAGAACTGCTTAACTTTTTCCTCTTCCACCTATCGAGGAATCCTGGGTGTTAAAATGTACTCCTGTAAATCACATGCTGGATGGTTCAGTTTAGCATCTGACGTACAGTAGAGCTTTGCTGAGTGTGCTCTGTCAGTCTCGTCCTAGACGTGCCTACAGGGCAACTGCCAGTAGCCTCTCCAGCCAGTGAGGGTTAGTATCAGATTCCAGACCAACCCTTAATGTTATTTGTGACCTTATTGTGCAGTAATAAAGGATTTCTATCAGGCTTTTGGAAATCATAAAAGGCCCTTTAGCTTCCAAAAGTCACTTATTAGATATTAATATCTGCTCTTAAAAGTGAGGCTTATGAGCACATAAGGATTTACTAAAAAGCACCAGATCAGTAATGGTCTCCCAAATTTTTGTTCATAAATAGAAGAAAAATTTTAAATTTCTGCAGAAATAAGAATTATCTTAAAATGCTGATACAAGAATCCAGTCATGGCTGGGTACTTACAAGCTTGTACTGTGCCAGTATCAGACTGAGAACTTTGAAATGCCCCATAACCTGTTACATGCCCATTAGTTACCCAGAGTACAGCAGAAATATAGTATGTGGCTAAATCACGAGGAAAAAATAGGTTCTAAATGGACGAATGAAGGCTAGTATTGACATGCTCTTACTCTGTCACAACCGTTAGCTCAGAGGGGCCACTATGATGGCTATAATAAACCAATTATTAGAACATAATTCTAAAATTGGTCATCCTTAATTATACACACAGGCATGTTTTTAAAATAAATTTGCTGGTAGTAGTCAGTGCAAGGATCAGCTCTGCACACAAAGCGGATGATCAAGGGCAAAGGCTTTGCTCAGTAATGATCACAGTAATTACCATTATTGAGCCCCCACTAATCCAACACAAGTGTCACCTACTTCACCCTCTAACATTCCTCAAGTATCATCACTTCAGCATTCAGACTGATGCTCATCACACAGCTGGGACTTTAAATACTTTGTATTAAGTAAGTGATTACAATTTATGAAGAAAACACAGATGAGGAACATTATGAATATTGTCCAAAGTCCTACAGTCACTAAGTTTCAAAACTTCATTCTTAACTCTAAACCCTGAACTCCTGTTCAAGATCTTCTACCTTGAACATGGAAGCCCATGTTATAGACAGGAAGCAGAAGCAATGAGCTACCTGGAAGAGCTTAGAAATAGATGGACCTACAGAGACCATGACAACAAATTGGCATACATATCAAGGTATTGTGTGCTTTTCTTTTTTTTCCCCTAGGTCCAATCTTTATCATAATAAGTGTCTCAAATCTGGTAAATTTAGTTGAGGGCAGACAGCAACGACCCCAGATCCTGATCTGAGTACTTGTACTGTGAGTTCTAAGCAAGAAGACAGCAGGAGCACAGTGTAACAGAAAGGAGAGGATGCTCACGCACAGCATTACCTGTCATTTTAAGTACATGGTGCTCGAGTTCTAAGTTTAGATTGCACAGTGGTCCAAATATGATGGCCAGGGCATAAATCCAACACAGGGTATGTACACGTGACAAGCAGTAGGGCTGAGTCAACTGAAGACAAAGTCAGCTCATGGGGGGCACCTCTGCACCTCAGTTTAGTCACCCATATGTGAGGTGGGATTCAGAAGAAATGGCAGAGTGGTAAAAATCTCTATTCTGTTTATCTTATTTATTGCCAGCTTTACCATCCAAACACTCACCCCAAATGAGTCAAGGGAAAAATGTACAACAAAACATTCTTCTGAACTAATTCAATTTCAGTATTTATTTTGAAAATTTATTGAATTATACTAGAGGAAACCTGATAAATTAAGCCATCCAGACTGATCTATTTTCTTCTAAGAGTGTGGCAATATTTATTATTTTATCTCTGTATGAGGGGTTGATTAAAACTTGCAATGCTGTAATATATTTAGAATAAGGCTGCTTAGATGGGAAAAATGCTTTTAATGGGGTCAATCAGCATTTCTTATCATATAACTTACAACAGATTTTCTTTAAAAGCTGTATTTTGGAAATAGGGCATTCAGCCTCTTGTCTACACACCATATCTTCCTTCTAGAAGAGGTCGCACTGACTTCACATATAAAATGTCTGATGTTCATTTTAAAATTACTAGTAGAGCCTACTATTGACCATCTAATTATGCCGAGTTCCATTTATAAACATAGCTAACCACTAAGTTTATGGAGACTTTTTGTGCTGCTTTAATAGGATATTGATCGAGAGCATAGTTTGAGTGGCCTGCCATTGAATTGTGTAATGGCAATCAAAGGCAAGGTCACACAGCAACTGTTCATGCTGGGCTGCAGTCTAGTTTTTAGTATCATCATTTTTGTTTCTTCCTTTATTGCTCAAACACAAACAGCTTCTTTCAAATGAAGACCTTGCTTAAGAATATCAATTATTTAAAATTAATTTCCATGTCGTGATCACTGTTATAGTGTTCCTTCACAGAGCAGAGAACAACAAACCACTTGCTCAGACAAGAAGTCTCAAGTCTATTCTGCTTTTTAAAGACCCAAAGGACTGCAAATATTTAAGTGGCATCCCCACAAGACCGAATGCCTGGGACTTCTTACCCAAGACCCATTTCTTCATTAGTCTACTCCCCTAAGGACAATGTGTATCTTCAAGTTTGAACTTGTTGTTACCAAAGTCTCATTTTCTTATTGTGCCTCACGGCTGAGTTAATTCTATTTTAGTAGTACTACCATGTCAGGTTAGACTCTGCCCAAAAGTTCTTATGAAACTGTTGGCTTAAAAAAGAAAAAAATTCTATGTGCATGGATGTGGGGACAGAAACCACTAGGGACTTAAAAGAAAGTTTAGAAATGAACTGTGTTTGGAACTCCATGGCGATTCCTGTGTGTGAATATCAACAGCTTCCTTCCCAAAGCAGGAAGCAGCCACTAGGGTGCCATCTCATGCCAGGCTGAGGAATAGACCCACTCCATTCACTGCCACTTTCCATTAACAAACAATGCGGGAACCCTGATGTCCACCGGGCCGCCGGCTTTGTGGCAGAGCCAGGGCAACTCAGCTGTTGGATTTTAATAGATTCTGCAGGCGGGCAGCGGGAACCAGAGCAGAGGCTGGGTAGCTGCGAGTGGTTTTCACACCCAAAGACCAAAGACGCTAAGGCTGGCCACTGCGGCACACCGAGAATCCTGGCTTTGCAGAATTCCAGGGCTGTGAAGTCACTCCGAGCCACGGAGTTTACTTAACCCTTGCAGCCAGCTCGGGTGTACAAACCACTGCTGGCCATCCGAACCGCCAGGCCAGAGGCACAATGGCCTGTGTGTATCTGCGGTTTTACTCCTTCCCTCTGAAGCCTTTTAAGAGTTCAGTCACTCCAGCAACTTCAAGAAAAACAGAGTCAGCACTTTAGAAGGAAATGAGCAGTAGAGCAGTTTGGGGGAGAACTTTCTGAGTTCACACCAGGAGGGACATTTGGCAGCCTCAGAGCACATACTTTGAGGAAATACTGGTGCAAGATAAACAAGAGTGGGCCTGACAGACAGCCCTTGAAAAAGTGACAGGAGCCAGCAGAATAGGCTCTCCGTGGCAGCTTACGAGGGAGGCCAATCTGAAAATGCCTTTACAAAGCTTTGTGTGAGAAAGCAGCATCTCAGCAGATGGCTCCTGTCTCCTTCTTCATAGGATTATGCTAAAACAATGTCAGTGATTCAGAACCACACTGTCAGCTCCCGCAAGCCCCTTCTTCAGCCCCACACCGAACGCCTGTCTTTTTCTCTAGCCCAGTGTGCGTGGTTTGTGCTGTCTCCCTCCCATGGATCAAGGTAATAAATAACTAGAACTACTTTCAGATGGTCCTAGCACATGTGGAAAAGGAGCCACAGAACAAATACACACTTCATGCTATAGTGCTTCCTTTCCTACAAAACTAGAACTCTTTTGCCTTCTACAAACATTCGATAATAATGTCGAAAATTAAAGGGTGCTGGCAGGAGGCCAGGGTGAGCAGGAGTTCATGGTGCCTGCAGCTCCCTTGGCCAGCAGGAGTTCCAAGTCCAGCAACTCCCCACATCTGATCTGGGGCATTTAATGTCAAGCGGCCTGGCTGGCTAACTCTTGCCTAGGAATCTGTGAGGTTGAGCCAGCTGCTTTTACTGGAGTTTCTCTGTTGTTGCCACCTTGGTAGTAACACTATTACAAACAACACAATTAGCACATAGTTATTTCAGTGAATCTCTGTGCAAGTATCAAAATAGCACCTCCCTCCTAGATTACAAACCAACTGGAAACCCTGTAGAAGTATAGATTTTTACAATCAGATTTAAAACTGAATACCAGTGGCTGGAAAGAGAAAGGAAGGCTATCGTTACTGCATGCTAGGAAGTCTCCAGAGTCATAACTAGCTCTGACTGTGCTGAGGAGGCAGAACAGGTGGGGCTGGGACACCAAGGCAGAGATTCAGGAGGGGCATGAAACTCTGACAATCTACTTGAGGGGCAAAACTACAAAGACATCATAAAGGTGTGTGTGTGCTGGGGTATGAATAGGTGGAACGCCATGCTTTCAGGACAATGAGACTGTCCTATATGATACATCATAATGGATACGTGCTGATACATATTTGTGGAGACCTCCTAGAAATGTATAACAGGAACAAAAGCAGAAAAATGAACCCTCATGTAAACTAAAGGCTTTAGTTAATAACTGTGTCAATATTGAGTCATTGATGGTAAGATTGTAGCATACACCAAAAGCTCTTAATAATATGGGAAACTGTTAGGGACAGGGCATAAGGGACTCTGAAAATTATAAACCTAAAACAGGTCTAATGCACATACACAGAGAGAGAGAGAGAGAGAGAGAGAGAGAGAGAGAGAGAGAGAGAGAAGAAGACTGGGATATAGCTTAGTGGTATGGCACTTGCCTAGCATGCTTGAGTTTATAGTTTGATTCATAGTGCAACCAAAAATTAAAAATATAAAGCATATTAATTAAAAAAATCACATCTGAAAAAAAATCTTGATAAAATTTTATTTTACTTGCTTTATTTTATATGTTAATCCTTTTTTAAAAAATGTACTAGTTAAATTAAAGGTATATCACCACAACAAGAAATGAATACTCAATAAAATCCCAGCCTCCTTGGGTCTATTTCATTCTATAATGCAGTTAGAGAAGCAATCATAACACATGCCTGTAGAGGTTTGGCTGAGCACAACAAAAGAGAGAGCAAGATGCTGCACATCTGTGTGTACCACAGCATCCTTCATCTGTGTAAAGGGACACTGGCCCAGCCACAGGAGCACCAGCTGAAGCAGTGTCCACAAATGTCTAGCACAATGCTCAACACGAGCTGTATGCCTGATAAATTCTTGATCACATACTAACATTTCACATGCCCCTAACAGGGCTAATATCCGAGGTTTAATCAACATACTGCCAGTTAGCTTATTTCTAATTCAAGGATGCAGAATGCTCCCCATTTGTCAGCAAGAAGTTCACCCCCTGAAGCTCTAAAATATAGGCTCAGCCTTCCACATAGGGGAAGGATGAAAACGGGCCTCACAGCAAAGACTCCATCCACTTCTTCAAGTAGCTTCAGTGGTATGCCTTTTAGAAAGGGCATGCAGGTGAAGGACCGAGCTTGGGGATCCCTATTCCAGCAGCCAAGATGATCTGCTGGATATATGTAAAATAAGTCCTGACAAACCTAGATTAAAGATCTACAAGGAAGAGGGGTCTCTAGGATCCAGTCTACCAGTTTGGACTGAAGTCACGGTTTAGCTGACACAGCCTACTCCCACTCTTGCCAAATAGTTTCCGTCAGCACAAGGCCATGTGTGAGTGAGTCCTGGAGCGATTACACGGCAGTGTGCAGAATCAAAAAGCGTTCAGGAGCTGAAGGATGCTCATAATTCTAGGCTTCAGCTAACCAGTCCCCTGCCCTACCCCTAGCAAAGAAACAGCCCACCACCCTCTGCACCCTTAGCTCCGAGGGAGGGCATCCCCTCTGGCAGTCTGGAAGGCAAACTAGAATTCAGTTGGCAACCATGCTGCCTTAGACTGAGTGGAGGACTAATCAAGGGTGGCTAGGAGTCATGACAAGGACATCTGGGAAAGGAGGTAGGGGATGCTGGGGATGGTTCTGAGCTCCTGCTAAAGATGGCAAAATACAAGCATCAGAGAAGCCACAGCAGAATGGAATGGTCCAGGGCTGTACTCTTAGAGCAAAAAAGGGTTAAAACAAAACAAAACACAGCTATGCTTGAATCTCAATAAAGGCTCAATAAATATTCTTCCCTTGTAAGGCTGTTATGATTGATAGGCTCTGATATATACATTTATGATTATTATTAGTAACATTTTAAGAAAAATATACACTATTGATTACTTTAAAAAGTCTTACAAAGTAAAAAATATATACACATGCACTGTTATCTGTCTGTGGCAAGTAACTAGCTAATCAGCCATAGAATATCTGGGCAGCATATGTGCCTTGGTCCAACAAAGCCATAGAGTTCCTCTTGAGCTGCTTAAGACTTTGAAGGCACTTTAAGACAACAGCAGTTTCTCCATTGCTGGTCCCACTGCCTCTCCCTGAGGATTCCAACTCTGCTATGCATGTGTACTCCAGTGTCAACGGCAGTCTCTCTGATTCCCAGAATTCCAGCACACACACACACACAGTGACCTTCCTACCATTTTCCATCTTCAGTCTTGTACTGTACATTATTTCAAACTTTTGTGAGCTGGACTAAGAGCACAGACTTTTGCCATACTGAGACTTTGCTGAACCATTTACTCACTATTCAACTTTAGGTAAATGATATGAATAGATACTTAGTTTAGCTCATCTGTAAAAATGGGGTAATTGGCATCTCATGAGCATGTTGTAAGGACTAATTGATTCAATATCTTCAAAGGCCTAGCATAGTGCTTGGCAGACAGTGAATGCTCAAGAGTCCCTGGATTTTCCTCCAACCATACATCATAACCCACTTTTTGGATCTTCAAGATTCTTCCAGCCTGTGAGGACTAAAACAGGAGCTCAAAGAATCCAAGTTTTGAAGATAAGGTTGACATGACTTTCCTGATCTGGCATCACATTGGGAGGATAACTGGTTTACCCAGACATTCTTGCAAGCTTGTAACACAGAGAATGGGGGCTATGAACTCCCTTCCATTCCACAAAAGATTGATGTCATGTTTAACTACAAGTCCTTTTCAGTGGGTAGGGGACAAAAGAGTAAACTTATAACAGTTGGTATTTATTTTTTAATTGAGACTTCAAATATGACAGTCATTCTAGGCTTACTTTAAAAAAGAGAAGTTATTGACTAGGTGTGATGGTGTACACCTTCAGTCCCAGACCAGTGGAAGCAGAAGTAGGTGGATCTCTATGAAATCAAGGCCAGCACAGTCTATATAGTGCTGGGTTACCAGGAGACACTAGACTCACTCTCTCTCTCTCTTTCTCTCTCTCTCTCTCTCTCTCTCTCTCTCTCTCTCTCTCTCTCTCTCTCTCCTCTCTCTTTCTCTCAATAAATAATCAAAACCCCCAAACAAACCACAGATATTCATGAGAGAAGGCGTGTGTGTTTGTGTGTGTGTGTTGTGTATGTGAGAGAGACAGAGAGACTCTCTTTGGAGACAGAGACAGAGAGACAGACTCCTGCACTTCTTGAATTACCTGGCTTATACCATAACAAACACACAATCAATGGGCCTTTGATCCACAGAACTGGGTGGGGGTGGGTCATCTCCACTAACAGCTGTAGTTGTTATTGACAAGCTGGTAATGGTCATGCTGCACTGTGTCACTCATACTGAGAACATTAGCATTGTGTAAAGGTCAGAAACAAATTCTCTTAAAATGCAGATGTTCTTACAAATTAGAGGGAAGATCTTTTCAAGCCAAGTTCACACTTTATACTCAGAACTATGGGAGACAATCGTGATCCATCCTTTCCCTAATGTCTCACATTACAATATTTATTTTTTCCTGGATTAAAAATCTTGGCTTGTCCACAAACTAGGTGGAACATTTCTTCTACAGAAAAGAACAAAAGGGGGCTTGTGAAAGGCTTTGATGTCTCTAGGAGGCCTAGTCAAAGGAAAAACACAAAGGTAAGATAAATCTGGACCAAATCAGAGCAGAATTATACTTACTTTGTGACACTCTTACTAGTTCAGTCACACTGAAAACACCTGAAGTGACAAAACTGTCCTGGAAGCCCAAATGTCCTGCGGAAACAAAAGCAGAAGGAAACCAGTGTCATAAACAGAAAACGTTTGACAACAGAACTGTCGACCTTCATCTCACTATGATTAGGCCTGTGATGCCTAATCTCATACCCCATCCCTTGGTGCCCCCGTGGGAGGGCACAGTCATTCCGTAACACAGCTTTGGGGCTGAGTCTGGAGGCTGTGGAAAGCTATGACACAACAGCTGGGTGATTTTTGAGATGGTTAAAAAAAAAAATCAACAGGAAATCTGAAACAAAAGAGAATTTAAAAGAAATGGTTACCCTAGGTGACCCCTGAGGCCTTAACAATGAGGATGAACACAGCATCCCTCGGGGTCTCCCAGGACAGCCAAGTTCAGTAATGGTTTGAAATACTATTCTCCACAGAAACATCTGATCAGGATTAGCTATTCACTCATTTAAATCAAGCAAGGTTTAAAGACATTCCCTCTACAGAAAGACTTAAAAAAAAAAAAAAACCAGAAAGGAAATGCAAGTTCAGTTGTTAGAACATGAGAAAACTAATTATTTTGTGCACAAACAAAAATTTAGATTTGTTTAGATAACAAGATATTTTTTGTGTTGGCTGATTTTTCTGAGAAAAGAAATAAATGTTTAAAACCTTGCTTCATCTTGAATTTTGTATTTGCCTCATTTTTGTTGAATATAATTGATTGTCCTCAAGATGTCTAATTTTACATCTATCCTGGATGATACATTCAGGGACATAAAACTTACAAATAGTAGCGGACACACAATCTACAACAGGAGGCTACCATTCCTGCCTCTGTAATTTGTATTCTATGAGCCTCACACAGGTAGCTTCTACTTGAGAAATTTCCCAGTGAAGTCAACTTAATCTTTACTTACTTTAAAATTTGACTCACAGAAGCAGTTGTTAGCAGAAGAAGAGTTTTTAAAACCTATTCTCTGCAATAAGACATATACTTTGAAGAGATACAGCATAAGAAAATGGTCCATCTGAATGTACAGCAAATCCATAAGTAATGTGAAAGTTTGATAAAAGCTAGGTTTTATACACTACTAAGAAGAAGTAAATTTACTTGTATCAAGAGCATATGAATCAAAAAGTTTATTAAATGCCATGCACATAAACTTGCAAAAAATAATGTTTTAGGGATCATAAATGGACCTATAAATTTTTCTTTACAATAGATTTTTGAATAAGTAAGATTTTTACTGAGGCTTAAAATTTTCAGTTAACTTTTATATAACACACAATCTATGGTACTTAAAATAATTCTAAATTTTAGGCTGTAGAGAAGTTATAATCTGCTTTTTAAAACTAAATGGCCAGAGTTCACCTTAAACTGCTAAGGACTTTCACCTGTCTAAGCAACCCACAGTCAGATATGTCTAGGGGTTTCTTATTTGATAAGTGCTAGAGTGCTGTATCTTGGATTAGGAGAACTGAGAAGTAAAAAAGAAACAAAAATCAAATAAATATTCTCTTGAAGAGGTCTTGTCAAAGCAGATCATAATATTTCTTTTTTACTGGGACACTGTTAAGATGACATTTATCCCATAGATCATAACAAAGGAAATCCAGCTACAATGTATACTAAAGCAGACTCAACACACAAAAAAACAGGAAGAAGTTCACAGTAGAACGGGCAAGCACACATTGATCTCCGGCTCTTGATCTCCTTTTGTCCCATGGGTTACAGGCTGATACTTGTTTTACTACCAAATTCTGAAAGCCCTTACTTTAAGGAAGGACTAAAAAGACTTTCTGAACTGAGTGAATATAAACGTAGGTCCCTTAAGCCTGCCACCCTAAAGCAAGTGGAGTTTAATGCAAGGACTTGGGGGAACTGAACAAACTGATGCCCTTGCCTGGCTGTTCCTAGTCTTGTGCTGCACTAACTAACCCACCTCCTGAACAGCTGAAGTGGCTCTATCTTCGCTTCTCCATCTCCCTCAGTTCTACTTCTTCCCTCTTTCCCATCTGTGCACCTGTAATTCCTAAATTATTTTATCTAGTGTCATGGCATCAGCTATAAGTTTAAACTGTGACATTTGTGAAAACTAGATTTGTTCACTACAGGAACCTTAATGACTCAAAGTAGAAACTATTTGTAAATGAAAAGATGAATAAAGCTTTAGGTCAAGGATGCTCAAATCCCATCCTTTTGCTAAGGTCTCTCCTGGATTTGAAACCTGTAATTTAAATGCCTGTTGGTATTCTATTCTGACAGCCCATAGGTAGCCTGAGACCCCAACATGTCCAAACTGGAACTGCTTTTGTTTTTGCTTTTGAACACTTTATTTAAATGAATCATCCATTGTTAATTTAGCTTCCTCTGTTTTCATGTTAGCCTGACTCTGGCATCTTACAATTACCCAATCCAATGAATCCTCACCAATTCTACTTCCTGTCTATCTCACTCCACGATGCATTTTCCACCTCACCATGACTTGAGGCTTAGGGTCTTCTCACTTCTCAATAGCATGATGGGGGAACCTCCAGACTATCTCCAGTCTACCATCAGTCTTGGTTTCCTCACAAATACAGTCTTCACTCTGCAGCCAGAGCTCTCTTATTGACAGGCAGATCTTGACCATCTACTTAGCAGATATCCTGAGTACCTGCCATATGCCAGGTACTATGCTGGATACAGAGTGGCTGCTTTCAGAGACTTTGCAGTTTGGCAACAGAGACAATCAGAAGCATTTAGAATGGGTTACTTGAAAAAGTATAACTGGTAGAAATTACATGAAGAAAACAAGAAGGAAGAGCATTAGAAAAGACAGTTAGGGAAGATGTTTCTAAAGATGGCTAGAACAGGAGGAAGAGCAGTCTTCCGGCAGAGGGATGTGCAAAGCCTCTGAGGTGAGGAAAGAAGTAGAGAAAAGGCTGAGACAGATGCAATGTATTCAGTGCATGGCAGCCTATCAACGTCTTGCAAGAGTCCATGGGGTGTAGCACAAACTGCTCTTGGGGGATTCCTCACCTGCTACCTTCCTTCAGGACTCAGCTACGTTGTCACCTCTGTCTACAATCTTCCCATGCTGACCTACCTCTATTTTCAGAGGATTGCTTTTTCGCTTCCTTCCAATTTAACCAAATGTCCCATGCACAGCTCTAACACAGCACCTGGTACCTGCAATGGCAATTTTCCTTTTCTCTTCTATTGAGTGTGAGTCCTTTGACCTAAAAGAGTCTCTTTTGTGTCTCTGTGGCTCCAGTACCTAGGCAGGTAGCTGGCAGGTGGTAACTACTCCAGAGATGCCTCTGACTGAATAAAACTCTAACTGGCCTCACTTTTGAATAAAAACGGTCACAGAACTGCTTTCTGTCTTATTCTCTTACTTCTTGTAATAGGGTCGAACTGAAACTGAGCAAATCTGCACTCAAAAACTAAACCATCCAAATAAAACGCACCTTCCACATGCTCTTCCCAAACTGAACAGGACCAGGACGGGAAGGACAATCCACTTAGACGGGGCTCCCAGTGGAGAAAGGAGCATTGGTTTCTCTGATAAGAAAGTCCTGGATGTATGGTGTGGCTGTTACTGTGGTCCATGTTTTGGGAAATCCAAAACTGGAGTCAAAGTACAGCATTATTTAATGGGCATTTGGCCCCCTTTCCCCAAATCTAGTCCCACATTTAAACTAGGATCTTGTGTGATCTTGAGATATTCATTGCAAAAATTATTTCATTCTCCTCTCAGCAACCAGCCCTCCAGGTCGATGCAGAAGGTCAAGGTGCTCGTGAATGTATGCAAGCCAGAAAACTGGAGAGGGCATAAGTATATCGCAGTTTCTGATGGTGGCGTAACTTCACAGCATAACCAACTTATCAGATAAATTATAGTTTGTCCCTGACAGACAAAAGGTTTGTGTAAACACTCCATTTAACTTCAAGTGGCTGGTTTGTTTCTTCATCAATTACTTGGAAACCTGCTGATGAACTCTGTTAGAAGACAGCAATGAGACGTGAAACCCAAGAAATGATGGAAAAAGTGATGTGGCTAACGTAATTACTAAGCAACCCGAGCAGATTAATACTTTGTTCTCACACACACGGAATCATAAAAATGACTCGCAGGGAAATTACGCATTTGGTTGATCTACTTTATTACAAAGTGAGAGAAAAGTGGAAACGAAAATAAAAAGGTAAATTTAAGCAGTCTGGAATTCAGATGTTATTAGCATTAAAAGATCTCAGTCAGAGAGCTGATTAAACACTACTGAAGGGTCTCAAGATTGATGTTCTGAATAGGGCCTCTCAGCAGTGACTGCAGAACACAGACTGCCGTTAGCATGCCATAGATGCACGCGACGCTGCTCTAAATCCTGAACTGATGTTCAGGAACAACTGCATGGGAGACTGAAGCAGCAGAGGCAGCAGAGGCTCCCTTTTCATTGTGTATTAACTGGCTAAAAAGTTCATTCACCGAAGTCTTGTTCAATGAATTCCCAATTAGCGGAGAGGTTTCAATACCTGGGAGTCAGTGAGCAGAGATGAGCTTTTCTCATGGGGAGGCAGAACTATAAAGAACAAGATTCTTTCATGGGTGCTCAGGGGCAGCTCTCTTTACCTTGATGATATCAGCGGTTATTATGGAAAATGCCATTCTCTGGGAACCAAATCTCATTTCATGGGAGGACTGAACATCTATCTACCTTTTAACATTCAGGCAGGAAAGGAAAAAGCTAGATTTGCAGAGACACAGTGACCTTGAGAGCTGCTCAGAGGTTGGGGAAGAGACAGTCAGGAACAAGCTATTCAGAGGACTGGTCATTAAAGAAAGTTGAAGCGTGAAGTTTGTAGACGAGGAGGATACAAATAAGACTTTACATGGGCCTCTTGGCCCTGAAGGATCAAATCCCATCTGGCTAGGAATGTAGGCAAACTGCAGTGCACAGATAATTTTGTTGAGAGATGATCTCCATTCTCTTTTCCCCTTGGCAACTGGGTCTCTACCAGCCGTAAACAACAGGCCAAGAACGGGACTTTCCATGCTATCTACGCTCCTCAGCTGCCAAGGGAAAGGGCTCCCTCATCTCACCCTATCCCTACCCCAGCAGGAGCCTGGGCTGTGTAGGCCCTGCACTGACTTAGTAGAGAGGCCAACAGCTCCGCAAAGAAAGCTCTGCCTGACCTGCCAGTCTCCCCTCTGGGTTTTATTTCCTCATCTGTGCACTAGATAGGCCCATGAGCCACCTAAGGGCTGTGGCTCCTTGACAGTCTGTCTTCCCTTTAGCTACAGAGACCTTATGTGTGCTCAATAATAAGGTGAGGTTATACTTGAGTGTCGCTAAAAGGCCGAGAAGCGACAAGGTAAGTTTATAAGAATTTCTGCTCTATTTGTCTTATGTCATTAGCCTCCTACTCAGTTCACATAATATCTGCATTCTGACAACAAACCGTAAGGGTACAGCTTGTGGCTTGGATTCTCATATGGTCCCAGGGCCCAGTACAACTCCTTATTCTGACTATGTAATGAGTATTCATTCAGTGGTTTAGGTAACCTTATTTGGTGGTCCTCTGCAGTACCATGTAAGTTGCTATTCACTTATTTTCATAATAAAAGTTATTTCTGTATTTGATTTAGAACATTTCAGAAAACAGGTCTTTTCAGGAGTTAAATGGAGGTATGTTTCTATTGGTTCAATAAAGTCAAATACTAACTTTTTAGCCTGAGTTATGATTTTATATAACGACTAAATTATTTTGCCATTCCCTGATGACATTTAAGATATTTCTTATTTTTTAAATAATTCTTTATATTAAAAATGTGAAGAATTTACATCTCTCTTTTAAGAGAACTAAGGAATAAGATAATACAATACACATGATTTTGCTTGTGTGACTGGTCCCTTGTGGTGGTGAAGAAACAATCATTTGGTAACTTGCTTATAGTAAAAATTTGAAAATTGGAATATGGTGCTGAACTAACATTAACCTGGAATGGCTCTGTATCTAGAAACTATAAATTTTCAAATAAACTTCTAGGAATTTGTAAAACAAAAAATTCAACTAACAATATGGAGGAAGTATTTTCATTTCATCAGACAAAACGTGTGTTATAGACGCATCTATCACATGGTTATGATTGCTGTCCTGCTGTCTTAAAACACATTGGGGACTTGTCTCCATGATGGAGATAATATATTCTTAGCTCCAAAGAAGGATGATGGCAAGGAGGCTCGAGAAGCAGGGAGCATGGTGGTGCACACGGTGGACGTCTGTCTCCACGCCATCACTTTATATATGTAGTGCGCTCTCTGTTTCTCTGACTGCTCAGTTACCAGAACTCAAAATAGACACCTAATCTGTAGTTGTGCTTGGTTGGTTTTTCCATCGTTTCTCATTTAGAAATGTCTTCCATATTTATAAAGTCAATATTTGGTTTCCTGCTTTCATTCAAAAAACATTTATTGACTATCTAACATGAACTTCGGCCCCTGGGATACAATAGGAAATAATGCAAAGTCCGGGTTCCCAGTCACTGCTTACAACCCCAATAAAGAAAGACAGCACCCCACGATTTTCAGCAAAGCATTTATGTAAATTGGGTCTTCTTAGAAGAAATTTTTAGAAGACTAACAAAGATTATTATGATTGCCTTGTGTGCTGATTGTTCGTACATACCTGTGGTTGACAGCTAAACCCTACACTTCCTGGCCTGCCTGTAGTTAGGAGTGGCCATAATGAGAGACTGAATGAAAGTGATTCAGCCAGCTTCTAGTCCTCACACCTGAAAGGAAATCCCTGCCTCGGTCACTCTTTCTTTCTTTCTTGCAAACACAAAGACAGAGCCCGCGGGGCAGCAGAGCAGTGAGACAGAAGTGAATCTGGACTTCAAGGACAGGGTGCACATGTAGAGCCTCCTTGCTGTCTGGACTGCCTGTCCTGGAGTGTTACTAAAGAGGAACATCAACTTGCAGATTTACATTCCTCTCATCTCCATCTTCTTCCTCCTTCTTTCCCTTTCTCTCTGCTTTTTTCCTTCCTTTCATGTATCTTGTGACACTGGGTGTCCAACCCAGGCTTTGCACATGATAGGCAAACACCACCTCTGAGCTGCAATCCCAGCCAAAAAAGCAGATTTCAATAGACGGTGACCAATGAATTTAAACATTTTTATTATACACAGAGATTTCTGGATGCTATAGTCACTTAGTCTTTACCTCAGCTACCATAACAAGTAACTTTTACTGTTTGAATCTGAAGGGTCAGAAATGAGAAGCTCACGGGCCAATCTGGTCTGCAGACATGGTTTACTTTACCAACTTAGTTCTTACCACAGTAATATTTTAGATAGACACACTTGTAATTTGAACATGAAATTACAAATTCACAATATTCCCTAACATCGTCTGTTATATTTAATTCATGTAGATACTCTGTAAGGTCCTGTGGGCATCGGTATTTGTTGTGCCTGCTGAGTGTAGGCCTCATCTTTCCATTTCAATCACTGACACAGTAGGGAAGAATGCTATATAGTAGGTAGCTTTCTTCTAAATAGAAACCGTCGCTATTGCATGACTTCTTTGAAATTTAGAGTCCTTAGCCACATGTTTTAAAGCCCCTCAAAAGTCTTCAGGCCTCAGATTCCAATGTGACCAAAACATACAGTCTCTTTGCTGAGGCCAAAATGTCCTGTCTGCAGTTCTCTGAGGTATTCCATCTTCCACATTAGGAAGATATCTCCCCCCAAATGTGCTATGAAGAATAGACCCCTGAAGTGCTCCAGCAAAAACAATGGCACAACTGTATCTAAATGAGATGTTTCCACAAGTAAAATAAACTTGGAGAGCACTATCATGTTAAATGCTGGGGAACAACAAGGGACAGTTATGACCTACAGTCTCTGAGTATCTTGACAGTAAGCTGCTTTTCTTTTAGCTTACTTGTTTCCAGTCATTTGACAGGGACAATTTGATTGGGGCAAATGTCAGCACACATGTTGCTGACACTTTTCCTTCCTTCTCTCCCCATTGGGTTCAGCATGCTGAGGGGAAACTGGAACCTGAACCCTGAGACTGAGGGACACTTAATGCAGGGCCCAAGGACACCCCACACCTGACCTTGTGATTGATCACATCTACATTAGGAAAACGGATTCAGCAAGTAACTGGCATTACTAAGTGAGATTCTTACCCGGAAGAGATTTCTGTAGACCCTCTGTAGGTAGTATCAATCTTTATCAAAAGTATAATTTTTCCATTATTTTCAGTGTTTGGCATCCTGCTAGGAACTTTAATCATATCGGCTCCAATTCCTACTGTGACTGTGTGTCTGACAATCCCATGATTTATAGAAGATGCTGAAACCTAGAGATGTTCAGAGATTTGCTCAAGATCACTCAGAGAGTGGGAGAATTAGGATCAGGTCACAGGTACGGTTAGTTCTTTCTACATAATGTTTCATTTTAATCTACTATAAATAATATTTTCACCAATTCTGTATTAAATCACAATAGTATTTAATTAAGCTAAATTTGATTTCTCAATGACTTCAAAGAGTATTTATATGTTTGAGAGACAAGTCACTGAGTAACTAACTAAAGGACTACATTCATTAGCAAAATATCTAAGAAATATAAAATTAAGAAAAGCTTTACTTATTGTTATGTTTGCAAGTATTGGAAGCATGATGTAGGCTAAACTGAAAATGCTGAACTACCAAGGTCACCTGCTAACAGTGTGACCAACTCTGTGCTGTGACACAGAGATTTAGATGAATAAAAAGCAAGGTTTTCTAAAGTAATTCGTTAAGTGTGTTCCCTTCCTATAACTTCCCATGTAGCTCAGGTCTGCCCTTTGGTACAGGCTGAATGAACCGCACCTTTCTTCTACCCTGTTACCCTTCAAGTGCTTGGAGACGAACCCTGAACCCTCAACCCGATCTTCCCTCCTCTGGGCTAACGAGCCTTCCATTTGCTTTTTTTTATGTTAGCAAATTAAAATCTCCCTATTTCCCTTAAACTTTTAGAGTCATGAATATATTAGATCTGTAACAAAAATGGATGTTTTCCAATTGAACCCAACTACCTTATACAAGACGAAGGAAACATTAAGTTTGAGCATTTTTTTTTCAAATGTACTACTGAAAAAAAATAAACGGAGAAAATTTTGCATCATGTGAGGAGAATTAGGTTAGACCACTACAATTAGCATAATATGAGCAATAGTTCACACATTTGATCTCTGCACACGAACTCTGTCGATTTTCAACTTATTTCTCAATCTAGTTTTTGAACTGAAGGGGACTTAGAAGCAACCTTATCATTTTCATGTCCTAAACCAAAGTTTTCTATAAAAATGGACATTAAAAACTGGTAATTTGCAAATGGATTCAACTATTTGTAATATATTTAGCTTATGCTAGTGATTGGGGGAAAGTAAGGAAATTTATTCCCTGAATACATCAGAAACTGATTATCTTAAATGAAACAGACATGAAAGTGGATCACCCAAGGGCTACCCTGGTTCATGGATGTAAAACAGCTAAAAACCTTTAATGGTCCATCACCCTGTTCTTTCTTTTTAGGTTCGATTCACAAGGCTGTGAAACCACTAACAGATCCTGCTGGCTGAGCCACCAGAAAACACGTGTAATGACAGGAGAAGAAGATGACCAGGAGCCATGTGCTAATTTTAAGACATTCAACACAGATTTTGGCTCACCAAGCATGCAAAGAAAATCACTGATGAACTGAAGCAATACACTGTTAAAAATGTTTTAAATTACATTTTCAAGGTTATTGGGAAAAGCAAATATAAATAAATATTTAACACAGAAGGATAGGTAGTTTTCCAAATAAATAATAAAACTGGCTAACATTTAAGACCAGAAAGTGCAAAGAGCTTCATTTTTTTAGACACTTTGTTTTGTGCAATTTGTGCTCATTTGTGTAACACTTACTTAGTTATTGATGCTATAATTCAAGGTGTTTATCAAATCATAGACTCTGTATTATACATTTCTGCAGAAACTATGGTGGGTTACATACAAATCATATAGACCATAAAACCTTGAAGTTTGCTGGCCTAGCATAGAGTATTTTAGAGGTGCCAGAAAATTCTCTGTGAAATATAAGAGAACGAATCAGACTGTTCAGGCCACCTCGAATAAACACAATGGAGAACCACCTTTTAAGACTTTAAAGTCATGTAATGCAATTCTAGGCTGGGTTTTCCTTGTTAAAAAGAAGTAGAATGGGAGTGATTGGAAGAGAAAAGAGCCAATATTTGACAACAGAAATCAGCATAACCTTTTAACTGCAGCAGCCATGGGTGACTGCCCTTCGACCTTGAAGATTATGTGGGATTTCAATGACAACAGCTGGACGTGAGCATGTGTGAACAGAGGACAGATCTGAGGCCTGGTACAAAAGGCTGTACAATGTCTGCCCAGATCAGAGTGCTGATTAGAAATTGTTTCCTGGTCCTGGCTTAATAGAGTGTGATCAAGAAAGTTGGTGGGGATTTTTTTTTTCCTTTAAAAATTTTTTTCAAGTAAGAAATTGTTGGTGGATTTCTTCATCCCCATTTTCTTCCTGAGCCACTCCAATCTGGACTCTCGTGAAACAGGTGCACATTTCTCAAGGGTAGGGTTAGAGGCGAAACTTTTGTTTTACATACTACATTTCATAGGCAACATTTCTTTAACTTTAATAGTTCTTCCTTGAATATTAAAATTATTTCTACTGTGAGTATTTCACAGGGAATTATCACTGTTTTCAATGGCTCTGTTAACAGAGACAGATCCACATACACACAGAGGGGAGGAGGGAGGGGGGAACAGAGTTAGGAACCGTAATGCTCTTATCTTTCTCTACCATTTGAACAATGTAAAACATATGGTGTGTCCTGAAGACATGTTAATGGATGAACACCATCCATTCTCACTCGTGTTCTTTTTATTCTTTGTGGCATGGAGGTTCCTGATGCTGCATTAAGCATTTCATAACTTCATCCTCTTCTTCACCGTACTTCGTATATGGGTGAGCAAAGTTTACCTAAGTAAGGTGCTTACCCAACAAGGACACATGAGAAATATGAATACTTCCTTACAGAAAAGGGAGATCCAGAGCTAGGGCTGGTAGAGGTGATCATTTCAATCCATGAAACCTTCAATGAACTATGCTTACTGTTCTGAAACACATATATGCTGACGCAGGTGAACTTTCACTTCCCATTGCTCTAAAACCACCAAAATGATGCCACAAGATTACTGACGTGACACAGGGCTGTGACTCATTTATGCTGTTTTGGTTTTACCAAACACTACCTTACCTTCCGCCACTCTAGATTGTGCTAACTATTCTAGTTCTGTATTTTGCTGATTAGTTTCAATATCCAAGTTGCAATTACTTAGCTTCAGTAAAGATGGCCTTTCATCTATGCAAATACTAACTTATGTCTGGCCAAAACCAACCTGGCTGAATAGTATGGAACAAACAGAAGCTGGTGAGATCATCTTTGAGATCAGACCTGGGGCATCAGCCTACGTCCTTCTAGAGCAATCGTAGATACTGTTCCAAATAAGCCACAGGACAGACTTTTTTTTTTTTTTTTTCAAACAAACCAAATCCATTTGCTGTTTCAAAATTCTATAAACAGAGTATTAAGGAATTCAATTCCCAGAGCAACTATATGGGTGTTGGCTTCAGTTTCACAGGAACTTCTGCCAAACTCAAATATTTGTAGAACTATTGGTTTGGAGTGTCCCTTGCAGTTCAGAGCAGGAGAGACCACTGCGTGTGATCTCAGTTCATGTTAGGAATGGGTCTTGCTGGTGACAGGTACACATGATAAATGTTCCAGAAGGCTGACCTAATTTCCGTTGAAGTGAGTGTTTTGCTAAGAACATTCTCTCTAAGTGTCAGCTTGCAATGGAGACGCAAACCTGCCAGGGTCTGTTACCACTGCTTGTGAAACTTCACTTAAAAACAAGTTAATATTGCCTGGCTTTTCAAACTTCTCTAGAGTTACTTTGTAATTTTCATAAGTTTTAAAGCTATTTAAACATGTTTAGTGTCACGGTTTTTAGTTATTTGTAATCATAAAAACTCAACACCCTGAGCTAAAAGTAAATTGGGGTAAACCTGAAATATATCTGTCTTTTCTTGATAGAAGGATCCATGTGCTAAAAAGTTCATTCATTTTGCTGCTCAAAAATTATTTTTGCAAGGTATTCATTACATATAGTAAACTAGGAAAAGGACTATGGACATTAGAATCCTAAATTATTGCTCTATCTATAAAATGACATTAATCCTAAGTTTGCTGTTAGGAAAAATGAACTGATACATTTAAAAGGCTTAGCAAAGAATGTGTTAAAAATGGCTCATATTGATATGAATATATCCCTTTTCTCTTAGAACCTGAACCCTATAGCAATTTCTAATAGAAAAAAACATTAGTTTCTGTGGGGTTTTTTGCACAGAATGTTAAATAATGCAGGGACCCATAGAAAACGAAATATGTATTTATAATATAAAACTATTGACAGTATGATTTGAGTAAATTTTTAAAATTTATTATTTTTATTTTATGTATGTGAGTGTATTGTCTGCATGCGTGTAAGTGCACCCATGCTGTGCAATGCCTGTGGAGGTCAGAAGAGGAAGGTGGATCCTCCTGGAACTGGAGTTACAGAGAGTTGTAACCACCATGTGGGTGCTGGGAGTTTAAACCCGGGTCCTCTGCAAGAGCAGTCAGTGCTCTTAACTGCTGAGCCATCTCTCCAGCCTCTTGAGTAAATCTTTTGAGTGAAAAATCAAATTACTTTCCAAAGTGAGTACCACAAAACTCATTGAGAACAAACCCTCCAACATGCCTTGGGGTGTTCCAAAACAAAGTGAGATTAATAGTACTCAGCCCCCAAATTATTTTAAGTAAAATAGGTGCAAACATTAGGAATCTAATCTTAAAAGCTAATCTTATTTACGCATGAATATAACTTTTCATATGTACATTTCTAACAGTAATTATTTAAAGTTATAAAAATAATTTTAAAGATAACTTTTATTCTTTAAAGGGATCTAAATGCATTCCCCCCACCAGGGGAATGAAAAAAGTAGGTTTTTTTTTTCTAGTTTCCTGTTAATGCTGAATGTGTCAATGTTGTTTGCTTTAGAAAACTACTTAGAAATCTAATTTTAAAAATATTTTTCAAATAAAGGCTATTTACATGTTTTAAATGGTAAATGTTTCTGATAGCTTTACAAGGGTAGGAAATAAGCAATTATTATGCACATTAAATGAGAACATACTATTTTGGTGTGAACTACCCCCCCCTCTAGAGCCTCCAGACTCTATCTCCATCCCTCAACATGAATGGAGAGCCATCAGAAAACCTCATTAAAGACGGGGTCTTGATTCCTTGCAGCTCAAAATCAATGCTAAGAGAGTTTGGCCTTTCAGACTGGAGAATGATCGACAGGCTTCACTTTACTGACTTTGATCACTGAAGCACTTTGGGATGCGGGCAGTTTCCTTGATTTTAGGGAATAGGACCTTTGTTCTCGTAAAATGGACTGAGGCTATCTCAGACTCCGGCTGGAAGACAGCATGCTCACATTCTCAGAATTATTGCACTGATTCTCATCAGGGTTGTCAGCATTTCGAAGGGAAAGACGTCCAGAGTTTAGAACAACCTTGTTCACTGCAGGGCGCTTAGCACCCCGGATCTCCACCACTGGCTACCAGAAATACCTGCCTGTGAAAACCAAAAAGACACTCACAATTTTTAACATCTCCCTATTCTCTAGTGGAAAAACATGCCTTCAGACATCATCCTATATTTAATACTGAATCATCTTCTATGGGGCTGTTGGACACGTTGGCTCGAGAGCTACAAGGCAGATTCAGAAGCATTTTATATCAGTTCTTTGACGCACCCTCTCTTCCCCAGTCATTCCTCTATACTTTTCCTTTACCAAGCTTCTAGTTCAGATTTTATCATGAGAATTTGATTTTAAAAAATAAAAACATTATGTTTGATCTTTTGGGAGGCAGGCTCTTGGACATGTGGTCTATAAATAAAAATTGCCCTTTTTGGACTTTCTGGGAGAATACGTCAGTTGGTCTGCACATATCTGTGAGCACAGTGGCCAAGACCCCCTGAAAGCCTTCTGTGGTGCTAAGGAGACATGTTCACTGCACTCATAAACTCCCAGGAAATTACTCAAATATTCTGCTTGTCCATGATAGTGTAATGGGACCTAAAAGTCTACTGTCTCTCCAGAAATCTGAAAGAACATGCAAAAATGGAAAAGAAATATGCATTCTGTTCTCTACTCTGAGGGCAAAGATGTAGTGAAATAACTAGATGCAGGACCCAAATGATCCCAAGTCCATATCACCAAAACAAGAGAATCCTAACTGGAAAGAAATAAATCCAGGCAACTGGCTGCACAATGTCAACCAACCGTCATCAGTCCAACGAGAGCCTATGTCTCCCCTGCTTGTTCAAAACTGGTGAAGTTCCTCCAGATCTCTGAATTATTTTTGTCTCTAATCCTTCTTATATTTTATTGAATACTTTTCACTTTCCCAATAGTAAGAGCTAAGGGAAGCTACCCAGTGCCATGTTGCATAGAAGTCACAGGGTGTCCCCTTAGTCCAATTCCTGTCCCTAACCTTAGGAAATCCAACATAAACTTCCTAAGGATGCAGAATAGTCACAGACCAGGTAGGAAACCTTCTATGCACGCACACACACATGTGCATGATTAACTTTATTTACACCCTAAAAGACCCTCACAGAGAAAAGCATGTTCCTGTTAGATATAAACTGTCAGGGACACTTAAAAACATTTTTTCACTAGCACAGGCATTTCTGATCCCAATGTCATCATTAGCAGCAACACCACGAGGAACATAATCTGTGGCTAATGTGAATGCAGAACACTTCTGGCCACAGCTGGTGAAGCCAAGACCATTCTGCTTTATTTTATAGCAGTTCAATGTGAACATGTGTCATAGGCTCTAGGGTTAATTTCTGGGATTTGGATTACCATCAAAGGTGTTAGAAGTCAAATGTGGTTTGTTCTTAAGAAGCTTTTCTCATATTCTTAAAGTTTTTTCTATAGCCTAATTAATTCATTCAAGAAGTATTTGTTGATGCTGACCTATGGACCATACACAGGTGCTAAACTCAGAATGGATATCGTCTGTTCTAGTTCGTTCTGTTGCTATCTGTTGTTATCTCCAACTTGGGATAAAACAAGTTGGAGAGGAAAGGGTTCACTTCACCTTGCAGCTTACAGCTCAGCATAGAGGGAGCCAGGACGGGAGCTGGAGGCAGGAACTAAAGCACAGACGGTGGAGGGGAGCTGCTTACTGGCTGGCTCCTCCGACCTGTGCTCAGCCACATTCTTATACAACCCAGGACCACGTGTTCAGGGGCGGCACCACCCACAATGGTCTGGGTCCTCCCACTTCAAGAATCAAGAAAATGCCTCAGACACGACCACAGGCTGACCTGATAGAGGAAATTCACAACGAAGTCTCCCTCTTCTCTGGGAGGGTCAAGTTGGCACCAAAGCTATCCAGCACACCAGCAACTTCTACTTTCCCTGTGTAAAAGCGCCCTTTACGGCTGCTGTAATGAGAAGGAGTTTATTTGCTCCTGGGAGATCCAGTTCAGATCTTTTCATATTATTTCTATATATGTTTTGGAATGAAACATTTAAAAAATATTCAATTTTTGTTATTTTCATACAACATAATTTGATAGTATTTAGATCGCCTCCCCATCCACACTCCTTTTCTGCCCCATCATATCTCCCTATCTTTAGAGTGTAACAGGCCTCTACAGTGTAGGTCCCAATAGATAACTGATGACTGCTTGAGAGAGGATGAAAGTACAAGTCAAATTTATTGGCTGATCAAAATGAACCTTGTTAGAAAGTCAAGTGCATATGTTGGGGACAGAGGACAAGACACGTAGAGCACTACTATCAGAGGATCACAGGACCTAAGTGTGGAGCATTTCAAGTACTACAGACACATTCAATATCTGAGTAATGGTCAGCCTTGAATCATAATTTCATGCATAATTATTGGGGGAATATTTTTAATTTTTATGGCTTCTTTTTATGTTACTAGCTCTGTGACTTGAAGAAAGCTAACTACATTTTCATGTATATATTCAGGAAAGTTTGTTGAATCCCTTTTCTGCCCTGGGTACTATGGCTGGCCTGGGGCTGCAGATCTTTGACCTTCAGGTACTTGGAGACTTGGAGACCTGGGAGGCAGGTCACCCAGGAGTGAGTACATGTAAGGGGGGTCAGTGCTCTGAGGATAGAAGCAGGTTCTAGGAGGACCAGTCAGGGAAGACACCCTGAAGGGCAGGGGTGGCCTATCCAAGTTCACAAACACATGTACCATAAGCTCTGCAAAGAGAAGAAAAGATGACACCATCTCTTTGAGTGTGCACAAACAGATGAGAGTGGTTATTTTCTGAATATTCACTCTGAGTCTGATACTTTGCTCTTCTCTGTCACGTGAATTTCCTGCTTGCCTATTACATCCTTGATTTATATCTAAAGCAACTGAGGTACAGTGTCCAGGCAAATAAGTCAAGGTCACACAGACGGTAAATGCTAGACTTGGAACTGCAACTCACACAGTGCCTCTAAGCTTCGGTGCTGTTCCTCCTGTATGGTAGGAACACCAACTCAGAGGCCGGAACCTTGGGGTCTCAGAAGACGACACTGCAGCCATCAATGCGCACAGGCATACCCCTGGCCTGCAGATAGAAGTACTTTTTTTCTTTCTCATACCAGGTGATTCCACTCAAACTAAAACTCTAGCTTCAGAACCCAAAAAAAACATCCTTCACCAGATGCAGTAGGAAGGTTATTTCTTCCACCCCAAGATCACTAAACCCAGATCCCTCATGACAGTTACTGTCCCTTAACAGCATCTGCCTGTCCCTCGTCTGCTTCCCCATTCTGCACAGCTTCTACCACCCTTGTCCACTATCAAATTTACTGTATTTCTGCTATTATGCATGAGATCAAAGCTATACTAACCTGAGAGCGAAAACCGAGACTACTGGCGAGGGCAGGGGTACTAAAAATACTGTCCGTTTTTACTGGTTATTTTGTTTTTATTTTTGCATTATTAATGTTGTTCAGCATAAAAATGAGACTCTTGAAAAAATAAGCCTTAGTATAAAGAATTCCCAATGTGAACCTTCTTCCCAGGTCAAAGTCCTCGGGAGGTACTTAGCAATGAATTGCAGAATACCACTAGAAACCACGGGCTGGGGATATGGCAGTCAGTAAAATATTTGATCTGCAAGCATAAGGACGAGAGTGTGGATCCCCAGCACCTATCTATGTATAAAGCTGCGTGTGGCAGTGCCTGCTTATAATCCTAGTTCTGCGAAGGCAGACACAGGAGAATCCCTGGAGCTCACTGGCCACATAGTCTTGCCAAGTCAGCCAGCTCTCGGTTTACTGAAAGACCCTGTCCCAAAGCATAAGGTGAAAACTGATAGAGGAAGAAGCCTCCTAACATTGACCTTTGGTCTTCACATGCATGTACGCACACATGTACATGACAAACATATACACATATATAGACCACACACAGAGAACCATGACTTATGACCTTGTCTGAACTTTTCCAATTAAATTAGGTAATAAGAAGTGTGATGAAGAACAGCTTGGGAGTCCTGCTGATGCTCTCACACGTGGGCTCTTGAGGGTTGTGCACATTTGCAATGGTCTGCTGTGTATGAGAGATGAGAAGAGTGCAAATCTCTCGTGTGGCCAGAGTTTGCCTCCATGAATGCAAAGAGCACGGTTTCTGTGCTGTAAGTGCGCACCGCCACACGGCCAGGTATTATCAGGCATGAAGTGATGTGAAAGGAGCGGGTGTTGCCACGTGGAAAGGGTAAGACAGCTGCTCACACTGTGGTGGCCTCTAAGCAGAAGCTGCTCGTGTTTCTTCTCCACTGGACGTAAAGCCTTACGTGAGGGAAGAGAGGTGGCAGCAGAGGACAGAGCTCAGGTCTTGCTGCTGGAAAGAAACCCATAGCTGAATGGCTGAGGGCTTTGGGCAAGCAATGAAACCACGGAGTGAGGACTGAATGAAACAATGCCCAGACTCCAGCCCTGCCTGGCAAAGGCTAGAGACATGAGATACTCTAACTGTGGTGGGCACTACTTCCTAATGTTGCTGGTACTATTTATGGGCACCAGAGATTTTGATGCTGATTCCAAAGGGGGCATTTTATTTTATAATATTGAACTTTGGTTCACTGTAAGAACTCAGAATATTCAAGCATCAACAATGTTCGGTACACAGTCTGCTAATTTGAAAAAGATGGGTGAACTACTGATGTCACAACATATACATACACTGCTTAGTTTGATGGTTCATATGCTTTTTCCACGGGTGGTTTTTGGCAATGTCTGTATGCATTTTGGACTGTCACAGCTGTGTGACAGTGGGAAAGGGAGTCCTTACATTTGGTGACTAGGGGTTATAAATGTTGCTGAATACCACACAATGCTTAAGACAATGACTCAACCACTACACTGCACTAAACATCACAGTGCTGAGAAACCTGACCTATTTTAAACTTCAAATCCAGAACAGCATATACTCATTAATTTATCCAACTAAATTTATCAAGGACTTCCAGTAATTTAGAAGTACTGTGCTATTGTGGAGTTGCAAAATGAAGAATATATAGCTGCCTGACCAGAGCCTGTACAGACAGAAGGACAGGCCACCCCCAGAAGGAGCCCCATGTGCACAAAGGGCCACTGGAGCAAAAAAGTAGCAGCAGCAAAGAATGCCAGGGTTCAGGAAGGCCACCCCAAAAGGAAGAATCTCAAGTGGATTCTTGAAGAATGTCTGGGAAATTCTGAGACACAAAGAGAGAAAAAGGGAGATGGAGAGAGGAGGAGGAAGAGAGAACAGAGGGAAAGCGGGAGGCAGTCTGGCTGGTGATGGCCAGATCTGGTCCTCAGGCAACGAGGAGGAGGCTGAAGAGTCAGGAAGCCCTTTCCTATCGGGGACACGAATGGCATTTGGAGGGACAGTTACTGCCAGACATTACAAGACCTTTAGCAACACTCTCCCCACTTCCTTTATCTTCCACATGCTGAATGGCAGTACACTGCTTCCTCCCTAGGAATTTGGACCAGGGGAAAGGTTTTACCACATTACTTCTTGGTTTGAGCTTGGTTAAAGTATTAATGAGCTCCTGATAAGTGCTAGGCTGGTAATATGTAGACTCAGTCCATTCTTATCCAGTGATCTATTTCTACTCCTTCACACAACAGACTTTTTAAAGTCTGGTATGTCCATCGTACCAGAAAATGGCCACCAGCCAAGTTCACTTAAGAGATTTCTCCAATACACACAAAAAATTGCGGGTTGCTAATTTTACCTAAGATCCATCTTAACTGGGACTATCCAACTGGGTTTTAGTTTGCAAAATAATCTCTTTGGAGGCAGAACTCTATAGGTATTCTTCAGTGTTCAGAGACAAAAGCTTTAAGAACAGACTTCTGCTACATTGAAAACAAAACAGTAGTTGTTTCTGGTTCACCTAATTGTTCTATAAAAAAGAAAATTTAAGAGAAGAGGAATATCTACCTAAATTTTGATACTTTGAGAGTTTATACATATAACTCCTGCATGAATTTTTCTCTCATTGTTCAAAGCAAGAGAAAAAAAATAGAAGGGAGAGGGAGCAAACACGAGAAGACTTTAAGGCAGGGAAAATCATGTCTAGATTTGTAGGTTGGGGGATGGCAAGATGTCTCAGTGGGTAAAGGCACTTGAACTGAACTTGATGACCTGAGTTGATTTCCAGGACCCACATGGTGTAAGGAGAGCACTAACTCCCACAAATAGTCCACAGACATCCATGTGTGTGCCCTCCCCACATACTAAATAAATAAACAATAAATGTAGCACATTTATGGGATGGATCTCTTTTGGGTATTGACAATGAAGATTAAGATCAGTAACGCATATGCGTCACACACAGTGCTTTCCAATCAGCAATCTCTTCACACTCAACCCTGGCATGACACTTTGTTCAGATGATTTGGTCCTGAGCTCCATATTATTTACATTATGTACAGTCTTACAGGTCAGGTAAAAGTAGCAAAGTCTTTTTTAGTAAAATGTCTCAGAAAGACAGCAATGTGTGTGTGTGTGTGTGGAGGGGGGAGGGAGACATGAAAGAACAAGATGGAGAAAACTCTACGAGTATTCATAGAGCTAATAACCTGTTGGTCTCTATCTCTTTAATGGCCATGCAGATGGAAACGATCTAAGAGCCTGGTTCTTCAGGGTGGGTTATTAAACAGTGAGGAGGATTTTTTTTTAAGTCTTGTTTAGAAATGGACTAAGAAGCCTTACATCAGCATTAATTCTCAATCACTCCACCTAACTGGATATGGGTCCACTTGAAATCTGGCATTGCGCCTTACGTCCAGGGCTCCTGAATTAACAACAGTGGTGACAACATCAGGACAACCAGAGGTGACGGTTTGCTGAAGACTTAAATTAAAGCTGCAAAAAGAGAGTCAGTTATTGACTTCTCTGCTTTCTGAGAAATTTGAGGCAGAAAGTTTAGGTGGTGTGCTTGAGTTCACACCATCAATAAAAGACAAGGCCCATCTTCTTCCCTCCAGAGGCACCTTCCTATGGATCCTCTTGGCTCCCATGTAATGTAAGTTCTCATTGTTGTTATTACTAAACCACATTATACCAGTTTTCCTTTATATAGCAGAATAATTTAATTCAACAGCTCATATGTATAAAACAGTTCCATTACATATAGCCTCTACCTAGAACTTGGATTATAGACATCTGGGAGGAAATTTCAGCTCACTCATTTAAAAAAATAAACATTTGATGTTTCCTGTAGAGTAACAATCAAGGGGATATTGGTGATTTTCATTTTTAATGATGATGATACCTTATGAATTTTTTCTTACTCGTTTCATCTTCTGATACAAAGTTTGTGAGATCCTGGATTTATCGTTTTGTGAGATCCTGGATTTATTGCTTTGGTCAAAGCTTCTCGTGTCACCTGATTTTTACCATGACCATAAGAAAGTATGAGTTCCTTCAATTCTGCCCCTCCTGCGACATTCAAACAGAGAGAACTTGGCTGCTACTGTACTTTTCCAGCTTAAAAATTGAAAGCCAGGAAATTCCAGGTACTACTAGACTGTTCTGCTAGACCTGTGTCCTTCATCACATTCAGCTACAGAAGGGGTAATGGACTGTCATAAAGGAAAATCATTACCACAAGGTGATACCGTTACATTCCCACTGCCCGTTTTCATAGCAAGGCTTGCTCTGTCTGTCCTGCCACCTCCTGGTTCTCCAGGGTACACTTCACAGCTCACACAACAACAACAACAACAACAACTTACATTTACAGGAAGACAAGACAGCCTACATTTCCTGACTCTTGACAATGAATAGCTCCCAGCTCTCCTTCAGATACATCAGTTCTCTTTACAAAAGGCTCAGGGAAATCTGGAGTCTTTAAGAGATGCCTGCCAATGGATCAGCTACAGGTTCCTAAAGGTTTCGCTCCATGAAAAACATGTAACTCAACTGCCTTTTTGTTGTGCTGGGAAAACATCTCTGTGGCCTTCCTCCAGAGCAACTCTATACAGCCAGAAAAGAAACATAGTCATATCTGGTCCCGGAGTCGCTGTTCGGGATTGGTGACCACGTCCCTTCATCATTAGTACTGATCCTGGTGACTGATGCTCATTATGTTTTAAAAATACATTGTCTTTTTTTGGGCTGCAGAGTTGCCCTAGTCCATTCAGACTGCTTTAGATAAATGTCATAAACCAGCAGCTTATCAACAATGGGAATTTACTCCTGGCAGCTCTGAAGGCTGAAACAATGCCCCCGCAGGGCAGATACACAGGGCAGCCTTCTTCTTAGAGATGCTGCCTCCCAGTCTCATCTACACTTAGCATAAGGGAGATCAGCTTTCTGGGGTCTTTAATAAGGGTTCTGCCTTCATGACCTCATCAGGTCCAAAGAGGCCCCACCTAACATCACCACAGGGTCAGGATTTGAACATAAGAACTTGGGGGTGGGACACAAGCATCCTTGTGTCCCTACAAGATCCTACAGGAATGGCTACAGAATGAATAGATCCTTGCATGTTCACGTTACCCTACCACAGCTTGTTTGTTTTGCTGCCTGAAGGTATTGCTTTTATAAAAAAGTGGGTAGCCTGTTCTCCACTAATCAACTCAATATTTTCCAAGCTCCTGCAATTATACAGTATTGGCTTAGATATGATAGAGGAAGGTAAACTGAATTAGAAAACAATTTTCTCCAGTCCCAAGACACACCAGAGCATGGCAGTTCTCAAACTTGGGCAGAGCAGAACTATTCCTGTGGTATCATGAGGGTCTTCTGCAATGTGACATGACAGGGAAGACAACGCTTGGCCATACATGGACATCTGATCCCTCCAGCGCTCCAGACCAGCATGTGGGCACCAAAAGTTTATAAGGTAAGTGATTCTTGGAAGAACCTTCACAAACTAGGAGATGCAAACGCCAATCTCATTCTTCTGGTACCTAGTTCTGAATAACAACAACTGGTGATGTAGAAGCATGTAAAGCCTTCCAAAAATAGGAGTTGAGAGAAAATAAAATTCTATACCAAGTCCTACAGTTCCAAGCCAAGGGTTTTAGTTTAATAGGTATAATAGCCAAAAGCTAGGAAGGCAGAAAGCCAGTGAATGAGAAAGTCAAAGGACTGCCTGTATGTTCCTGAAAATACTCAGAAGACAGTTTCATGCTAAAGGGAAGGCTATCCTTTGCAGCCAGGCCCTAAATCCAGCCTTACTCCTTTATAACCATGACTCTCAGCCTTCTTCTATCTGAGGTTTAAATAGGAGGGCAGACCCTGAAGGTACAATGGCTTTCCTTTTTGATTCCATCTCTAAGAAGTTCATACAGGATTTGGCCTAAGGATGCTCACAGAAGGAACTCTAGTCCTTCCTGCTTACGTGGAGATTTGTAAGTACTCTCTGGCCTCTTAGTCCCTACAAGGTCTGCGTGGATAGGACATCACACAGTCTACTTGCTTGTCAGACACCACAGCCATGCAGCCTTGTAGTCTAACTTCGACTTCTCCATGGTTCTTGTTTTGTATTGCTCCTCAAATGTGCAGAGACCTCTTTCATGGAGGCTGCTGGAGGTGCATCAGGCCTGGTGCCCTGCACAGCAGGGTGCATACACACTGCCTCTTGCTTAGCCTCTGCCCTACCTAACAGGTATATTCATCTGCATTGGACATCTTTTTCTTCTCCCTCCCCTTTTGACATTGCCTCTAGCTCTCTATGGCTATCTTTCTCATTCTCTACATATCTCTGTTTTCTTGTTTTTAAGTTTTATTTTCGATCAACACAAGTAGTACATACTCAAGGGGTGCATGACATTTCCGTACGCGTGTATGTCATGTGATGATCAAAACTGTGATTAGCATATGTGGTATCTTAAACATTTTCCATTTCTTTGTGGGGAAAACATTCAAAGACTTTTCTTGCAGTCACCTTGAAATATTCAATACATTTTGGAAAGCCACGGTTACATGTCTATCTAACATATCTCTGCCTTCTTTTCCCTTCTGTGCCTGCCACGTGTTTTGACATTCACAGCCTTTACCCTAATGAACTACTTTTGTATGAAGTGAGGATACTGGTGAAGACATGAAACTTGAAAAGTGTGAAACTTGAGAAGCAAATGGGATATACTTTCATTGTCGTACAGAGGACAGTCACAGCTAACCCTGGGAAGGCCCCCAGGGCACCCTAGCTGGGGCAAGCATTCACACTGCCCCCATGCTAGAGTGAGACAACCCGAAACTGGGGCAGCGCTGGCCAGTCACGAGCTGGATATTTGTGGCTCTAACCTCCTCTCCTCTCACTTCTCTTTCTCTACTATGAGAAGGAGGTAAGGGCAGGGCTGCATTTCTGCTTTCACATCATCTCCTCCTCAGAGCCTGAGTTGTCTAAGGGAAGATCTGCACGGGCTACAAACAAAATCTCTTGGCACCATTTACATCTCAACTCTCAGGATCAGAGAGCGGGTCAAAGGCCAGGGAAGCTGAAGGACAACTTTGGGTTCTGTCCACGTGACTTGCTGCTCCTCTCTACCAGCTTCCCTTTTATCTTCTGCTTCCCTAGAACATGCCACGAAGTCCTGTATTCCTAGGCAGATCCTTGTGGTCTCACTAGAGAAGTATCCCAACTCTGCAGTCCCTGTTTTTCGTACTTCCCTCAAACTTGCAGACTAATAGCTCTTTGAAAAGGAAAGAGTTTACCACAGGGTTTTTAGGTAAGAACTAATGCTTAGTTAAGTCGGTGTGTGTGTGTGTGTGTGTGTGTGTGTGTGTGTGTGTGTTGATAGGGATCCAATTCATAACCTCGCAATATGCTAGCCATTTGCTCTATCACAGAGCTGCGTTCCAGCACTAAGGCTTTAGTCTTTGAAGACAACTGCAAATAAACAAAACACAGAGACAGAGCTAACAGGTGAGTTATCTCTACATTGCTCCCAACAGCATCAGAAGACTGCATTTCTTCTTAGGCTCAAATCCTGTAGATGGCATCTGTGTTGCTGAGAGCACAAGCTAGTCTCATACCAGCTTCTGTGCTGTGCAGTGTGGTTTGAGGAGCAGCAGCAGGACTACGGACTTCTGAAGGAGAACCAAGGGCTGGGACTCATAGGTGTGATTTCAGGAGCTTCGGATCCTACTGAGGTCTGAGCCGTCACGCCCCAGCCATTTCCCTGAATCTCTCTTCTACCTTAGTCTTCTCCCAGACATCTGCCTGTCCCACTCTATCAGTGCCTTCAGGCCTTCCAGATACCAACTTCGTAGCGAGGTGTTGGTCCCTGTTTCTTTAAAATGTTCAAAATTCCTGACTGACTGTTGGGCTTTCTCTCTCAACTTTTCTCTATAGCACTGATCACTATTTCCCCACACTGTTTGTCTCCTGGTTTGTGTTTTAGTTCTGTCTCCAGCAGTTTGAAATGATGCTATTTGAAGGGAACGGATTTTCAAAGTACCCCTCAAAACCAGAAAGTGTAGCACAAAGTAGGTACTTAAGAATCATCTGTTCAGAGTTGAAGGAAGAAATCATTATTTTCTACTAGTTAGAAGCTATCTGGCCTGTGTAAAGTATTTAATCTTTCTGAGCCTCAGTTTCCTCATCAATAAAAAAAATGATTAAGAAAGATAAAAAGCAGACACAGACACAGTGCAGAGTTCATTTAGCTATTCAGTTAATGGTAACAGATGTGACTTGAGAACAGAAAAAATAATTTCAGTATCATTAAAACCAAATGAAGAGTAATGGTTTGAACTTTTAAAGGCATTTTCTAGTTTGGAAACCCTTGGAAAGGACGTGAAAGACATATTCTCCTTCTTAAGAACAGGTTATTGGAACATGAAATAATCTTATACTGAAATCATTTTCCCAAAAGGCAGCATTTTGATGAATTAAGAACAAAGAAATTATAAACATATTATTTATTTTTTCCAAAAATAAAATACATATTGAATAGGAAACACATTTGAACTTAGGTTTGTTGATGGGTTTTTTCCAAAATATTGCAATAAGATGTTTGGGAACAGCTAATAAAACTAATATGCAGCTGGATTTTCCCGCCCTGAACCAACTTTTGCTGATTACAAGATAGGTCACAAGGTCTGCATGCTTTATTTTTGATGCATTCATTATAATTGTTACTATGGGTGAAGACTAAACACAAAAAATCAAACATCCTGTTGAGGAATGATTTACCCAATGCACACCACATGTTTTCTTTTCTGTCATTAGTCTAAGGGGGATTTCCATAAAAACAAGATTCTTAGAAACTACGCTTTCACTCATCATTGCTACAAATTCCCACTTAGTCACTATCCTGGGACCTCCCAGTTGCTCTGATAAAATAAATCTGAGGTTGTATGCTAAAATAATAGCTATAAATTAAGTATTTGGGGAACAAAACTCTCCTCATACTGCTGTGTTTAATAGTGTAATATCATAAAAAATAGCTTACCAATTTTTTGACATTATTATGTTCCATATGGCTTCCACTACGAGCAAAGGCTTTTCTAGGCCATTTATCCAGAGCACAGGGACTAGCTACCAGCCCACACTTCTCTGCTATGAGTGAGTTGGGGCAAAAGAAAAACTTTGTTCACTGCACAGGGGATACAGCAATTGTCAGAACACACACCCCATCTAGCAAATTCTCTCATGTTGGCTGTCATTTTGGGTCCAAGTAACTGGAGTCTGGCCAAGTAATATCCTCAGTGAGAAAGTCCTTTCTCAGAGGAACCCTAAGAATGAGACTCAGAGAGGTCAACAGGTCAGTGGTGGCCGAGTGCCACTGACCAGCACCTTTGAAAACAGCTCTGTTTCTTCCTTTGACCAGGATGATGATTAGTCTTTTACTCCCCTTCAAGATTCCAAAGTTCTTTCTACCAGGAAAACTACTCTCAGACAAGATCCTGATAGTAGCCACTTCTGCTGGGAGTGAATTAAATCAGCATGGTCTCTGTCTTTCAAAAGGCTCTGTATTCTAAACTTCATTCTCCTTTAAGCAACAGACATTATCCTCTGTTCAAGGAGTCTTCACGGAACTGGGAAGATACGTGAGGTAATTCTTTAATATCTCTCAAAGTAGGAACAAGGACAATTATCTGTTATACACTGTTAAGAGTCTTTGGGATCTTAAGAAGCATCCGTTTCTGCCTGGTGAGGTCAGCACTGCTTACTTTTCAAAAAATATGGCTCCAATCCCTAGGCAGGTATCATATCTAGAAAAACATAGGTGTTGACCATCAGCGGCTTTAATCATGGCCTGGCTTTAAGGAATATTTAGAATCATTTGAAGACTATGACACCTGCCTCCTTTTCTAGACTTTATGGATTTCATGATACATAACTCTCTAGGTTTTGTAAATCTTTAGATGAATCAGAAACAAGATACTGTGTGGATCACTCAGAACTGTGGCATTGATTTGGTTCCATTGGGTTCTCAGGACCTAGTTAGTGAGTTCTAAGAGAAGCCTTCTTGCCCAACCTTCTACTCAGGGATTGTTGCTCCTCCAGCCTTCGATGTTCTCATGCCACAGTTCCACATGAGAAATTTATATTGGCACTAAGTGCCAGTGAAAGCTTCATTCCTGATGTGCTGATATTTATTTTCTCAGTATTGAGAAGCACATAATTAATCATGCATGTTTCTCTTTTTCCTTTGGCTGCCAGGAAATTCAGAACCAAACATAGTTTAATGTTATTAATCATGTACTACATGGTGGAGTCTTTGTTCAAAGTTTCTCTCTTTTACCTGTCTATTTAAACTTATTTATCAATTCGCATGTTTTACTTATTTTTCTATTTTACTACACATGTTCTTCTAGGCCACCAATCTTTACAAAAATGAAGGTTTGTGCACATACATATATTTATTATATATAGTGCATATGTGTGCATGCATATACATTTTGTATGTGTCTCTCTCTTATGTATGTATGTAAGGTTGGTGAGTAGGATTATGACTTTAGTAGTATATTTCCATGAGCAAGAACTGTTATATGTAACACTACTGAAATTGGTTATACTGGAAAATTCTTTATAAAACATTATTTTAATCTCTATCTACAAATATATTGAGAAATAGTCAAGTTTAACGGAATTTTCCCATTATATTATTTTAGTTAATCAACAAGTATTTAGAATTCTTGGAATTTAATTTGTAAATGAACCTATTAAAAATTTCAGAAAGATGTCACTCTTTTAAAAAACAATGATTAATACAGTTCAGTAAAGTTAGAATAGATATGTTTAAATATCAAATTAATTATACTTAGAAGAAATTCTGCAAGGTAGCTTATGGAAAACTCAAGAGTACAATATAAATGTTAGCTATTATAATTGCTACTGTCCACGGTATATAAAATACTATCATCATATATATTGCCACTATGTAAAGTAACTGTGAAAATATAGGAATACTGTGGAAATGGAGGGGTGTCTGTGTGTGTCTAGAAGCTGAACCTAAGACCTTAAGCATATTAACTAAGAGCTTCACCACTAAGCTATGTCACTAGCCTGCCCACAGTTTAAAAAGTGCTTAGTTCATCTGCTTGTTGGGTGAATTGTGTCTCCTCATGGACCAGAGATATTTTTTGTTGGTTCAGAGACTCTTCCTGGGACACTACAAAATAAAAATATGCCTGAGAATCCTCAGATATTTGAAAACTCTTTGATCTCATGAATATAGGACTCAGTGTCTCAGTTAAGATTATTCTTCATGTGAATCAGAAGTCAAAGCCAAAGGGGTGAGAGATATTCCTGGTGGATGCACTGTTCTGTCTGCTTTTTTCTTTCTGGTTATTAAATAGAAATGCTATTTACTAATAATCCAGGAATCACAAATGAAAAACAGCTTATGTTCCTGAAGTAAGAAGAGAGCAGAAGCACAGCTCGTAAGAACAGTGTGCATATCTAGGGTTCTGCCACCTAAACTTCAAGCCGCTGTACAAACAAGTCTATCTTGAGGAAACAGACTGAGTAATTTTCCATTTGGACAGTCTGAGATTTCAAACTTGTACAAGTCTGTTTTGCCAGATATTTTCCTCAAATTCATTATCTACAGTTTTCCCCATTAAGATTTCCCGTGAACAAAAATGCTTTTCTGAAAGTCTGGGCTTTGAGTGAAAGCTTTTCTTTTAGAAACACTGAGATTAAATTAAAAAGAAAAATTAAAGAGGTAGCGGCCTCATTTTGGGAACACTGGTTAACATTCTCTTCTCTATATTCAAAGATCAACTAAGAGCAAGTTTTCAAACACTTGAGTCCTTTCAAAGTTTTAGGGAGAGTTCAAAAGATGCAGAAGAAGGTAAAGATATGAATCAACCAAAGATCAGAATTCACACCTGCTGCCATGGCAGTGAACACTGACAGCAACTCAAGGGATCTGTAGAGCCTTTAGCTAAAGCATGAGAGTCTACATGGGAAGACCTTAACACAAAGCTAGAGACTATTTCCTTTGGCTTTAAATATGCACTGGAAGCTTGTGAGCATGTGTGAAGCTGTGGAAAAGTTCTCAGCCATCCTATTATTTTATATGTGTGTGTGTGTGTGTGTGTGTGTGTGTGTATGTGTACACATGCATGGTGCATATGCCATCATGTGGTATGGAGTGTGTACGCATGCATGGTGCATATGCCATCATGTGGTATGGAGTGTGTACGCATGCATGATGCATATGCCATCATGTGGCATGGAGGTCAGAGGACAATTTGGGGGAATCAGTTCTTTCCTGCTACCTGAGTCCTGGGGATCAAACTCAAGTTGTCAGGCTTGACAGCAAGATACTCAACTGAGACATCTTGTTGGGTGAACACCCTGTCATTTTAGGTATGTGCTAGCTTCAGTTCTCAAAATTTCAAAATGCCTGCTCTATAATCACTCTTTTGTGTGATTTTGACTGGGAAGGAAATAAACAGTATCTTGGTTTCAAAGTCAAACAACTACTCTGAACAGAAAGATTTCACCCAGTTATAAATTATCAATAATTAAAAAGAAAATACAACTTATTTCAGATGGTATCAAGGTCTCAAAATATTTCCACTGTCATCTCCATCTGCATGTGTGTAGTGTACGTATGCATGTGGGTGTATACACATATGTATGTGTGTGCATGTGAAGACCAGAGGTTGGATGGCTGTCTATCTTAGTTTTTGAGAAAGATTCTCTCACTGAACCTGAAGCTCACCAATTGGTTTAGAACAACTTGCCAGTGAACTCCCAGGAACCTATTTGTGTCTGCCTCCTCAGCACGTAGTTACAGATATAACTGCCATTGCACCTGACTTGTATGTAGGTGATCGGGATCTAAACTCAGTTCCTCATGCTTGTGTGGTAAGACTGAGCCACCTCCCAGGCTCTGTTGTTTCCTTTTCTCTCTTTTTAAAACACTAGCTATATGCTGGAAACTGTGCTAATACAGTTTTTCATTATTGCACTGAAGATTCATGACAGCCATGTGGTAGGTACTGTTTTTATCTCCAACTTACAGATGAGTAACCAAGGATTTGAAAGGAATAGGTATCCAGTATCTCAGCTGGTTATGGCTGACCTAGGCATGAATGTCTATTTTCAGGATCCTAATGTGATGCTTTTCCTACCAATGTTCTAAGTGGATGGATATCAAGATGAGGCTAAGCCCGAGGTCCAGGTGACAGTGAGTGCATGGACATGTGACCAGGTCTAAGAGGACTCTAAAAGAGAGGACTAGAGCCTGAGGGGCATACAGACACTACGCCTGCCTAGCACAGCCTCACTTCGTCCTGCACAGGTCATACTCTGCTGTTTTCCAAGCTCACCACAAACTTCCAGAGCATGTGCTGTTCTGATGGTCGTTGATGTGGAACATGCTTTTTTCTTTTTGCTGCTCTACCTTCTTCTTGATGGTTGATATCTAACTTTCTACGCTGGCTGTCTCTGATTCTAAATGAAAGCATTCTCAGAATGCTTTGTCTGTTTCAGGCTTGGAACACTTAGCATATTCACTCTGCATTATTATTAGGCACATACCTGCCCACCACCTGCAGATGAAAAAGGACTGCTCTTAAAAGCTGCGCTCAAAATATCTCAGCATCACCCTTGTATGTGTTTTTAATAGATGTTTTATACAGAGTTAAAGAAGAAACTCAGGTACTATATTACAGCAACATTTATGTCAAAGAAAGGGCTGCACCCGAAGGAGCTAGTGAGTATTTTCCCCCACTCTCCTTTTGGGAAGGATTTTTCAGTCTGCCTATCACCATTCCAAGGACGGTAATGGGGCTATTTTTCTGTTTAGGAACCAGCGGTTTAAGTAATGTAAGCTATGGATCAGTGGTTTGCAATGATGGGGCTGATCGAAAGACAATCACACTCAGCACTGCTAAGGTTAATGGCATCGCCTCGTATAGAGGAAATATAAAAGTAGAAGATAGGGAAGAAACCAATAAAAACATTTACACACATCTTTAATGGTATGCAGAGTAGAACCCACTTAAATGAATACCAACTAATGAAAACATGTTGAAAACGAAGTGATTTGTACAGAAACCTTTTATGTACAGGCTCTATATTTATAGAGCAGATCTTTTAAATGAGTATGTAGTAAAAAAGAATTAAACTGATAATTGTTGTGATTCATTGTGGTTCATATAGCTTTCATCAAACCAATTCAATAAATGAACCATTTAACTAAGGGAGGCTCCTCTATCAACTTACACCATGCATGTAAGAGGGTTAAGGTGGTATGCTTAGGAAGGCACCACAGAGCAGGAGCCCCCCTTTGGGAATGGCTCAGCACCCCCATTCTGGTGAGCCTCCGTGTGGGTAGGCCTGAAGACATTCCTGAGAAAGGGTGATGAAAGAATTCAGTTCAGTTAGAACGTGTATGAAAAGAGAACATGCAGTTGCTTTTCCAACACAGATTTCCCATGGAATTTACTATTTATTATTTTTAGTGTTTTAAGACAGGATTTTGCAATGTAGCCCAGGCTGTCCTGTAACTCTCTATGTAACCCAGGATGCCTTCAAATGTGCAGCAATCTTCTTCCTTCGGCCTTTTGAGTGCTGTGTTGGGATTACAAGCATGAGCCACCATATCTGTATTGTTTTTTTTTATATCCTTTTTTCAAAAAACAAGCATCAGTATTGTGAAGGCACAGGTATGTGGTGGGCAGGGATTGTGAGGGAATTAGAAACAGAGGCTCAAAAGCAGAGATAAGCCTTGGTTCTTTAAAATTTTCTATAAAATCTTAGAAACTTTCAGGAATATAAAGTCTCCACTTGGTAGACCTTTCAGTTCAGCATGCTACAGAAGCAGATGCTGACGGCTCCCTTCAAAGCAAATGTAGGTGAGAGGTGCTGGGAGCAACCGTATTCAGGAGCCCTCAACATGGAATGGAATGCAACTGCCCAAACACGTGCATATGGCTCAAGCCTATTTTCTCTCTGAGATGATTATTCTCTCACTAAAAGAAAAGTCAGGTAAAACTAAATTCAAAGTGGGAGTAAAGACCTGTGGGTTGAATATACTCATTCAAATAAGAATTTAAGGATTCAAAATTAAAAAAAAAATTTTTATGTGTGCGAGTGTTACTTTGCATATATGTAAGCATACCATACGCATGCCTGGTGCCTGCAAAGGCCAGGTGAGGGCCTCAGATACCCTGGAACTGGAGTTACAGATGGTTGTAATCCACATAATATGGGTGCTAGGTACTGAAACCCCATCCTCTGCCAGAGCAGCAAGTGCTCTTAACCACTGAGCAATCTCTCCAGCAACTCAAATAAGAGTTTAAAACATCTGGGAATTCTAGAGAGTTTAAGAATAAATAAACTTGAGTCCATCTGAAATCAAACACTAATATGCTCACATATTCTTAATTTATTCTGGATCAACTGCAATATTACTGTTAGAAGTTATAGGATTTCTTTAGGTATTTATTTTGGCTATTTGGGGCCATTTTTGGTGCTTGGATTTTCAAAAATTATCTTTGAAATTTTTAGACTATAAGATTGGTTCAGATTAGAGGTTTAGAACAGAGCTATGCAAAACACAGAAGTAAAGCTTTTTGGTGTCCTTAGGCCTCTGCAGGCATTGAGGAGAAGTTGTGTGGTGAATGGTAAACACATTCCCCATGAGACAGGAACATTTGTTCTCATGTCAGACCTTTGGGACTGTGTTCATTCTAACAACTAGTATTGCTGGGTTGGAAAAAATGTGAAGTGTGGCAGAAAGAATGCTGGCCAAGAGACCGAGCATGAAGAGGGATCCAGCCGCTGATCTGTCCACTGATGCACATTCTACTCTGAGCTTCCACAGTCTTGTAACTAAGGTTTGGAACAATATCTAGAAGACAGCAGATGTTAAATAAATAAATATTGGCTGGACGAGTGAATGTGATATGTGAAGATTTAGTGGGAAGATTTTTATAGTTCCTGTAAACAGCAAGAAACTGGAGACAAGAACAGTCAAGTAACAAAGATGCATGTAATGTACTTCCACCCCGAAGCAAACCTCCTCAGCAAGCAACGTTGAAGTGACGGGTGGCCAGTGGGAAAATGGGGGATTTGATTTAATACTTTCCCATTACATCTCTCAGGCTTGAATTTTATTATAGCTTAGACTCAACAAACGGCCCTTTCTGAGTCTAACTCAGTAGGCTGGTACTCTGCCTGTGAATTCACTGTGCCCTTCACAGTCTTCTCTTCAATATTTACAGAATAAAAGGCGTTTTGATTTGAGCTTTAAGCACATTAGATTTTGACAGCTTAGAAATGTCATTCTCAAAGCAAGGACTTTTCTTATGCATAGAACCCTGACTCTTAACTATTCTATAAATGCAAATCTCCTTGACCAGAAAACCTTAAGCATCATGTTCTAAGAATGTTACTGAGATTACATGAAGTTCTTTTTAACTGTATTAGTTTCCATCCAACATCTACCAAATTGAATTACAGTAAAGTGGGGAAGGCCTAAGTTCGAAAGGCAGATGCCGAAGAAGTCACATTTTAATTTCATCTCATTTCTCTTTTATGAGTGCTTTCTAGCTGTCAGCAAGGCAGTCAGCATACTCCATTCTAAGGGAAACAGGCTAGATGACTGTCCAGCCAGGGATAAGATACGATATACAAGACTACAAGACTGGTGCACTAGAAACTATCTTAGTTAAACGCAGCCTTATGTGCTTGGTCTTCTCTACCCCAGAATCATTCCTCAGCATCCTCTTTTTGCTTAATAAGGACCTTGAATCTTCCCACTGATACACACGGAAGACACAAGTCTTGCTCATTATCTTATCAAGGGCTCCAGAACCCATCAATTAGGTAGATACCTTGATGTGCATCTCTATAATGATTAAAAAGAGAGATTACCAAGAATATTAATTTGCAAAAGTCAAGAAAATGAGAGATACAAACTCTTCTATGTTTAGAACTACACAGGACCCAGGAGAGGCTCAGAGAAGACAGAAGAGAAAGAGGAGAGACAAAGATAAGGTAACACAAGGCAGAGTGGCCCCAGTGCTTCTAAGAACTGGAATGTTTACGATCGGTGTGAAGCTGCTTGTGTCTTCTGCAGTATTACCTAAGGGCCCCTTACTAACGTCGTTCTCCTCACTTTCACAAAAGTCAGTTACACACATGATTTCCATATGTACACAGTGCAGAAACAAAGAAAGTGTTCAGTTCAACATCTGGGCTGTAGGACATGGGAGAGAGAGCATCATGTGGCCTGGGAGATCTCTAAGGGGAACTATTCCAGTAGGTACAGGAACTGAGGGCCAGAAGAGAATGCTAGCTGAGAGGACTCCCAGCAAGATGCGAAAAGCTGGGATGGACTCAGGTTTCCTCAGCACATGGGATTAGAATTTAGAGCTAATCCTAAAGTCAAGAAAGCCCTAAGTAACACCCAGGCAGGCATACATGTGTAGTTCAGAACTGAAACCGAGGCTCTCACGGGCTCCTCTGTGCACACCTGTGCTGCCGCTCATCTGTACCTGCCTCCACCATCCAGCTCAGACCGTGTCCATAAACAGTTCTACATCTCCAAACCTCCCTCCTCTGTGTGTGTGTGTGTGTGTGTGTGTGTGTGTGTGTGTGTGTGTGCCACATTTATACTTGAAGAGTCTGAATCTCAATATTATGTTTAACCCCCATGGCCTCCCCCAGGATCAGCACATGGATAAATAAGTAAATCAAGTGATTAAGTAAACATGAATTGGAAGGAGGAAGAATGACCAAAATTATCTCTTACTCTCCCTATGAAGGACTTTGAGTTTCTGAAGACAAGATTCATTCACTCACTCATCCCTTCAGTCACTCGTTCATCCCTTCATTCACTCGTTCATCCCTTCATTCACTCGTTCATCCCTTCATTCACTCATTCATCCCTTCATTCACTCGATCATCCCTTCATTCATTCGCTCATCCCTTCATTCATTTATCTACTCAGCTATTCACTACAAAAGTATTCTTGAATGCCAGACACTGTTTGGAACTTAACCAAAGCTACAGTTTCTATCATTGAGAAGTCTATGATCTAGAATAGAGTTCTCAAAACTCTCATTGGGGAAGCCAAAGGAAACACTGGGATTTCTTTTCATAATCATTTCTCATCTTTAAAAAAATTAATAATGGGGGAGCTTGGACTGTGGAGGGAAGAGGGAGGTTAGACACTGGTTGGGGGAGATGAATGGAGCTTGGATTGCATCGGGAGTCAGAGGGAAATGTGCTGGCTCAGGAGCCCCCTGAGGAGTACACATAATGGTGTCTGAACATTAGTGCATGTGTATATCTGGGGGGATGTATGGCAAGGGAGCACAGGGCCATTTCTCCCACCTAGTACTATGTTGGGGGTCACATGTCACCTGCATGAGGTATATCAGGAGAATACAGAATTCTGTAGGTGTTTCTGACTGATTTTACTGTCAGCATATAGTAGACATTTGCTTATGTTTAGTTAAAAGCACTTGCAGGTTACTTAGGTTTAAGAAAATTAACAACTACTAATACCACATCCATAATTACATACCATTATTACATTACGACGCATTATAATATGCTCCATACCATATATTATGATTCCATGACCGTGATTATATGCCATTATTATTGCTTAAGTTGTCAGTTTCCCTGGGTTAGAGGGAAGGGAACACTGAAAATACAATGAAAACTTAAGATACAAATTAATGAGGATTATTACCATTGCTAAGTACCAGCCTCCTTCCAAAGTAGCTCACTATCCATTATCTCCTTCAGTCTCAAAGCTCTCTCGAGGAAGATGCGGCAACGAGTCTGGGCTCACGTGAGCTCCAGACCACCGCGCGCTCCTCAGTCTCCCAAGCCTTGCTTCCTCACTGTCTGTCTCCAGAACTATTATGACAAAATATGACAGCATAATTGATGGTGTTTGCTGCATAGCAATACTTGATTGTGGTCAATTTTTTGCTTGTCCCGGTGATGTGCAGGAAAAAAAAACAAAAAAACAAAAAAAAAACCCCACATGGAACAAGAGGAGAGCCTTAAAGTTGGACATTTCCACAGGTGCCTATGATTAGCTACCAAACCTGGTTTTTACTTAAGTTTCCCAGGTCAGTTTACGTGGAGGGGTGTTCACTGCCTTCCACACTGACCTCACTCTCAATTCTGCTCAGATGGAACTGAATCAACAGTGTGTGTGGAAAGAACGAAGAATCGGGACCGGCAGCATGGAGGATGGACAGTGTGCGTGCAAGCCATCGTCCCCGCTCTTGCCGGCACCCGCTTTGCTCTTTCCTCTTCTCCAGGAAAGGCTAAAGGCCTTCCGTCTGTTGAGAGGCTTCTTTCTCTTCCCATAAAGGACATCTTGTGATAACTTCCTCTCATGGACTCTATTTCTGAGAGTAGCTCATTTAGGATCTTTATTAACTGAAAATGCACCGCCCCTCTACCTTTTATTTTACAAAACTATAACTTCCAAATGGAAACCCAGGGAGTTCACAGATAAGACTTACAAGCAAAAATGTATATTCTGTGTAGCTCTGAGTGTGTGCAGCATTTCTTCTAATATTTTCCCTTTGGACTACTTCAAGGACTACCAGTTAGTAACTACTGGTCAACGCCACCTCAAGTTTACTTGTTTGCGTCCCGTGATAGAGACTGGAAAATTCATCTAAAAGGGCTGAGCTGCTACCATCAGAGCCCGTGATGCACTAATCCCCCATTCTACTGTTAAGGATCTTTCTCTTTAAGGTTCAAAGTTGTAATGAAGCATTCAGTTGAAAAGCTTTTAGTTTAGACAACATTAACAATTTTAAAAGAAGATAAACCTCTCTATGGAGTTAACATGATCTGTGAATGTGGGACATGCCAGGAATCAGATATCCTAATGAATTTTGTCTTGCTGACTTGAAATGGAGAATTAACCAATTCTTTTAAATAATTCAGAAATCTGAAATAAAAGTGCTGAGGTGAAAACTTCTATTGCACTGCTCAAAAAATGACAACTGGAAACATTTTATGTTTTAAATGAAACTACATTCCTACATTCTTTTGACTGAAACACTTTCAAATGTATTGGGCAAATTGTTTTATGCCATCTAACAAACATGACAGCATCTATATAAATACCTTAGCACAAATCCCATTTGATAATCTGGAATCCAGTAGGGAAAAAAAATCAAATAAAAACGTACTTTTCAATGCTTTTGAATATACACCAGTGAACCATATATCATAATATCTGACTGTCCAAAAAAGGTAAAGAATTTATGTTCCTAGTGGAACAGAGTAGAGAGAATACTAATGCATCTCTCAACTCTATCAACGAAGCTGCTTCATGCAACAGAGGACTATGAACACAAAAGGACACAGATGGCCAAAGCACAGAGATTAAGAGTCTGCAGAGTGTGGGTACTTAGACAGGACTCCTATACTAAACTTAATCCACCTAGGGCTCAGGGACCATTGTGGAAGAGGGGGTGGAAGGACTGTAAGAGCCAGGAAGGTGTGCAAGCATAATGGAAATAGAATCTGACAGGCTCCTAGGACCTTGCGCATATGAACCTATATAATGGTATCAGCATGCACAAGACCCATGCAAACTCTAGCAGATGAAAACCCAGCACAGAACTGGGGAAATGGCCAGCAGATCCCAGTCTTAGCAGAACTACTGGCAGCTGATGACTGCTGGGACAGGAAGGGAGGGACTCTAGATAGGCTGACTAAACCTCAGTGGATGAACTTGCACTGAGGGATGTCTGGGGACACTAACTTGACTCAACAGGTCTTAACACAAATGATAGAATGCATGAAATCCAGTGGGGGGGTACGGAAGGGTGCCGGTGGGGAAGTGGGGGGCATAAAGATGATCAAGACGTATGATACACAAAAGTTCAATAAAATTTTACAAAAAAGAATGAGCATATGTTTAATTTTTTCCATAAAATCTCTGTTTTGCCCCCCAAAAGAAAACAAAGAGATGCTGTCTAAGGGGTGGCTCAAATCTAGAGGCAATAAGCTGGGAAGAGAATGCGGGCTCCACTCTTCCGAGGATATACGGCAGAGCAAGTGCTGGCGCTTTCTACATACATGCAAGCATATAAACATTCGCTATACAGTCCTCAAGAGGACCTCTCAGCTTATGTATGTAATGAAGTCTGTGGATGCTTGAATAAAACTGAGGCAGGAACCCACGAAGATGAGATGAGACGACCATCTTTTACGAGAAACAAAACAATAGAAAAAGGCACCAAGATTGCTAGAACTAAAGCTAGTAACAACCTTACATTTCTTGGTAAATGAAGACATTCCATCTTATATAAAACTGAATGCCTGAGAGTTTAAATTACTTGCCCCAAATTACAGAATCAATATACTATGGAACCAAAGTTTGAAATCTATTCTTTCTACTCTAGCATGCATGATGGCTACATGATCTGTCTGCAGCTGGATTCAGCTGGAATACCTTTGGCCTTCTGTGGGCAAGTAATTTAAATTCTTTGTGTCTCAGTGTTCTCTGTGAACTGGCACCCTCGCGGCACCTTTCTCCAGAGGATTATATTAAGATTAAATAAGTCCACGAATGTAGAACTCTTAGAACTTTTCCCAAAATGAGCCAATCAGAACATTTGTTGCAAAGATCACTGCTATTGCCAGGCAGCCCCAGTTGCAGGTCCTTCGGATGCCTGGCACATTTGAAGATAGCCCAACTTCCTCTAGGCTGCTCCAGCCAACGACTGATGGGGAGACATGGGTACAGGCCCATTTCTATGGGGCACAGCACACTTCCAAATGGTGATTTGGGCTCAGGGATTCTCACTTGCCTGGACAAAATTCTCCTTACTCTGGATTCTTTTTATGCAAATCCCCTTGTGCCCTAGGTGTCAGGCCTGCACTATAGTTTGAAGGCTCTTGTCCACTCTTGCTCCTTCCCCTTCCCATTTCCTAAGTAGTGCCCCAATAAATGCCTTTTGCATTGAATTCCAGCACGATCTATTGTTCTTAGGAAACTCAAATGACCACCTTGGTATGTGGGGAGTACACAAAGAATGTGAGCTACGATCACAAACCCAAAACCGATTATTTTTTCATTATCTAGTTCTAAATCTCAACAGGATTTAATCCTATTTTCCAATACTGCTTCCCTTAAACTTGTGAGCATTGTTCTTTCTTAGTGTTAGAAGGTTCAACGCTGTGCTGACCTAACTTCTTCAGGCATTTTTAATTTAATCTTAGCAAAGTAATCCCAATTCTAAATGAAAATAACGAAATTTAGCTCTCCTTATAGAACACAGCAAGGGAGGCCTCTTCTATTTTTTGGTTTATCTGAAATGCCTTTTTTGACTTCACATCTGAAAGTGAAATTTTCCAGTGCTCTATTATTTTCTATATTTATCATCTTTCAAGAGGCAAATAGTCTGCCAATAACAAGATGTTATGACAAGACACACTTTTCTTTGCTTTACAAAAGTGACTTAAATATGCTCCCAATGGCTTATTCAATTGATATCCCACTGATTAAACTTCTATACTTATGTGCAAAGGTTGAGTGACTCTCAAATATCTCTACCGCACCTATTGACAATACCTGACAACTGGCTTATTGTTCCAAAACAACTACTGGGCAAGGTACCAAAGGGTGCAGGAGAATGGAATTTAAGCTCTCAAGTCATGAGAACTCGGTAGTACTCATCTCAGATTTCATTTTTAGTGGGTTAAATTCCAGTGGCTTGACCCTTAGTGATCAGTGAAATCATTATAGACTAATCAAACCTTCCCACACGTCACTATCACCACGGTCTCTGCAGCCTCCACAGGAGTGTGTGGAGCATGAAGACTAGCTGCCAGAGAAAATACAGGATTTGGCTTAAATGATGAATACTTTTTGTATATCCATTGCTTAAAAACTAGTCATTGTTTCTACCCGGAATTCTAATTTGACTTGGCATCTTTTATTTTGATTTGCTAAATCTGGCAGCTATTAAGAAGCTAAGTCAACCTTCCAGGGTTAATGTGCTCAAGACCCAGGGGCTTACAATTTAATGGTGTTGTGCGATGACGGTAGAGCTAGAAACCTCACCAATTTATATCACTAATGTAGAAAAGAGATTATTTTCAACAGTATATATGTGAAGCCAACTACACGCAAACAACTCAGTTTTAGTAATGCACGCTTAAGGGAAAACTTTGGCAGATACCTTTTTAAAAGACTTTGCTGTGGCAGATGAAAGAGTCATTCCTTGACAATACTGGGAGTGAGCTATTTTCTACACTGCCACACTAAACTTTGTGCTTGTCTTGCCCAGTAGATACTCAGTATCTAGTACAGTGAGTAATCACAGGGTGCAGTATTCTCTTGAGAAATGAATGGATTTGGTATGAGCATTCCTCTGTAGAAAAAAGGCTTATCAAGGATTTGACACATCCTTCACTCGGCCCTCAGGTCCATATGATTTGACCTTCCTGCTACTCTCATCTCCAACTACAACTACTGCTTTCCAGATCCATCCCAGCCCTGACTGCCAGCATGCCTCAGGGGCTGTGCTCTTACTCAACTAGAATAGATGTACGAAATATTAGCTGATTTAAACTACTTAAGTCTTTGTGTTTTAGCTCAAATGTCAATGGATCGGCATGACCTTCCCTGCATACCTCTGTAAAAGGGTAACCCATTCTCCACATTTCATCCCCTCATCTGGCTTTATTTCTCTTTATAGCATTTAATATTATTAGTTCATTGTCATTCCATTCTTCTCTTACCAAGAAGGTAAGCTTAATTAGAGTAGGATTTTGTTTATTTGGCTCCGTGTAGTGCCTAAAACCAATGTCTGGCTCTTAGAAGGCACATGACAAATATCCAACCCATGAAGGAATGAATCTTGCCATTTCTCCCTTCCTGGACTGTCTGGTAGAACAGCATGTCGGAACCATCTCTGTGTGGTCTCAATACTCCCAATACATAGTCTGAATGTAAGCCGCAGACTCTTACTAGCTCTCCATTGAATTGCTTATGAGCATTGAAGTACCAGCCTTTAAGCGACTTGGCCAACTGATTTTTCCCTCATAGATGCTTGTGTGAGGTTTTCAATGATAGCTCTCCTTGGCTAATGTGACCTATTCCGAAGCTGTGACTAGGCTCCTCCTTGTTCATCTCAGAGTGTAAAAGTGCTGCTTGCTGAGAATCTCTCTGATTGTAAAATACCTACAGATATCTAAGTGAACACAGACTCCTACATGGAAAGATTGTTGGAGGGCTGGTCTTCTCCGGCTGGGACCTGCCACAGTATCCTTTACACTTCCCTTTCTGGATACGTGCCATGTGATGCCTGCGGATAAGGCATATGAGACTCCCTGGCTCCCTCTGGGTTATAGTCAACCAAGGATAGAAATTAACAACTGAGATGGAGCAGAGTCATCTGCAGTAGCTGCTGCTCCTCCTCTCACCTTATCTGAGCACCAGGGGGACAGAGTTGCCAGGAGCTGAGTAAAACCTGAAGAAGAGAACAAGAACTAGGAAGCCTGGGTGAGGAAAGGTGCCAAAAATGCTTGTGGCCACATGTCTGCTTTTCTGGCAGACAACTAATCAATCTGGATTAGTGACTCCAACTCCCCAAATACATTATTTATATTACATTCCGTTTACTAATAATATCCATAATGGACAGTTCCTTCCAAAAGATAAGACACGTACTTAAAAACAACAAATTCTCATTCAAACAATAAATAAGAAATGATCTGTTTGTGGAAAGGAAGGCTTATATGCTATTCCTGACTCCAACGAGGTCCCCTGATATTTCACTATGCTGATATTTGACTGACAGGGAAGTACAGGAAAGCAGCCGTCAGAAGTCCTTCTTTCAAGGCATCTCCATCAAAGAGTCCTGCTGCTCGTTCCAGGCTCAGATCACAGGGAAAGCAGCAATAGCAGATGGAGCTACAGTCAAGTGGCAGGTGCCTACCGCACTGATCTGATGGTGGCTTCTCCTGTGACCTCCTCACAGAGCCCAACTCAAATGCTGCATGAACTGTATCACTTCCTATTTTCAAAATTTTAGAATCTAGATTTATTGATCTATTTGCACAACCTCACAGAAATTATAAATGATGTTTCCTATTTGGGATGTTACATTGAAAGGGTTCTTGTGGTTCTCTCTTGGACACAGGTAACAAATGAACTGCAAGACCAAAAAGAAATCTCCTCTCTCTCTTCTCCTCTCTGCAGTTGTTTGTATGCAAGGGGTCGGAGATGGAGAGGGGAAGTTATCTAAAAGAGATCACTAGCCAGTCCATTTCAGTATCTGAAAACCAAAGAATGGGATCTAAAACATCCTCTCTTTTAGATTATTAGCTGACTGACCTACAGCCTATGTAGCTAGTTAGCCAGACTGACAACAGACTGTTCAGTGTGTGAGGATTTAGTCACGCCTTTAGAACTACTGCAGTTTCTCCCCACCCCGCTCCTATATTGAACACTAAGCTCAGTCAGTCACTCCAGTGCATGACACACAGGGTGGAGCCTCATCTACACCGTCTTTCTCAAGGCAAGACCCAAGAAGTCTGGAAGAATTTTTAAGAAGACAATGACAGACCACACCTGCTCATAGTATATGAGAAAGCAGAATTCATCCCATTTCAAACTGTCATTTTGGAGCAAGTCACATTTCAGTTCCCTGGTCTCTAAAAGAGAGCCCGGCTCTGTTGTATTACTAAAAATTCATCACTCAGAATTTAATTACATAGAGCTGGAAACCAGAAGGCATTTAGGTTTTAATGTCTCCCTGAGTTGGGACATTTACAAATTTTAGAATATTGATCATTACTGTTATTGCTGCTATTTTGGTGGTCACTCTACTGTGTCTGTCCCTGCAGGGTTTTCTGAAAGAACACCACAGAGAATAACTGTCGGTAGGTAATTGTAAAGGAAAGTCATGCAAATTATGAAATATTGATAGACTGTATTTACAAGTCAACGGTGCTAGAATATCCTATTTTCCCAATGAAATGTGAAGCATAAGGGTGTACTGCCTTCGATTAAGTGACCCAAATAAATGGTTCATTTATCACAACAGCTCCTAAAAATGGACAACCAAAAAATAAATGATTTTTTTTTTTTGCCACTCCACTCCATGTGATCTAATACTGCAACACATCTACATTTGAGGGTGTGGTAAAAAAAAATGAACTATTAAACAGAGGGCCTGTGATTTTTTTTTTTTAAGGAACATATTTCCAGATAAAGATTGCTTATCCAGACACCAGATGTGGTGGTGTGCACCTTTAATCCCAGCACTCAGGAGGCAGAGGCAAGCGGATCTCTGTGAGGTGGAGGCCAGTCTGCTCTGCGCAGTATCTGGGGCTACAGGGAGACTCCGCCTTAAAAAAAAATTTAAAAATTGTTTATCCAAAAGAGAAATATAAATTTACAATTTTATTATTTTACCCCCAACTGACAAATGAATCCTTCATATAATTCTCAAGTTAGGAAGTCAGTATTCTTAGAAGGGTTTTGGTACGCATTAAAATATTCAAATTATATACAAAACAAATTAAATTGGTAACTAATAAGATATTAACCATTATGGTAAAAAGCAGTTCATCGTTCATTTAGAAACATTTAACAAAGATGAGTTTATCCATGATGGGAAGGGAGTAAGTAAAAATAGTTAACAAAAAAGTCAGAATCACCAATATGCAAATTGGCAGAAAGAATTGCACAATTTCAAGATCTTGGACAAGCATCGTGGCAGTACATGACTCTCTTCTGATTGCACAGGCCTTTCCCAGGGTTTACACAGCAACACAGGTGTAGCTACCAGATCAGCATGATGAAACACAAAGAAAGAGACCTCAATACCAACTTGGAATGTTGCTATCAATAACAAAACTTAAATACCACTAAGGTAAGGTTATTACTGGTTGGCTATGCAGGTGATAAGACTTTTAATAAGACAAGAAAAGCACTTGGAGACATAATTTTCTTCTTCTGGAAAGGGAACTTTGCCTCCTCCCTGTTTTTAGTTAAGGATACTTTCACTGATACTAGACCAGTGGGGAGCACATTTTTGGAGTGCTGGAGTGTTCACTATGGCCCTATTGAAGCATACTTTGAATTAAGCAGGAAGGCTATCTCACGAGCTTTACCCCCATTAATGACTGACTTGATGCACCACAGAAGACAAGTTTGAAGGATTGCTCTCGGGTCCTGTAAATACTAAGCAGGTCCTGCAAATCCTGAGCAGGTGCTCCAAATACTGTGTCCTCCAAATACTCTTAACAGGTAGCGGAAGGACATTATGTGAATTCACACAGGTGGGTGAGTAGATATTCTAAAGGGAAGTGAGGTTCTTGAAAAGCTAGAGACGGGATTTTGCCAATCTGCATAACGATTAAATGAATGGTTTCCATCATAGCTGCGAACTTTATATGAATGCATTCCCCACTGAAATCAGTCCTGTGCCATGCTGACCACACAGACTTTGGGGGTGCAAAGCTTGAACTACTTTGCCCTTGCTTTGCCTTCAGAGTGCTTATGCCCCTGTGACTACAAATGGCCTTTTCCCACACACAAATTCAATGTTCACCTTCTCCAGAGAATTCTCCCCTTCTCAAAAATCTTTTGGAATCGAACAGTGAGAAAATACTGAAGAAATATATGAGGTAATGGACGACAGATCAACTTACTGGTTTTATTCATTAAGCAAAAATGTACCATTACTTTGTGTGTTCAAAACAAAGAGCTAGGTGCTGTGCAAGGTTTTCAAAGGAATTTCTCATGAATTCTACCTTAGTAAGTTTAGAGGTGTTTGTTTTGAGGGGGTTCTTTCTTTTCATTTTGGTTTCTTTCTTTTCTTTGTTTTTTTGCTTACTGTGCTGAGGATCAAACACAGGACATCACACAGGTTACACAAGCATCCTACCATTGAGTTATACCCCAGCCCAATGTATATTTTTTCATAATCCAGATTCTACTTGGTTTGTGCCTCAGTATTTAAGCTGAGGCTCGGTTCCTTCTTTCTAGGACATATTTCTTCTGAGCACACACCTGAAAGTTCCAGCGATTCTCAGGTCTGCAGTTCACTGATCCCTAAGCTCATGGGAGATGAACAGGATGAGGACAGAACTAAACAGTGAAACAGATGTGCACTGTGGGACTGTGAGATTTAAGAAGGAACTTTATGCATCTCAGAGCAGAGCATGTATCTACAAAGATTTCCCTAGGAGTCTCACTTTACTTGTGACGTCCTCACTTCTACCCAAGGACTCCAGCTTTGGCGTCTTGAATCATGTCTCATGTTTAGGACAAACTTTACCTGAAGAGTTCTCAGGGTCTTTACTGTGGGCCCTAACTATGAACATGGCATTATGGTATTCCTACACATGTTCTTGTTTCAATACTCATGAGGTAGTCTTTTAGTATCTCTTTTTTTACTTACAGGAAAACTGAGATTAGGACAAATGCTCATTCACTCACCCAGCTACTATTTAATTTGAACACAGATCTGTTTGGCTCCAGAGGCAGTTTTGAATATTAGATTATACCAATTTTGAGTTTCAGAAATGTTGGTATTTTATCTCTGGGCTCTGGATAATTCCTTAAAAATTTCCATCTAATACTCTAATTGGACAAAGACCTGTGTTCTTTTGCATTTGCATCTTAGGGAAGCACAAGGACAGAAAGCAAAAATTCCACAGGACAAAGCAGACTAGTTGGGGAAGGAAGAAACAGCTGCGTCCAGTTTAGGTAGAGTTACATGGCCTAGTTTACGGTCATGGACGGAATAGCATGTTACCATTGGTCTGTTCATTCTCCATGGTTTACTAGGGAAATACCATTCGTTTCCCATTACCTTTCTCGAGAGCTAGGATAAAAAGATTATTTTCCCTTGCATCTGAGCATTTATATGGAAGGAACAATGCGTTCCCACCTCATCTGAGCAACGGATTTTGTCAAGCGTCCACACAGCAAGGTTCCAACACTTCATAGAGCTTTGCTGACACACCTAGGAGAGTCTCTCCTCTCAAAACAAAAGATCTCTTTCAGAAACTCATGTTAATACACTGAGAGAATGAAAAATGAACATCCACTTGACAAAGAGCCTGAGAGAGCAGAAGGTTACCTAGTACATGCAAATACCTTGCTAAAATCTTCACTTATTCCTCCGTATGTATTCTACATCTTTAAGGAAAAAAACTAGGTATTTTCCCCTCTGACAACTACATGTGAGGCTGACAGGGCCAAGGGAGGAGTAACACAGAGTGGCCGCTACTTCTTTTTGAAATTCACAGATGCTTGAAAGCTCGGAATTTGTTCATTTATCTTTTGGTTACAAAATCTGTCTTTAAACTCACGCCGTCTCCTGAAAAATGGTATCATGAATCCTTGAGGCAGCACTAAGTCGTTGGGGGTTAAATGTGAACTTGGCTGGTATCATCATGCCTTTGGCCGAAAGATCAGGCTCAGTCCCGGGATGCTTTTTGGAATGAAGCGTACAATATCGGTTTGCAGGCAGCTCCAGAAAGGCGTGCCAGGCCTCTCTTCTCTCAGTTTATATTTGCATGTGAACAGCTTGCCGGCCATTTTATGAAGACAGATGAATCACAGGCCTGCTGGAGGGGTAGCCAGACCCAAATATGTGAACTGCACACCCCTATAGCCTACCAAATTTTTTAGATGAAAATAAGCATCTCTGAACACATCTTCAGGGAGATTATGCACAAATATGGTATATAAAAAAATAGAACATCACCCATAAGTCAAGCCACTGTAAACATCGCTATTTCAATTGCTAACAAAAAATTATATGTAGCTGTTTGTGACACTAAAAGGAAATCTTTAGCACTCTCCTCTTTTTCCATAACCACACTCTTAAGAAAATTTTGATAAAGAAAATTTTACTAAAATACCAGAATGAGAACAGGAATAATCAGTTCATGTTTAAGGCCACAGTTGAACAATGTAACAGTTCCCCAGGCTCACAAAATGAAATGTTTCTGAAAAATTAGTGACAAGATAGCTAATCTGGTGAGGTGAGTCCTCCATTACAGAATACCAAATAATTCAGTTACCGAGCTCTTCTAGACCAGATGGAGATCAAAATTGGGAAATGAAGAACAAAGCACAAACAAGGAGGAGAAGGAGAGGGGTGGAGGGTGAGGGCGCCAGAGCGGGGAGGAGAACAGCAGAATTCTCGTTCGTGTAACAGAGGTGAAAAGCAAAGAGTGATAGTACTAGACGGGCAAGAACAACGGAAAGAAAAATGCTGAATTGTTAGCATTTTTATATAGTACAAAGTCTCTGAAAATGCTGTAGAAAGTATGCTAAGCACACTGCTTTATTTAATTTTCCTTAGGGCAATACCATCCTACCTTAATAAACCAGTAGCCTGAGAGTTTAAGCAGCTTATTTAGTGTTACAGAGATAGACATACGTTTGGCGATTTTATAAAATGTCTATACAATGTTTGGCCTACGCTAGGGCCTGCTAGCTCACTTTTCTTTTTTTATAGAAATGATTGCTTTTGTTCAATGTAATGTTACAAACCATGTCATGGCTCTTATTTTTTTCATACTTGCCATGCATAGAACAAGTTTGGAAGATTTTATAAGATATTGTTACATATGAAAGTGTGTTTTCCATCTTAAGAAAAATTTCTGTAACAGTACATTTACAAAGGCCCTACGGCTTTGGCTCAGTGATAGAGCACTTGCCAAGTGTGCGGGTGGCTCTGGGTTCAATCCTCAGGACTGCGGACAGGGAGAGGAAGACAGAGGAAAGAACAAGGATGAGAATCCATCTGTTTACAAAATTAAGGGATTTCATGTTCTCTGGTGCCCTCACTATTTTGTTCTAAATAATCTGAAGGGGAAAATCCTTTAATGGTAACAATGTTTTCTTAAAGCAATTTGCAAGGTTTAAGATCCTAAAAAAACCAACCAAACATAAATCCTGGAAACTACCTATCCTTGCATGACCTGGAGTGGAGAAGCTTTGGGCATTTGCCACTCTAAAGGGAACCCTGATATACTGACTTCTATCCAGGTTCTTCCTTTCTGCTGTCCAAGACCATCACTTGACCACTCCAGCCCATGACGCAAATATCTAGGGAATTAGTGACCCCATGAAGGGTTTGATAAGAGGACTTGGGATGCGGACAGAGGCTAATAGCATGATCCCGGGGACAAAACATTTGCTCCCTTAAGCTTTCTCTTTGAATTCTCAGAGCTGTTTCTACTCTGGATGCCCGTAGAGCAGGCCCCAGAGTCCTCCTGCAGCTTTGGTTGCTGGCTCCTGAGGACCAGGATCCTGCAGCCAGAGTTTCACGCTAAACTTACCATTTTCTGGCTGGTCCTTAATGTCAGCATCACTTGGCTGGCTGGGACTTTCAGATTGACTTGAATCTGAAAAACACAAAAATATAGCCAAAATTATAGGGTCTGTGAGGGTAAGTAGATGAGAGGTGCCAGATGATTTTCTCAAAAAGTTCAGCTTAGATGGTAAGAATGAGAACATCAGCAAAATGACATTACAAATAAAGAGTGCAAAGACGGAAGAAGCAAAGAATTGGGGGGGGGGGGCGCATGAGCCTTTAGCAGGGACACTCAGTCTGTTTAACTCCTCCAGCAGTGCGCTCCGTGCTAGATCAGAAGTTGATGAGAACCGTTCTCCTATAGAAAGACCCGTTCCTAACTGTCTGCCCCGTGATGTATACAATGGAGTCTGATAAAGGCTATTTCTTCCCCACAACTTGAGATGTGTATATTGTTTGATTCCGAACATAAGAAAGTGTCACAAGATCTTCTGAAGCTGGTATAGAAAAGGAAACTAAACAACAGCTATAAGCTCTGTTGGTATTTAGCTGTGCACTGCAGCAACAGACTGCAGATGAATACCGCTCTCTACGAAGAGTTCTAATATTTTAGCACTCGCCCTGGAGATGACCGGTAACAAAGAACAGGGCTTCAGAAAGCACAAATTCCTCCACTGGACCAAGGTTATCCTGTTGTGTTGGCGATCCTAAGTGGCTTGTTAGTAAAAACACATTCTTGCAAATCTTTATAGAATTTAAATATCTCTTTTAAAAACATAATCAAGCTTTTAAACTTGAAAAAATATTTCACTAAAATTGATTTCCAGTCAGAATTTTGAACTTAAAAATTATTTCAGTAACAGTGACTTTTAAGTTGGACAATTTAAAATAGTAACTCATTTTTAAATTAAGTAAAATGAACTTTGATCAAAATAATTTCACAGAATTAGACGTGAGCATATTTATCATACGTTTAGGGAGAAGGGAGGATAATCAGACAAGGTACATCAATAGGAATAAAGCATTTCCTGAAACTTCAAACAAACACAAGAAATTATCTCAAAATTAAAAATTAAAAAGCCCTCAACTGTGGGAAGGGGGACCCTAACTTTACCTTGACTTCACAGGATTAGGATCAGCTATCTTAAATTCGACAACCTTTCGGCAGAAAGTTCAATATGCACGCAAAAGTTGTGGCATTTCAGTACGACTGAAACTGGAAGCATTCCTGTCGTTCTGGGCTTGCAGCAACACCATTCTCTTTCTTAGCCAGCTGCACAGAGAGGTAGCCCTGTCTCTGACCTCACACCCAGAAATGTTGATGTGCTGCTTTAAAGGACTCCCTGCTTCTAGCAAAATAGACATCTTCCTCAAAAGAAAGTACTGTACGTGATGTCCGTTTCGGAATTTTCTGATCATCTTAATTTGATAAACAGAACAAAAAATTATGTTGAGTTGAAGATTCAAATAACAGAAGGTATAACAAGGTGATTTTTTAGTTTAAATTGAGCAAAACCAATAGCTTTTTATCATCCTATAAAACTTGCCATTGTAAAGACACAAACACAACAGCATGTATCAAAAATCTGTAGAGGAGCACTTCAGAATAGATTGGAAAATTAAATACAAGCCTGTACTAAAAGCAAGAAATTAAACTATAACTACATAAATTAATACTCTATTTACAGTAGTTAATTTAAAATATAGCATAATTATTTTTTCCTATGGAAAGTTCCTATAACTTTGTCATTAAAAAAAATCAAAGATTAACATTTCAGAAAGATTTCAGTTATGTTTTAAGAGAGTTATACCATCATTATTCTAGTTCTAGAAAAAAATCTTAAAACATTAATATCTTACATAAAATTAAGGCAAACTAATTTTATCTGGGAAGTCTTTTTGATCATATCCCAAGGCAATTACATAAAATTCTGCAAAATATAACATTTTCTTTGGAACAATACTAGCAAATATAATTCTCTACTTGACACCTTAGCTAAATTTGAACTTGTAGTTGTGATAGCTTTAAGACTAGTTTTTTTTCTGAGAACCAATGGATAATATATTTTTAAATCAAGCTTAGATAAACAATAGACAACTACCTTTTCTATATTTCTTCATTAATATTAAAGCAAAAGGAATAAGGAAATGTCCCCAAAATACTTTTTAAATCTGAAAGCAGATGTCTTTGTTCTGTTCACTTTTGTTTAAAACATCTGATTTTCCACCCTATGTTTAAAGAAATATAACCTAGCAAACATGAACGGCAATAAACGCTGAATATGAGGTGTGTTCAAAGTTAGTTTAAAATTCCAAGTCACAGAAAAACAAGCAGAAGCAAAGAACTGAGTGGCAAGGAAATGCTCTGAGTTGGTCTACCACGGCCGGGGCACTGCTGTGACCACTCAGACACAAACACTGGAGGAGGCATCTAGCCAATCTGGAAAACGAGGGTGAACTCTCAGTTTTATTCAAAACCCGGACAACATTACCTTTCCAGGCCTTCATACTAAAATATTTTATCACAAGAAGACACCAGGAAAGTCAAAGCCCTACATAAAACCTGACTGCTCTAAAAATTTCCATGAGGATTTTCTGCCCTCTCTGAATTGAGAAGGAGAAAACTATCCTGTCCTGGTCTATTTCTATGATGAGGAGACACAGGCCCTTTCTCTAATGCAAAAGTCACAGATGCTGTTAAACATGGAGCCAACCAGATGACCAGAATTACAAATTAATTTCTAACCATGCATAATTAATATAAATGAAAGTTCTCTGCTTTAAGCATTTGCATTAAAATACTATCAAAAAGGTTAACAATTAATTTACCTTTCTCTTTTATATACTTTGAAGCAACCTAGAAGAAGCCATGGTAACTTCATGTTTTACTGTTTAAGACGATTATCACGTGGTTGGCTGGTTGCTCACCATTTGAAATAACTAGAAGCCCTGAAAACAAGCTGAATTGCATGGAAAGGGACGGGCCTTTTGTAGCAGATCCCCCAACCTCACCTGAGTGGTGAATTTCTCTGGTTCCCTGGCTGAAAGTAAGAAGATTGTATTTTACAATGAAGAGTGTATTTCTTGAAGGGTTTCTAAATGGTGGAGTTGGGAATGCTATTGGAGGAAGTACATTAGGGTTATCAATTTTCCCCCATCTGGGGACCTTTGTGTTTAAGGAACCTTAAACTTCAATCTAACCTTGAAAAGCAATGTTTCTTTTGGTTTTTAAAAAATTTATGAGCAGAAATTTAAAACTAAAATAGACATGGTGTACGTATCGAAGGCTGGGTTAAGACCTCTTAATTGAACTTACAGCCATCCATCTATGCATTTTTATGGCGCCCACAGCTATATTGCTGCAGTACTCAGACAAAGACAGTCTACTATCAATATAATCACTAGGGAAAGGAAGAAAATAAATCCTAATGTCGACATATTGGTTTCTGCTTCTATAACCTGTGCAGCACAAGAATGCAGCTTTGTATGAGTTTGCTACTTAAATACATATTTAGTTCTCCCAGCCTTCAGTCTGTTCCCTTTCAATGGAACCTGTCAACATACTTCTTTGGCAGAAGGTGAGGAAAGACTAAAATATATTAATATGGTAAAGTATTGAGGGAACAATATAGATATCACTTCCATATCTTTTTATTTGTTAAGCTTCTTACAAAGATGGTAATCTTCCCTGTTCTTGACCTAGAATGAATCCTTCTCCTCCATGATTCAGATTCCATTGCACACACATCTCTCACGGTATGGTAGATATAAGCTGGGGTGGGAAAACTGAGCTCCTAAGGAAGAAGTCTTTCCTCCTCTCCTCTCCCTTCTACAGGTTGCCTGACCCAGCCACAAAGCTCAGTAACTACAGAAGACATAAATTCTCAAATCCTGGTCAGCTCCCTAACATCAAACAATTAACAGTGACTGCAAGCCACGGAAGACTATAGAAAACTCACAAAGAAAGGGGAGTGGGGCTTAGCAACTGAGAAACAGGCAGGTAGAGAAGACATTTATCCGTTCTTTATCTGTGGATGTATCTCCCTGCTTCTTAGGGGCTGGCATGGGAAGATGAGGCACATCCCTCTGATATGGGCCTATCTAGAAAACCTGCACATGGTTGACAAGCTGCAGAACACAGACCTCACAGGCCTAACAACTGCTGTGAAGACCTCAGTAAGGAACAGTAGGCATACTGCAGAAACAGGGTTTCCTTCCCCACACACCAGCATAATTCCTATTCAACCAACACGACATCCACAAAAGTCTAAGGACCATAAAAGCACAAATTATTTGGGTTCCACTAAGTTCAGCCTCCCTCCATGTATAATGATTTGGTTAAAGTTGAGGCCTGAAAAGCCTTTGTTGGAATTTTGTATCCAGTTTTAAATCTCTCAAATGAAAAGACAGTAAGAGGAAACCAGAAGGCATCCAAACACAAAAGTGAGCCAGTCAAGTGAAAGAAAGAAAGTGAAATTTTTGTCCCAGAGTTAGAATTCTCTACAGCCTAAAAGAAAGAGAAGGAAAAAAATGGGAACAGATACTGGCCTTCAATTAAACGGAGAGTTAGAATTCCTGGGGTAAAACAGAACAAGGAGCCAGAGCAATTGCTCTGGCTGCAATGAACAGCGACTTCTGCAGTTGCAGTCAATAATGATGTTTGAAAATTAGGTATGTTTTGGTTCTTATGGTCTAAGAAAGGCCTAAGTGCTTTATAACAGGGTCAATTCAAATAATATTTTTCTACATCTATGTAGTTGTAATAGAAAGAGTAATTTTATTTCTGATTGGTAGCACAAAATTAATAATCACAGCATTTTGCTCTAATGTCATTAGATGTTTATAGCAAGGAAATCTAGAAGACGAAATTCTTATGATCGTCACATTTTGCTTATTGATCTCATAGTTGATATTAAAGAAATTATTATTGTAACCCTACAGTTAGAAATGTCTGTTGTTGTTTTTTTTCTGTATAATCATGGTGTTAAAGACTGAACTGAGAAGAAATATTTGTAAAACCTTATTTAAGAAAGTAAAGTGTCGGTGTACAGGTGCACATATGCATATACAGTTTCTAGCATGAACATAAACATTGTTGAATACAACACTATCAGCTAAATACAGCATTATACAATCATCGTCTGGCAAAGGAGAATTCTATGATACCATCTCTAAGTCCGAGCTACAGAAAATACAAAATTATTATTAGCACTTAACAGGGAATAGGTAGAATGGATAGACTATTCTAGGCACAGCAAATAACTAAATCAATATTTGAGATCAATTTATGGACACAAATGTGGCTCACCTAATGAAAACTTGACATACAACGATCTAGTTCTTAGAACGAATGATGGGTGGGACATGCCATGTTTTCTTAAATGTTAGAGATGGAAACACTTCACGGTTCTTCGTATGGAATGTCTTATCTTTATATGAGAATTCAAAAACTGAACTTTAGAACCTTTCCTAGCAAGCTAGCTATGCTTGTGTGGTAAATACAATAATTACAGTGGGGAGATGAGGCAGGGGCAGAGCTAGCTCCTGGAGAACCTGGCTGGTGTGCACACGTATTCAGTGGAGATGGAAGGCTGTGTTTGTGCAGCAGCCACTTGGAAGGGGTCCACCAGACCACCCTGGGGCTGCCAGCTGCTCCACAGATTCACTCCTGAGCCACACCCGTGGGAGGCATTTCAAGGACTATTTAAGACTGTTATATAAGACTGGGTTACTAGTATTTCTCTTTCTCAAAACTTTTCTTTTCATAATGCTTTTCTGAATAAAGAATTTGTAAAATATTAACTTTGCAAGAATTAGACTTTTGGCATTGATGCTGGTATCCAAAGCCCATCTGTTTAGTCGAGACTGTGGATGATGATGTGATTGTTTAGGGTGAGAAGTGATTCAACTGTCTCATCACCTACTCACAATGTGTTATTTTCATGTGCACGAGGAAGCTGCAGAACGAGGCAGAGTTTTGTCATGTGGAGAAAAATTAAACTATTTCCAACTATTGTGAGTTCAAAGTGAGGGTGAGTCATTTCTTAGCTTTAAAAATTGTGAATTCATTCACTCTGGAAGTAGTGACAAATGACTCAGTCTTTACAGCATCAATCTTCACATCAGGTGCATTTGAAGGAATGATCATCTTTTTCCATGATGTGATAAGTGAGGCTGGTGAGAGGAAGCTAGCTAAAGGAGAAGACAGGCAGCGTGATATGTGACGGCATTTAGACTCTCCCTCATATTCTTTGACAAGGATCTGTTACTAAAGATACTAAAATGTTGAGGTAACCATTTTGAATTTTGTTTTTCTCATGAAAGGAGCTGTGTTGACATGCAAGTCACCTGTTGCTGAATCAGAATTCAGTCATTAAGTGAACCCCGTCATCTACCCATTTCCAGGTAAACAAAGACTTATATAAAATGTTTCCTGCAAAATTATCATATTTCAGAACTGTAATCACTCCCCCCAGTAACACCTTTATAATTAAAATTAACTATAACAATAGGTTCCTAGAGTTGCCTATAACTTGAAGATCATATAGCCACGTATTTAAGTTAGAGGAGAAAATATTCCTATATTTATTTATGCTATAAAAATAAATGGATCTAGAGAAAGTAATGCACAATTGAGTTAAAACTGATATACATTATATGCGTGTAATCAGATCAGTGCAACTCATCTAAGGAATAAAATGTCCTCTTCTGAGACACACTATTCAAGTTCATGTAGCACTGGACTAACTTTCTTGCATTATTGGTAAAAAGAGAATTAAAAAAATATTTTAAAAGGTAGTATCCTAAAATCCTCAGCAATATAACTGTTCTGTATCTCACTTTCTCACCTGTAAAAGGGGAACATTATTGATCATTCTGCCTAACTTAACAGAATTGTTGAATGTATTACATAATACAAGGCCCACCCCAATTCTGAAACTTCTAAATCACAAATAAACACCTTGTGCTTCTGCCATCCAGGTCTTCTCATCCAAACAAGCTTTTTACTCCTTTGAAAGATCAACCCCAACCCACATATGACTCGGCTCTGGTATAACACCAGCACCACAGACCCAGTTTTAAAGGAAATGCTCTTATTTCCCACATGAGGGGATTATCTCTGATAATGGAAATGTAAATCTCAGCTTGCTGGTGTTTATTCCAGACAGACACTGGTGTGTAAAGTCTGTTTATCAGGCAACACTTTGTCTGAGCCTGAAAGTAGTCAGTCTTTGTAACAAGATGTATGCAAATGATTATCCCATGAGCCTCTGCAGCAACCGGTGGGGGGAAGGGGATCTTTGTTACCTTACTAGCAAGAAGCCACCTCAAAAGGAGAGGACCGTGAGCTTGACCATGCTGATGAACCTGGCTCACAGCCTGCTGCCCTTTCTTCTGAGCGCTACTTCTGTTTGTCAGAAACTAAACGAATGCTGACCAGAATCCCATGAAATAACCTATCTGGCAAAACCTCAAACCTCTTGTGGCCTTAAGAACTCACACCAACGGAAGTTACCACAAAATTCTGAGAATATTAAAAAAAAAAAAGCATGAGGGCTGTAACTATTTGCCCATTTTTTTCTCTTAAAAAAAAAAAAACCTTTCTGTATCCGCTGGATTCCTTAATAGTATGACAGATTCCCCACATGGTGGTGAACTTGAACATCCAAACTGAACTGATAAAATATTTTCTGACAATGTCCTAATGATCAAAACCAGGGTACTATTAAAAGGAAATAATAGAAAGTATTTATTCTGTGCTTCTATTATTAAAGTATTTGCCCTAGAATCTTTTTTCCTTTTATTTCTAATATAATCATTCTTTATTCCTTTTTAAAAAATTTACACATGAAGAGTTAAAAATATACTTCTTTTCTTTTATTCCTCTTTGGTTTGGGGGGGTCTGGAAATCTTTCTGAAGGAACTGAATTGCTTTAGCTTGTCTTCCTAGACAAAATAAACACTTCAGGACTACGTGCTTGCATTCTCCTCCAGGGTGGTGTATGCATCAGCAGCTAAAAACAAAGAAACTTTTTAGCTGCTCAGACAAAATGCAGAGGCTTCCCAAACAAGGCAGGGGAGGGGGCGTGGGCTGTGCAGAGGGTGGGGGTGGAGTGTGCAGAAAGTCTGACAGTCCATTCAATATAGGGATGATGGCTATAATGTACCCAGGTCCCCTTGCTGATTAAATATGCATTGGCACAGTTTTGATCGATGCGAGCCATGGATCAGATGACACACCTGCAAAATCTTGAGCACAGAGCTCCCAGGAAGAGGGAAAATACAGTCTTGTCTCCTTATCTTTGTTTTCAAAGGCTCTCAATTTCTGTGCTTAGATATCTAATTTAATTCTCTCACCCCTCAGCAAACTGGATTAGGGAAGTCAATACTGCCTTTGTGCATCGGCAGGAAAACACAGCCTTCCTTTTATTCAATTTAGCTATGACCTTTAGACTAAGATAATGACAACTGTCTAAAAGTAAGGTTAAGGCCTTAAGGAGACGACCCCTGGAGCTAAGACTTCCTGGGAATTTGGGGGACAAGGTAGTGGGGTGACTGTGACATTTTCCCTCCCAGCAAGGAAACACGGAGGAAGGAGAATTGAGAAGTAGTTGAGTCCAGGCAAGTAGAAGGCATGGTGGAGGAGCTTTAAAACCACTGGAGAGACAACTAAACTTAAAACCCTCACCTCGGCCTTGATACATCAGAACCAGAAAATAACTGTGAGAACATACGACTGAGAAGGGCAGAGTAAGATTTGTCTGAGGAGCACAGGCACTTAATGAGAAGGTCTGCAGTTGGGTACATGAGGAAGGTTCTGTTCTCCTTGGCTGCAGAAGTTCCTGCACTGCTGAGAGATGGAACCAGAGGTTGGGGCAAGTCAGGGTTCAGCAGGTTCAACACTCACACCGCCGTTCCTAACTGAAGGAGAAATTCTCCGCACTATTTTCTTGAAACAACACTGGTTCCTTTTCAACGCATTTTTGTTTGGGCCTCGTCTTTGCATCTATCTGTCTACGACTTCAGCATCTACTATGCATCTTGGCCTCTCTATGCCCTGTGATGGAAAATGCAGACAGCAAGGCTCTGAGCCTCAGAGATCGGAGTCAGTCATGATAAAGATGTTGCAACAGCTTCTGTATCATCTCCTCGCAATGAAATCTGGGTTTCTAGTAAAAGTGCTGTTGGGCACTTCTGAAGTGCTGCTAAACCCCTTACTGTAGGTGTCATCCGGTGCTATCAAATGTGCCCTAGTAACTGAATTTATAGGAGCTTGGATCCCAACTCTTAAGTGGGAAAGGTTAAGATGATCTTTTCTAGTGAAACAGAGAGAGGATTAGGCAGAATTATCTCAGGTGAAATACTGGGTAATTTGCAAAAATTAGCATTTTTTGGTATAAATGGTCTAAATTATCAGCATTTGAAAAACTTAGACTTTTCTCCTGTAGTAACAATTTCATGGGTGATACAGAATGTTATTCCTAATCAGGCCTGGGATTCTCCCTTTCATACAATGGCCATCTAGCAGAGGTAGTTATAGTACGGTGACAAAGGCAGAGGGCTTGCTTTTATGAAAACAGTCCCTTAATGGTCATTTCTTCTAGTTTAGTGGGGTTGGGAAGCCTTTTGCCTCCCTGCACCTCCATTCATTCATCCACCTAACAGGTGACCCTCAGTGGTGTGGCTTAACATTCCTTGTTGGTTATGAGGAATGATCACTCTAAGCACAATGCACGGAATCTGATTTTCAAAGTGTGTGAAGTTGCTAAAGCATCATTCAACTATTTTTATGACCCATTTCTTTTTCACCACCAGAAAGCACAGTGTCTAAAACACACAGATATAATACACACTTGTTGAAATAGAGTTGAAAAAATATTTCTTTCAGCGCAATGAAATATAACTGGGCCTCCCTTGGGAGATGTCAATAAATACCCTGGGGTGAACTGTCTGTCTGTCTGTAAGGGGACTCCATGACCTGAGGACACTGTTTCATGTGGCAAGGACAGACCCACTGAAGTCTGAGGTCAGCTTTATGGTCCTATATCAACCATTACTTTTTCCTCTTAGACATGTAAATTCTCACCTCCTCAGGCTGCAAGAGCTAAAAACAAAAGGGGTGACCTGCCTCTGAAGGGTTTTTCCAGCCCTCAGGTTGTACACTTGAAACAGATGCTTAGCAACAGCACTGCCGGGCTGGGCTGCGTTCAAGGCAGAGATGCCCACTTCATCCAAAGGGACTCCGTGGCTTTTGCTTATTCGTTGTTGCTCACCATAAGTGCAATCAGAAATAACATGAGTGCAATTCTCATTACAAGTCAAAGACTGTCTCTTCTTTACTTTATAAATGACCGCAAATAGCCCACTAAGAGTTGCAAATGTTTATCTTCAGTTCCTTGGCCAACCCCTGACCACAGAAGCCCATAAACAATGCTTTCTCTTTATATCTTGACCCATTATGTCATCCAGACTATCAAAAAAACTTCGTGTTTTAAAAGCTACTAAATAAAGAACTTACTCTAGTGGTGAGCCCTGGTATTTAAGACAATACCATATTTTTAAGATCGTGCTAGGGATGAAACCTTGGGCACTTTGTATACCAGGCAAGCACTTTCCTGCTGAGCTATGCCCCTAAGAGTTTTAAGAAGACACTTTTAAGGAAACATTTCAGAAACATTTCCTCTAACACATTTCTTTAAAATAATGTGCTTTCAATTTCCACATTAACAGTAACTTTTCCACTAAAACCTTGCTTTTGGAACCCATTAGAAATACATACAAATATAGAGAGCTATTCGTTTGATTAACCCAAAATATCACTTCCTCAGATTCCTGTATTACCACAATAAAGCTCAGGTGAAACCTAGATCTTTCAAAGTTTATTCATCTTTTTTGAGTGGGAACAGTCATATTTTTGGCTTCCATGTCTTATGATAAATGATGTAAATGACTTTAGTGAATCATTCCACTTTTCAGAATTCTCGTTTGAAGTCTACCATGGCTTTCTTCCTGACATATGCAGTGCTAAGTTATTTAAAATTAATTGCAGTACAATATTTTAAAATTTCTTCACATGGTGCTAATCTCCAGTGCTTTGGGTGTTTGAACCACACTTGGAAGACATCAAGTTCTGTGAATCCTTCTATCACGGAGCAGTTGAACATGCTGAAAAGATCACTCAGCGATTCTCCTGTGAACTTTAATCTACCACCAAAGCTGCAATGGATTATAAAATTTCAAAAACGTGTGAGTTGGTACAAATGAGAAAACTGAAAACATCCCATGTAACAAGAAAAAAACAAACCTAGATAATGAAAACACATGAGTTCATTTATTAGCTTTGAAATCCTGAAAAGCTCTCAGAACTCCCCCACTCCAGACACCCAAGCCTCCTCATTGGGTGAGCTCATGAGGCTTCATCTCCATCTACAGCTCATTCTGGTTTTCATTTGGGGACACAGCTTCATTTTTTTTTTCCCGTGACTTATGTTGGGGAGGAGATAAAAGTATTTTCCATGCCAGTAACTCAGTATGGATGAGAAACTTGCTCGGTAAAAATCCTGAAATTAAATTGTCTCCCAGACAATGCCTAGTAATAGTTTGCGCAGGATTAGCCCCGTGAATTGTCTTCAGGGTGTATTTTTTTAAAAGCTGCTTTTTTATCACTTCAATTTATTTTAATGAGAAACCATGTTTACTAGGAGGTCTTAATACAACACCTCATCAAATTAGGATACAGGGGTCACCGGAACTTTATTCCGGTTCACTTTTCAAAAATCAGCATGGATGCCATCAACCTTTCTCAGAGGGAGAGTTAGTTTACTGTTGGCCTGTCAAGCAGTTAGCAGCGATGTGCAAAGCATTGTGGGGTTCTACTCAGTCCTGATGTAGCTTACCACATTCACTGACAGCATCAACCGCTCAACCCTTGCACTGATGGCTCTAAGAAGCCTACTCTCATCAGCTCCTAATGGAGTTTCCAGAAGTTCAAAGCCTTTCCAATGTCTAGCAGTGGTAGGAGGGGGAGAGTTCTGTAATACAAAATGGCTTATCTGTCTGCTTTATAGTCAACAAAAATCATCAATCTCTTGCTTTCATGGTTCTTCTAATAGTTTGCTCATGGTAGAAGTGAAGGTACAAGAAAAAAAACTTAAACAGAAACTGAGGTACCAGTGTGTGAAGCAGGTGATCTGTTCTGTTCTGACACAGATTCCACCGCAGTTTTTCACAGCCTTGCCCCACCTCTGCAAGCCTCTGGTTGAATTCTTTTTCATTTTTATTTTTTTTACGTACGTATGTATGTATATGGTGTGTGTGTGTGTGTGTGCGTGTGCATGTGCGTGTGTTGTGTGCAGAGGTCAAAGGTTGATGTTGGCAATCTTTCTTGGTCACTTTCTAACTCTGATATTGAGACAGGGTCTCTGAAGCCAGATCTTGCATATTCTGATTGTCTAACTAGTCAGCTTGCTCTTGAATCCTTACTACCTGTAGAGTGCTGGCTGACAGCACACACCCACACCTGTGGATGTGGGGATCTGAATTCAGGTCCTCATACTTGGGCTGAGCCTTCTCCTGCCCTTCCAGCAACAATTCTTTTTCAGAAGAGTTTTATTTGTCATTATTAGTGGAGGGCCATGTGTATAGAGGTCACAAAATAACCCCATAGAGACCCTTTATCTGCTGAGGACTGAGCCATTTTGCTGGTAATTCTTGAACCTAGCAGCATCAGTACAGCCAGGCACCCAGAATAAACAGTGACAGAGCCATGTTTGGTTGAAATGTGTGCATGTCTTTTCTAAGTTCTACCCTGTATTATTTTGGGGATTAGCAGACAAGACAACAAAGACATATTATGAATGTAAAAATAATTCAAAGGAAAAATAGTTTTAAATATATTTTATTTATGTGTATGAGTGTATTGCCTGCATGTGTGTAAGTGCACCTGTGTTGTTCAGTGCTCACAGAGGTCAGAAGAAGGCGTTGGATTCCCCTGGAAGTGGAGTTATAGATGGTTGTTAGTCACCATGTGAGTGCTGGGAATTGAATCTGTGTCCTCTGCAAGAGCAGCCAGTGCCCTTAACTGCTGAGTCATCCCTCCAACTCAAAAAACAGTTTTGAAAAGAAACAGTATCTTGAACAGACAATAGAAATGGCAAGAAATGACATGAGAAAATTTTAATTGTAACAGACATGGGAAAAGTTAGAAATAAAAATCTGCTTATTTGGTAACTGAGATGAACTGACAGCCTGCATACCATCTTTGAATGACAAGGTCAGTGTTGGAAATTGGAAGGAGACATAGCTGCCAAGGCTGACATGGGACCATGGGGAAGAGGGATGGAAGGACTTCTTTCCTATCCCATGAGACCAACTACATTGCAAAAGCAGCTCTGTATCCCACAGGGGCTTTCCATTTTAGTAGCAGCTATGGTGTGGGTAGAGCCGGACCCCCAGGATTCCTGTTTCAGAAGCTCACCGCGGTTGTGTGGAGAGGTAGTGGACCCTCTGAACGTGGGGCCTAGCAGGACACAGTGGGACCAGTGAGGCTGCTGCCCTGGGGAAAAGTACACAGTTCCTGTGAGACCAGGGGAGATTTCTCTCCAGCCTTCCTCTGGCTTTTGGTGTTGCCAGTCCATGTCTGAGTCCTGCACACCTGTTATGATGCTGTGACGTGATAGAGCCAGGGGGAGCCTTGACAGAGCTGGAGTATGGTGTTTGGATTTTCAGTCTCTCAAACCAAAATAAATTTTTTTTTTTTTTTTGCTGTTTATTTCTTTTGAGATAGGGTCTCTACCTGTAGCCCCAGCTGGCTTGGAACTAGCTATATAAACCAGGCTAGCATCAGTCCACCTGCCTGTCTCCCCTGTGCTGGGGGATTAAAGGAGTGCACTACCACACCCAGCCAAACCTCTATGTTTATAAGTTATCCAGCCTTGGTTATTTTGTTATGGTTGCGGAAAGTAGGCTAGTGCAGTATTTTGAGACAGTATTTTTCTTCTGACTTTTACTCAGATAATTAAAAAAAATTATCAAGTTGTTTTTCATTTTTCAGTTCCTATAGGTTATCAGCTCATCTAATGGCTTATGATTGCCCTTTTCTAAAGACAGGTCTTATAGAAAGGGAAGGTTTTCTAAAGTCTTTGTCCAGAGGTGGTACGTCCTTATCACAGGAAACCACATCAGAGCTCCAGCACTATTAGCAACGATTCTCTCAGTCATCCTTAAAGCAGGCACACGTATATTATTGACACCACCACGGTGGGTGTGTGCTTAAGTCTTCCCAGAGCTTTGAACAAACATATTTGTAAAACCTTTCATTAAAAACATTGATCTGGGAGCTGGAGAGATGACTGCTCTTGCAGAGGACTCAAGTTTGATTCTCTGTCTCCGCATGACTGCTAACAACTGTCCTTAATTCCAGCCACAGGGGATCCGACGCCCTCTTCTGACCTCTGTGGGCACTGCATGACATGGGTGCACTTACACACATGCAGGCAATATATACTCATACACACAAAATGAATAAAAAATTTTAAAAATTGACCTAAAAGAAAAAAAATTAAATTAACAATAATGTTCCACTAGTAGAAAGAGACAACTTATTCATGATGCAAACACTGATGTTGTCATGAAGAGAGGTGTGTCATCAACCTCACCAAGATGAGCCGGCATTGCGTAGAAATGTTCCTACTAACCAACACTCTCTACTGTGGCACTCTGGAGGCACAGAGTCCTGACTCCTATGAGGAGACAAGAAGAACAGGACAGAAAGAAGCATCCCCAGGCTCTCAGAGAAGAAATTCATGAGGAACATCAAATGTTACTCAACACTTTCAAGTAACCATGATATGTCAAGCAGACCACATGATGCAAGTACATTTAAATATAAGTTTCTATTTCTGTTTTAAAATAAAAAAGATCAGAAATATGAATCTGGAAAAGCAAAATCTCTTGCAGGTTTCAAAGCACATCAAAACCTGGCAGAAGAAAACACTGCTCACGTGAACGCCACCATCTGCTTTCTGGCGCTCTAAGAAACTTTACTAACAGCAACATTTTCTTACATTATAAAATCCACTAATTAGTTTTGTTGTAATAAGAAAAATAACCTTTGCATGGAAGGCAGAGCGCCAGCTTTCTTTTTCTCTTGTTATTGGCTGCACCTTACAGAACAAGGCCAGTAACATTCCACATAAGTTAACCTCTGAGTGCTCCTCTAGGAGAGCACTTTATTATTCCCTGTTTAGTCTGAGGTAAGTGCTCACAAATGTGAGAGCAACAAGGAGGAAACCTTGAAGGTATTTGCTTTAACAGCTCTGAAAGAGCACAAAGTTTGGAATCAGGAACCTAAAATCCAGAGAAACCTGGGGCTTATTAACCTTACAACAAGGCAACTCAGCAAAATAAACTTGTGATTTCCCCTAAAATTCCTAATTCCTTTGAGTCTAAATCATCCTTTTCTGACCAACTGCATGTCCCAAGAAACTAATGATTGTGAAAGAATAAATGGAACTTGAAATGTCACCGATAAATCCAAAATAACTTCGGGAATCTCATCAATACACTAATTAAAATGTTACCAGACATTTAGCAACCAAAGAAATGGAAACTACTGAAAGTTCTTGAAAATATACTCAATCAGTCAGCCAATCATTCTATAGCGAAACCAGCTCGACTTTCCTGAGCACCTACCTGGTACCAAGCCCACTGTCAGCAAATAGAGATGGAACAGTCAACAAAAACAGTCAACAAAAGCCCCCCAGTCTCTGCCATGTTCTCCCTCTGAAGAACCAGTCCACTGCTTCCAAGATAGCACTGCTCAGAATGCAGTGGAGGAAGGAAGAGTAATGCATCAGGGGAAGAGGAGGACAACACTGAGAGGAAGAGGGACCCGCACCAGGAGACGGGGAGGACGGGCAGCAAAAGGCAGGCCTGGAAGAGACGCAGACGTGCTACACTGCAAGCATTCTGCTTGAAAAATTAATGGGTGGAAATATTTTCTATAAACTGAAAATGGACATCCTTTCTTTGGAAAGACATGTGAGGTCTAGCTGGCTCAAAGTGACCCTCTGCCCTGAGTGACCAAGCTCATTAGCTCAAAACCTGACCTTTGTTGTCTTGATTTGGTTTCTCAGGCTCCAACTGAGCTAAATTTAAAACACCAAATGCAATATAAGATAATATTGCAAACTTAAAAGTCCCCCAGTTTAAGGAATGAGAGCCCGACTGCTGCAGAGATTAACGGACCTGTTGGTGTTGCATGAACACTGCCCATGCAACTGTCTTCAATGTATGGCAAAAGTATGTGATACTCACTCACCTTCGGACACTGCCCATTGGGTTTAGCAACTCTGAACTGTCATTAAAATGCACTAATTAAAATGATAAAACTTTACCCAACAGCTCTCTGCCAATGTTTGAAGGGATTTCAGAGGATGTGTACAGTTTTGTCTTTGCATGTGTGCTCTTTACACCAACTTGGGCACATAAAGAGGCTCCATTCTTTCCCCGTGCCCGACAGCCATGTTAACAGTATGGATATTTGAATTCAGAAGTTTATTCAGTGCAAAAGAGGAGAGTCAGAATTCCTTGCTCTGGCTTCTCACCTAGGCGACTGAGATGGACCTCTGCTCCTATTTCAGTTCTCACTGTGTGTAATTCCCATCTGTCTTCCCAACAAGGTACAAGGACGGAGGGCGACACGCTCCTTCTAGCTTACACAAGCTAACTAAGTGAACCTCCAGCAGAGGAGAGAGAAAGGAACAGGCTGGGCAAGACGATGAAGCCAGGGTGATCCTGGAACTGGTTTAGAGACTTTTCTGTCTGCTGGTATAAACAAAAGCCAGTTAGAAAAGAATATATACTTTTCAAGACCAAAATTCCACATACAATGGAGCATCTCTCCCCGCCTGCAGAGAGGCCTCATTCAGCATTCACAATAATCATAATAATGTAATGTGTCAAAGCTGAACCAACCAATAGTAGACTTCAAAAGGGAAGTGACAAAATCATTAAGGCAATTTTAATAATTCTTTGCAACTTGGTTAAGGGTATGAGTCTTTAAAAGCATCTTCTGTTTGTAAGGAAGAGCAAGGTAAAGCTTACAGCCAAGCGCTCTTCACTGTGAGTCTCTGTGCTGGTGCATGACATTAGGGTTCAGCATTTATTTCTTTTTACAATTTTTACGTGTTCTTATTTTATGTATATGGGTGTTGTACATGTATGTATATCTGTGCACCACATATGTGCAATACAATGTTCGCAGAGGCCAGAAGAGTGCATTGGATTCCCTGGAATCCAGGATCCAATATATGGAAATACAGATGGTTGTGAGCCACCATGTGGGTACTAGAAACTGAACCTGTGTCCTGTGCAAGAGCAGCCAGTGCACATAACTGCGGAGACATCTCTCCAGCCCCCATTTCTGATTTCTCGATCCAAAGAAGCCTGTCCATATATGTCAGGGATTCAAGACATGCTAGCAGCCAAGCAGAGGCGCTGACTGCTGTGTGGACTAGGTACGGCCCAGCTTGCTGTCTGCAAAAACAACACAAGTTGGCATGCACAATTTTCATTTAGATAAACTTCCATGTGATCCGAGAGTTTCTTTTCTCTTTCCTTCTCGTGTACACCAAAGAACAGGGATCTTGAAATTGTGCGGACAATGGTAGGCTGGTGACAGCACGTGTGCAGCCCATTTGCCACACCCTAGTCACTCAACCGAATTGCTTTCATGTTTGCTTTGAGGAAGGTACAGTCTCAAAAACCTTAAAATTCTGTTTTTGGAAAGCTACCCGGAAGTTAAGACACATTTCCAAATGAGCTAAAAGTTCTAAAAACAGCTATTTTTATTAACAGACCAGATTTAGAATACCTATGAAGCAATGTGATTTTAGAAAATGATAAAATAATACATACTTTCAAAGAGGTAAATAAATACTATAGGTAAAGGAACCGATCTTGAGAATCTGTTAAGATAGGTAGACTATAAATAAAATAACTAGAGATGGAGTGCTTGCCACGAGACCTGAGCAGGACATAAAAAGCTGGATATAACAGTGCATGTCTACAGTCCTAGCCCTGAGAGGCAGAGACAGGTGGATTCCCAGAGCTCACTGGACAGTTAATCTACTGAATCAGTGAGCTCTGGGTACAGTGAGAGACTCTGGCTCAAAATATTAAGAGAGTGATAGAAGAAGACACTCAACCTTATCGTAAGGCCTCCTTACGCACATGCCCCAGCACACTTGCATGCCCACAGACATAAACTAACCTGTACCCACACACATGCACACACATAATCAACTAGTTGCCCTCCCATCACCATTCTAATGCTTGAACACAGCTCTGAGGCTGGGGGTTTTCCGTTCCTTCACCAAGTATAAAGAATGACGCAGCTTCCTCCCCAGTCTGGTTCTCTAGACCTGCATCAGCACACACAGTCACACAAGCATGTAAACTGCAGCTGCTAACCCTCCTGTTGCTATTTTCTTCTCAGTCAAAAAGAAAAGGGGGATTGGAGAGATTGCTCAGTGGTTACTAATATGTACTGGTCTGCACAGGACCAAGGTTTGGTTCCCAGCACCCCTGTGGGCTTCCAACACCTGTAACTCCAGTTCCAAGAGAGCTGATGCCTCAGGATTCCCAGAGCACCTGCACTCGTGCACACATACTACCCCTCCCCACATATACATAATTAAAACTAAGAAAAAGAACAGAAAAGAAAAGGAGCACGTGTAGGTCTGGGTCCAGAGGATTCTGAACTTTGCTTTAAACAGAACAATGCTTAAGGTCTAAATGGTATGATGGGTTTATGTAGAGATCAGAATATTTCCTCCTGAGATTCTAAACCTTGAGCGTCAGCTAGCAGTAGCTGTATCAGTTGATGTAAGAAGCTTGAGCCCCAACTTCAAGATCAATATTAGCAAGAAGGATGTTCAGGAAAGGGGATCATTGGGTACAAAATACAGTTAGAATTTCTGGAATTTACTGACGATTTCTACTGATCATGTGACACTGGATGTTTCAAAAAAGCCAGAAGAATGTTGAATGTTGTCACCACGAAATGACAGAAGTTTGAGAAGATAGATAGGCTTAACTTAACTTAAACATTATTCCATGTATTCGTGTGTTGAAGCATTAATATAGACAAACTTATGGTTTTGGACACTGAATAAATTATAAAGATATTTTTTAACACAAACTACCAGGGCTGAGGAGATGCCTCAGTGGACAAAGCACTTGTGCTATAAGCATGAGGTCAGGAGTTTGGATCCCATGTGCTGGGGACAGGACAGAGTTTCAGCACTTGGAAGGTGGAAACACGAAATCCCTGGAGCAAGCTGGCTGGCTACACTAGCGAAATGGCCGAGTACCAGGTTCCGTGAAAGACCCTGACTCAATCTATGAGGAGGAAAGTGATGAAAGAAGACTCCTGACGTCAGCATCTAGCCTGGACATGCATTTGAACACACATGTATGTGTACCTGCATATTTAGGTTGCCTACACACATATGACCATGCATACGTACATGTATGTATGTTTATCATACACACATATAAACACAATTATTAAAAACTACCAAAAGAGATGGCTCAGTAGTTAAGAGTACTGGCTGCTCTTCGACCTGGGTTCAGTTCCCAGCACCCACATGAGGTCAAACAGTCATCTGTAACTCCAGTTCCAGGGGATCTGATGCCTTCTTCTGACTTCTGTGGGCATTTTATGATATGGATACACTTACATATGCAGGTAATACACTCATACACATAAAAAAGTAATATAAAACTACCCCAAAGATCTGTGTTAACCAGGAAAGTGCCAAAGCTTCTATTTCTGGGCAACAGAAATTCCATGACAGCAGGATACTTAGGAGCATACACAAGGTGTCAAAACCAGTCAGGTTACTCCGACTAAAACCAAATCCTTCAGCTCAAATCTAAGCCCGAGTGTGTGTGTGTGTGTGTGTGTGTGTGTGTGTGTGTGTGTCTGAGAGAGAGAGAGAGAGAGAGAGAGAGAGAGAGAGAGAGAGAGAGAGAGAGAGAATGTGTGAGTATGTGTATGTGAAGGGTGTTTCTATTTTCATGACGGAACTCCTCCCCAAAGCTCCAAGTCTTCCAATGTAGCATACCGCAAATGTGACCACATTTCAAATGGTTGACTCATCACAATGAGAGTGGGGCTACATATGGCATGCGTCCTTGGTCTGCTTCCTTTATTTTACATGTGGTTTCACCTTTCTAAATTTGGACTTCTAGCCCATCGTAGAAGGTCAGAAATATGCAATGCATAATGCACACATATTTCAGGCAAATCTTATGTCTGTGCTTGATAATTTCTCATGATTTTATACCAAGAGAATCACTAAATATTAAAGATTAAGTGTTTTTATATGTTAGAATACTGAGCCCTTCTTTCAAACAATTCCAAGTGAGGAACACATTTCTGACAGAGCACAGCTATGGTATTGGAGAAACTGTGGGAAATGTCAGATTTATGGTCCTAGGGGTGATTGGTGGAGGGCTTTGTGGTGTGCATGGTGTTTTGTTTTGTTTTGTGTGTGCTTTTTCTTTTCTCTTTTCAGCCTCTGACAGAAACAGAGCTCTACCAACTTTCTGGCGACGTCCCAGGAAAGCAGAAGGAAGCTGCATCCTGTACTCCCCCGGGATCTAATGAAATACACAGCCTCTGGGCTTCTTTCAATTTGGACTTTCAGATTGCTAAGCCAGTATAAAGGGGGTCCTAGCTGTCACAAACGTCACATGGCCGGGGTCACCTGCTGCTCGGGGTTCTCATGCCAGTCGTTGACATAATAAGCACCCCTTACACTTTAATTACAATTCACAGTGTGCAAACTACTCAATCTGCTTTAAGGCAGACTGTCTTTTAAATCAACACTAAAATTCTATTACTAATAAGGTAGTGAAATGCGGCAGAGCAAGGGTGTGTCCAAAGGCGAGCTCTCTGCAGAGCTTCCTGCCTTTTGGGCAGAGATGGTAGTGTTTCCCAGAATATAAAGATGATGTGGTGCCCCTTGCTTTGGGAGATGGTGAAGTTCTGATGAATGAGTAGACTACAAATATGTTGTACAAGATGCTTCTTATGGTACTTTTACATTTGTATAGTTATTATTGTTTTCTACACGGGGATCGTAGCTACTCTACGTGCATCTTGCCCATTTACTAGAACTACTCTGACTGCTGAAGAACAGGAAATTTTACCTTTCCCCCATCTTCCCTTTTAAGCCAGGCAGTGCTAGCAACATTTAACAAAGTTTAGCTGGAGTTGTGCTGACACTCTATCATTTACTGGATCCTTGTATGTTGCTAACTACAGACCAGTGTAAGCTATATTCTTGCAATCAAAACATGAAAGGTCATTTTAAGACAGAGTTCATTTAAAATAAAATGACAATACAGGGAGCTTAGTTTAGAAAGTGCTAACACATAATTACAGTCTACAGTTTTCTCCAAAAACAACAGTGGAAATTAGTTATAATTCTATCACAAAGAAAACTTCTATGAACTTTGGAGGGCTAACCTTTGAGTGAACTATCCCAGCACTCTGGGAATTACAGTCCTATTTTCAGTGCCACAGATGACATAAGATGGAACACGTGAGGCAAACCCATGCAAAGCATTGTTTGTAAAGCCTTATTCAAACACCTTCGCACTTCAGGAATGTCTCACTGTCAAGTGCCACTGCCAGCAATACCAACAAAATAAACAGTCCACCAAGGCCACGAAACCCCAAACTTGCAAAAAATAGCTAAGTGTTTTTTTTTTTCAGAAGAACAATAATGTCTATCTTTTCTTTAATGAAGGATGAACCTGAATGATAAATGCCACCAAATAAGGTCAAATCAGCCAACAATTACTTGTTGCTTTTTAAATACCAATCAATGGTAGATACTAAGATAAAAAACCAATAGCAGCAAAGCTATGGGGCTTATTGTATACTGGTCTGCTATTCCAACACAAGGAGCAGACAGGTCTTCCATTTTCCTTTTAAAAATAATGGTTTCTTTTGGGCGAATGTTCAGCTCTTGCTGCTAGGCCCTGACTCCATGAAGACACACTCTGGTGACTAGTCTTTCATATTTGACCTGTTTGTCTGGGTGTTCTGCTGTCCATTCAAAGCCATTTGCCCTTTAGCTGCACGAGAGTCCCCATCGGTGATCTCAGCCATCCTCAGGAACCAGGAGGGCCATGAGAAGCTGAGCTGAAGTTCACCTCTATCAGCAGGAAGCCACTTGTCTCTGACCTGGGCTCCAATTTGGTACAATAATTCATACTGTTTCCTAACAGGTAGGGTCCACCTTATACCAGCTTCTGTACCTCTCAATCTCTGGGCTCATCTGGAACCAGACACTGACTTGGTGTCCCCCAACTGGTCTCTAAAGCAAAATTCTGACCCTGGAATCTAAACTGTCACCTAAAGTCCTATTACCTACTGGCAGACTTCACTGATGCTATTTGCCTTGATTATTGTTACCTGCCTCTTTTCTCTGTTTCTTAGTTCTGCTCAACTTTGGCACTGACCTTCCAGTCAGATGTGCAAGATGCATACTGCACCACAAAGCCTCTACAAAATGTCTTTATGAAGAGAACTTCTTCTGGCTAGACTTCATGAAAACTCATAGCTAACCCAGAATATCAACCCCAATTAATAATTTCAAATCTTGGCTTTAACATGTCTCATGTCCCTCGATATGAATCCCATTTGCCAATTCTCTCATTTCTTCTCTGGGCAAGAAAGGAAGAGAATTCTTAACACTGCAAAGAATATGAGAGAAATGGGGTAGAAACTTTCTGTCCAGCAATGTTGGAGCCAACAGATTAGTGCCTACTAAAGAACTAAGTAAAGTTTAATTTTTCTAAGATGAGATATAGATATATAGATATATAGATATATATATCTATATATATATACCTTAAATATTTTAAATTTGGGCATATGACCAAATATTCATGCATAGAAAAGGCCTAACTTTAAGAAGTGTCTACTACATAGAGTTCTATGGTATTTCTTTCACATAAACCACACCTATAAGGAATCATATAATGTTTCCAGCTCCATTTGTGTCAAATAGAGGTCAAAGTGAAAAGTACTTTAAAAATAAGCTAGACATAGAACTCCTTGGTACTTTTACAAATTCTCTGTTTTTGTACTGATCTGACCCACATTTAATCTAAGAGAACTTTTTATAACTTTATTTTCTTTGAGAGAGAATTGGCTTATTTCACGTGAACTGGACTTTCTTTTTCCTTTTGTACTGGAATGCCATTAGCCCATATAGTACACCTGAGAATAACACAACTGACTTTTGGTAAGCGCACACAGGTGAGAACATCAAGCGCTGGAGTGTGGTAGCAAGTGCTCATTCATCTTGCAAAAGGGTTCGTACTGTGTTTCCACTCTGAGTCTATCCAAAGAAAATATCCCCCAAACTAACTCACTGAGTGGTTATGATGAGAAGGGACTGATCCTGGAAGTGTGATGTCTGAAGACAGGATTCAATGTTGAAAAAAATCTTTCCTGGCAGTCAGGCTTCACTTTAATTGCTAGCAGTTCACCAAAGAACTAAAAATAATTAGAAGAATGTTGCATAGGAGTCATATTTAAAATGGCAACAGAGTTAATACCTTAACTTACCAGCTATAGAAGACCTGATATTTAAGTTGATTGAGATGTATTTAAAACTATGAAAAATAATTGGGCAGATTAGCTCTTGCTACAGTAATTTCTAATTCTATTTACATTTTTGTTAATTTTGCATCACTATCAGAATATCATTACTTCTGTTTTCACTGAGATCTGTTATTAGTGAATTTGTTATAGACACTGTATTAATTGAAGGATTAATTCCAAGTCTATCACCAGTTAGTTTGACAATTAAATCAGTCACATAAATAATACTGTCATGATCTTATTTTTGGTCTTAAGATATCTAGGTTACTGTAGTAATCACTTTCATGCACTTCTGATAATTCTTCAGCTGCAAAGAGTCTTACTCTCAGCCTTCTGCTTATTACTAGTTTATTGTCAGCTGCAAAATGTACTAGACAGATGTGCAAATACATGATGATTAACACCCGAAGTTACCAACCACATGTAACAATAGTAACAACAATGGCCAACACTAGGAGCTGTTTTATACACAGAACTTTCCCAGAAACTTACAAAAAGTAAATATTATCCTCATTTCACGTTGAAGAAACAGAAAGGGAACTAACAGAAACAGGAACTCCAGAAGTGAAGTTTTCTCACTTCAAATTTTTTTTTTACTCTTTTTACTTTCTTTTTTACTCTCTCTTTCTCACTCTTTCTCTCTCTCTTTCTCTCTGTCTCCCTCTCACGTGTGTGTTTAATGTAAACTAGAGATCATTGATTTTACTTTCTAGTGAAGTTTTATTTGTACATACAGGCACACACGTCCTTTAGTTAACATCAACTATACATGCAAAAGGACAGTATGCCAGGGTTAAGTCACTAAAAGAGTCTTTTGAAGCAAGGAGCGACGATGTGTGAAAGACACACCACAAAAGTTTATTTAAACAAGGAACAAGCACAGAGGGGTGGGATGAAGTAAAAACGGGAGTAATGAAAGCTTCCATCTTGTCTTTGCAAACATGAATTTCTCAAGCATAGCAATGACAGAAAGAAAAAAATGTCTAGGATTTACAGGATACCCCAAATAAAATTAATTCAATGTAGACAAAGTTGGGATGAATCCAACTCACACGGATTTTCTCTTAGGCTTTTTTTTTTTAATGTTAAATATAATGGTATTAGCCTGTAATAAGATTTTCAATAGTAAGCATAATTCTTTACAAGAAAAATCTTTGAAGCTATGAGTTAACAAATATTTTATGGTATCATTGTAATGGTATGCTATAAAACCAAGACCTTTGACTTAGTGTCAGAAAAGAGATAAAGAACGTTTCAGTATCCCAAAGTACACTTTAACATGTACTGAACCAACTCCTGATTTTCTTGCCATTTAAATTTTGGTCCAGTCATCTTAATGAAAACTGAGCATCCCTGCCAGCCACACAGAACTTTTCCTCATGCTCCTTGCCCTCTGGGTCCTCTGCAAAGGCATGGTAGTGAGTGGTGAAAATCTGCCTTTTGGGTAAACAAAAAGCAAAACTTAAATTAACCTTGACGGCAGAACTCAAGTGGTCAAAAAGATGGGAAAGAAAGGTGGAGTGGTCCTCCAATCTGACAAAAGAATTTGTCTGCTTGCAGTTAAGCACACATCCTTACAAAGCTCTTAGAGTCTCCCTGCCCACAGAAGGCATTACTGCCTTTGCATATAAATTGAAACACATTTCTAGCACTTATATTATTACAAATATTGAAAATGGCCTCCAGAAGCTTTTAGCAATGTACTCTTTGTCTTGTTTCCAAAGAAGCAATTCAATTAAAATGATTATTTTCAGCACAGGGAAGTAGCACAAGAAGCTGTACCTTGTACTCAGCACATCCTACCAGCACTTTAGACAACAGATTTGAAAACTTTCATACCCTTTCTGTAGACTTAGACTAACCAAGCATAATTTACAAATATCTCCCTAGAAAAGGAATTGGATATTTTTTCCAATTTTCTTTTCCAGTAAGAATTTGTCCATGATGATTCTAATCTCTGCCATGTTTTCTTCCTTGAACTCAATATTTAATGGGTGAATCTTGCATGTACGCAAGTACACCCATGCTCTGCAATACCCAGGGAGGTCAGAAGAGGGACATCAGACCCCCTGGAGCTGTAGTTAGAAATGGTTGTTAGGCACCATGTGGTTGATGGGGACCAAAACCAGGTCCTCTGCAAGAACAGCCAGTGCTCTTAACTACAAAGCCATATCTCTAGTCCCCTGAATTACTTTTATTATATTAACATTATTTGACCGCTTCTACTAACTATAATATTTAGTTAGTAAACCTTTTTGTCTTTAGAACTATTCCTTTCTGAAAAGAATTTGTTTATCATGTTGTTGGGTTTTAAATGTCTTCTTCCCTTAACTGCATACATTTAATTATTGTGGCCATCAACAAATATTTACTAAACTTCCTTTATAAATTGTGCTTTGGCTTATATCCCAAGTGATACTACTGCAATTATAAAGTATGAATTTATTCTATGTCCTACAGGACATGTGTCAAATGAAAGATGGATTCCTTCCTTTGAAAGGTGTTTGGATGGTTCGACAAAATACCTTCCTGCTTTTCTCATACAATTTAAATAAATAATTAAAAGGAGATACACTTGTATTGGTTGCATACTTAAGAGTGAGAATCAATTAAAACAAAATGGTATGCATGGTGTTCCAATAATATGTCACTTCAGGGGCCACGAGGGGCTGCCTTTCTCTCTGTGAAATCAGGAAGGTCAGGTTAGAGCCTTCATGTGATTTCTCCACAAGCATTCAGAAGTGGGTGGGCACAAAGTCACGTGGAAGCAGGAGGTGAGTTAACTGGCAAATTTTCAGTTACAGATATCTTTATAATTAAGCATTTTAAAAGTTAAAAAAAATCTCGAAATAATCATTTAATATTTATTGAGCACACCTCAAGTGGACAGTTCTCAGTTAATTTAGAACTGTAGTATGGCCAGAAAACCTTGTGATTGGTTTTAAAGAACCACTTTAGTTCCTGTCGTGAATGATCTCAGAACACTCCTGTGTAACTTGACAGCAGGCAGTGACCCTGCACCCAGTGCAAGAACACACAGTCTGAGAAGAAGCCACGGCAACAGCAGCAACGGCTCCTAGAGCAAGGGGTTATTTTTAACTCAGGTCTCTGGGCCAAGCCAAGGCTGGTGTTGCACCAAGAGGTCTGGCATAAAGTTTCCAGGCTCCATCTCACTCAAGCCTTTTAGTTCACAGCACCATCTTGTATTACTGCAAGCCACAACTACACTCACAGAACTGCCTATCTCACTTCATAGTCACCTGAACCCACCTGCCCTGTACTGCAGTTAACAGTGCATCCTCTCCCAGCTGGAGGGAGAGTTAGTGGAGGTCAGGTCTTTCTTTTTTCTCTGCAGCTACTACATAGGTGTGCTAAAACTGATTTGTCAGAACTCTCTCAGGTTAATGTTCACTTATCACCCTGCAGAAAAAACTGAACATCCCAAATAATAAAGTTGGTTTGTGAAAGGCTCAGAAACAATGATGAAAGAGAAAATTCTCTCCAAAGTCCAAAACGTTCGGAGCTGAGGTTGTTATAAAGGAGGTCAGGAGGACACTCACTCATTCTCCCACTCAATGAACATGAGAAAATCCTCAGGACCATGCTGGCAGTAAACCATTTCTAGTCTTGAAATAAAAACTCTCCTTTCAAAATAAATTCACTGTTCAGCAGGGACACTACAGGGAATCTAGGTGTAGCAGCAAACACCACCCACAGCAACAACATCCTTGTGAAATAGCACAGTGACCGGATGTCACCCAAACCCAAAGGCATTTTCTCACCTCCCATACCCATAATGCTTCTTGCTTCCCCTACCGCTAAGCATGGCACCCAAAGCAATTGTACTATGCCTCTCATGGATGTGCCAGGCAGGCAGCTCTAATGCCTTTTAGATGTCTCTACGGGTGGCATTAAGAAGAACTCAGAAGGTAGCTGTAGTGAGCTGTACCTATAACACACAGATTCTTACGGAGTGGCGTGTAGGCCATGAATGTGCCAAAGAAGCTGCTTGCTAAACTCAAACTGGATAGAACGCACACATTTTAAATTGTGTACATTTAATTGTATACATTAAAGTGGGTGAAGTACACATCTCTCCAGTGTCAGCTCCACAATGGGAACACCTGAAGATTTTTATCAGTGCAAAGTAGGTGGTGAATTTCAGGTCCAAAATGATATATCTTTCATTGTGGTCATTGACTTGAAGACAAGTCTCCCCAATGCCCACAGATGGATGAACAGGTACATAGCATATGAAAACTAATCAATCCTTGAAGAAGTTAGCAAGAACAACACAAAGAGTCAAAATAGTAAGGCAGGTAGAGATGAAAGTTTACATTTTAGTTAACTGTCAACATTCACAAGCAGAGAGGTTTCCAAATTCCTGGGCATCTATGATACCAGTCTATAAAGTTGTGCAAAGTTCCAGGTCATATGATGAAATGATTGATATACTATTACACCAAGCCTACTTAATGGAAAACTACAGAAGGATTTGTGAGTTCATCTACATGAACAGACCAGCTTATGGTAAGTAAGACATCATACAGCTTAACAAAGATGGCACTTCTCATCATGGGGATTGGCTAGCGATTTATGTGTTCTCCATGATTCAGTCATTCTACTTTCAGAAAGAATACAATGGAACAAGACATGCAGAAAGGTGCTTGTTGGAAGAGATCTAAGAAGTCATTTCAGTGTTTTCTCCACATTCACCAGAAGAAACTGATGCCTCCTAGAGGTTCATAAACTTGTGTGGAGTCAGAGGATTGACCTGACCCTTCTGCCTCAACAGACTGATAACACCTAGTTTCTGTCTATTCACAAGGTCAAAATAATGATGTATGCAGCAAGAGTCTTATTTTAAGGTTTTGGTAAAGGGTTCGGTATACATTAAGCTAACATTACAGAATGTTGGCCAAGACATGTGCAACTAATGCCACCAGGAGAACAACCTCTCCTACTATGATATTTATGTCTTGCTGACTCTCTGAGAGATCCTTGGAATATTCACACTTCTAAAGAGGTTCCAGTTCCTCTTTTTAAATAGTATTATTATTAGATCCTCACAACAGGATAACTATAATTAAATACTAAGGAGCTTATGATTCATACCTTCCAAAATAAAAGCTCAAATGCAAGATTTGACTTTAAATTGTGGACACATACAACAGCTACCAGAAAACTAGTTACAGTGATTTTTCTTGATGGGGGAGGGGGTCCTTTTAAGACAGATTCTCCTGACTGGGCCTAAAACTTACTATGTAGACCAGGCTGGCATGGGTATCACAGAGATCCTCCTGCCTCTGCTTGGGATTAAAGGACACCTGACAAAAACAGTGATTTTTTAAATTAGCTGTACCACATTTAGTTATTTTGATTCTTCAGGATACCCACAAGGTTTATAGGACTTCATTCAGTTTATGGGGTTCACACAAGGCACAGATGAACTTCACCTGGCTTGAGCATTAATCAGGAATAGAGTGGTTTACTGATCATCCAAAAGATGTTCTGTCTTAGAATTATGCCGTATGCTCTAAGTATTTAAATTCCCAGTGGATTTATATACAGAGTGACTAGTGGCTTCTAGTTAATTCTTTCTAGTTTCTTGTTATTTTAAGTGAAAACCAAGCAGTGAACACATGGAGAGGAGAGACATCATTTAAAATTTTAGCAAACAAAAAAGAAAAAAATATAGACATCTTGATATGTAGGGACTATTTCACAGTTTACAAAGTGCCTTTACACAATTTAACTTCTTTGAATGCTAAAGACTGACCTTCGAAGGATGTAATCAGATCAGCATTCATTTCAATATTCTCTCTCACTCTTCACCTTTGTAATTATGTTTTGTAACTGAAATATTTATGAGAAATAATAGCCCGTGATTAACAGCATTCACTTTGTAGACCTAGCTTTAAATAAAGCCATATTTAGAGTCTTTTCCTCTGGAGAACAAAAGGTTGGACCATAATAAATGGAAAATATTTTGGTGCCTACAGTTAGAACTTTGAACTTTGAAAATTTTATTTTATATTTATGGAAATGTTTTCAGGGGATGTTATAATGAAGTTTCACTACGTGTACCATGGTTAACGGTTTAACACAAAGAATGAAGACTTAGAAAACAAAACTATACCCTCAATTTAATTCCATGTACATGGTTTATTAGATTTTTAGAATGATGCTAAATCTTTACTTAGGGAAAACAACAACAAAAACATCTGGGTTCAAAATCCTCAAAAGGCCAGCTGTAAAATCCTCATGTTGAGCATGGAAAATGCTACGTTTGCCGTCCATTTATACATAAAGAGCATTTGAACTCTGAGAACCTAGCAAGAGGTCATTTATTTCATGTCCATGCATTTCAATTTCTAAAATACTGAATGAAGAACAAAGTGTTTAGATCTCTAATACATCTCAGCCATCACAGCAACAATTCCTATCTCATAGTCTGCTCATGAGTGACAATTTAAATCTAGACAGGTAGAAATAAATTTGGGGATTAATTTCTGAAGTCTGTTAGGCATGTGCAAAAATACTTACGTGAAGTCAAATATTATGGCACTTAAAAGAAGGGAGATAGGACTCCTTTGTTTGAGGAAAAATTCAAGATTTGGGCCTATAGCCAGAACTCATGAATAATCTAGGGGTTTTAAACAAATACAGAAATCATAAAATACTTTCATATTATTTGAATGCCACTTAACATAAAACAAAATAAACTCTTCTGAGAATTTCTGACCCAAATCCAGGTGACTATCGCATACTTGATTATCTAAATCCATCATTTTATCTATAATTCATAACTGGATAATTAGGCCTACATAGTCATTCAAGGACCACAACAGCAAAGTCCCGGCCCTTCCACTTCCGCTTTATACACACTGGCACTGGGTGCAGGGCAGCCAGCCTCTCTCACCTATCCTGGCAGACCCAGGCCTCTGGCTGTGAAGAAAACCACAATGTGGGGAGGAAAGCCTACAAAAGAATGAAAACAGAAAGTGTCTAAGGCCTTGGCAGAAGGACACTAAATAAAATAGAGAGTGGTGACTCATTTTGGCAGTGAATCCACCTCAACCCCTTCAAAGCCTTTGGCAAGAGTCCTCCGAGGAGACCCCAGCCTTTTGCCAAGCCACAAAACATCACAATTATTATCGCAGCAGTCATCAACAAAACAGATTTTGTAAACTGACTTGTTGGCACATAGACTAAAGAAGCTATAAAAAGGAATAACAGCTGTTTGGGTTGCCCTATGCAGAAAGCTACTATATAGAAAGTCGATTTTATATCTCTATACATACATGGGTAGACACAAGCACACACACACACCATGAGCTAATTATGTATGTGTGCTGTATAGAATGGGCTAAAACCCAAACATTCAGCAACATCAGCTTTAAGCATAACCTTTCAAATAAAATACCTACTTTGGAAGAACTAATAGGAAACTATCCTGAAAAAAATAATTCTGTAATTTTTACTAATTAAAAAAAGGACTATGAGAAAATGAATCAAGTTTCTCTGAGAAGCACTGTGCTTTTTACATAAGTATGAATGTTGATGAATTCTTTGTGAATTTGCAAAAATATGCCTTATTCTACCTCCATAAACATTAGTCTGCTGGCATTTTATACTCTAAAATCTCATGCTCCAGGCAAGTTGAAAAATTCCTGTTTGCTCACATACTCATGGATGGATGTGCATGAAACAAGTAAAAATTACATATTTTTAATGGTTTAATTTTTGCCACTGCCACACAACACTATTCACCTGACTGAGGAATAAAATATCAACCAGTGTATAATAAACATAAAATAGAAAAATGCTGGCATTTAATCAGAACTACTTGCATGTTTCTAACCTGCAACTTAAAAACGTGTGATTTCTTGTGAATAGGTGTGAATAGGAGTTTTAATTCGTGTGTGGGTGTGTCCACGAAGCACATGGGTTTGCTGGTGCACACATCCATGTGTGCATGTGTGAAAGTCAGAGGAGGATGTCAGGGGTCGTCCTCTACCACTCCCCACTTGACTGCCTTGAGACAGGCCTCTCACTCCAGCAAGCTCCCAGGGTCCGTCTGTCTCTGCCACGTCCCCTGCAATGCTGGGGGTCACAGGTGCGCATAGGAATGTTCGGCTATTATGTGGCTGATGGGGATTCAAACCCAAGTCCCCATGCTTGTGTAGAAAGCACTTTTAACCATCGAGCCACTCTCCTCTCTCCCAAAGTATACTTTAAGCTATTTTGTGTAATATCACAGAACTTTATAGGTAGATTTCATGAATATGTACAAAAGCATCTGCTTTGTAACTTGCATACACATTGCCCAGATAACCTAAAGATGCATCTACAGCTCTATGATGAAACTTGTAGTACTGAAATATCTTAATGGGCGTTGATCTTTTACAGTGAAAGATACAGAGTTCAAATTTCAGCATTGTTGATAACGTTTGGTTTCACTTATTGAATGATTGTGTCTTGATGGACAATCCCTTACCATGAGAGAAAAGACTAGAAACGGACATATAAGAAGCTGAAATAGTTACAAACACCTCTGAGTAACTAGTTAAGTTTACAAGGCCCTGGGAAGTCACATTTCTTGGATATCCCTGGAGTTACCGCAGGCATGGAAGAGTCCATCCCAACTTGGGGATTTCAAAAAGCTCAAACTGTTTAAGTTCTGTGTTTCTAATATTATCGCTAGTCAATTCTGCTTCTTAGTGACACAAAGACAAAGCAAAATATCACCATCTTTCATGACAAGTGGCGTTTCTGAATAGCTACTTGAGTTCTAACTAGACTGCTATACCAATTAAAAACTACCTTTAAGAAATCAGTCTTACTCGGAATAAAAGAGCCCTGGTGATATTAAGCAGAAGCCCTTTTTAAGAAGTTAATTTATTATACTTACTGCCCAGAGAAGTTAATTTATCTGTATATATTTTTTAAAAGTATCCCAGAAAAATTTCAACAAGTTGTGGAAATATATTTGCTATTAGGTCATTCTTCAAAATACCACAAGCTCTGTTTTTCACCCTAGCTTAGTATTGGCTGCTTGTATCATTGGCCAAATCACACAGTAACAGCTGCACAGAGTTTAAATAAAATTGTTTTCTCCAGGTTTTGTGTTTTAAGTTCAAACTACTTTCCCTTATTATCGTTTTCCCGGCTCCCTCTGCCTACCTTGGAATCCAGGCACATTATGCCGCCAGCACAATGAACTGCCGTGCCAGCAGTAGTAGTCTGCTGCACCTATCCAAGAATTTTAAAAGCATCCAAGCACACACACACTGTCTCCTGTGTAGCCTGGAGATCCCTATTGAGTTCATGCCAAGTGTCTGAAAAGTTGGACCCTGCATCCGGTATTTACACTAAGCTAAAATTCTAATCAGTACTAACAGCAGTATGTTTTAATTCACCCTATGATTTTATTTCAATCTGCTAAGTAGCACAACTGCCAGAATGCAATTGCTATAAACTTAAGTAAACAAATGCAAAACTAAAATAAATCTTAAACCTGTTGTATATAAAGTTTGTGCCACTTACGCACGCAGTACGAAAAGGCACAGCCCGAAGTCTTGGTTAAGCCTTTCCCTCTCTCTTGGAAAGCTCTGTGAAGCTATTGCCTTGTCTGGTCTACCCACACTCCGTCTACAGAATTATCTAGTGCACAGTGGATCAGGGAGAGGAAATGGCCATGTTATTTTACAATGGGTTTTCACCTCGCGTATTCCCCTGAATCGTCTTCTGCCAAGCATGTGGAACAAGAAGTACACGGTGACACTATAACCACTCGTGCCAAGGAGTTGGTGCCAAGTCTTGCATCTTCGGGATTTCTCTCCCTTCCTTTCTGGGTGTTAGTTGTGTAGGGGAGGGGACTGGCAGAGGGAGAACCTGACCAACAAATTCTGAGAAGTTGGTCACCATTTTGAACCTGCTCTGTGTGCTCAGATCTTGGCAGCCATCTTACAGCTTGGCAACCATTTTGAGAATTTGTTTGGCAAGCTCTCAGAATTCGCTGACACTGTTTAAAGAGAATGCTAGTTAAAAATAGTCCACATTAAGCAATACAATGTGTTATCAGGTAAAATAACCTTCAATAAGCCTTGCCAACAAAACAATTTACATCTTCATTGAAGTAATGATATCTCAAATTCCTTAACTTAAATACATTGTATAAAAGCAGCTTAAATTAAGTCTGATTCCTTAAGCCTTTACCAGACAAGCTGTAAAATGATATTGGAGGGACACTATGAACAGGTAAGTGAAAGACAGAAAGACAGGGATAGCCAAAGGGAGAGGCATCATTTATGTCAAAATGTTTCAGAGCCTGTTCAAAGATAAGAACTGAGCCAGTAGATACCTATGCTTTCCATGACCATGATTCTGTGCAATGACCACAAACTCTCACAGACTGTGTCCATGGTCTGGTGTTATGAGCCCAAGGAAATGCTCAGTCATGCAGGACAAAATTCTCCTTTAGTAAGGAATGCTATTATAGATAGCATTCCCTCAATGTAACCAGCTAAAAGAAAGAGGAAAAAAATCAAAAAGCAAAAAAACTGGCAGATACTATTATTTTCCAAAATCAACACACTATCTTCAACCTCACCTCACTCTGTGCCTAAAGTTTTGAAATTTCTAATTCAATAAAAAAAAAATTAAGTCTGTCATTGAAAGCATTTCTTAATGTCTAAAAATCTGAACTACAAATGACAATTTTGTGTTGTGACAGATATCATTTCAAGACCTATACAGCTTTCTAGAAGAAGGAAGTGAAATGACAATGAATAAATTGTATACCATATGGAAGAAGAAACGACAACTCAATAACCGGAAAACATCTCTTTTCATACTGAATATATATGAATAACACTTTAAGGTGGAATTCAGTATATCCCCTAGAATGTTGTGAATATTTAATAATTTCATATCAATAGGGGGAAAACAGCTTAAAGTTTTAAAAAAAAGGCCATACTGTGCATGCTTTGGGGAAAAAAGGAACTAAGCTTTCTATAGCCTATTATTGTTATATCAGAAACATGATAACAAAGCCTAAAGAATTTGGAATCTTGTGATGTTCAAAGATAAAAAACTGTGTTACTAAATTAAACCTCTAATGAAATATTTATTTAACTCTTATGGCTTCTGGGGAGATAGTGGGTACCTGGCTTATACTCTAGTTTCAACTAAGGCATAATTTAAAATGACAGTGAAAAAGGCCAAAAGTAATGCACTAAATAACATTGCTTACATTACTGCAGTACTCTTAAACTTGAGGACTGAATCTATTTCAGTTCAGGAAATATTTTAATTCATACAGTACCATACAAAGTGAAAGAATTCATTAAATCACTCTCAGAACTGGAGCATTACATAGGAAGACATTATGCTGAAATGCATCAGCCTGAAGTCGTTACACTATTAGATGTCCCTTTGTTGAGCGACAGTCTCTGCAGTGATATGACGTAAACCAGGCTAGGATGGTTGGGAATGCATTGATAAATTGCCCTATCGATCCCGTTCTGCTTCACTTACCATAATTATAGCACAGTAATGGAAGACATGAATGATATATTTTCACTACAGAGGAAAGCCTAGAGTTTGCCTGTTTCTTTATGAGATTATACCAAATCCTTTCAATTAATACAACATGATTGATATGTAACACTCTCTAAGGATGAGGCCTGAGTTTAACGTTCTTTCTAAGGTACTACTGTTCAAATAAATTTGACAATTACTTCAAATAAATATCATTGGTGTTTTAAAGAAATGGAATGTGTTCTTCTGCAGGAAATTGCTTCCTAATCATTTTACAAAATATTTGTATTACACTTAGAAATCTATCTTTCAAAACTTGAAGACACTTTACAAACACAGTGTTATCTTATATTCATTGAACTTGCTAGAAGACAAGACAAAAAATTTCAAGCAAAATTCCAGTAAGAGGTATTAGGTATCATATTTAAGGATAACTACTAAAATGGAAGAAAATAGGCAATTAAAATAGGTTTTAGGACAGAAAATTACTGATTACTAATCCAGACAGTAAGAGATTCCATAGAAAGAACTCAAAGAAACATAGAAAGTTTTTAACAGACATTGTATATAATGATTACTCATTGTCCCTATCTGATATGCATAAAAAGTCATCATATGATTTCAAAGAAACCCAAATCTGCATTAAAACCACATAAGCACTACAACTAACATCCTGCCTCATTCTCCTGATACTACCATTGTGGAGTACTATTAAGAAAAGGCACAGGGCTTTCCCCAAATGGATACATTGAAATTAAAAATGTCATTCTTCGTCATGGGAAAGGAATGTGAGAAATTCTGAGCAGGATATAACTGCATCGTAACAATTCAGGGCATGACTTGAATTGCTTTTCATTTCAAAATGCTCATAATGAAAAGATCTCACTTGTTTTCTCTGTTTAGAAGAAAAAGGCCTAAATATGGTAAACTTTTAAGAATCAATTGGTAGAAAAAAATTTCTCCAACAACTAAATGGTGTAAAAATTGATCTCTACTGCCCTTCTCAGATTACAAAGGCTATCATGGGAAAAAAAATGTAACTCGGGAGGGCTGTGACAGCATCAAACCTTCCCTGACACATTATAATGTCTGAAGCCCAGACACCTAAGGTTTACATCAGAAAAACTCAGCATGCAAGGAACAACTCAAAGCCAGCTATCGACCACACCATTGATTTTGAGTAGGGAAAGCAAGAGGAGAAAAGCACCAGAAAAGATAGAATTTCCCTTTTCTCTCTCCCTCCTGCCAAACTTAGGTCTTCCCAGGCCTGAGCACTGAGTCTTACGCTATAGCTAGCCAGGATGTCTGCCTGAGATAATTCAAGCTGAAAGCAGACAGTTTGCAGTTTGATCCAGTTCTCCTGGGACTTGCAACACAACCTAGAGCACACCAAATGCAGCTTCTTGACAGAGGGGGACAGAAGGGGACATACGAGTGTTTATTCAGGTGATAGCTGACCAGGTTCCTCATTGTGGATTCAAAAATTATGCTTGACGCAACAATTTATAGCAAGCTTAGCTACCCATAGTTGAAATGGCTTCTCTGTCTCTCAGGGACAAGGCGTTACAGATACAGTATTTGAAAAGTAAGGAACAAAACTACTTACTCCTAAATTCCAATCCAATTACATAGAAAAGCCCAGGTGAGTTTTTTAAAAGCTCACTTTTTATCTTTCACTGAAATTAACACAGAGCGTGTTGTCACCAAGTTGAAAGATATCAAAGCAGACTGTATGCTGTCGCTCCTTGGGGTCTTAATCACGTAATTTTGAATTGGTTGAGGATCATTTACTTGGATCATTACAATCATATCCTACAAGTATTCCGCCATTTAATTTGTGAAACCCATGACCACAGAGCATGTACGTAGAAAGAATTATTAGATGCATTTTATTGCTGAATTTAGAGATGGCTCTGAGCCATTTAAAAATAATAACAATAGTAATAATGATTAATAACAACATGCTTCCATTCTGACTCACAGAACTATCTCCAGGGGATTTACTGCTACGAGATAATTAAGTCTCATGCCCCCTTCCTAGGTATGTGAGTATTGTTAGACCAATTTTACACCTGGGACAGGCTGGCACCACAAAGTAGTCCATGTAAATCAAGATCCTAGGGCAGTCACGGGTATAAAATAAGAGTATATGAAACTTACAGAATACTCCACCTTTGGAAATTTATATAAAAACTGTGGTAGGAAAGAAAAAAATTCCTATAACTAATATGAAAACCATATGGTTATCTCTAGTCAAAGTTTTTGATAAAACTATCTGTTCTGCCCAGGAGAGGAAAATTAGTTTGTTAATTTTATGACTTGCCATTTTAATATAGTTAAACAATATTTTACCCACTAGAGACTTAAGTACTTATTGATTAGCTCTTTGCCCAACTAATTCTTTGGTTTAAAAAAAAAAAAAAAAAAAAAAAACTTTAGCCAGGTATGGTGTTGCAAGCCTTTAATCCCAGCACTCAAGAGGCAGAGGCAGGTGGATCTCTGTGAGTTCAAGACCAGCCTGATCTACATAGTGAGTTCTAGGTCAGTTGAGACTATGGGGAGACCCTGTCTCAATAAGAGCAAAAGGTAACAACAGCAGCAGCAGCAGCACTTTAAATAAGTACCTGTTTACAAAGTTATGAGAGGATTTTCGCTTCAGACACAGCATATAAATCTGAGGGTCTCAGTAACAGACTAGAAATGGTCGTGTCACTGACTATTTTAGGTTTAGGAATAGACTTTGTCTATTCATTCAGGACTGGGGACAGGAAAAGTGGGACATCTGCCATATGCCACGCCAAGCACAAAGCAGTGACCATAGGACAAAATCCCTCCCTCTAGAAGCTCGTTAGAGTGCAGTGGAAAGAAAGCTTCTGCACATACAGTCACTGATTTCTTCAAGCATTATGAAACACCTTATGCACCAGGATAACAAGAGAAAAGAGTATCAGTCATGGTGGTGCCCAGGATCCCAGAATTCAGGAAGCTGAGGCAGGAGGATCACAGGTTCAAGGCCAGTGCAGGTTACATAGCAAGGCCCTGTCCCTAAAACATTAAATTAAAAAAGGAAAAGGACATTAGAAAAGGCTACAAAGAAGTTGTTTGGTTTTCTTCCAAGGTCTGTCTTCTGGTTTCTCACTGGTGATTAGTGCAAGTATAATTGCCATACCAGTCTGGGCTGGACCCAACTGGACAAATGGACCCTACCTGCTCATGAGCTAACACTTCACACAGGAACACAAGGGGCAAGCTTCTGAGCCAGGTGAAAGTAATGCACAACAGGAAATGCAGACATTGTGGGTTTTGAAAAAGAAGCTTCATGAGGATTGAGAACAGTCCTTTCTAGGAAATATCAAGGGAAACTGTTAGGCAAAGTATGGGCCAAGTTTGGAAGGAGCTTGCTGGCCCAACTACACTGTCAGACACAGACCTGCAAAGGGGGAAGGATCTATGTGACAATGAGCAGTCTTCCGCTAAGGAGAAGAAACCCAGTCTTCTTTCTTAAAAAATCAAATAATGATCCTATAGCCTTCTTTTTCACCCTTTCTCTTCCTTGTGATGTAGTAGTCTTTGTTCCCTTTGTTCTCTCAACAAACATGGGTCTTTGTGTCTGCCCACCCTGTTATCAGCAGCTGGAGTTTCCTTTTGTGAGCCTGACATCTTTCTCAGGAGTAGAGCTTTATAAGGGCAAGATTAGGATTAAGGTGGGATCTGCCTGGAGAAACAGTAAGCCAGAGGAATCAAAGGCAGACTTCTACTGCTAGGATCATCACAGCTACCTCACATGCACACATATACACACTCTAATTAAAACTCATGACACAAATGTGTTTCTTGCCTTTGAATACAAATACTATCTGGAAGGGCTGGAGTCAGTCTTGGGTAACTTGTAAGTCCTTGGCTCTCAGACTAGTAAAGCAGCTCAGGAAGGCTCCTGTAGGCTCACAAACTGCTTAAACAGAAGGCATGGACATTTTCTATTGCTCCTTAAATGCCTTAAATGAGGTTAGAGCTAGCCACTAGGCCTGTCTGATAATTCCCTTCTTTCACACAGCAGTATCTAGGAAGGGACCATTAAAGGCAAAGTGCCATGGAAAGGATGCAGACTAATGATAGACATTTAACTCACAGAAGAGTTGGCAATGGGGCGGGGTACAGAGAAGGTGCTTAGCTCACCCCTGAAGGCAGAATAGGTCAGTACCAGGCATCAAGGCTGGTTAAGAGGCTTTTACTTCATACTTTCTGACAAGAGCCTCAGAAGGAAAGGCTGTTCCACACAAGCATAGGAAAAGTAAGGTCCCGGCCTCCTTCCCCTCTGTCCAGATTGTTTAAAATGAGAAAGGTAGGTCCTTTGCACAGCTCTGTATTTACCTATGGATTCTCAGTGGGAAATGATAAACCACACCGAGCAACTATTGACATAAACTAAATGGAACTGATTTGGGACTACACTGCCCTATGATCATGCTTAGTATAGAGTAGATGGACGAGGGGCACGTATTACCTGAATACCCTCAGGCCAGCACAGAGCATGGTACCTTCTCCAAAAGCCTCTGGGATGTGGCCACAATCATCCAATACTACAGATGGAGATACTCGGCTAAGAAAAGTTACTGAATTTGCTTCCCAGCATAAAGCCCCACTATCTGAACCACTCTAGTCTAATTCTAGCTTTGAATATTCATTCTTCTAATCAGATCAAGTATTAATCACCAATAGAACATTACACATTTGCCTTTCCCAGTCCTCTCCTGGGTTTCTTAATAATGATCAGTTTCTCTCATTCCCTATAGACTGGGTCTCTCAATACAGGTCTGTGACCTGCATCTGAACCTGCAGGCATTTAGAAGTACAGGTCTTTGGTTCTTTTGCATTTGAGGGTTGGGGATATGCTTCCTGAACAATTCTTTCCAAGTGATTTTTATGTACACAGTAGTTTTAAGAGTCAGGTGGGCTCTTTCCTGGGCTGTCTGTCATCTCCAACAGCAAATGAATAGCTTGAACAAGGCCACATGGCCTCTTTCAATGCCCTTGGAAGGCAAGGAGGAAGCAGAGGCAGCCCAAGCATGACACAAAGGCACTGAGTACACACCCTAGTAGTTGAGTACTCACTCCAAGAAGACGATATACATTCACTTAAGAGTTTAGAGGTGATGGAATTTAACAATAAACCAGAACTAAAGAGTGGTCAGCTCAGTGGTAAAGTGCTTGAATAGCACGTGCTCTGGGTTCAAAACAGCAGTGAAAAGAATGTCTGTTGAATTTATGAGGAAAGGCAAGAGTTTAGAAAAGATCAAATCTGAGTTGACTTCTTGACATGCCCACAAAGAGCTTTCTGGAGCTGAGGCTTGATGTTTAGAAAAGAGAAAAAAAAAGTATACAAAAACTTAATAAAAAGAAACAAAATGTTTATACTTAGGGCATGAAAAAAAAACAAACTAAAGTTTTTTAAAAAGATGTTTTATAAAAGGATCTCTAACACAATTGTTTTTCAGATTCTGTGCCCAATTAATAGGACAAATGTTTACAGGCCAGCAAGTTTGAAATATAGTACCAATAAAAACCTTTACAACTCTGGAAATTTCTAAAATTGATTCTCTTTCCATGTGTTGCACAGGCAGAAGACTGGATCATGTGGACAGTAGAAACTCTTTACTGCCACTTAGTTGAGGATCCACATAACTCACTTGTGGCTCTGCCTCATAACATATCATCCCAAACTCATGGCAATAAAACTTTTATGCAATATTGCTCTAGTTTGCTTTACATAAATATGTGCATATATAATATATGACTTAATTTTCCCTTTTAGTTTAAATGTGTCTAACTCAATTACTCAGAGATATGTATAAACACAGACTAATTAGTGGTTGTGGAATGCTTATAAGACAGAAGAGCCACCCAGTGCCATGTGTTATCATTCAGATACAACCTACTTTACCTTTCCCCACTGTAAATAAAACAAAGGAACAATTAGAAAAATCACCTCTGTGTATGTGCCTTATATTTTCTGAAATATTCCTTTAATTCCTTTTTGGAATATGAAACTCCAAAGCTTGATGAGAAGACTGAAATCTAGGCCGCAGCCTCAAACTCATCATGAGTAGCGGAGGAGTTCTAGACATGCAATGCGATGCTTTTCTGGCACCCTGACAAGGTAATGGCATCTGTACCCTGGTCTCACTGTCAGGTAAAAAGGTCTTAGATCCCACAAAATTTTCTTAAAGCTGTTTTGCAGCTTTCCAAACTACAAGTGCACCAAGTTCAGCCCTCAGTATATGAAAAAAAAAAAAAAGCCTGGATCAGTATTTTAAAAGATCTGCACTTTGCCTATTTATAATTTTTGTCATTGATTAGCTTTGATAAAATGTTATATGATTGCAAATGTCAGCAAATAAGCAGATGACCTTAATAAAGACACGATTAGCACAGACTAAAGAAGCATACACTATACCCTCATTCAGAAAACTTTATTCCTTAAAAAAAAAAATCACTGAATATCTGTCAGACCAAAGTTGTGTCTTCAAATGTATGTAGCTACACTTCGTATCCAGGTACTGTTTAGTTCTGAATGAGCCAAAACAACTATGAAAATAAAGCAATCATCCCTGATGATCATTAGGTAATTACAAAAATTTCTCTCAGAAAAACAAATTTCTTTAGAAAATGATTTTTGAGTACATATTTCAACAAATAATCTTGAACTCAGTGTTCTGACCTCTGAGGCACATTCTAAAGATGCTACAAGTTTCATATTCTAGTGGAGACCAACCATCACTAGAGAACAGTGTGATAAAGCTCATGATAAAGGGTCTATAAAGGGGCTGAGGAAACAGAATCAGATCATGGTCTGAAGAAACAGAAAAGATGACTCCCTAATTTTGCAAGCAAGTGTCTGGGATGGTTTTTCAAATCACATGATGCTTAAATTGAGACTCACAGAGGGATTTTCTAGGCTGTGGATGTACTGCAAGGGAAGCTTTCTAAGCAGAAGGGCCAGAATACTTAGTGACACCCCAACGACACTGAGGCCACTCTGCTAAGCACAGCACCTTGTGAGAACGGAAGTGCTTTGATAGTGCTAGATCAGAGAGCTGGAACATGGTGTACCTAAGTGTCAACAGTGATGCTGGGGCTCCAGAAGATGATGAGAAGGCAATGGAGGGCGCCAGGAGCAAGTGATAATTCCTTTTTGGAAGATCATTCTGGCCATGCTGTGGTGAAGGGATGAATGGAATTGGAGGCTAGACATGGTCTAGGCTGGAAATAGTCTAACGCAGAGAACTCGTGGAATGAGGTGGAACTTGGTTTGTATGCTAATAAGAAGGAAGGTTGGTAGAACTCTGTGATGACTGGTAAGAACTTCATGAAGAAGAAATAGATAGGCTGCAGGTTGTGATCTGAGTGAAATGTATGTTAAACAAGCTGTTGCTATTCCATGCCATGTGTGTCTCTTAACGTAACACTCAAAGCTCAGAACACTAACTTCCTAGTGTGTCTATTCATCATATCACTGCTTAATTATTTGAAGGTTTCCTTAGACAGTTTGTGTTCATATTGCTTTCCTGATGAATACCTTTTCTCTGTCACAGCTTCTTATTGGAGATGGCTGTATGGCCAAAACTTACTCCTGGGGTATCTGATGTTTTAATTTGACGATCTGCTAAACTGTTCAATGAACTGGCCTTAGCACAGCAGATACAGGAGGATCTCTGTGAGTTAGAGGCCAGCCTGGTGTACACAGGCACTTTCAGGTCAGTCAGGTTTACACAGTGAGTCCCTGTCTCAAACAAAACAAAACAAGAGAAGCTTTCTAATAAACTCCTAGCTCTATCCTCACAAATAAAGATCATTTTGTCTTCTCTTTCCTAACAGTTGTTAACTGTTACCTCCAGGTGATGTTATAGTTATAAAGAGTCGACATGGACATTAAATAATAACGGTAGCAGTCATTTTTGTCTTGTTCCTGATTCTAGTGGAGTTGACTCTAATAACTCATGGTCCAGTTGACATCCTTCTAGTGACAGAACTTAGATAAGTTTACCACTTTATTCCTTAGGGCTGTAAAATTTTATCAAATCCCTTCCCCTCATTGGATTTCTAATAAAGTTTTTATACCCATTTTCTAGGTTTTAATAGAAAATTCGACATTTACAGCTTTTTTCTAGAAAATGCGGTTGAAAAGCTGATGAATGAAGGTTACAGAGGAGGACAAAAACGAGGGCTCCTGGTCCAGACTCTGGCCTTCCACCAGGTAGGCCTAGTATCAGTACGTAGCATTATGTGCTGCTAAAACAATCGATAATGGTTTCTTATTGAAATAATAGTATAGTGTATTTAACACTCCATTTTTGCTTGATAAGCTCGTGTCAGTCAGTGAAACCAAAGGCAAGTTTTATAAAACAACATTTCTATGGCTCTTGCCTGGAGTGGCGGTGGTTGCTGGAGGATCTCTGTCTTTTGGCAAATATCTGAAAGAGAAGATAAAAGTCCACTGCACTGTTAAGTGCACCACAAAATTTCAAGCACTGTTATAGAAGGTATTTATTGCTTCTAAGAATACATGGTCAAGTAGCTAGCTCAGGAGATTATACAAAGAGAAACTATATATTATTTTTCCAAGAATACCTTTTAAGTAGTATATTTAGTTCAGTAAAATGGTAAAACTGTTTTATACTGCAGGATTAAGAAATTTTGACTACAACAAAGGAAAAAAATCATATAGCCTTTTAAAATAGTATTTAATTCTTACTCAATTAATGATTTACTTTAAATTCTGATGAAATATATTTATTTCTTTCCCTATATTTAATGGAGGACAATTTTTGCATCACTAGGAGGCAGATATTTGCATTCTCAGTCATTAATGGATTCTTTTTGGGTTCTTTTAACCTTTAAATGATTAAACTTACAGGTAGTAATACTTCACAGCTTTTCTTTGTCTAAAATTATTGAGTTTATTGCTGTACACAAATGTTTGTTCAAAGAAAAATTATAGCTTTGAATAACTGCAGTGATAATACTCAGGTGCACTAAGCTGAGGAAGCATCATCAAAGAAAGCTGGTCAGAGAGTAGACCAGGGAAGGCACTTAATGGTCTTCTGGATTTAATAAGCTGTGGCCTTTAGGTATGCACGAAGAGAGAAGCCAAACATTTCACTATTTCACTCCAACAGAACTGAGAAAAACAAGCAGTGAGATCCACAGTGCAGAGACATCAGAATTTTAGAGCTGTCAATGGGAAAGCTTGCAGTTTGTGGACTACGGGAGCTTTGTTCTCAAACAGTAGCCCCATCACATTTTGGCCATTATTGTCTGAGCCACACCATCCATCCTTTTGAACATGGTTCTTTGGGGTAAGTGCTCAATACTGAAGCAGGTCCCAGCCAACCATGCACAGATGGGTTGTTACAGCTGCAGCCCCTCTGACAGACTGCAAGCCCGCGGGGACACTTCCCCCAGCGCCGTCTATCCATCTTGTGCGCTGGTGCGGCTCCACCTTGCTCCAGCCTTTGCGGAGTGTGCCCCAGGACTTAGGCCAAAATGTTACTCTCCGAGTGGGCCTTATTAATGGAATGAAAAATGGGCTCCCAAAACACATATCAATAGAGATCACATGTTTTTCCTGAAGTGACTGAAAATTCTGATCAAAAAGAACATAATAATAGTTTTTTTTTTTTTTTAAATCTTCACAAACAGTGAGTGTTGTCTGGCCTCTCTTTAGCAGAGTGAATGAGCAGTTACTCAATAAGATCCATTCAGACTGATTAAACTGGAGTCCAGCCAAAACAGATCTTCAGGATCCCAGAGATGGTGGTAACTGGGCCGGGCAGAACAGGAAGTCATACAGTGGTCAGACCAAAGCCTCGCACACAATTTTATACTAATGAAGTTCTATGCTACATCATCACAATTCTTGGATACCCGCTTCTCAAACCAGAGGAGTTCAGTAAAACACAGCAATTAGGGGCAAGTTTTATTAATCAGTTATTTTATCTACCTTCCAAAATTTATTAGTGATGGCTCATAATCATGTTAAGGATACACATGTATTTTATATATTTATATATATATATACATATATATATATACATACACACACACTTATATATGTAAAATTACAGCCAAAAGAGGAGGAAAACATAAATAAAGTCTGCAAATATTAAGCAGTAGTGGGGCTTATGCTTAAGTATTTGCTGAGGTAAGGATTAAATTTACCTTTGAGTTTCTTGGGGGCCAAGGCAAAAAGGGAAAGAAGATCATATGTAATTCTTATGTTCAGATCACAGAGTGAAGACCACTTCTCCAGTGTAAAACTTTCTCAACTGAAGCTTTTATAAAGAACAAATCAGTCTTCAAGATTCCTGCCTGTTCCACACTATGCCTGACCTAGATTGCCAAAGATTACAAAATCAAGCTTGATAAATTACGAAATAGCTCAACCAATTTCTATGCTAAACAAAAAGAGAAAACCAAATGAACAAACGTTTCCAAACATTTAAAGTCAGAACCACTCAAAATAAAAATTGAAACCAGCGGCAAAGAAAACCAACCCAAATCTCAGCGAAGCAGAATCCCAAGCCGTGCCGCCACAGGCTGGGAATCAAAGCGGCTCGCCAGGCAGTGTCTGTCTATGGCATATGGACGGAGGTTCCAGGCAGTATCTCCAGGCTCATCTGATGGCACAGGTTCAACACCAGTGAATGGGGCCTTAAACAAAAGGAGAGCTCATTCAAAATGGGCGTTTGTGAGTCACCGGTCAGTGTCGTGCGCAGCTTGTGGAAACCACTGGCACAGGCGCAAAGCAGCGAGGCCTTTGGAGCCCCTAAGCCCTGAAAGGCAGCAGCGGTTCGGGCCGGCTGGTCGCACTGGCACACTTGGCCGAGTGCACAGCCAGGTGGCTTGGGCATATTGGCAAACAACTGGCAGCCTGCCCGATACATATGGCTCAGATTGCTGCGCTCTTCCCACCAAGGGCTTCCTAGACTCTTGAGCAAGCATTCGCTTGAGCACAAAATGCATCTGAATGTTAAATACAATCTTTTAATAATATCTGTCTGATGTAAAATTCCTTTGACTAAAAACAAAAATAAAAAGATGGGAGGCAGGTGGCTGCCAAGCGAGTAATGAAAGCCGTTCTTTCACTGTCTTCCCTCTCAGTTCTCTCTCACAAGGGTTAAAATCGCCAGCCATCTCCAGGAAGCTGGGTTCATGTGGGTTTACACAAGGCTGCCAAGGGGTCAGGTGACCATAAATTCCTAATGAATTCATACAAACTAAGGAAAGAGACAATAGAAACGAACATTCTATCAAGGAGCATTATTAAACCTTGATTGACAGATAACACTGAAAGGTGTCAGTATGGTCTACCATGTAAATACATATCTGGAGACTTGTTAAAACACAGGGGAGGTGCTAACTACTGAGGCACATGCTTCTTCCCAGGCTCTACCAAGGGACACTTAACATGGATGGCGTGAAGACAGCTCAGGCTTAGGAATCCCAGCTCATCACCACCTCCTGTGATTACTCCACGAATATCAAATATCCTACAAACACTCACTTTCTGCTGGCCTTGGATTTTTCTCTACTAATCGTGTTTGTTGGATGTCTAACATTTCATCTTCTACTGGATCTCTTGAAAGCATTAGTGACTGGAGGCTGAGGTGCAGTCAGTGGTAGCACTTGTCTAGCAGGCATGAGGCCGGAGGTTCGATCTGCAGCCTCTACCCCAAACAATATTAACCAATGAATACATTAGCTAATTAGATTGTATGAATCAGTGCCAGGGCCTCCTTTCACTTATGATAATTTGCAAATATATGTTTGTAGTCTATGAAAATTGCAAGCCATAGATCTAATAAACTGAGGGGAATCTACTGGAATTACTATAGTCTATTTGGTAAGATTAGAGTTGATGTTGCTTTGGGTATGTTGTTTTTTAAAATATTTTTAGCACAGCACAGCTCAAACACTGAAATAACTTTATCTCTCACACTAATGGGGACTTCACAACCTCACAAATCTAACATTTTTACATAGATACAAACATATTTAGTAGAAAGGAATTACTGGGTTTGCTCAGTTAATATGAGGTCAGTTTTAGATGAGAACACACAAACTTCCTTTGGAAGACTAAATTCCTGTTGCAGTTTCTCCATCTCTTTCACAAACCAAGGGAAACACACACACACAAAGAAAAAACTAAGTACATAAAAATTCATACAATATACAATGCCTTTATAGCAAATACATGTTTTTAGGTTAAACCCTCCAATCAGTTCCTCTTCGTGGACTTTGGTGGGTTTTTATTTGGAGCCAGTATCTCTCTCTATAATCTAAAATGGCTTAGAACTTTCTACAGCTGAAGCTCATATCAAACTCATCATCTTCCTGCCTCAGCCTTCCAAGTGCTGGGATTATAGGCATATGGCCATACCCATTTTGTGAACTTTACTTTTTCATGATAAAAGCATTGTGAGGAACAGGGAAAACTTAAATCAGAAATGTTCAGTGAAGTCCTATTTCATGAATCTAGAAAAATACTATTTTTCTATTGTTTTTAAGTCTGTGTCTTGGTGGCAACGGTAGACTAATAGAAGTCCATGAATAAATCTCTGCAGTACTGAAAATTATGAGGAGTAAGGAATGGAGACCTTTTAAAAGAAACTTTGGAGCCACAAGAAATGACCTATGTAGGTCACACTTTCAACACCCTCGCCCTCTCCTCTGGATCAGCAAGTGGTGCCACTTAGCACACCCTTTCTCCAACTTGGAAGTGCTCCAGGCTTGCTGTCTCCAAGGACACAGTGTGAGGTCCTAAGAGTAAGCTGCAGTGGGCTGTAGGAAGGAACAGAGAGAAGGAGGGGAGGAGCAGGGACCCTGGCTTTGAAGCCATGCCTCTCTGTATACCCTTGGTGCCCAAATGGAGCCTGGAACAGATCCATTTTTAAGGGTGGAGATGAGGGCAAGAATCAGTAGGAAAATGATTTTACAGCACTGGGACTGAAAGAGCGAGAGTTTCTTCACCCAAATGTAGAGAAAAGAGCAAAGTGCATCATTTCTCAAAGTGAGGCTTAGGAGGTTAATAGGGGTTAGAAGCCATAAAGGGTTCCTTCCACTAACAAATAAATTTGGCTTCTACTAGGTTAAACAGGGCTCTCAGACCCCTGGACACAAAACATGCATCATAAGTCTCCAAGAGGGGAGATAGAAGCATGTATTTTAAATTTCACAAAAACAACAAAAACGTGTTTTTTGTTTTTTTTCCATTGAGCATATCAGACAAAGTATTGAGAAAAATATTTTGGTTAATATTAACTTAAATGTAAAATTTAAGTAAATATTCATTAAAAGATTTCAGTAAAATGAAATTGAAAAGGAAAGTTCAAGACAACTCGTTTAGTATCTTTAAAACAAATTGAAACTCTGATATTTCCCTGTTTTAAATGCAGTCTAACTACCCTCACAATTTATCTCTCAAGAAGGAAAATGCTATTCAATCGGCACCCAAACTCCCTCCCTCCCCACATAAAGGCTCTACCAAGTTTTTCTCTTCCTATTAGGCAAGAACCATCTGGTGGCTTGTTACAGAGACACCAGTTTTCAAACAGGCAGGTTTCTGAAATAGGCTTGAAATTGCTGAAGGTGAAATTTAAGGTTAATGTTCCTCCGAGGCCTCGCCAATGAAGTTTTAGTTGGGATCCACAGTAAAGCTGAGAGGACCCTCATTTAAGTCTCTGGGCAGAAAGTCTGAGTTTGAATAAATAGAAATTCAGAGAAGTGAGGATAGAAATGGCTATTCTAAGTAAAATTACTATTTAATATCACGTGGGGATCAGAGAATCGCAGGCAGAAAGAAAATGAGAGTAAACAATGCTAGTACCACGTGGAATCTTAAAGTCAAAAAATAATCCTGGAAAAGTTTCTTGCCAGACTCCGAAATGATCCTCTGAGGCTGTAACTATTAAGAGTGGTGGGAGGTTGCAAGCAACCTCATTTCCAGCTGCCAGTTCCCTTTGTCAAAGCTGAAAATTATAAATTTATATAGATAAGGCATCATGTGGCACCTTTCATAAAAGCTCCTTTAACAAAAAAAGAAAAAGAGTATGTTTGGATCTTAGCATATTTTCCTAGTAAACAACCGTTCTGTTTTGTTTTTGCCTTTGGGCTTGGGAATAGTTTCCTGCCCCAAACTAGCCCTACCTAATGGTGGTCATAAAGGATTTAGTTCTCAGTTCAAACTCCTAAGGAAAATGTCCTTTAAATGGAGTAATTTCATCTAACTTAATTGTAGAAAAATTAATACTAAAAATTTCCAGTTAAAAATAAAAATTAAAGTTTCAAAGATAAAAAATATTTTCTTAAACAAATACACAGATTTAAGCATATGTCTAAAGCGACTGTTAGTGTAAACATACGGCAACATTTTTTTCCTTTCAAAAAAAAAAAAATCTCAAAACAGAAACACTTAGAAAAAGTTATTTGGATTTAAATTGTGATCTCATTTTTATTAAGTAATCATCTTTTACTCAAGGAAAACATTTATGTAGCCTCAGAAATCTGTTTCATTTCAGGCTTTGTATAAAACTATACATGAAAAGTATATTTATAAAAGAAATACCAGGATTGGAATTATTTATGTTGTTACAGTATATATGTAATAAATGAGCGCTCACTGGACAAAACATGAAGGTTGAATTTGCTCTTTAGACATATTCTAAAAAGTTTTCTTGTCGAACTGAATCATATTTGGAAGTCTTAGAAAGCACTATTTCAATCTAGCAATTTTATATCTATACTACATTGGCAAAACAGGACTTAGCCTTTTGCAGGCTGCGCTCCGGTTCCAACCAGCCATGCTAAAGTAAGTACAAATTAAAAGGCAATGCTCTGGGCTCCAGCTCAAAGCTCCTGTCCGAAGTTAAAGTAACTTTCACCCCAAGTGGGAAAAAGAGCTGTATAAATCTGCCTTTCACAGCTGTTTCGAGAATGAAAACAAGCAGGTTGAAAATACATTAATGAGGAGACAGGACAAGATACACAGAAACGCAGCTGTAGCCTCACTGTGCAGCAGAAACCTAGGAACCAAAATGCAAATCACTGGCTTGCTCCATGACCATACCCTTAGGTTTATATTTAACACTTTACATCACTGCTTTGCGACTGTTCTTTGAAGGTGTTGCTTCCCTTAACTAGATTTTTTTAAAGATATATAAGAAACGGGGGAAACCTTTAAGTTTCTCTGTAACAAAAAAGGAACCCAAGCTACCAATCTCTACAGTAAAAATAAAACAAATGGTCACTTTAAAACAACTTCTAGTGATGGCGTTTGATATAACTTTCAAAAAAGTATCTTGCTTTAGAGACTATTTTGAATAAAAATGTTGTACTGAGTTCAGAATGCTTTTGAAGTCTAAAGACCAAATGTTCAGTTTTAACAAACCAACAATGTCTGTTCATTTTGCCCAAATCTTTTCAGCTTAAATATTCACAATGTGCCATTATTACCGAATCATTATCTGCCTTTAGCTCTGACAACAGCATCATACGGGCTATGAAAGGCTCCTTTCTTCTCATGATTAGTCCCTAAAACATTTCCTCATCTTACAGTGCTTTTCAACTTCCCAGAATGCATTGCTCAATTACAGTGCTGAAATTAACTGTATGCCACTCTTATTTATTAAGAAAAGAATAATCAAGTACTCCAAGCCATGTCATGGGTTGCCCACAAGTTTATATCACATTTCAAGTAATGAAAATCTTAACCCTTTCTGGCTACTAATTTTTAAGACATCATTTATTTTCATTTGAGGGGAGGCATGTCTTACAAAACAAATCAAAAGTTTCTATCTATGATGTTTCTAATCATCCACAGCTTTTATAGGAACTACTAAATGTCTGTGAGAAGTTTTTCTTAAAATAAAAAACTCTGAGAGTTTTTCAAAGTAAGGTTTTAATCAGAGCCCTTCCTTCTTTACTTAGCAAAGTCCAGGTCCCTTCCCTCTCTGTCTACGCAGTGTGGAGCAGTGGCAAATTACCTTCCTGAAAGCAGGAAACAAACACAAGTGAAAGGCTGAAATTAAAGTGCAGAAACGTTCCAATTCCAGAGTGATTTTGTTTATACCACTAGATAGCACCTTTTCCTCAATAATAATAGTCATTTTATTAAGTAATTTTATTAAGTAGAGGATGTAATTTTTTTCACACATGCTTTTCAAACTGCTATTCTAACAGGTAGTATTTGAATTCAACATTGTAAATTAAATTTGCCAGCCCTCAAATATTATTAGATTTATTAATACTTCGTTTTGCAGAGGTCATATTCAAAGTACTTGTACATTTTCAAAGAGATTACATATCACATATTACAGCTGAAGTATATTCAAAATATATGTATGGAATAAACAAAAATAAAAAGCACAGAAAATAATGAATTAAAGCAAACTATATTCAGTCTGTGAGCACTTCTCTAAAAAAAGGTGGGAATATTTTACACATGGAGTTTTATTTATTTGTTTTATGCCTCCAGCCAACAGAAGAATGTAAATAAAAACACTTTTTACACCCCACAGATACTTACTAACCCATGCATACATTAATCATTCATACCTCATGATTATTGTTCAGTTTTTTCTGCAATAACAAATTGAAGGGTGTGGGGGTTATTGTGGGTTTCAGCAAACCACAGTCTATTTAGGCAAAGCCAAGTATTAAAGAAAGGCCTAACTTGCCAAACCAAGATAAATACATGCCATTATTATGATCACATAAAAGCCACTGTTCTCAGCGTTACAATTTCTCTTATAATTGGCACTATTATAATTAAATGGATTCATATGTTTACAATTCTTCTTTGAATTGTAAAGTGATTTAGCAATGATAGTGTCTCTAATTTCTTTTAACTATACTGACAAACTTCACTTAATCAGTGGTCTAAATACCACATTTCCACAATAAATTAGGTAAATACCCAGTAAGGCCTGAATTGCTATTGAGTTTAACTATGTTATAATAAGGTAGCAAGTAACTTCTCCAAAGCCTGTTGCTGGACTAGCCCACAAACCCACAAACTGGAGAGGATGGAGAACGTAATGCCAGTGGCATTTAAGATATTCTGTGATGGAGAGGGGAACAATACGGATAGAGAAAAATGCACACACATGCACAAACACGCACACACAGACACCAGCTCAGAGTCAAACTCTGTGGGTTTGAAAACAAAAAGGAAGTAGAAGATTATTTTAAAAAACTATACTTACTAATATTATGAATTTTATAGTCCTCTTTTCCCCTTAAGATTCAAGGAATTTAGGCTTAAGTAATAGCTTAGTGGGTAAAAGTACTTGTCATGCGAGCATGAAGACCTGATTTTTAATCCCCAGAACTAGAAAAGGCCAGACATGCAGGACAAGGGTCTCTATGCTCCTCAATAAGATGCAAGATGGGAGAATCACCACAAGCTCACAAGCCAGCTAGCCTGGCACACACGGAAAAAAAAATAAAGATACCCTGTTTAAAATAAGGTGGAAAGGGAGGACTGCAGGTTATCCTCTGACCTCCACACATATGCTATCACACACACACACACACACACACACACACACACACACACACACACAGAGTCAAAGAATTCTTCACTGACTTCTTGCCATCAGAAGTCAGTGGCATAATACATTGGTAATAAAACACTAACGAACATCTCAGAGCCAAATGGAACATACCACCCACAAATGGAAGCTATTATATTTTGTTTCATTATTAAAATAAGAAATAGCTGCTATTTTCTCTAAAATGAGGTGGCCATAAATTAATAGATCTCTAATATCTGTCAAAACTATATAAACAGTAAATATTTCAAAACAATTTAGATATAGAGACTGGTAACTAGAAAAGCAAATTTTTTTTTGGTCTTTTTGAGAACGGGGTCTCCCTGTAGCCCCAGCTGGCCTGGAACTCGCTATGTAGACCAGGCTGGCCTTGAACTCACAGAGATCTGCCTGCCTCTGCCTCCTGAGTGCTGGGATTAAAGGCGTGCGCCACCATGCAGGGAGGAAAGCATTATTTTTGCAGTCTGCAAACAATGATGAAGCATGCAAGTTGTTCAACAATTCTGTATCCGTTTTGTTTAAAAATATTTCTAAGGCATAAATTACTATTGTTTTCAGATTAAAATGTGCTATACAAATTGTGGTGATTTTCCCACATGGGTGTTTGCTGCCACATTAATTGTAAGAACAAAAGTTTTCACACAAACTTCATATCCACAACAGAAATGGTATCACAGACAACCAAATATCCAGTCATGATATTCAACAGTCACTGAGATGACTGGAAACTAGGAAGAGGTGTTTGTGATGTGGCTTTTACTTTTACAAAGTGTGTGTGTTGTGTGTGTATGTGTGCATGTGTGTGTGTGTTATAATTGCAAGACTAAATCCATAAAGAGTAATATTTTGGTAACTTTTTTCCAAGGTAATTTTATTGTCTTTTCCTCTTGCTAATTTTATTTTGTTCTTCTTATTAGGGTATAGGTTAGGAATTCTATGTGATGAGGAAAACAGATTCTTCCATTATAAAGACAAGCACGTTTTAAGCATTTTTTAAAAGATATACATATGAAAAAGACTTTAATGTAGGCATTTACATGATGCCTATGAAATTAATTACTGGAGCTGTACTTTAGAAGCATTAATGTTTTGTGTATGTGATACTGTCTATTATTACTTAGTAATTTCTGTAATATTCTCAAATATTATAAGGAAGAAGAGTCCAGAAGCAAAGCAGACATACAATGTTAAGAAAATATTGCTATAAAATTCTTTTTGAAGCCATTTTTACAATGATATTATTATAAAAAATGAAAAACGAAGGGTTAAACTTACAGACCATTGAGAAGTAGAAGAGTCATAAAGATTATGTGTCCCTACCCAAGTCGATCCATAGTTTAGGTCGTACTTCTCTAGATGGCAGAAAAGAGGATCAGGCTGGGGTGTGTTCTCTCCTCAATGATTTCCTAAGTAACTCATTTCTAACAGAGTTAATAAGAAGTAAGTAAAGTCAGTCTCGTTCAGTAGAAATTTAAAATAGCCAAAGTATAATGAGTATGCAGAATTAGGGCAAAACTGGCTTTTTCCTGTTTTGGTTTTTGACGTTCTAAATGATGAACGAGTTCTCAAAGCTGTCTGGGTTGGTTTCCAAGTTTCAATGGAGACACAAAACTTCCAGCCAAAATGAAACAAAATCCTTTAAATCCTTTAAAAATATAAAATACACTTGAAAAACCTTAAACATAGCTTTGGGAAAATAGCAGCTCCACCATAAACACTTACAATGTATGCAAAACCAGAAGAGTCTATATGGTCTGGAAGAACAGCCCAGACTAGTATTTGAAATTTATCATTTTTGATTCCTGGACACCTATTAGATCACTACACTTTCTTGCCCTCCTTCACCCATATTATATTTTACATATATATGTACATATATATATTTTATATATTTTACATATATATATATATATATGTAAACAAAGTCCAGAATTTGCTCTTCACTTGGAACACCAACTGCATCTTCAGCATAATAGTTACTTAAAGCTCATACACTGGATGAAATTTGGGGACACAGACTACAGAAAACACCAGACTTCTACTGGGCACCTGCTTCATATTCAGAACACAAGCGATCGCTTTCTAAAGGTGGAAACCACCACTAAAACTAATGTCAGTGGTGGTGGGTCTGCTATTCGCAATGTTTCAAACACAATGGGCATGACTATGCCAGGTACAAAAGGTCTACTCTATCGAAGAAAACGACCTTTCCAGTAAGAATGGACATTCTCAGAGCAAAAAGAATACAATCCCTTAACTCAAAAAGTATCATAACTTAGGCCTGTGTATGAATCATGATGGATCAATCCAATAACAATAAGAATTTGCTAAAATCCCATGTCAAAGATTCCTTCAGGTTGGCCAGTGCCTTGCTAACTATTAGTGCTACTCCTAATTTTCCCAGCTGGGACTGGGACACTTCAATATAAAAGGCAGTCTGCCATATGTTTTAGGACCAACCTGACTTCTCCATGGACACCCCAATATGCATATGCACACTCACGCACAGCCCATGAAAGGCGTGAAAAAGAGGTGGCAGCACAGTCTTCACACCTGTCCTTAAAATCAACAGAACAACGTTCCCCTCACTAAAAGCCTTTAAGCTTAGTGGTCTAAGGTGTATTCTATACCATGTGATTAATGAAATAATAATTTTAATAATATACCCTTTTAATAACATTCTTCTAATACCTCTAATCGCTGACCAGAAGAAAAGCATTAGCATTATTACTACATCATAATATTTGCATATTTTAGAATTATGTGTAAAGTTAAAATGCAGGATTCACTAACTGCTGACCCCTGGTTTGAGGCTTTTCCATTGTTAAAGAACACTATGCCTTAATTTCCCATTTCTGAGTTCTCCCAGCTTCTCTATGAAGTGAAAAGCTTGTACTGCCTCAGACTCCATTAAAATAGAACATAAAATTGAACTCCATCCACCATATCAATAAGTCTTCAGTGATTATCAAAGCAACATCTATATCTGTCCAGGGGGAAGACAGAGACAAGGAGGACAATCTTCATTAGGTCCAAAATTTAGGCTTTTGGGGCCCGTATATCTTTTGGGAATGGTGAACAGTGTGGCCTATTTTCTCAGCAAAGGGAATATGCTCACAAACATACAGTTTCACTTCAGGGGCTTCTCAAATGTCTTGATGTTAGTACATGGATATTAGCAGCAGCAACAACAACAAAACCAAAACAGCCAAACATTTTCATCAGAAGATCCCAGGGCTTCCGTCTTACGATTGTAACGTACTCAGAAATGCATCAGCAAAGTGAAAAATTTCAATGCATCTTGAAAAGGAGAGGAAAACACCAAGTGCACCGAACATGCCTGCACATTTAGATCTACGTGGCCTTCTGCTTTAGTTAGTAGCAATGTGGTAAATATCCTTGGCAACGGCTATTGAAGACGGAAGAGTGCGAGCCCTGCCAGGGACTTCTGTAGTAAGCTTTTGCTAAACATGAAGAAAACCAACGTCTATCAAGCATCTCCTGTGTGCCAGTGACTATGTTAAACTGATTGTGTTTTAGAGGTTACCTCATTTCTCCACTATGACAATGCCACAACACTGGCAGCAGCATTTCCTGTTTACAGTTGAAGGGACTAGGGTTCCTGGATAGTATGTAGCCTACCTAAAGTTCCAAAATTCTTGAGCAAATTCAAGAACTTAAGCTGAGCACAATGTACAATCTTTGGCCTATATTCTGTCACATTTAAAGGTTCCTAAATCACAGAGGTAAGACTGGAAACAGCCCTTCCCCTGCAACATGCAGGCTAATCAGGGTTATGGGGCAGATACTTCACAGCTTTCTCTGACCTGTGTTTGCAAAGTTCCATGTCCCAATCTTGAGCTTTTCTCAATAAGATCCAGGGAGATCTTCCTCCTGACTTCAGCTCTGTCATGCATTATTAACCAAAACCTGTACTTCTGAACAGCTCATGAAACACAGCTAGAGGAATGCTAAGCAGGAAAATACAGATAGCCTCCCCTAACCATAAATTTTGTAATTAATTATGGTTTATCTTAAAGGCATAATTATGGATGGTAATAAAAGCCATACAATCTGTACACTATTTTAGAGTGTAATCAGTCTCAGTTCTAAAGAATATATACACAAAATATGACACCAGAGACAATGCATGGATAGCTATTCCAAACACTTGGCTCAGACAATTCATTCGCCTGAGCAATTATTTGTGATTTTGAGTCGATCGGTTTTTAAAACAAAACTGACTATTAAATTCATTTGACAGAGTTAAGCTTTCTCATTTGAAGAACTGTCTGTTGTCCCATGGCACTCCACCTACCATTTCAAGAAGAGGCAGCAGAAGGCAGTCCTTGAAATTCTGATAGTCATGTAACATACTTCTGATGTATTTTTCTATTTAGGGATTTGGAGATCATGGTACAGACTGGGATATCTCAAGAAGCTGAAAGATACGGAAGCCATGTTGTAGCATCTTTCAAGACAACACTGAACGATGGCACAAAATCCTAGCCATCAAGACGTGCGGACTACTCGTCACTGCAAACCACGCAGTGATGCTCAGTAAAAGGCCACCATTCTCGAACAGAGGGCATGGATAAATGAACTTGACAAAGTCACTGTGACTATGTGATTATGTCAAGACATCACTAATCAGCACCATTATAACTGTGAATATTTCTCCTCATATTTGCTAACACCAGTAATTGGGGAATTATCTTTTTCTTAGGGAATAAGCAACTAAGTATATTAAGGGATTATTTAATCAAATCAAAACATACTCATGCTGTACAGAGGTGCCCCAGGTTTTGGTCCTTAAACTTTTGTCTTAGTTTACCAATTTGGGTCATAATGATGCCGAGCCTCAGAACGAGGGGGAAGCACATTTTGAAATATGTCTGTCACGTTACAGGAATTTATAAAGAGCTCTTTAGGATCTACCTCATCCACTGTCCATAGGCAGTGAAAAGATAATTCACAGCATCTTCATTGTTTTGTTGTGCCTTTAAAGATATGAAACTGGTTTATTTCACTTACTTGAGTCAATTAGATGTCTACAATAACAGTGAAGTTTACATTAAATGATTTTTCTATCTGGAAACTACTCCATATTAAGCACATACAGAAGAGTGGTGTTTCTATCTATGGGTTAGTTTTCTGCTTTTTGTCCTTGTCTTTTGGTGTTTTTTTTTTTCTTTTTTGCCTATCTAATCATATCTAACATCTAATAAAGTTAGTCATTTGCCTTCAATGATGTATGAATTTAATATCTTGCTTTCAAAACAGGAAAACTCAAACATGATATTAAAAATTCCAGCATTATACAATCAGCAATTGCACCAACAAGGTACCACTAGAATTTTTAAGCTGTGTCTTAATATTACAGAAATATTCCTGTAAACCATACAGGAAATTTTATGCTTCAAATGACAGGACGTTCGTTTTAGGCAGTTTGACAACACTGGAAATCCATTACGGTGGATTTTGCTTGCACATGTATACACGTTTGTATTTGGGGGTGTACATGCATGCCTGTATGTGTGAAGGTACATGTGCATGTGGATGCCAGAAGGAAAACTCAGGAGTCACTTTTGAGGTGTCATCCACATTTTTTTCAGTTTTTGGGACAGGGTCTCAAACTGGCCTAGAGCTCATGGAACAGGCTGAGCTGACTGACTGGCAGAAGAGTCCAAAGATCTGCTGTCTCCACCTTCCTAGCACTAGGGTTACAAACTCGCACCAAAGCCTGGCTTTTTACTGTGAAATCTGGGAACTTAACTTAGGTCCTCAAGGCAAACACTTCACTAACTAGGCTATCGCTCCAGTCCTCATCAAATGCATCTTTAAAATATGTTCATTAGGGCCTGAAGAGATGTCTCAGTGGCTAAGAGCACACTGGCTTCTCTTGCAGAGGACCTGAGTTTGATTCCCAGCATCCACATGGTGGATAACAATTGTCCTTAACTCCAGTTCCAGGGGATCTGATGCTGTCTTCTGACCTCTGTGGGCATTCCAGGACACGGGGGCACTTACAAACATGCAGGCAATATATTCATACACATAAAATAAAAATAATAAAAAAATATTAAAATAACCATTAAAAATATTTTCATTAAAATACATTTAAAAAATAATACTAACAACTCTTTGTATATCATTTTATTTAGTTTTAAAAGAAATTTATACATGGAGAAACACCTGTACATAACAAATATGCACTGCTGGTCATCCATTGGTTGAAGACTTCAGACACGTCACGGTACCATCAGATGTTATGAAAGTGGAAAAGTGTGTTACCTGATGTTTGCAAACATGACTGTATTATTGACTGCTAAGTAGGAATTAAGTAAAATCAGAACTAGGTCCTATTTCACAAACGGTCATGACTTTAGTAAGCATAGTATTTAACTTCCATGCCACTTGCTACCAAAGAATCAAACAAAATAGGCACTTATAAAACACCTTCACTTTAGCTATACTGTAAAGCATGACAGGAAAGTCCTTAGAAGGCACGTCTTAGCTATACAATAGCAATGAGTTTGAAACACAGGATCTGAGGATGCAAGTCTTGTCCTATAGCCAGATGGGCAAGTAGCAGTTGAACACTCTGGAAGAGGGACTGCAGAAATGGCTCAGCAGTTCAGAGCACTGACTGCTCTTGCAGAGGACCTAGTTTCAGTAACCAACACTTATATGGCGCTTCACAACCATCCATAACTTCATTTCCAGAGGATCCAATGCCCTCTGCTGGTATCCACAGGCACTGCATGCATGCAGTCCACTCACATACATGCAGGCAAAACACCCCCACACATAAAACAAAAATATATAACTTTAAAATATTTTTAAAATACTCTTGGAGAAACTTCTTAAATTTCTGGAGCCTCAGTTTTCTGATGATGATGGGAATGATGAAGGTGAAAGCTTTCCCTCACCGGTGAGCAAGCACAAAGATGAAGGCATCCATGAGGATCTTGGGAAACTGAGAACGGTCATTCATCAGGCCACTGCAAACTTGCATCAGCCCCAAACCACACTATACAGCCTTCTATCTCCACTCTCTCACCAAGATTCTTACAGAAAATATCAGCAAAACACTTGCTTTCCAAGATATTCCTGTTTTACTTGTAGGAGCTGAGAACTGAACTCCATTTAACTATGTGGTTCAATACAAATTGGAGAAGCAACTCCTAGCAAGACAAGTATGAGAAGTTCTTAGTAGAACCGAACCTGAGCTCCTTCATATCGAGAGGATGGCAGCCTCTAACTCTTAGGCATCCTTATCAACTGCTAGTCTTTTGTCCACCATGGCCTAGATGTGGTTGTGTAAGGACTCCAAGCAGTTGAAGCACAGGCGATGCCCTCCCTCTAGGTTTGGCTTGATTGGTGAGTACATCCAAACCCCGCACTACTACAGAAACCCTAGGGCACATCTGTTTGATTGTTTAATGCGTACTTTCAAATTATTTTCATTTTTATATTTTTTCAAGATTTTATACATGTATTATATAGTTGAATGTGGAGCACATTAGATCATGTAAGTCAACAGTTTTTACTTTCTTGGGATAGAGCCTCCCCTGCTAGAGCCCTATGTTCACATGATGCATCAGCAGGACTTACACTGTTTGACTAGGAGTTTGCACACAGCACACACACACAAACACACACATCATCATCATCATCCTTCTCATCATCTGTATGCAGCTAGAAAGAGCCAGATCACCTGGGAGAAATTGAGTAATGTGTACAAACGATTATTTCAAGTCATTGGATTGCAAGGTCCTGGTAAGTGGTAGAGGGAAAAGTGGATTTTACTTTCCCAAACGCTTGATACCCTTCCCACTGAACAGTACTCAGGCAGTGATAAATATTCTGTACACTGTATGTAGTATCAAGGGCATTTTACCCAAGGAAAACAGTTAAATCAGTTCACTCTAGAGCTGAAGTTCTAACTCAAGTTCGGTTTGAGTAGAAAACCACATCCATGTACCAGTGCTGATTTAAATGACATATCACCAACTGGAGATGAAAACAGAAAAGAAAAAAAAAAAAAAATACAGGCCCTGTCATGAACAGGGTGACATATACTAGCTCATCCTTGGAGATAGGGACTTGCAGTCTGTCCCATATGAACACATATCTTCACAACCCTCGTCTCCTGTTGACACTGAAACATTCACACATCATCTATATCAGGCACACAGCGCCTCTAACTCAAATGGTATCCAAGTCTGAAGCATCAAGATGGATATATTAGTGGACTCAAATATCAACTGCCCACCAGAAAATTTTAAGGGTCTGAATCAAAGCATGGGAAACAGTTGGAGGAGTTATAGCTTTGCCATATGCTGTAAGTCAAACCTGAGTTGTTTCGCATTTAAATTTTCATCATTGTTACCCTCTGATTATACTCTTTCTTTTCTTCAGATGCAGTCACTGCAATCGATCTAACTGCCTGATACCAGCGAGCATGGTGAGGTCAGGGAAACACCGGAGCGGGCAGAGGAGCAGCCGTGGGGAAGAAGCGAGGGTGAATCTCCTCTGATCTCTCTGCCAGACACTAATGGTGAGCAGGCCACAGTGTGAAGATCCAGGAAAACCAGCTCGCTCTAGTAAAAAGCTAATGCAGCTGCCAAATTGAAAATAAGTATGGTCTACTTTCGATTATCCACAAGTGGTTTAACCACAGGGCCTCCATCTTCCTACACACAACCTCAGTCTGGGCTGCAGCCCAGACATCAAGCAGGGTGGGGGTCTGCAAATCTGAATGTTGTGTCTGTGTCTGAAGGTGTGGTCCCAGAAATACTGAGCTGTGGACGTCCCTTTACAAAAGCAAGCCACAAAGCTCGCCTCTACCCACAAGGCAGCTGTAGTATATACTAATGGGTGTTGCTAATAAAAACGATGTTTGCACCTCTTCCTGGTGCTGTGTACAATGTCTTTGAAATTCGTATTTTTTTAAGCAGATGTTTAGTGGATGAAAGGATCATGAGAAACTTTGACTCATTCACTTATTCAAAAGGCTCTGTGGAATCTTCACCAGGCCACCCCTGAGGCACTGCGCCTACCTCTGGGAACTTTCCCAGTCCATGCTGCATAATAACCACTAAGAAGTCAAAAACCATTATTTCTGAAATCTAAACCACCTTGCAGATGAATATTATGCTTTCCTTGAAGTAAATGTGATTTACTTGCCATTCTAGGGACCAATAAACCTTAGTGTGTATCTCAAAGATGACAAATAAAATTTTCAATGGGGTAAGAGGTGAAACTTTAGCAGTTAGTAGAATCTATCTTTGATGATCTGCCCCACTGTGTGCCCTTGAGCAGCAAATCCAGACTGCTCCCCTGTCCCCTTTGAAGAGCAGACTTCGTGTCTGCCATCACCCTTCTTTCAAGTCTCCTAAAACAAATAACCCAGTGCCCTCATTTAAATTCAAATCCTAAGGGTCTAAGACTAAGGAAGGCCAAAGATTTAAGGAAAGGGACATGATGTTTTGAAAGTAGAATCCTCTTGTAAAAGTCTCTAATGTATAGAATAAGTAGGAGAAATCCTATTTAGGGTGCTCATGCCACCCTAAATGACTCTAGACACCTATGAACTATCTTCAAAAAGAGCGATTTTAAACTCTCATAAAATTGGATTTCTTCATTTATAAAAATGAGATGAATAGTAAGACATAAAAGGTTAAGAAAATTAATTCACTGATGAATGTTCTTGTTATCATTAAAAATATATTAATTAAAAAATTACTTCTAAACTATGTTGCTTCAAAAATCAAGGAAAGCACTGAATCCAAATTACCTCAATGTTGAGACAGCTTACTGAACAATATAATTGTATTTTATCTTTCTAATCTTGCCATTAAAAATAGGAACTGTTGTGGAAGGGTGGCTCAGGGGTGAGTGACTGTCTAGCATGCGCAAGGCCCTAGGTTTGATTTCTAGCTCTGCAACAGAAAAGGGGAGGCATACATTTCTTTCTTAGGTTAACACTGGAAAGTCCCAAATACAACACTAGGTGTCTTCAGGTTCTTACAAGGATGCAGTTCACTCACCCAGAGATGTAAGAAGAAAGTTACACTGCTACCCAGAAGCCACAAGAGTGTATAAACTTCCTTCCTAATACAACATGCTCCCCATGATCTATTTCCTTACTTGAAATTTATTGCTATAAATACAGAGAAGGAAAAATGTGAAATGATGCCAGCTCAGCCATTGCTTTGGCCCCGATCCTTGGATAATTTTATGCATTTCTCTGGTTTGCTTAAATGCCAACGACTTCGGCAAACTAGAATATTACGCTTTCCTCTTTGGTGAAGAATCTCCACCTGCCCACTACATGCAGACAGAAACACGAGAGCTGGGGGAAAAGAATAAAATGTGTACTTGGCAGATGAGAATGGGAAGCTTCAGATGCCCAGTCAGAAAGGCTCCTAGTGTAAGAGATCTTTGGAAACCCTGTATGTTCTCAAAGCTATCTATTTTTCCAGTCTTTGTCTAATAATGGATTTCTTTTCTCTCTCCCTCTCTCTCTCCCTTCCTAACCACTCTCTGTTTTACATTTTGTGGCATTAAATATTCAACCCACCCTATACATGCTAAGCAAGCAAGTGCTCTATTACTGAGGCACATTCGGCAACCCAACCCCAGATAAATTTAACAAAACAAGGACTAGGGACATTGTTTAGTTAGAGAGTGCTTGTCCAGCATGCATGAGGCCCTGGGTTTCAACCTCAGCACCACATGCATATTTTTTAAAATATCAATGGTGTTTGGAGTGGTGGTACACACCTCTACGCCTAGCATTTGGGTGGAAAAGGTAAGAGAACCTCTGTGAGTTCAAAGTCAGCCTAGTCTACATAGCAAGCTTCAAGCCAGTAAGAGCTGTTTCAAAAAAGCAAAACAACAAAACCCAAATTAATTGTGTGGGATTCAGCATGAGAAATGCCACTGATGGATATTAGAAAGCATCTATAAATAAAGATGGAATCAATAGAAAATAACTTTTCAGGATTTCAGACCATGATGAATGTAACAAAATTTGCATGTGTCTAACAATCTTCCTTCTTCTCATGTTTAAAATTAGTGCCAGCAATTTAAACCCTAAGGATAAATGTTCTCGATGAGAAGTTTATACTCAGATTTGGACTCAATGGCTTCTTTTCTCTTCTGCATACAGGAAGAGACTATATAATATAAAATATGGTACAGTATAACTGAGTTTTTTCTTGACTTTGTTAGCTACCAATCAGGCAATGTGAAGATTTCTGAGCTAACCCACCTTCTTTTGCAACCTTGTTTTACTTAAAGGAAACCATCTTTTCTATTAAAGTTGAGAGAGCCCTAAGAAACTAAAAAACTCAAGGCTATTATACTTGTCTCTGGGATTCTGGCATACTTTGTTTAATTTTAATGTTTTATGTTTGTGAATTCCATACATGAGCATTGTCTTTTATTGACTGCATTATTTCCATCCCTCCCAGTCTGCAACCAACCCCTCCCCGTTCCCAACTCCCTCTTAATTTCTTGTCCTCTTTCTATTATTACATAATCATACATATATATATATATATATATATATATATATATATATAAATATATATATATATAATGCACTGCGTCCACTTTGTGGTGCTCATGTATACCTATGTTTAGGGATGCTCTAATCTGAGGATAATTCTACGGGAGCTAGTCCCTAGAGAAAACTGAATCTCCTTCCCTCAGCATCCACTCACCCACTGATCACCTGTAGTTCTTCATCTTGAGTCTGGACCCTTGATATTTCCCCTATTCACCATGTAACACCAACTGGTTTTGTCACTATGCAGAGCACAATAGACTACCACCCTGTGGAGATTTCACAGGTGCAACTTCCCTTTCATGACTAGAGTGCATTAACTAGCATCAGGTGTCTTGTCCCTCTGGCTCTTACAATCTTTCCTTCCCCTCTTCCTAGATGTTCCCAGAGCCTTAGGTATAGAAGGTGCAATGTAAATGTGTCACTTGGGGTGGAGCACCTGATAGTCACTTCTTGTCTGTTTAACCAGTTATGGAATTTTGTTACAGTCTCCATTTGTGGCAAAAAGAAGCTTCTTTGATGAGTGGTGAGAAGTATGGTAGTGGCAGAAGGAGGCTCTTCTCTAGGGTCTGGGATCTCTCCAGCAATGTCTACTATGTTTACAGTACCACGCATGTTTCTACTGCTCATACTGCTTGGCTGTTAGTTTTGTTCTACAACACCTGGAGTTAGCATGAGTGGACTTTTGAAATAGATATATTTTCATCATCATAAATATCTAACATTTATACTAACAGAAAAAAAGGCCTGGAAGGAAGTACACTAAGATGTTAATGTTAATGATTTTTGTTTGGGGGAATATGTGTGAGTTCTATTCCATATATTTTGCAAAGCTCTAATGATCTCAGATTACCTTTTAAAAAAGAATTATGTTTTAACTGTGTGTATGCATGCGTGTCTGCGCACATGAGTTCAGGGGCTCTCAGAGGCCAGAAGAGGGTATCAGATTCCTAGAGCTGGAGTTCCAGGTGCTTGTGAGCTGCCTGACATAGATGTTGGGAACTGAATTTGAGTTCTATATAGCAGCAGTATGTAATCTTAACTGTTGAGCCAACTTTACAGCCCCTCAGATTACTTTAATTATAACAAAAAGTTGTGTAAATAAAGTTATTTATTTACAGCTTATCTAAATATTGTGGTATAAAGCTGTACAATTCTTATCCTCACAGAGATTATATGTAAAATGAATTTAAAGTCATACAACATAAACAAATACCACTGCACAAAACCATTTGGGAAAAAGAGAAGTTTTTAACCATAGATGGTTAGTGATGGTTCCCCAAATAGCCAGCGTGTACACAAATAACTGCTATTAATAAATGAACGGGTTTTGTTTTTCTAAATGAAATATATAATTCCAACAGAAAATTAAACTCTCTGTGCATTAATGTTTCTTTGAAAAATCTGTTTTTACTCAATATCACAGAAGAAATGAACAAATTTCTGACATTTAAAAGTGTGTTGTAGCTGGATGTGTGTGTGTGGGGGGGCACCTTTAATCCCAGCATTCAGGAAGTAGGGGCAGATGGATCACTGTGAGTTCAAGGCCAGCCTGGTCTCCATAGCGAGCTCCAGGTCAGCTGCTGGGACTACAGGAGACCATCTCTGTCTCAAAAAGACCAACCAATCAATCAATCAATCGTCTTTTTAGTTTGGAAATGTCCTTAATTTGTAGACTACCTAGAGTCTGTGGCCTTAGGTCCCTCCAGGGAGCAGGAAACCCCCTTCCTACTAGAAGGCGTTGGGCATCACTCTTCTAATTTGGCCCTGTAACGAAAGGGCTCTTACTATCACGATCTTCACTTGGTACTTTCTCCTAAATCTAAACAAGTATCTTTATCTGCCCACTACCTAATCACCAAGAAAGCTATCATGTCTGCTGAACCCCTTTAAAATCTTACATTTTAGACTCCTAGCATGCTTATTAAAATTTCAAAATCATATCCAGTAAAAATATTTAGCATGCATTTTATGAAAATTAACAAAGGGAAGGAATGCCATGATAGGATTGCTAATACAAGAATAGCAAGCCACTCCCTGAGTGTAAGGCCCAGTGCTAGGGGCCTAGCAACCAAGCCTTTCTGATGCTAACATCTTAAGGTATGTCTACTACTCCCTTTCCTATTGAAGAGACAGAAAACTGGCTCCTACAGACACTCACTTATTTATCTGAGGTGGTCACCTCTGACAGTATCAAAATCCGATATTCCTGACTCTAAAAACCAGTCTTCTAATACATCAAACTGTTTCCCTTTGGGTTAAAAAAGTGACAATTTGGGTCTTTTCCAAACTAAAAAACACCAAAACAAACAAACAAAAAAGCCGCCATATAATCTTCTCTTCTTATTCTTCAAGAACTGCATATTTCTCCCTCCTCTGTTGACCACATCCAGACTTGGCATGGACAATACTTTTCAAAGCTAGCTGCTCAGAAAGAACATGACAGAAAGACCTACAGACTTGCTGCAGTGGGATTTTTAGAGGAACAAGAACAAGACTCTGATCACAGTGTTGCAAGCAAAAGAGGAAAAGATACCAGTTATAGTCAAGGGGTCAGAGCAGCCAGGGGGCCTCCCTTAGCTACATATTACAGAAAGGAAGACCTTGACCTGCTCCTGCAGCAAGGGAGCTGGTGTGCTGGAGTGCTCTCTGTGAAAAAGAGTTCCACATCGTGTAACTCTTGTGTGTAAAGTCATGCATACAACCACGAAAGTGAAAAGCACACACTCTGTCCAAAACGCCAACTCATAGGAAATTATTAGCAAGAAAATTTCTTCTAATTTTTCAACATTTTTTTGTTTGAAAACAAGGGGCCGCTCCTGTGAAGAGGCGGCAGAGGGGGGTCACTACAGTGACACAAATGAAGGCTTTCCACACATGAAGGGTTCTGCTGGCGGTGCCCCAAGTCCCACTTCACAGAACAGAGCATCCTAGGAATCCCATCTGGGTACCTCTGAACAGTGCTTCTGTGGTCAGGAGGAGTGCTCACAACTGCAGACTCCCCAGGACTCCTCCCACTCTTGGACTATCAACAGAACCCTGGGTACCGTGTGAGTGCACGTTTGTTTGCAGTGACAACCACCAGACTAAGTAAGGAGTCAGGAAAGAGTCATCTGTAAGTAAGATTAGAAGATTTTCTTGGACAAAACCATGGCTACGGGCGCAGCTTAGTTGACAGAGTGCTCGCCTAGCAAGCATGAAGCTCTGGGCTTGATCCTCAACACTGCATAAAGCCAAGTGTAGTAGCTACATAGTGAGTTCAAAGCCAGCTTGGGATCCATGAGACCTTGTCTGAAAAAAAAACACGAAGCTAGGGCTAGAGAGATAGCTCAGCACTGGCTGCTCTTGCGGAGGACCCAGGTTTGATTCCCAGCACCTACACGATGGGTAACAACTGTCTGTAACTCCAGTTCCAGGGGTGTCTGATGACCTCTTCTGATCCCTGTGGGCATTGCATGACACAGGTGCATTTATGTTCATGCGCCAATACACTCATACACATAATAATTTTAAAAGTATAAAAAAATTTTAATGAAGCTAAAAAAGAAAGATAATCATATACACAACAATATGCATAATAATTTCTCATGAAACAATTTATAGGTGCCTTGTGATTTTGTTTTTAAACTCAAAAAACATGGAGTATGCATATGTATGAAAGCAGTCTATTGTGTATTTCTCAGGAATAATTTTCAATGTCTACTTCAATTTGGGAAAAATAAAAGTAAAGAAAGATGACATTCCTTCCTCCAAATTATTAATTCATTAAATTTTATTTCAAAAAAGTTTAAATTATATGAAATTTTTATGGTCTTCCCATTCAGTTTTCTAACCCAACCAGGCTATGAAACTTAGAACCTCTTCAGTAGATCCATCCTCCCCAATCTCGAGATAGAAATCCGAGCCTTTGCAGACAACGGCTGGCCTTTTTTGATTGTCATAGTGATCCTCTTCACACTGCCTTGACTTCTGTCTCCACTCCCACTAGTCTTAGATGCAAAGATAGAGATCATTTCAACAAACATTCAAAACAGCAAGGATGTTAATTCCAAAGCAAAAATCTACAAACTACAATATAGAGTATGTGTATGAGAGAGAGAAGTCGGGGGGTAGTTTTGCTACAGGGTGTGTTCAGGAGAGCAATAGTCTAAAGAATATTTCTAAAGGAGAACTGAAAAGGACAATTCCAAAACACCCCCCCCCACTGCCTTAGGAAGTAAATAATGAATTTATTTTTACCTGGGATACAGCTTGTATCTTGTTGTTGTTGAGACAGACTACTTATCTGTTGCCCAGGCTGGCCTGCCTTGAACTTCTGGGTTCAGAGAGTCCTCTTACCTCAGTTTATCAAGTAGATGGGACTAGAGGTAGATGGGACTAGAGATACACACTATTAATAAGCAGCCTATACTTTGCATCTTTAAATACTTTCAGGTAGCATGCAATGTTAAAGAATTACAATCTGACCAGAGGACGCACCAAAAAAGGAGATCATATGTCTCTCTAAGGTCACCTGACAAGAATTATTGAAATTGTGAAAGAGAATCTTCAGACTGACTTCCATTCATGATGGATAAAATGCTAGTCACAGCCCTCAGCTTAAAGCTCATGGTAGGTCCATCAGTCTCTGTCAAGTATACCACAATGAAACTAGTCTGGTCAGAAGACATGTGAACAGCCAGGGTGGCCTTTGTGGCTCTTCTTCCTGGCAAGGGCTGTTACCAAACCAAGAGAACATCTCAGAAAGAAATTCTGCAGCCAATCTGATAACATTCAGTATGCTGCAGAATACTAGTTCCGTGTGAATAGAAAATTTGTAAAAAGAAAAACACTGGCGTTTGTTTTAAAAAACGTTACATAAATGAGTTTTGTGTTTTGAAAAGCTGCAAAATCAAAAAGAATAAACCTTCATTGTGAGGCTCTTGCTAAACATCATGAGACTGTGAACCTGTATAAAGGGTTTCATCTGTGCCAAGGCTAAAACTCCAGAAGAAACAGCAGCACACAAATCACTGGGTTCTGCCTCTCTCTTTTTATTTTGCATACGTATGTGTCTGTGGTATGTGCGCATGTATGCATGCATATTCATTTGTGTAAAAGGAGACATGTGGAGGTGCAGATGCACATGTGTGCTCATGGGTGTGGAATTCCAAGGTTGAATTCAGGAACTTTCCTCAGCTGCTTTCTACCTTATTCAATGTGGCAGGATCTCTCTGTTGAACCTAAAGTTTGTCCACACGGCTCTTCCAGCTAACCAGTGTGCTCCGGGGATTCTATCTCTGCATTCTGAATGCTGGAATCCAAGAGGAAGGCCATGCAGTATTTACATGAGTTCTGAAGATCCAACTCCAATCCTTGTACTTGTGTATTAAGTACTTTAACAATTGAATCATCACCTAGATTGGTCCTGCTTTTTGATAACAAAACGAATGATTTGGGCCCAGTCCCATAACTTCCTTAATTTCTACTTTCACTTCTAAAAATGAAGATATTGGGTTCAGTAACTCGCTCATGTCCAGAAACTTCATTGTTAAATTCTCTATACCTTGATATGATTATTAATACCTACATGAGAAAGCGTTGGCTCTAAGCTAGATCTCTCCACAAGTAGCAAGAAAACTATGTTTCATAATGAAATATACCTCCTAAATCATGAAAATCTGTTACAAGGACCTTCAGAAACATGAAACCATTCTATAACCCAGTTTCTTAAACTATGGCTTATAACCTTATATGAAGTTATTTAACTGAGTGTGCAGAAAATTGGCAATACTTAAAAGGGTTTTTAATACACAATAACCAAAAATTAATTCAAAATCAAATGTGTCACAAATTCAAGATGATTCTGGCAGTGCTTGCCTATGGTGCACTTCAGGACCTAGTTCTAAGTACAACAGCATGAGCATTTTTACACTGCAACTGTGGTCACACCACATACCACCAACGAACACTGCCTGAAATATCAGCTCAGATGAAAGACTACTTTGCGTTATGAATTGCAGTATTTTCACTATACATACAAATTTTCCACTCTTACAGAAACATAATAGTTTAATAATGGAAAACAAAGAGTTGAATTTCAAACATTAGTTATGGATTTGACTTGGGATTAGGAAAGAATTTATGCACCATTTCTAAAATGGCCCTAAACACATTTTTGCCATTTCATTCTGTGAATTTATGCAAATCAAAATTCTCAGCATTGAGAATCATAAAATCAAAATCTCAATCAACTCTGAAAAATGCTAAAGATGCTCTGTGTCCTGAAGTATCAAATACTTAGGCAAAATTTAATTCTTACCCATGCATACTCATGTCATTAGTAGACAAACTTGTTTTCATATTTAATAAATATAAAATTAAATGATGCCAAAGAATTATCAAAAATATGATTTATTATAAGTAAATGTTTTATTTATATACCTATATAAAATTTTCTCAAGTTGAAAGGGTCATGAACAGAAAAAGTTTAAAGGCTGCTGTGCATCACCCAGGCCAAGTCTTAAATTCTTAGGCAGCTTAGTATACTATTATAAGTTGCGGTGGTCTGAGTGAAAAATGTCTACCATAGGCTCCGAGTATTTGAATACTTAGTCCCAGTTGTTGGTGCTGTTTGAGGAACTTTTAGGAAGTGAGGCCTTGCTGGAGGAAGCACATCCCTGGGAGGAAGCTTTGAGAGTTCGAAGCCTTGTTCCACTATCAGTATGTTTCTATGCTTCCCATGTGTGCCTGAAGATGAGCACTCTCTGCTCCAGCTGCCTCCTGTTAGGCCTCCCCAACCGTGATGGACTCTTATCCTCTGGAACCCTAAACCAAATAACTCTTCCTTCTACAAGTTGCCTTGGATGAGGTGCTTCTTTACAGTAAAGGAAAGGTAACTACTACAGAAGCGCAGGCTGAGGACCGAGAGCTCAAATCCATCCTATGACTTATATAATAGCAGATTCATCTTGGGTAAACTGATCCATGTACTTGTGCTTTACAGTCCACACGTGCAAAATGGATAGCCATTAGGATTTAACTGAATTGATAAGTATACCAATTTATATTTGGTCAAGGGCTTTTAATCAACTGTTATATTCTAGCATTTGCCTATCACTGTGCTAAGTGTTCTCAACAAAGTAGAGGACATCTCAACTCACAGAATACAATACTTCTGCTCAGAATGGTGGGCCCAAGATTTAGCCAGCAAGTGAATGAATGAGCAATGAATTAGAGAAAAAAGCTTGGCCTAAATGTTTCAATATCACTGCGCCCATGTCAGAAGAGTGCTCACACAGCAACAGGATCAAGGCTACAGCTGTCCTCAACTTGCCAACCCTAGTGAGCAAGAACAGCAGCTGGGTTTGTTCTACAGAAAGTGAAGGTCAATGTCCAATCTCCAAATAGCTTCATTATCTTTGTAACCACATCAACTCAAGGGCCACAAGGTGAACTAAGTCAAATATAGTACAAACAAACACAGCTAGAAATGTAATTAGGTTTTAGTGCATTTTTGGTCCTTTGCCTTTTAAAGAATGATAGAACCACATAAAATGAAACTCACTCATTCAGGCCTGTACAGAAAGGCTTTTTAAAAAATTTTAATCGTAGGTCCTCTTGCCATGTCCTGGGTCAGGTCCTTCTTTAGGATCATTTTACATGAAATACTCTAAATCCAAACAGATGCATGAATAAAACTGTATAGAAAGTTCTAGTCTAGGACAGCTTTTTAGAAATTGGATGCGAATCAACTTGAGATGAGTAACTTCTAGTACCCCAGCAAACTGGTCCCAGTTCACTAAGCAAAATCTAAGTTTAGTTCTCTTTGAGTCTATGTTTACGCAAGTAACAGTCTTAAGACAGATGACTAATCAGAGGCTCTTCTATACCAGGTCCACTTCAGGAAGGCCAACAGAAAAGCAGAGGGCACTTGGACAAGAGCAATCCAGATGGAAAAAAGCTCCTCTCTGGGTCACCTGAGAAACTGCCAAGCATTGGTGGTAGCAAGCAACTTTCAGAATTTACAGGAGAGGGGGCAGGCACACAGCGTTTGGGAACGAACAGGAGGCTCTCTGGTCAAAGTAGGTATTCTCAGACCACAACCCTTACTAGGCTGTCCTGAACATAGGTTTCACTGTCAAGAGGCCAACTGGAGCCTGGCGAGTGGTCATCACATTTGAGAGGACCATTTCTGACTAGGTCTTACCACTTAAAACCCTGGGTCCTACAACAAGATAATATTTTTCTTTCTCTCTTTTTTTTTTTTTTCCTTTAATTCAGTCTGAGTAACAGTTATTGAGCATTCACTGTTACAAAGAACTGTCATAAGCACTAAGAAAACATGGTCCCAGTGTTCAAGAAAACACAGCCTGGTGCTGTAGATGAATCCACACACAACTGACTCCAATGTAAGCCAGACACAACTAGCATAAGGTGACATAAACCATGTGCATGGTAAAAGGAAGAGGAAGAAGGCTAATCAAAGGGTGGACAGAAGAAGAACAGGCGTTCCCTGCCTTGTTCCAGAAAAGGTCTGAGGCAGCATGAAGGATAAGCTGGATTTCAACAGCCAGAGGAAGCATTGCACAGCCCGGACGAAGAGCACAGGAAGAGAAAGCAGACACTCTGCATAAAGATGTCTGTTTTATAAGATGGAGGGAGAGTGCACTCGTGACCTTTGTGTTTTAACTCTGACATGTTTGCTGGGCATCTGAAGTGTCAGTCACATGCTTTCTCCTTAATGCTAGCAACGATAGGCTCAAGATTCTTGGGTTCCTTACAGTATAACGCTTGCCTATAATGTCTTCTCCACGGCTTAGGCTTGACTCCTTCATTGACACGGGGCAGGCTATAACATGCAGCGCATGGAGAAAAGTGAAAGCATAGAGAGCAGCAGAACTAAGAATAAAAAACACATTTTGAAATAAAATAAAGGTTAAGTTCATAGCAACAGACCTTGCTTGATCAGCAAAAATGTAGGTGTTAACAGGAAATCACTATATTGTGTAATCCCCATTTCACCCTCCACAAAATTGCACTATAATTGAAAATAAGTGAAGCAACAATTGGATGGATGGCCAGTTTTTGTTGTTTACATAGTTTAATGCACAAATGTGCAGTTTCCACGGCTTTTGGAATGACGTGACTTACATGAAGCTCTAACAATAAATAAACTTGAAGTACTGCGTGGAGTTCGCATATGGTGAAGTTTCAAGCAAAGCTCTTTCTTCCAGTCTGTGACAGACATTTAAAATCCTCTCCCCACTGGGGCCCTTCACTTTTATTTTACACCCTGCTAATTCTTCTCTTGTGCAAACATTAGAGTTTTGTTTTACAAATAGAATTTAAAGGGGGAAATAAAAGCAAAACAACAACCAAAAACCACGTTCTTTCCATATTAATGCCAGAGTGACCATCAACAACAGTCAGACCTTACACATGTTCATAACTTTGCGATTTCAAAACCTAATCATGGGCATCAAAGATATTTGTATTATGGAGCCCTGGTAGGTATCATCCCTTTGAACCAGTTGACATGTCAGAGTATCTAGGGCTAGGTTAATAGATTATTTGTAATAAATTTCCCAAGCATACTTTCTGGGGAACACACAAATAAACTCTTAAACAATGAACTATTCTCCTGTCAACCTTTTAACAACTCTTCCACAGGAATATTATATAGGTGAGATTGTGCAGTCTTAAGAACACCTTTTAAATTTTAATTTATTTTATTTGTGTGTGTGTGTGTGTGTGTGTGTGTGTGTGTGTGTGTGTGTGCGCGCGCGCGCGCAGACGCCTGTGGAGGCCAGGAGAAGTTATCAAATTCCCGTGGACCTAGAATGACAGGTAGCTGTGCGCTGCCTGCCATGAGTACTGGAACTCACCCCTTAAGGACTATCTTTGATTCGAGGATAAGGCCAGGCTTTTTTTGTATTAACCTTCCACAAATTGCTCTAGTGTTCTCTGTCCTTTTTGCCTACTTAGATTTCATCTAAAAGGTCACTGATCACGTTTGGGAATACAAGTGTACTACAAAGGGAGAGAATACTTAAGTTCCTTCTTTCTAGAACTATGAAACAGGGTACAAAGGTGAATTCTCCACCCACACTTGCACTTGGGAGTCTTGGAGCAATCAACATGTATGCAGTGCAAGATAACTGCTAAACTGACATCTGTCCCAAAAAAGAGTCAAGCAAGGAGAGGCTGCAGTTCAATTTCCTGTGACACTTTAAAGACACTGAAATTCAACTGTTAAAAGGATCATCTTACTTATGTTAGTTGTTCATTAAAACCATAACTAATAAGTATATATTCCTGGGTATTTTTTTAAATTTATGGGTGTGTGTACATACACCGTAGCACCACATATATGACCACATATGTATGTAGGTCAGAAGACAACTTACAAGAGTCAGTTCTCTGTTTCCACATGTGGGCTCTAGGATGAAACTCAGGTCTTCAAACTTGGTTGCAAGTACTTTCACCCTCTAAGCCATTCCACCAGCCCCATACCTGAGTATTTCATAGAATACTCTTAGTCTGAAAATTGCTCTTAGCTGTGTGACAGTTTTTATTTCTAGCTGCATCTCCATTCACACCCACTACAATACAAATCTTTTACCTAAAATACTCGCTGCAGAAACTCATTAAAATGCTGTCGTGAAAGGAGATCACAATACCACTGCTTTCTCTTTGCCTAATGACTCAAGACCTCTCTCATAAATTCATTCTAACTAAATTATGCTTCCCAAGGTGCTTTCTCACATGCAATCCTTACACAGTTGTACTAAATATTTTCTTGACAATTGATCTTACATTAAACAAGCTTTCATGATCAGTTTTCCTTCTTTTCTTGCTTCCTTTTCGCCATCCTCTCTTTCCTTCCCTCCCTCTTTCTCTTCTTTTCTTCCTTTTCTCCCCTCTCACTTTTTGTAAGGCAGCAATCTAACCTGGCAAACATCATTTTAAGAGTTTGCCTTAAGCTTTCATCAAGTTATAATTTTCTTAATGTGATACATAAAATACACAAAGACCCAAACAAATATACTCAGAACATAAAGCTCAATGAAAAGAAATAGATCAGTTAACAGGTTATTGGTTTTCTCTCAAGATAGCAATGCTGTAGAGGAGAGGATGTGTCAATTGAAATGATCATGATGACTCTTGTAAAAGCTATTGGCAAGGATCTTCTATAGAGGTGGTAAAAGATGCTGATTCTGTAAACTTTCGGAGTATAGTACTCAGGGTACTGAGGAACAAAAGCTCAGACTGAGAAAGCCTGTGAAATCTTAGCTACGTTACCATGGCTTATGTTGTAGACTCTTATAGGAATTTCCTATTTTTAAATACAATGTAGAAGAAATACTTGTTTTCCCTTTTTACACTTTGTGGTGTAGCCATACAGAAAAAATGAGAGCATAACAAAAATGTGATCATTTATAGTTTAAAAGATTACAGATGGTAGGATTCTACCACTTTGCTAGTATGCCGATAATTAACTTTTGTAGAGCTATGAGAGAGAGAAAGAGAGAAAAACCTGAAAACACCTGCCGCCTTCTCTCATCCACATTGCCACGGTTCAAAATGTGACCATTAGCACCATGTATTATTAAGATTTCTCAAGGCTTTCTGGTTTGTGTGTTTAGCTTTCCTTCATCCTTTCTGCCAATACTTCAAGAAGAGTATATGTTTAATTATGTGGCTGTGATAATCCACTGCTCTGAATATACACTTGTTGAAATTTAATTAAGTGGGTGTGTTTTGCTGCCCACTGCAACTGATAGGATGAAGTTTATGGTACCATTTATTTCTGAGATTCCATTTCAGAGCAGGAGCTTACCTGGTGATTTTGGACGAGCATATCAAATCATAAAAGAGACTCATTTTAGTAAGTCAGGTGCTCTAAAAAGTCAAGAGTGTAACATCAGTATTTCCTGTAGAATGGATCAATTAATCTTATTTGAAAATTAACAACTTTTTTCTATGAGGAATATAATGTGATGGCCAGTAAAATTTGATTGATTGACTGATTGATTGTTGGGTCTTATGCTTACTACTGAGCTATATCCCTAGCCCTTTATGGCTAATTTTAGCTAACATCTGTAGGGTATTTCCAATGTTCTAGGAGGAACATTGTAAGTATTTTGCACAAATTAACTCATAATATGAGCCTTCTCACGCAGAAAAGAAAGGTTGCACAGGAGCTCGTGCACAAGACTATGGTGCTAGTCAAAGGACAGGAGAGGCCTGAAGGGCCTGGGCTTGAGAGTCTGCAACACCAGTGGCCATGCTGCTTCCCTGTCTCTGAACAGAGGGTGAAAATCACAAGCACTTCTGTTTCTGTAGATGAGTGGTCTTACTACTAACCACAAAGTTTTAAGGAAATAAGTGTATTTCACAGAGTGTATGTGATCAGTCATATAAACCATTATGGCAATAATGTCCTCCTAGAGGCCAATGTCGGACTGCATCAGAGATTTAAAATAAGCCCCAGTTAAGGCTGACATGGTGGTACACACCGTTTCCAGGGAGCTGAACCAGTAAGAGGACTGCAGCCTGGGAGTTCAAGTCTAGCCTGGGCATTATAGCAAGACCCCTTTCTCAGAAAACAAATTAATGATTAAAGAAGTCACAAGTACAGCTTTTCCATGAGACAATGTATTTCTAACCTGGATAATGTTGAAAATACCTGCTGTTGTCACTACTGAAATGGTGAGAAGGGTCCTGTATGAATGGAGTTGTGTAACTCTAGCTCAATGTTTTAAGCCCATGAGTAAACTTACTAAGAATACAGGTTGAATATCCCTAACCCTAAAATCCAAAGTGCTCCAAACTATGAGACATTCTGAGCACCGAAGGTCAAAAGTGGAAAGTTCCACACCGGTCCTCACGTGAAGATCCACACGGACCAAAACGCAGTATAAAATCACTTTTAGGCTTCATGTATAAGATACAGTCAGAATGTAAATGAATTTGCTGTTTAGATTTGGGTCATGTCCCCCAAATGTGCAAATATTCCAAAGTAAAAAAACAAAAACAAAAATCTTAAATACTTCTGGTCCCGACCATTTTAGATAAGGGATACTCAGTCGCATGTACAAAAATACATGCCTCAAGGTGTATTTATTACTTATTCAGGAGGCTATGATTAGAGTAAACCAACAACAAAATGAACAAATGAAAAAAACCTCATTATTTTCTTCCCAGAAAGGAAACAATGTAACGACCCCGCCTCCAGAACTGAGTCCTGAATCCAGGGCTACGTGTTTGCTAGGCAACTGCTCTACCACTGAGCTCAACCCCTAACCCCAATGTGCATGGTTTTAGGTCAAACAGATCTGGGCTCAAATCTTAGTTTTGCTCTACACTAAATGTGTTACTCAGGAAATGCTAAGCCACAGAATACTCCTGTCTATGACGAGGACACAGCAGTGGCACAGAGGTGAGGTAAGCATTGACAGGGCTTGCAGTGCACTGCTCTGAATTTTCCTTAGTGTTTTATATAAATGACCAGTAAATTATACCCATTTATATAAGATATTCTCAACCAACAATATGTCTTCTGGGTTTTGTTCACAGAGACACACCAGGAATAACCTTAGGATTCTCTTGGTATTGTTTCCAGAAGGGCTCAATCAAATTCTTTTTATGAAAGTTCAAATTTAAACATACCAAATCCTGTATGTACAAAGAGAAGATAACACAGAAGAGATTCATACACTTTCAGATAGTCTCATCTCGAAATATAACTATCCCATACTTAAACAAGTTTCCTTTTTCAAAATTGTATACTATGCTTAAGGGACAACAGAAGTCACTTTTCAATTGAGAAGACAGAGAGCCCAGACTGGAGTAATGTGTGGGAGCCAGAGTGGAACAGGAACCAGGAGCCACATGGCTGGTTGTCAGAATCCTAGTGGAGGGCACCAGCCACGTTTCTTCACACCCCTCCTTCTTCCTAAGATAGTAAGCAGTTTTACTTCCAAATGGGAGGTGAGAGAATTTGAGAGTGATGGTTTTTTTTCTCCCCTGTGGGGAAAGGCCGTTTTCCAACCCATTCCTAAGGATGGCGAGCATAACGCTGCAGAAGATACTGGGGTGTCGAGGTCCCTGCCTTTGAAGCCAGCCAGCCAGCAAACACAAATGCATGCAGTTTGAAATTTTAATTAGGGTGCCATGTGCTGGTGACATATGGCGACACGCTGACAGCTGGGTGTCCAGGTTCAGAAACAGACCTGAGTTCTGAAGTCACAGTTGGCAGAAGCAAAGTTCTCCGCTTGTGCGCTAGGTGCTAGCATGCCTGGAAAGTGTGCTGCCAACATCGCCTGGCTACCCAGTACTGCTGTCCTGCCACTTACAGACGCTGTCTGCAGAGAACCACGACTGCAATTCAGACACCAAGTGGAACAAAGATGAGAAGAAAGTCAGAATACTAAAACTCTGATCCCAGGCTCAGGGTCCAGTCTGGGCCATGTTCACAACAGTACAGCCTTGGTTTTTGGTGACCTTGGGTCTCCCATAGTAAATGGTCCTTGTAGAGGGCGCTGTGCAGCATGAGGAAGAATCCTCTATGACCTGCTCCAAAGTCCAAAGGCTCTATCTTTTATAGAGCAAAATACGATTTAAAAGTGGGTTACATAGATCAGGAGATGAACTATGTTAGCAAGGTATCTAGTTCGAATCGAAACATTGTGAGATAACTTGTTAAGCATTAACGGTCAAATTTGCTAACTTTTTTTCTTCTCCCAGAATTTTTTTTTCTTTTCTCTGTGACGAATTAAATAATGGTCAGTTTGATCTTTGAAGCCTAACAAGTTACCTGAAAATGTCTCTAAATGGGCTAATGAATTGCCATGCGGCTTCTTCATCCCATTCTCATCGCTCCACTCTGACTACTGTGTAAAGTGGGAAGTGTCTGGAAGTGTGCTGTTTCCAGGCAAGCCCAGGATCGACCACAAGCAGGGCACTAAGTTTCTTAGTCGTGCCATGCAATATTAACAGCACTGTTCTTTGGCACTATACTTTTCTTTATACAGATTCCTTTGGATATATAAACCTTTGACTGTACAGAACTACAGTAGTAAATAGGCCAAGGTGACCCTGAATGTCTCTGTGGGAATTAGAGTTTCTAGTCATCAAGGATGAAATACTTTTGAAATATTGCAAATACTTGGACCAAACCTCTGTCTCTTCCTTGTATGCCAAATACTACTAGAAAATCATCATGAATTTAAGATAGAATCAGCACTGAGGTAGAAATTCAGTATTTGCCAACAAGATTGAAAGGCAGCATTGTATTGCCTCTCCCTATCACCTCTCTCTCTGTCTCTCTATTCTCTTTTTCTCCCCTTCCTTTTAAGTTTTAAATACCTTATTATTATTATTATTATTTCTTACTATCAGTAACATCATAAGAATGTAGAGAAATATAATCACAACACATTTTATTCTATTTGGAGCTAATTTTTGTAGCAACAAACAATTGAAGATTAACATTAGCCATTTCAGGCCTCAGACAACATTGCTCAAGCTGGAGAATAGAGATACTCAAATTTACACCTCCAGCTGTAAGCCCATTGAGTAGTTTAGACAGCAAATATGTATCTGCACACAGCTATCCTGAAAAACAAAGCAAGTGGATTTAAAGAACCTGACCTCTTAAATAAAATACCACTGGCTAGTTGCACTGCCATCCAGATCTGCTCCCTATTAGGGAATGTGCCAGAATGTACCTGCAAGAGCAGCAGACAACGGGGTGACAAATATTTCCCAGTTCTAGATACATTTCAAATTTATCTCAAGCCAACTTTTAACTGGTTTAAGTGAGGACTCCTTTACCTCAAATGAAGATTCCACAGCCATGGCACCGGGCTTTACTGGATAGTATAGAATGTAATACTGACAGACACAGTTTTTTCCATGCTAAGGTGCTTTATAAAATTCACAGATTCTATTTACATCAAGTCTGGATTCTCAACTGTAAGATTTCAAAAGCAAGCTACGGTTATAATTTTGTCAGAAGAAAATCTCTAAACCCTTAAAATACTCCTACAATACCTAATATCATAACGAGATTAGTAAAAGTAGAAATTGAATTTCTAGTATCCAGGATAATATGAGAAAGAAACAGAATTTAGAGTATTTCTTGTGGTTCTAAACATTCACTGTTAATGAAGTGTGAATTTTGATCATGTTATTTCATAGATTGAAAAATTTGTTACAAAACCTTTATTAAAAAATTTGAATAGATTATCATTAGATAAAGGAACTGATTTATCTGATGAAAAAGCAAATTTATCAAACACAATTTATATATAGATAAAATGAATAAGGCATTAAATTACATTTTAAAATGCCATAACTTTTTATGGACACAATATAAAACAAAAATAACAACTAGAACAATGTACCAAGAATGCTGGAATAAAGAGGTTACCAGAATAACACTGCTTATGGGAATAAACTACCAACTACAACTTTGAAATATAAAGGATTCAAGAAAATTAAAGTTTAGGTAAAAGGATTTGGGTCATCGGGTTGCATTTCATGCAAGTTGTATCTGTTGGTCACTGTCCTGCCTCACTAAGATAATAGGACCAGCAAGGGGACAGATCATGGCCGCATAAGAAGTTAATAATCAGAGTTGTTTTGACAAAGGAATTTCATTTGAGAAGAATTAACCTTTCATAAAACACAGGAGGAAAAAAAAATGTCAAGAAACACCTGAAATCTCTGCAAATGTCCATGTTGCAGAATTAATTGAAAATATTTATGAACAGATTCTTGGTTGTCATTCTTTGAAACGTGACGGCTGGAGTTTGAGATGCATATGCAACAGGAGGTGGAGGGAAACAGAAGCCAGGACTGATCTCAGGAGGCTGCAGGAAAGGTCACACTCCTGGGGATTTGCGATGGATTCATGCTGGTCTTACATGCTAGTCTCTGAACCGGAGTGGTGGTCTCTATGATAAGAGTATCTGAATTTGATCCAGATATACTTGTTAAACAACTATGAGAACCCTAGAAATTAAGATCAGGAATGACCTGCCACTAAGAGGCTAGGAACGGGGCATTTTAATTAAAGAGAAAATGACCAGCATGTGACAGCAGAAAGGACGTGGGTCAGAGCTCCTTCGCCTCCTCCCCAGTTACCATACAAAGCACCCTCTTCACTTGCACAATGATGGTGTGGAGCTGAGGTCTCCTCATTTCTATCCAGCTCTAAAATTCTTTCTCTTTACTCTGCCTACCTCACAGGGTTCTGTGAAAATTAATCAGTAAGATTTCATCGCAATTATAAGATGGTATTAAAAAAAAATATGGGTGTTACTTGGCTGGGGAATGTAGCTTCAAGTACTTGTCTAGCTAGCATATGTGAAGCCCTGGGTCCAATCCCACCACTGAAGAAAAATCAATTAGTTAATTAAAAGAACTATTATTATGATCTAAAGTAGATGAGAATACAAGAAACAGTAATGACTCAATTGCAAAAAAATAATGGGCAAATTACAGAGGATGTGATGGTCATTTTACTGATAGTTCAGAAAAAGAACTGGTAACTGATAAAAAAAATGGCAGCCATCTGAGACATGAAATCTTTCAGAGGACATACTTCCTAAAGAATTCTAGAGTGTTACAACAGGTACAAATATTCACCATTAAGACTGGCCAAGTGTTAAGCATTTTACATAATTTATTTCAAAATCTTCACAGCAACTTTATGAGGTAGAAGCTTTTATAATGCTTTAATAAATGTGGTGGAGGGAATAAGAACTGAAGTTTAAGATCAAGTTCACATAGCTAGATAGTAAGGATCTGAACCTAAGTTTCAGTCTGATGCAACATTATCTTGTTAATCAAATTAATGAATTATCAAATCAAATCAATCTTGTTAATCTTCACCACCACATTATACTAATGTTGTTCCCCTCTGCACAAGCATTCTTCTATTTTAATTAAATCCATCAGACCAATCAGTTAATTGGGTCAAAAAGTTAAGTTGGTTTTGAATGTGAGTGGACAAAACCCTGGATGAAGATACAAACGTAAGGACAGACACAGGAAAGGACTGCATCAGAATAATCAGTCCCCTGACCGCAGGAACGCTGCCTTCTGCTCTTTCCACTAAAGGCAATAAAACACAATGGCAACTTTAAAGGGAAAAGGCATTCCTATTTCAAAATAAATGAGTTAGCCATCAGAACGTATTTCTGGGATCCACTGGGTCTGCAGCTTATTCAGACAATGTCATACTGGCAGAAAAAATACAACTAAATACAAACGATCTTTCATCTTTCTACTACAACTGATAGACAAAACATTTGCAGAGAAACATGAAAAGATACCTACTGTGGATCCTGTCATGCATTCTAGTTCTCAGTATGTATCTGAACACATTCATTTCTAGTTATGGCTAATTTAGGAGCTATTCGTTCTTTGGGTAGAGAGGGAAGTGGGCACGAAGGAGGCGAGAAACAACCTGAATCAGTTCTAGTTATTGCAGCTGTAATTCTACCTGAGAGACTCTCACCATGGAAAAGCTGCAAACAAAAATGAAGGAATGAAGGAATACACACATACATATATACATGCATATACACTTAGATACACATACATACAGACAGACAGACAGATGCATCTTGCAGCATTCCATGATCAGAAGGGAACTAACTACCAGAAAAGCTTCTTTTCCTATTATGCTTTTCAGCTCAATCTTGGGCTCCTCTGCTCTGATAGCAGATAAAAATTTTCATAAATACACAAACACTTCACAAATTGGTCCAAACCAAATGCAAAGTTAGAGCAGCACTCAATAATAATAACACTCCCCCACACCATGTCAGGGAATTCTGGCAGTTTCTGCCTGTTTGGAACTCTATGCTAGGCTAATCTGAAAAACAGAGGATCTTAAGAATGTAAGAGTTTTCAAGAGAAATGTTCAAATTCTGAAGGACAGGTGTGCAGATAGACAAGGGCCAAGATGCTTGCTGAAAATGATTAAGAGTTCCTTGGAACACACTCTCTTGGTGACTTAAGAGAATTGCCTGTTAGAACAAAGGTACCTCCAGATCACCTCGGCACTTCCAGCAAACACAGTCAAAGAAGAGAACACACAAATGCCTTCTTATTCTGACATTTCAAGCATCAATAAAGGCTCAGTTCCACATGGTGGCCTAAAATTAGGCAGTTTAGTAGACTAAAGAACGAGAAGGAAGCTTTTTGTTGGGTTATTTTTAATATGCTTTAAAGTTTCTCCAGTCTTTTTGTATAAGTTTTAAGACACAGTTTGGAAAAGAGAAAGAGGTTCCCGCAGGGCAAACTGAGTTCTGGGAGAACATTAGGATTTCTTCATATCCAGAGAACCCATGGCTTCTTCACAACTCACCAATACTATGAACCAAGGCAAGGTACAAGTATGCCCGTTTTTTGTGATGCATGAATGGGAGGGGCTGAAGGTGGGAGACAGATGGATGTGAATGCCACCAGGCTGCACAGAGACCAGAACCTGGAAGATGACATCACAATGCCCTTACCAAGATTTTCAAGCACAGTTACTATCTGCACACCAGAAACTGATGGAAACCAAAACCTTCAGCCCTATGCCCTGCCTAATTGAATTGGAGCTTGTAATGGGAGGAAGCTGTTTCTCAGAACTGAAATAAGTGGTGCTGGGAAGAGGAGGAGGCCAACCAACCAGGCTGGAGACGAGCAGAATTGGTAGCACAGGCACAGAGAGTCTCCAGAAAGCAAATCCCATTTAGCAGTTATTCACCCAGGTCACGGTAAAGCCTGTATCATAGCAACTTGTGACTTGAAATACTACTATTCATTTGGTCATTAGTTTTTCTTGGTTCCTTTCACATACTGGTATTTTTGATAGCCAAATCCTTAAAAGAAAGCAGGGACTATGAGAATGTTGTCAAATTTCAATAATACTCAACAGTGGAAAAAAAAATCACCAATCTCTTAATGGTTGGGTCCAACATTCTTTCTGGAGTTACCCAGTAACAGATTAATGTAGCTAAGCATTGTAACACTGAGCTGAAGTACGAAGAAAACATGCCTGAAATTTACAAGTAGGCTTTTCTTGCTTGCTCAAAAAAAAAAAAAAAAAAAAAATTCTTCTTTTTCACTGCCAGCTTCTTTATTTATTTTTAATTTATTATAGTGTCAAAACCCATGTCTAGTCTTGGAAAATTTTTGGCACAAAGTTGGCTTTTTATTATACCAGACCATTGAGACAACAAAACTTCAGTCTCAAAACTACCAGAAGTAGTTGGCACTCACTGGAAACCAAACAAAACACATACAGGACAGAGATGGGGGCTGGTGATGCAAGCAATCCTAGCCTCAAGGCTGTTAGGTGGACCTGTGGGTGCTGGTGAACCAAATCCACTCTACATCTGAAGTCTGTTCAACTCCTACTTCTGGGCCCTCACTTCTCACACATTCTAATTCCGAACAGTACATGCTCTGAAAGCCAGAAAATGGTTTTTGTTGCTGTTGTTTCAGTGGATGTCCCCAGCTGCAGTTACATCACAAGCTGCGTGAATGCTAAAATGTGCAACCCACCTTGAGACCAGGACCACCCTCCTCTCCTTTCTGATTTAAATGAATCCATAAAATAGGGTACACATGTACACGTGTGTGTGTGTCTGTCTGTCTGTTTGTCTGTCTGTGTGTTTACTAGCAAAGGATGAGGAAACCAAGGATATGCAACTTCAAATTCTAACAGCAGCCCTACTTGGGAGGTGACTTGGTCTCCAAAAGTGAACCCACACCTAGCACAATAACATCAACACAGAAATAGTAGACATCTGGGGGCTGAAGAGATGGCTCAGTGGTTAAGAGCACAGGCTGCCCCTGTGGAGGACACAGGTTCAATTCTCTGCACCCACATGGCAGCTAACAATTGTGTGTAACTCTAGTTCCGGGGGATATGATGCCCTCTTCTGACTTTTAGACAATGAATGACACGATTGTATTTACATACATCCAGGCAGAACACTCATACACATAAAAAAAATAATAATAAAATATTTTTTACAGAAAAGAAAAAAAAAAGAAACAGTGAACATTCAGCAAACAACCTCACAATGATGCAGTTAAGGATTAATTATTTGGGCTGGACATGGTAGCACATACCTTTAATCCCAGCACTCCAGAGGCAGAGGCAGAGGCAGGTAGATCTCTGTGAGTTCAAGGCCGGCCTGGTCTACACAGACAGCTCTAGCTGGAGCAGAAAAGAGACCCTGTCTCAAAAAAAAAGAATTAATTAGCTGGAAATATCACAGAAATGGAACCTGTTCTGATGGAGAAAACAGCATATGGCATTTGAGACTGTAGCCTCTAGACTTGCCTGCGTGTTGCCAGTTCCCTGGTCAGTAAAATGGGAAACAACAGCATTTTACTCAAGGATTAAATGAGATAAATGACTGAAAACTGATGAGGCTCAGAATGCTACCTATCTGCACATGGCAGCATTCAATAATACTATTATATATATTGTTACTGTATAGTATTAATTTAATTTTATCGAGTTGACTTGTTACCATATAGTATTAATTTAATTTTATTGAGTTGACTGATTTAACATCAATATTATTAAAATGAAATATCATTGTAATCAGAAATATCAATGCATGGCAATTCCCCTTACCCTAAAACATAAATGTGAGCTAGTTTCTAGAGATGTGACCCAAACCATTCTACCACCAGTCAGCATTTAACAAGTGTTTAGGACTCGGCATTCTAGTACTGTTGGTCTGTCTGTCCTTCGATGACAAAAGGCAGGAAGTCTTTCCAGTACAGACAAACTGAATCTAGAGTAAGGCCTCAGTGGCGAGCTCGCTGGCTTAAGGATCTACTTACTTTAAGAGTGGACAAGCAATGAGTGGTATTTCTTATAGCCGTTTTTTGGTGCCATCATTCTACAACTGCAACCCAGGTCCAGAGATACCCAAGCAGAGAAGGGACAAGACCTGTGCCTGAATGTTAACACAGCATGTACCTTTAGCCTGGGACAGGAGGCCCTTTTCCACTTTGCCCTCTGTCTGCTCTGTGCCCTGAAGGCCCATGACTAACTTTGACGCTGCTGCATCAGGCTCCGCTCCTCCTCGACCCTTTACCCTGCTGTACTTTCTGACTCCAGAAATTTAGTTTCAACACAATATCCATTTGGTTTCTTACTAGCCTGTCTGACCAGTCATATGTCCTAAATGTTTAAGAGGCACTAAACTGGCCATTTTCCTTTATGTATGCCATGTGTCATCATGATAAGCCTGTGAAGTAGACACAACTGTTTGTGTTTCACAGGTGAAGAAATATTAGCTGTACCGTAATTACCTTTGGATGGAATGAGGCAAAGAGAGCTTTCAATTGAGCTCAGACTTCAGTCAGTATGGTCTTAAGTAACTGATGTAACTTGAAAAAATACAAATTAGGCATTATACAACTGTTAACTTGTAAAATATGACCAAAAACTGTTGAAAAGAGACATTCAGATACAAGGAGCAGCCAATCATGACTTTAGACAAACAGGCTTTTATCTTCCATAAATGCCCAAGATTAAGGTATAGAATTCACCTAAATGAAGACAGTGGTACCTATTCTTACCACAGCACACACTTAAATGATTTGCATCAAAGCAAACAGCAGTTATGTGGCAGGGTCAGGATGTGCCCCAAATGAGTAAGTTATACTGTTTGAAGAACCAAGAGTGAATGCACAACTTCTATGAGGAAGGCAAAATTGTTTCAAGCTAAAATAAAAAAGAAGAGATGTTCCCTGCCCTTGGTCTGAGTTCCTGGTATATATCGCGCCCTACAGCACACCACACAATAGACACTTTGTTCAACTCCACAGTGCTATTCATCCCTTGTAACTCCAGTGATTTGGAGTATTGTACTTTTCCTTTTCTGAAATCAAAAAAGATGGTTATGTAAGGAAACTTCAAGAATAAGCTAACTGTGGCTCAGTTCACAAACTGGCTAAACCAGATACACCATTTCTAGGCACTGAGTCCTTCACCAGGAAGCCCAGCAGAGAAGACAGGCACTCAGCCTCCTCTCACAGACCTGCCTCTGCCCAACCTTGCACAGGCAGAGGCACTGTCCACCACACTCAGATCCTCTTCCACCAGGGACATGGGTCTCGGGCTGTGGAGACAGGGGTCGAGCTGGCACTGGGCGCATGGCCACAGGAAACAGAGATGCTAGAGACTTCTGAAGTCTTAGAGGTAGGGACAGCATTAAATACTTGTAAACATCCTGCGTCACAGGAAGAAGACTCAGTCAAGTTACAGCCAATCAGGACTTCTGTGGATAAGCAGTTCCAGAAGACAGGCTGGTGTGTGGCATAGTCTATGATGGAAGAACAGATCTAAGATTTGTCCCTGATATCACCAAGGGGGTGGGTGGCAATATCGAGTCTAAATGGAGCATTTCTCCAGGCCACCCTCAGAGCTCCTGACATGCTCCAGGAATACAAACTGCTTTGCAGATGCATCAATTTCTACACTGAAATATAAAGCAAGGAGAGTAATTTTTAAGTTACTAAGGCAGTTATGGTAGTTTCAGAGGCAGCTGAGGGATGGTACTAGAAACCTGGATAGCACGCCAGTTCACCAGTTATAAACCTGTTCTCCTGGAGGTAAATAGCCCCGTGCAGATGCTAACACAAGAAGAGGGGCCCAGGCCCTACTTTACCTCTAAGATAGGTGAATGACACTGCAGTTGATATTTTTACCAGCAGAATTCTTACAGGGTTTCTATGTATTATGAAAGTCAAGTGTAGACAAGACTCCAGGGTGACCAGGCCTGAACAGTGTCTGCACTAATGGAGAGAATGTGTAAGACACAGTACTGATGTTTCATGTTCACGTAACCTTGGGCCTGCCACTTACTCTTTCTTTGGCTTGATTTCTTTCTCTAGAAAATGGAATGGCAGGGACACTGTTCCAAGGGTTACTGCAAAGATTAAAGAAGGTAATATGTGCAAAGTATTTACTGACTGGTGCATTAGAATTACATAGGTATCAGCTGATAGCATTTTGTTATAAGTTCTAAACAATGTATTTTGCCTAAAAGGCAACTTAATTTGACTCAAATGCTACTTTTCCTTAAGTGTCTTTGCTGTCTGCTGAGAGGCAGTTGCTACCTCTTTTGTGTCCCTAAGTATTCTGTTTACATAGTGTCAGAGGTCTGGACACAATGCATGGTAATTTGGATGTTTACATATATGCTCCCCAGCCCCCACTAAACATTTTACAATTTAAAGAACTGTTTCTTAACGACGTTCTTTGCCAGCTGCCTAATACTGGGCCACAACATATTAATGAAAAGCAACAGTGGCAACAGTAATCTTAATAATTCACATTTCTGTGCTAAGAGTTTTGTAATATGAAATCACATTTAAGCTGACAGTAACCCTATGATGCGGGAACTATTTTTAAATCCTACTTTACAAATGGGAAAACTCAAGTTTATAATAGCTGAACAACGAGCTGGAATATACATGGCTAGTCAAAGCAGACCCCAGTACAAGCAGACTGACAATCCACAGCTTCAATCCCTCTGGATCAAACTGAGCTCTCAAAGATCTGAAAGCATTCACTTGACAAGGTATACATACTGTATGAGAGTCTTCCAAGAGCTGGTAATAATCTAGAAGATTCTCCAGTCAAGTTGAAGGGAAATCAGACATTTTGGTGTAGTCCAACTTACCCAATATTTCATTCCCTGTATGGTTAGACACAACACAAAAAGTACAGAGAGTAAATTTCCTGTCTTTGTAGTACTGACACCAAGAGAAAGAAAAACGCAAAAACTAATAATTAAATAGCTCAGCAGGCACATTCTCATCGCCATAAAGCACTATCAAATATAAAGACATGAGTGCCAATTTTAGATAACTTCTTTACAGAGATTATCATTTGAACTGAGAATTGAAAGGCAAGAATAAGCCCCACAGGAAGAGCTGGGGAATACATTCTAGGTAGACAACAAACAGAAAAGGGATTGGAAGTCTCCAAAAATCAATGGGAGACCAGTAAGGATGGACTATTTAGAGTCACTGGAATAAAGAGGCTGGAGAGGGAGGCACCAAGCCAGACCATGCAGTGTTTGTAGCCCCATGGCCACAGGCTTGATTTTTGAGAATGCATTAGAAAGCACTAAAGGTTTTTAAGCAGAGGGATGGCATAAATTGATTTCCTTCTGTAGAATGCCAATCTGGGTGCTATGTGGACAAATAAAGAAGGCACAAAGGAAATAGACCGTATTGCTGAGGTGGTCTGAGCAAAGATGACGGGGGCTGGAACTAGAGATATTCTTTTTGACACACAAATTTCCATATAAACACTGAAGTTGTGTTTTATATTTAATTCCAATTGCTTATTCAAATTCAGCTCCAAGCGTCGTTAGAACCCCAAAGAATTCTAATTCTCTTCTTTAACACCCTCGAGGTGCATACATGGAAACTGAGGTACAGGACTCGCAAGGCTCGCTAATGTTACATAATACAATGAATAACAGACTTCACTCACTCAAGTCAGACGGGGCGGAGAGGGCACAAAGTCCTGAGAAAGTACATAAGTTCACACCGTTTTACACGTTTGGAATTTGCAGCTCTCCTTCAATTTAAAAATTCTTTATAACAGATGACTCTCACAGGAATTCCCATATTGTGAAGTCATCCAGCATTCAACTCAGACACACAGATGTAGCGTGCAGGGTTAAAAGCATCTGAGTACAGTCAAAAGTTAGAAAACTATGTATTATGTCTGCGTAAAGTTCGTAAAAGTAATTTTAAGTTCTGTTTTCCTTCAGTTCCTTCGGGTTTTTGGACTAAAAATGACTCTATAGGTTACATCTCGCCATTTTCCCCCCGCAAACCAAAGTGACAAAGCTTTATTTGGGGGGGGGGGGGGGGCGGAGTATGAAGTTCCTCTGAGTTCCTGCTCTCTTGGAGTACGGCTCCTATCACACAATAATGTGTTATTTTGTCGAATTTTGGCATCCTTCTAGCTTGTTTGGTCAGAAGCCAGAAAATTAAGAGTGTGTCGGTCCACCGGTTTCTCAGCAGAGAATCTCTCTTCTCACCCAGCGAGTGTGCTGTGCCCTTGGCCTCTGGCCAGAAAGGGAAATCCATTTTACATAAAGAATGCACAAAGCTCAAGCGCTCTGAGACTTTTTACCTACTAAAATAACTTTATGGACAAATGCCAGTCTGCTAGACACATTCTGCAGCAGGAACATTTGGCATGGGAGGCAAGGTAAAGCACTCAGTGGAGGTAGCAAGCTTTTTCGGAACCAGGAAATGGCCGGGCTGCCCTCGTGGCGCATCACGTGCCTTGGCACGGCCCTCGGATTGGCTGCGGCCGGTAAACACGCCGCCATGTACAGCAGCGTCGCCCGGGCCGTGAAATGGCGCCGCGGGCCTCGGCCCCCTTGACTTCCTTATTTTTGTTTCTGTTTTTGCTTTTGTTTTAATAAACCTCACGGATCTGAGTAAAAACAGATTTCTCACAAACTTGCTTCTCCGGCTCGATTTCACAGTTCGGCATACACTCGGGCTCTGTCAAAAGCTTGACACGGGTCCAGGGAAAAGACTAACTGTAAACTTTCCAAGGGGAATTAAAGGAGCAGGCAGAAATGTCAGCAAAGGACGTCCTCCCTTCCGAAGCACGCCCCAAGTGTGCACGTGCAGCCCGCACCCCGTGGCTTCCAGAATGGTCCCACCTCACCCCGCCACAGTGGGAAGAAAAATAGATACATCCTCTTTGGCTAATGGCAGGAAGGTCTCCCTCTCCCTCTCAGGCCTGACCAGTTGAACACTGCACACTCTGATGTATAAATATTTGCCTCTGGCTAAAGTTCAAGCAGCCCTGCGTAGCTGCCAGACACAACAGAAAACCAATGTCCAAGGGAAAGTGTTTACTGTGGTGGTGGCCAAAGAACTGCCAGCAAAGGAACACATCTGATTGGCCAGGCCTGCCTGTGGCGTTATCATAAAGCATCTGGCCACTAGCCACTGACTACTGGGATGTTCTCCGCCATTCAGTATGGTCATGTTCTTTAATGCACAGTCTTGCTACAGTTAATACAAGACCAAAAGGCGTTCTGAGGGTTTCCCGTGGGCAAGTAGCCCAAAAGCGCTTAAGCCATGCTCTTCATTCTTGCCACTACAGAAAAGCACATGAATGATCCTCAAAACTAAAATAGGGTTTCTGACTTGTTTGTTCCTTTCCACCTTCTCAGGTACAGGGTAGTTGCCACTTGTACAACTCCCATTTCCCACCACTGAGTACTCTATAATTGGATTCTTTAATCAGTTGGTGAATTTAAGCATTGAAAAAAAACTTACCGCAAGGAAAGAAATTAAAAGAAACTTCTGGCAAGGTATTTAAAATCAAATGCTTTATTTATTTTGAAAGTTAGAACTTGAACCCAGGGCCTTGAACATATTAAGTGAATACTCTACTAGTGAGCTATATCCCAGTGGTTGGTTTTTTGAGATAAGGTATGTTGCAGGGAGGTAGGTAGCTCAGGATGGCTTTGACTTCACTATGGAGCCCACACTAGCCTCACACTTTTGATTCTCCTGACTCAGTTTCCCAGGGATTGGGATTTCAGGCGTGAACTTGTACAACTAGCTAAGATGCTTTAGATAAAGTCATGCATGCTTCAAATGATCTCCCTCCAAACCTGAATAGCTTTGAAACAGGTAGAGATCATTAAAAACTGGCCATCATAAAAGATTAAGATCTTCTAACTAGGACAAAGGAAATGAATTGAATAAAAATGATCTCCACAAAAATCTTCAGAAAATTTATGAATTCATGGTCACTACTTAACTTGTAGCTGACACTGTTAAGCCTTTCATGATTTTCAGTTATTTGGATGAGAACTTGAACACAATCAAGGTAAGTCATGAGACTTTTGATCCCTATCTGTATAACATTTCTGTGTTCATAAAGAGTGAGGTATGACACACTCTTCCGTAAGCTGCAAAGGAAATAATTTAGCTGAAAAGTTATACAGAAAAATCAAAGAATTTTAGAGTAATTATTTTCTTATCATGGTACAATAATTTAGGTAAAGAAGTCACACTTTCATCTGTTTCAAATAAAACTCACATTTGCTTAACTGAAACATTTGCTGCTTGCTGAAAATATTTTTTTTTTACATCTTATACAGTTTAGAGCTTTAACTCTGAAAATTCCTCAAAATATGAAATCTTGATTAATCATGGGCTTAAGGAAATGTCTAAATTTGAATTCTTTGCAAAACTAAAATCATGTACCAAGTAATTGCATTTTCAAATGTTTATGAACTTTTAAGAACTGCATTGTTCTTATCTAATTCTTAACCAAATGCACCACTTAAATCTGACCATGGACCTCAGAAGCTTAGGACTCAGTATCAAGTCCAGCTTTCAAGTGATCCCTGTAAATCACGTGCAAGGAGATCACAGGAATGTTCTGTTCCCAGCTGTGAACAAGACAAAATTAGCTCTGAGATGCTTCCTCCCACTGCCCTACTGGACAGAAAGGTCAAGATGGTCAGCTCTTGTAGTCTCAGTGTGAACCGTCAAAACAACATGCATGTTAAAAATAGATTGTAGGCAACCAAAATACAAATACAGAAAGAATTTAAAGTAAAAATAACTAATATATTTAAATTTCCTATCAAGTATTTTCAAAGACTGTAACCTAAAAGCCAGAAGTACATGAAAAGAGTAAGAAATAATTTTCCCATTTTATAAACTTTTGAGTTTTAAAATTTGAAAACCAACCATTCTGACCCATGGCTGACACTTAGGAAATTCCTTAGATTCATAAGTAATTCACTGGGCATTAACGCATTAGAGGCAAATTTACCACTTTTATTTGTTTATATTTTGATAACTGCATTTTTCTCAGCCCAATTTCTATGGAAATAAACATGTTGTTTACTACCAGGGGAATGTATTTATCTACCAGTGGGGAATACAGTTGAAATATTGAGGTTCTTTTTTAGTTAAATGAAAGAAGGTGCTTTGATATAGCCATTCTATCATAATCATTTAGAAAAACAGAAAGAAAAAAAAAAAGCCCTGTCTTATATGTGAGTAGATACTTAAGACTTATCACCAAGCAGCAGCTTAATAAAGTGTATGGCATTTGTATGATAAACTGTTAAAACCATAAAAATAAACTGGTGATGAAAGTAATTCCATCTTAAGAGACTTTCACACTGAACAAAAGTGTATCTTCTAAATAAAAATTATGTTACAGATGTAAATATTCCTTTTAAAGCTGGCGAATGCATCCTTTACTAGCAAAGGCTTAGCTATGTTATTTGCAATTCCCTCATTGTGCCACAATGTACATTACTGTCTGTAAGCTCTAATTTGGCATGGCGCATCATTAATGACCTGAATGGTGGCTGTTTCACACATACATATTTAATTACAACAGCTGAACAAATTACATATTTATGCTTTATAAAGGGGATTGCCAGTCTAATTCATTTGCTATGCATGCAGGTACAGGACTCCATCTGCAACAGCATCTGCACAACAAGAGCTGACAATTATCCATTGTACGGCAAGTAAGCATATCTGGGGAGACCTGTAAGGGAGGCAGGCACATTAACTATTTCATTGCCTCAGCCAGCCCTGCTTTACCCAGAGGTCAAATCTTCAAATCTCTTTACTGTTTCCCAGTGCCTTGCACATGCTTGGTAAGTGCTTTACCACAGCAACATCCCTAACATTGGCTTTTTGAGACAAGTGTCTTGCTATGTAGCCCAAGTTGGCCTTGAACACACAACCTTCCCATTTCTGCCTCTGAGGGCATGTATCACCACACTCAGCTTCAGAATTTTTCAAAACCCTGAGCAGTGACTCAAACACCGAAGCCCTTTATGTCACTTCAATCAGCTCTCTCCTCCAGGCTGACCTCTGGTCTTCAAGATGGGCAAATTAACAAGGATTCAAAATCCTATACTACCATGAGGCTGTCTGTCATTCATTCAGCTTCTTACATGACCAGACATCCTGTTACAGAGAGTAAGTGGGATCTGCAGCCCCAGAACTCAAGCACAAGTCCTGACTGCCCAGCAGCAGCTCCTGAAAGACATCCATCGGGCTTAAAAATCAGCCACTCCTGAAAGTCACTCTGTTACCAAGCTCTACCTTCGTATACGCTGGGGTGCTCATAGAGGAGGTGGCTGAAGAACTTTCGAAAGGAAAGTTCTGAGAATCCCCAGACCTCTGATGTTCTAGTCATCAATGTGTCTTCTCAAGCTAAGCCACAACTAAAAGCTAGTGCTCTCTTTTGGTCTTTTGGTAATAAAGCCCTGTTACCAAGTGCTGCAACCTCAGCTTAAATGGCCTTAGGACTTTCCTATGTTTAATTTAATATAGCCAATAAGTAATATAAATATTCTGAACCATCCCTTCTACTTCAAAACCCAAAGAGGAAGAATTAAGAATCAGCCAATCAATACTGAGGTTTTGCGTTATCATTTAAGGCTTTCGCTAGGCAATAAAGAGGCTCCAGTGTGATGGTCCCTAAAAGCTCCTCATGGCGTCTTTGCCTCCTTAGGCCACAAAGTCAGAGCATGAGTCAGAAGTGTGGGTTTTCTAATGTTCCCTCTTGAGTGACAGAGTTCAAGCCAGAGGCTAACTGTGTGGGGCAAAGGAACGGCAAGCCCGGCAGGATCCTAGATAGGTGGCAAGATGGAGTTAGGGAGGGTCTCACTAACAGGCTCTCCTAGCTTGTCCTGCCAGTCCTATGGAGGGCCAGATGAGGTTTCTCATAGAGAATCATATTCACTCCTAACAGCAGCCAGCAGCAGAGTTAGCCTCTGCCTAGAAAATGAACTGACAGCAACACAGATGAAGAGCAGTGGTTTCTCTGTGTAATCCAAACCAGTGTTCACAAGAAACAAACCTTTGAGCATCTTTAGGAACTACTGGTGATCCACTGGCATCCTGGTACTTGATGGAAAGGCCAATCCCTTCAGGCCAAAAACAAAGTGAAAAGTGGCCTTGACTAGGTGTCTGCTTCACAGACAAGAAAACTGAGACTTAAAGAAATTAAGGGACCTAACCGACACACAGCTAATCTGTAGCAGAACCGGGACCAAAGCCCTATATTTTTATTCTAAATCTGCTTTCCATCCTTAAAGCCAGTCCAGCTTTCCTGTGTCCCCCTGGGCCTTGCTTCTTGCTTACTTAAGTAAGTATCCCAGTCAAGATGCATCTTTACCAGAACAAGTCCTGGCTTCAAAGCACTGTGGCAGAAGCTCTGGTACCCTCCCCACACGCTGCCCACTGCACCTTGGAGTCACTGCAGCTAGATGCACGTTTTCCCATCTAAGGCATGAATAACCAAATCTCTGCCCTTGATCTTCTGTATTGAGGAATGGGTGGGGGGCACAGAGTGGTGACAAATTTAGTAAAGTAGCCAAGGAAGGTAAAAAGCTGCTTTTCCACTAAAGAATCAGCCAGTTTCTGTTTGTTAAGGTTCCTGTCTTTGCCTTCCTCCCACACTGTACTTCCTGAAGTCACCTCTCAAGTAACTATTTGTACCCAAACCTTTGTCTTGGAGTCCAGTTGGGAAGAAATACAAACTGTAAAAACAAGGACTACCTCTATGAGCAATGAAAGCTTGGCTGTGGAGCCTACTGCTAACTCTAACCTCTCACCAGTATTCCCACACGTGGTTCATACTGTCCTTCCAAACAAGTGAGTTATTCCAGCAAAACTGCATCTTCCCCATGCTCTGAAAGGCAAATGCTAGAGACACCTGGCTTTGAACCTTGATTTTGACCTGTGGTTATTATTCTTTAGTAAATTATTTAAATCTCAGTGTTGAACATCTCCTGCATTGTGAATGAGGAATAGATTCCTACACCATAGTAGGGTTGTGGAGAAAAAAACAGGGAATTGGTAAAAGTGCCTAGCATATGGCCCACATATTTCATAGAAGTTCGTCCTATGCTAATACAGAATATAGAATTAACTCTGAAGCAGAGTTCTCAACATTTTATTTTGTTTTGCTTTGTTTACTCTCTAGACACTTTTGACACTTTTTAGACTTTTTTTTTCCAAGCTTAATTCAAATGCTTTAGTGTATTCACTCTCTTGCAGATGTATATGACATCGCCCCCAAACTTATGGGCAATACTCAGGATCACAACACACAACTGGCACTTTAGCTGACCTTGGTAACTTTCAAAGAACCATACTCCGATACATTCCCGCCTGATCTCTGGTGATCTAGAAGTGTGGGCAGAGCAAATAACCACAGACCCACATAAGATAAATGAGCTCTTGTGAGGTGCCTTGTACCAATTCACACACTGGAAGGAAGAGATGAATGGTGCCTCGAAAGAGTTGATTTACTGTCTGAGGACACAGTCTCCCATAGCTCTTCATTAAGAATGCTAACTTCTCAAGGTTGATTTGCAAGAGTGGCTGCAACATGGGAAAAGAGACAAAAAATTAAAGTTTGTAAATGTCAAGGCCTTATGAGACCAATGCAGAAATGGTTTCTCAAAGCCCCTCATTATGCACAGTGGAAAAGGGTATCCATAGTTGAAAATTAGGATATACATAAAATCATAGTATTCTAACACACACACACACAAACACAGACATACATACAAAAATATTTCTCCTATAAACACTATACTGTGTAAAATAGTGTATGAGCTTTTATGATTAAGAACACACAGAGGACCTTAGCTTACCACAGAGTTAATTGGATCATGCTCAGTTGTTTTGTCTTTTTGATGAGATGAAGTCAGAATATCAACAGATAAAAGGTACCGTGACAGGCAACCATTACTTTTGGGAGTCAGGATTATTATGATGTCATCATGAGTAGACTGAACACTATTTAGGATGCTTATGGAAGGTGTGAGAGATTAGAATAACTTGACTCTATTACTTACATTTCAGTTATTTTTAACTCATGAAAAGCTTCTTTGTCTCTTTTTCAAAAATACAGAGAACTGAATACGGGACAGGGAGAAACAGTTACTTCTACATTCCAAATGCTGATGTCCCCAAGAACTGAAGAGTTCCTTCTAGAGGATGGAAAAGTTTGCCTTTGGACAAAGAATCAAAGAATGAACATAAAACCAGAAACAACAAAACAAGTATCTCTTAGATAAATGGGAGTTTTTAAAAAAACTCATTATAGAACTGGGATTAAGCTCAGTAGTAGAACACTAGCCTAGCAGGTGGGTTTGATTCTGAGCACCAAGAAAACAAGTAATCAATTTATTTCAGTGCGATTCTGCTAATATTAAACAGTGTGTGTGTGTGTGTGTGTATATATATATATATATACACAGAACAAAAAGAACAAAAGAAAAATTCTGTAAAAAGGAGAAATAGAACCTGTAATTTCATAGGTATTCTCTGACTAGTAAGATTAGGGCTATTTTAATATTTAATATTAAATACTTAATACATATTTTTTCTGTTTTCAAATTTTCTACCCTTAAGAGAATATTACCTATTTATACTATAAGCAGAATTCTTTTTAGTATTTTACATGGAAAAAAATAACTTCAAATGGAAGTAAGCAGTTGGGAGAGAGAAAACCCACTAAGCCAAACATTTTGTCTTCTAGTATTCTAAAAATCAAGATGGAAGTTTTTGCCTTCCTATAAAGTACTGAGATGAAGGAAGAGCCTGTTAGGACTTGGTTTTATAAGAGACTTCAAAGGCCTTTACCATTCACTAATTCATATGTGCCTCTCCTCATCCCACCAAGTTTATAATTTAAATTACATTTATAAAGACAAAAAATGGTAAAATTTATAAAGCCAAAAAACACGAACAATCATTCAGCCAGGCAGCACGGCGAGGACCGCAGGCTCTTGTGGCCTCTGGCCTCCCCTTTGGTCCACACAGCGTAGGGCACAGCTGCCGTACTCTGTGCTGTGCCCAGAGAGTCCGCCCTCCCCACCGCCTTCTCAGTCGACCCTTTGCCCCTTGATTCTCACTCACAGACTGACATTCAGCTAAGATGAGGTCACCTTCAGAAATTTTGCTACAAGGAGGGGAGAGAGGGTTTGTTTGGTGAAACACTCATTGTGTAAGCATGAGGACCTTATTTCAGGTGTGGGCATGGCACATCTGAAACCTCAGCACTAGGGTACAGAGACAGGAGGATTCGTGAAGCTCAGAGGCCAGCTAATCCAGCCAACTGGAGAGTTCTGGGTTCTGTTCAGAGACTCTGTCTCAAGAACTAAGATAGAGAATGATTGAGGAAGACATCTGGCACTATCTCTGGCATAGCTACACACACCTATGTGTATATACATCTACATGTCATACATATAGACCATACACACACAAATAAATGCACAAAAAAATTAGACCTAAACACCATGCTTTTAATTCTGTCAGAAACCAGGCTTGTGACTGTCACTTTTCTGCCTCTCTATTGGACTGTGGACTCCTGAATGGCAGGACTGTCTCTTATACACAGTGCAGCACACAGTAGGTGTCAAAAATGGCTGAATGAGTGAGGAAATGACAGAGAGGTAAGTGAGGTAATATAACAACCTGCAGAAGGCAGCCACGTGAAGAGGTGATTGCGTTGGGTATCACTGACTTACACAGTCTAGGGCCTGTGACATGTACATGCATAAACACTGGCTTACTAGATAATATTTCATATATTATAGTCTTGGTTTTAATGTTTTTTCAGGAAGAGAGGGAGGAATAAGGTTTGACAAAGGTTTAGAAAAAACATGCCTAACTATCATCTGATTCTATGCCCTAGCAATTAATTACAATGGTAGAGACAACACTAACAATAGTTCTTCCATTTAGTTACACATTTCCCCAAATCTCAAAATTGTAACAAACATCAAAACAACAACAACAACATCAAAAAACTTGGTTTGAAACTCAGATATGGATAATATTTTCATGATTGGTCTTTTAATAGGGCAAAATTTAAGATGTGTTTTCTGAAACCATTTAGCTTCTGTTGGGAAGAGGGCCACACACCAATAACACCATAACTTAAATATGCTTTGGCTGCAGAAGGCATTCCTCACTACATGCCAGGATCTCAAAAGACATCATGTCTGACTTGGTCCATCAAAAGTTCACCCAAGAATCCTAACTGTCACAATTCAAAGCATGACTTCAATCACATGTTTTATGGCCCAGAATATCTCTCTATAGCCTTCTACCTCAGGAACAAAACCCTCTCCCTCTCCAGCTCCAGTGTTTATTTGTTGGTCGACTGGTGGGGTTTTTGTGGCTGTTTTAGTTTTTTTCAGTGCTGGGAACTGAGCTGAACAGAGACCTGAGAATGCTCTACCACTGAGCTCTAACCCCAGTCAGTTCCTTTCTGCTCTTCCAGATCATTTCACGGAGCAAGAGAGATCTTCATCCGTTGTCTTGGTTTCCAAAGCAAATGGGAGATGAACAGCTACTCACAGGTTTTGGACCACTGAGGAGAGATTCAGTCTCTTCCTCCTTTCTTGCCTCTGGACCCCAATGCCAGAGGAAACTAGGAGTATCAAGTTCTTCTATAAGCTGTGGTATACCCTCTCTCTACTCCTTAACCAGATTCATAATTGAATGTGGAATTCCCCAACCTGGTCCATTAAAAGACCATTTCGTTTTAAGACTGCATAGAAAGCAAAAGAGACCATCTGCTTTATGAAGGGCAGATTTCAGGGCAGGTAGCACTGTGCTGGAAAAGCCTCCACAACAGCTTTGCAAACTACCCTGGCCTGCTGAGAGCACATGTGTTTCATAACCAAGGAAGGCTGGGAACAGAACCAGGGCAGGGCTTCTGTAACCCCATCTAGCCATGGGCCTCTCCATCTACGAAGTGCCCTCGCCTCCTAAGTCATCTCTTCCTTTAAGCCATCTCACGTGTGGGTGGGGAGATGAAAGACAAAATGGAAGCAGATCATGTAATAAACAGTGCTTCAAGCTGAGACCATAACCAAGAGCCATCCACGGCTCTCAACGGTTCTGGCCTGATTGTTTATCTCTATTCACTTTTCCCTAACATAAAACACATTTATTGAGAACATACTGTGTTCTAGTTGCTATGCCATGAACTCTACTTCACTACTTCACCAACTCCCTGAAGTATCACCCTAAACCCAGCTGCAGAGAATAGAAACTGAGGCTAAGAAAATAATATCAACTGCCCAAAGCTACACAGCTGGAAATGGGCATGTCTGGGTTATCTGGCTATGGCTCTGAATAGCTCTCTGGAGCATCTTCACAGCTCAGCCCAGAGAAGTGAGAGGGAGTAAATAAAAGGCAATTAGATGAGTAAGTGACTGACTGGAAACAAAGTCACCCCTTTCTCTTCCCCTGTGGGTAGACTTAAGTTCTCTATCATGAAATAAAGACCTACTCTAAAGCAAACATGAAGAACACATGGGTGAGACCTTTGTTACTGTGCATCTTCCAAAGACTCCCATATAAACTTCTGCCATGTCACCTTCACCACAGAACTTGAGACTGGAGAAACTGTAGTCATCAGAGGCAGGAAATCCCAGGCACGGAGTCAGCACCTTGCACCCATCACACACGTGGACATCACACACAGAGTGAGTAACCAGGACAGGATGCCAGCATAGCCCTAGCACCTGCTCCTCCCAACTGACATTCATATTCCTCACCACAGCCAACAATTTCTTTCCTAGACAAGCAACCAACACACCCTGGGCCAGCATCAAACCTCAGCAGCTCATCCTAGACACTCAGTGCTTGTGAAACCTTGGGCTGGATTTGCATACACTTGGGCTTCAGGTCCCTCATCTGTCACTTTGAGGAAACAATATCTGCCCTTTCTACCTCATGGAGTTGAAAGAAAAATCAAAGGAGAACACAGACATGAAGAGTCCCTTATAAAAACTGCAAATACTGTACAAATATAAAGGATTATTATTTTTGGATTCAATAGACTTTCCCAATTGAATGCAACCTTGTGTAGCTGGATAGTCAAGTTATGTTATAAATAACTAAGAAAAATGCTCTGATTCTTGAAACAATTTTACCAAGTTTCTCTCTCCCAGAAAAGGACACTGGTTGTAAAATGAATTAAATCAGCACTGTCTGCTACTTCAGGACATAAATTGCTACTAGCTGAATGTAGGTAAGAGAATGGCTGTTTTTAAAGACATACAACTGCTGACTACAGAAAGCTGACCTTCTCCAGTCTAGAACATGGGGCATGAATCGAGGCAGAATACAGAGGGGCTTGCTGGTGTTACAGGAATTACCCGACACAGATGCCCTCACCTCCAACGGTCAGAAGCCTACATGTGCTCAAGTCAGCTTCTTGTTAAATATTTCAAGGATGCTAATGGAACCAGATCAAATCTGTTATGCACCAATAGGCTGGCTTCATTCTAAAACCAATCATAAACTTCTAAACACAGCCTTCTTAAATAGGTATTTCAAAAATCACCTTTTTGCCATCTGTCACCAATGTGTATCTGACCCATCTAAAGCCATCTTCTCCAGGGATGGACCAGGCTCTCATGACCACTAACATTTGGAATCAGGGCTAGTATAGCATAATTTCTAATAACTTCTAAAGGTTCCTTTCTTTTTAGGAAGCAGAAATTCACTGCCAAACAGACTGCTTCAATTCACAAGATTATTTATGGCACTGATAATTGAATTCTGGTCACATGACTAAGGAAGACTAGGTTGAGAGGGGAAAGAACCCAACCATAATTTCTAGAGAGATCCATAAATCACTGCTTTTCTCCCCTGGAGGATGACGTCCTTGGCGTGCTATGGATTCTTCCTTGGCATTTATACTAAGTTTGGAAGCAAAAATTCCTCTCAGTGCTCAGTGGCGAAGCTAAGGTAGACTCTGAAATTACTGTCTGCATTGGCCCCTGAGAAGTCCTGCCAGAGTTAGAAGAAATCCACCCCCCCACCCCCCTTTTCATAGTTGCTGTCTCTCTTCTAGCTCACAGTTTTAAGGGAGGGTAGAACAAATTAGAATTAAGAGTATAAACTTAACTTTGGTACTCTCCCCTGAAAAAGGCAGACACAGAGGCACAACCACATGCACAGCTGTTGTAGCAGGTAGAGTCTCTGTGTTCTTCTCAAATCCACCAGCAGCAGCTATCAAAAGCCTTTCCTAAGTAAGGAATCTCTCCCCAATCTGACAGTCAGTGTTCTATCTAAAGTAGCACTTTAATGATTCAACCGGCCTGCATTATAAACAATATTGATTGTTTCTTTGCAGTCCTTATATTCATTGTTTCTTTGTAGTCCTTGGCTAAGTCCAAGAAGAAAAGTCACTAAGTTACTTACTTTCAAAACATTTTCTGATTATGCTTAAAATACAAATGCAAGGCATAATGTCTACCTAGAAGGTAAAGCGATGTGCTATATGTGCTTTTTCCTTTAAAGAAATACTTTCTTAAATAGATCACATTTCCATTTGTTTGGCTTCTCATTTCAAGTAGATGGGAAACCACCACCATCCTATCAGAATACTGTTTAGTCTAGAATAATCTTAGCATTTTAAAATTTCTCCACAGTCCCTTTAACCAAACAGTTTCAGAGAACATGACAAACGGAATATGATGAAAGTTTTGGAATAAGAAAACCTAAAGGACTAGGCAAATATTCTATTGTTACATGGCCTTCTACTGAATACAAGCACCAACAGCCATATGCTCATGTGTGCATGGCTGCATAAACAAGCGGGCACATACACTCTCTCTAGACCAAAGATACAAGTGCACTAGCAACCTGCACACTGTTTTCTGTAAGCTTTGTATCATTTTCTATTGAGGAAATGAGGTCTTTCTCCCTCTCTTTATATTAAAAAACAGAAAGAAAAAACGAAGGAGTCTAGTGACTCTAACAAAATAAAGTTTGTTTCTTTAAAGCTTTATCAAGACCAAACACCTTTGCATGCATTCCACTGATGATGCAGCCACTGGCTTTGTGGTAAGCATCCACCCGTTAGGGAGACAGTGACAATAGTTTCTGTTTAGTTTAGGCCATCTTCTGGTGTTCCTATACATCCATAAGGAACAACTTTGCAGGAAAGATGAGTTCCTGAGTCAGAGAGATATACTCTTTCTACATATTTATTTATTTCCTTATTTATTTTGGTTTGTGAGGCAAGGTCTTACTATGTAGTCCTGGTTGGTCTGGAACTTACTATGTAGACCAGGCTGATCTCAAACTCACAAAGATCTTCCTCTCTCTGCCTCTGCCTCCTGAGTGCCAGGATTAAAGGTGTGTATCACCATAACCAGCAGATATACTCTTTATGTAGTTAGCAAAAGGACTGGTGGGAAGAAACATTGAGACCCAACAGTAGAGGAAATGCTGGGAAATGGCAAACACTAAAGCTGCTGGGTACCTGTCTAGGCCTTTATTAGCTAGGTGGGTTTCTGGAAGGTTAAGCGAGGCTTCACTCTACACCTGCATTCACAGGTGCCCTTACCCTTTCCTGCAGAAGTTCTGAGGAACTATTGTGAATCAAAACAGTTATGAACTGATCCCAAAGCAGTGTAGCTACATTTGAGCAATTCTTCAGAGTGACACATGTGAGATTCAGACACTCAAGTTCTTTAGGGTCATGGATACCTACTGATGGTGCCAGAGGTTGAGTTGCCTGTGAGTAATGACCTCCAAAATAGCTCTATGGGGCCAAACAGGGAGGCCTGCAGACTGCCTACAGGTTCTCAGCACAGTTAGGCTACCTACCTATTCTAACTTTTCCCATGCCTTCTAAGATACAGAACCCAAAGACTAGAAAACATACTACCCTCTCCCCCAAATCCCAGTGTCAGTGCAAATGGATGAAGAACATTACTTTTTATTCCATGAAGAATAATGCCAATCTTTGCAATTCAAATACAACCAGAAGAAAATTTGTTTAATCAACTGATTTGATTCAGTGAATATTTATTGAGCACCTATATACGAGAATCCAGGATTAGCAGAGCACACCAAAGGATCTGAGACTGTGTTGACCCACCAGAAACTCCAAGCCAAGTGAGGGAAAAAAGAAATGACCAAATCATTCTTGATATCACAGATCCTGTTTTATATCTTCTAGGTTCTCTGACAACATGTGACAAAAGCAGGCCTTCAGAAAATGACTACTGACTACTACTATTGCTGTGGTTTGAATGTGAAATGTGCCCCCATAGGCTTCTGTGTTTAAACACTTGATGCCCAGGTGATGGTGCTGTTTGGGAAGGTTATGGAGCCTTTATGAGGTGGAGTTTGCTGGAGGAAAGTCACTGGGACAGGCTTGGACATTTTATAGCCCCATTTCCTGTTTGTTCTCTGCTTTGGAACAGCAGATGCAATGAGATCAGTCAGCTGCATGCTCCTGCTGCCATACCTTCCCCGCCATGATGACCTCTAGCTCCTCTAGAACTGTAAGCCAAAATAAACCCTTTCTTCCTTAAGTTGCATTTGTTGGGGTATTTTATCACCCAACTGAAAGCTAATACAACTACTAGGTACATAAATAACCTAAACTATAAGGCAGAAGAATACAGCACTCAACCCGACAGCAGACCAAGGGGCTGCACTGGAAATCATGGGCCCTTTTCCATACTTAGTTGGGGAACCACGAAAGCATCAGAAGAGCTGGCCTTTGCAATGCCGGCTGAAAGACGGATTGGATTCTTCAGACAGGGAAATGGGAGTGGCAACAGGAACAGCCTACTCCTGGAAGGACAATGGATGATGCTGTGGGAGAAGAGTCTTCGAAACAAACAGCAAATTATCAAGTTCAACTGGCTCTAAGAATGGTGAGGAAGGAAAAGGACTAAATATTTAGTTACACAACTGGAGAAACCAAGCTTTGGATCTTCTACATTACTGTGTAAGCATGCAGCAGCAGGTAAAAACTTGGAATATTTTCTGAAAGCTTTTGATATCAACTAAAATTACTTAAAATTTGGGGGGGGGCATTAAGAAAGGAGTAATCAACTAAATTTAGGGAAACAAATAAAAGTTCCCCTAAACTAAGGCCAGGGCTATGTTATTTGTACATATAGGTTTCCTACAAACAAAGACATGTATAAGGAGCAAAACTTTTCACAGGTTTACTCTGGTTTTTTTTAGCTGTGTCCTCTCTCCAACAGAATTATAATAAGATAGAGTCCGTTTTCTAAACAAACTTTGGGGTTTCCATAAGCAGAAGAAACAAGTCTTGTTGCAAAAGAAGAAAATACTGCTAAGTTGGTGAATGGAAAATATTTAACATTCATAATTAATCTTAAAAAAAAAAACCTATGATCAAAGCTGTAGGCTCATAGAAATCACCAAGATGTAGTGGCCAGGCATAATTTTTCAAGCCTTCAGTTTTAAGAACCTTTGATCAGAAGCTTAAAATAGTTCTGGGGTATCTCAAACACAGTTCCAATTGTAAGAAACATTAGAGAAAATGTTTTTCATTGAACATCTTCAAAAATGAAGGCCATAGGAACATCTTGCTATCCATAATCTCCATAAGTCTGCTATTGGGGAAAAAAAAACTATTTTAAATAAAGGCTCACTCAGCTGTGTATTTGATATGAGCCCATGTTTAAACAGCACTTTTTTGCTTTTGTTTAATCTCTCTCCATCATATAAATAAAAGATTACTGCATAATTTTTCATGTCAAAGCTATCACCTTTTCAATTTTATCTCTCTATACCTAGAATATTCATGCATACACAGACACTGACCACTTGGGCAGAAGTGTAGTAGATGCCTGTGAAATCAGTTTCTACAGATAGATAATGCAAATATGAATCAATTCTTATACTGCCAAAAGCACTAGTGGTGTTCACACTATTGACTAAGGGTTTTATTTTCCTTTATCTGTATCTTGTTAATTTCACTAGTTTGTTTTACTTTTGATGCCCCCAATGTTTAGCATAAATATATTTGTCAAATTTGCTTCAAAATATGCACATCAAGTAATAGGAATCTTTTATAAAGCTCTGACAACAGTCTTCAAAACTGCACTCAAAGCCCAGACATGTTAGCCTTCTGTGGTCCTTTAACCAATCAATCAAGTAAATGCAAAGTATCAAGTAGCATAGACTCCTCATAATCCTATGAAGTGTACAGAAAATGTATATATATGAAGAGCATCTAACTAGAATGTAAATAACCTTTGGGATTTGAGCTAGGCATACTAAGAAATCTATGAAAAAAGGACAAATTATAACATAGATGTTTGAAAGTTTCTTGGGAGAGGAAATAAAATTAAAAGAGAACTAAACAGATTTTAATATGTAAAACCTACAAATGTTTTAATGAGAAATCACACCATTGGGGGCTCAAAGAACATGACGAATAGTTGAAGACTTATTCCTTCTACTAGGATCCTTTTCAAACTATTTCAAATGAATACATGAGGGATTGATTTTTAAACCCATGTAAATTCCTAGAGACAATGCAGACTGACTTAATTATAATCAATAACATCTACAGACGTTGATGCAACCCAGCAGAAACACTGTTATCCAGAAGCACAACATAAAATCACTCCCTGCTCCCTTGTATATAACAGTGATATGACCTTAATAAATATTTCATTCTTTCAGTGTATAGCCAAGCATCAAGACAGCAAATTTTAATAGGTACAAAATATCATAATGACTCTACAAAGAAAAATGCCTCCTTTGGAGAAAAGTAAGCTTATTCTAAAGTCTGACTTTTAACCTTCATTTCTAAAGCATACTCCAGCTTACTGCACAACTATAAGTAAGTATACTTATCTATCCTTCCACATATGGATTGATGTATTGTTGAAAGAGGCTGCGCAGAGCACTCTTCTCACTAGAGCAACATTAGAAAAGTCATATGGGAAAAGAGGTAAGTTCTTCAAGTACAAGAACATTATCCTGCTATTGCCAACAAAGAGTTCAGTGAATACTCCTAGATTGACAGTCTTCAGGGACTAGCAAAAACCAGGTGGGGGGACAGCCTACAAAAGGACTCTCAGGTTTCTTTCACGAGTTATAATTAACTGTCAGGAGTCCATATCCTAAAGTACTTGCATTGTCCCTTTGATAAGTATATCATTATACATTTACCCACATTTAAGTCCATTTGCTATTTTTCTTTTCACTTGCCTAGTGTGGGTGGGTCCTCTGATGGAGGAAAAACTGAGTATGGAACATGGATGTAGTGGAATACAAAGCTCAACTCTAAGATGCACTGACTACAAACCTTAGGCAAGCCACTTGAGGCAAACACCTGGTGTCTTCATCAAGAAATTGGCTCAGCAGTTAAAAGCACTGGCTGCTTTTGCAGAGGACCCCAGTTCAGTTCCCAGCACCCACCCAGCAGCTGAGAGGTAACCACAACTTCAGTTCCAAGGGCTCTAATGCCCTCTTCTGGCCTCCATGTGCATTGCACACATGTAGTATGCTTACAACCACACAGACAGACCATTCATACTCATAAAATATTTTTAATTAAAAAAAAAAAAGAAATAGGGATAACAGGACCTAACTTACAAGATCATTGTGAAGACTATGGAGAGTGCATCAGGCCCAATGGTATGGAAATACACTATAGTTCCCATGAAAATACCTTTCCCTGCTATTTATTCCTTGTTTCTAAATTATCCCCTATCAAACAAACAAAAAACTCCAAATTACAATTCTTACACTATCTCTATTTTTGTCCTAAGTAGATTATTTGGAAAAGTGGACTGCATTACATGTTCATTTACCCTATTAAATAATTCTAAAAATACTGTCTAAGCTTTTATCTCCTGGTAGGCATAGTTTGTGTTTTGCTCTACATTTTGAAGATTTATTTATTTGAGTATTACTAGAGAATTCACTAACTTGCTAAGCTCAACACAGTGCCTGTGTACTTGAGCACAATCCACTGTGAGGGTTTCTGAATTCCTAGAGCTTCACCAGAAAGCCAAGTCACAGACCCTATACTCAGCACCCTACTGCAGGAGGCAACTTGCAGACTACCTCTCTTTTTGTAACATCCAGGTCCTGACAACTCAGATTTATAACTCTTGGAAGAAATGATCAAGATTAAATTGGCAGAAATAGAATTCTCTCAATTTTCTACACTTGGTGGCCTCCTGAATTTGTCAAGGACATTAAAGAACAGCTAACTCAGCAGTAAACTGAAGAAAGGTGTAGATAAATATACTACAAATGAGTTGATGTACTGGAGTCAAACATGTATCGTTTCTCTTTAGTGTAGTCCTAGCTGTGATTAGGAGTTCTTCGAACTTCCATAATTCTTGAGTTTAATTAACTAAGTATATGCTTCGTTTAGAAGCATTTCAACTACAGACATGCACATAAGCACACTTCTAATCAGTTTGAAATGGCTCATTTTATAAAGCATTCTGAAATAATTTCCTATTTTTTAGTTAAATGTACAGATAAATACACAAAGGATTCCCTTCCAACAGAGGTTACAAAGTTAAACACCAATTATTTACAACACATTCATTTATTTTAGAATGAAAATAAGTAAAGGAACAAAGGTGGCTGATCTATGATTTAAACATGGAGAAATGCACACATAATATAGCAAAAAAGAAAATACATGAAATGCTTTTTCCTTTAGAACTTCCCTCCTAAAACTGAAAATGAGTATTTCTAGGAAATAACCTGACCTGCTGTTCTTCAAGTTTCTTCATTTTGGGCAATAACGTATCCTATATAATGCAAAGATATATTTTTAATTAAAAAATAACACTCTGACCTCTTCTCTCCTTTTCTGGCCCAATAATACTCTTACTTTATAATGATAAAATCTGGAGGACTTGGGTATATCCTGGAGGCCCCATGGTTGGGCTTCACACCCTGAAGCTGACTTTCATGTCATGTTCGGAGCATTGGTAGACAGACATTGCTCACCAGCAATGCAGCAGCACCCTCTGAGCTTCTACCAGAGAGACTGCGTGGCTGGATACTCACTTCCCATATTTCCTTATAGAAACTGCAAATGTACCCCAGCCAGCATGGCCCAGGATTCTCCAGTAAATCATAAAGAGGCATCTACCATAAAGAGGCGTTTCTGATGGTTTTTACTTTCCTGATAAATGGAGTAAATAAGGCTAGTCCAACCATCTCCCATCATCCTGCCATGAATGCATGACAGCAGCCATAAAAAGTCAAGAAAGAAAGAATGTCAGGACAGAAAAAAAAAACAAAAAGTGCCTGGATTCCTGATAGTATTGAGCAAATAAAACAGCACTAACCAGTACCTTCAGGCTCACTGTTATTCAAGAAAAATAAATCAATCATTTTTAAACTATTGTTAAACTATGACTTTTTTGTTTCTTGTAACTAGCAGTAACCTCAAGATACAGCTACAATTGCATTACAACACTGTATGAGTCTCATAAAATCTAGATTTCTAGATTTGGAGAAGAGAGAGAGGCAGAAAATCTAGGAATCCTGTTCCTAGATTTTCACATAGCACGAATGGTGAGTGCTAAGAGACTGCAGAGGGGTCAGTCCTGGAAGGATGGCACCCCACATCATTTGACTGCTTTACTCCTTCAGCCCACTCGACTGCCTTGAACACTAATTTGCAACCCAAACACATAAAAGTAGAAAGGACTCGGAAAGATGGCTTAGCAGTTAAGAGTACTTGCTACTTGCAGAGGATCACAGTTTAGTTTACATACATATGTGTACGCAAACACTCATATACATGAAATAAAAAAAATCATTAAAAAAAGCATACATTAGGCACTACAAAATAAAACACTATTATATGCAACAAAATATCTTTGATTTTTTGCCAAATAGAATCAGATACCCAGCATAGACATTCATATTTGCAACTGCAAGAATATGTTCTTTCTCTGACATTCCAATCAATATGCCAATTTTGGTTTTGCTTCTATGTCCTGCCTATACCACATCATTAAAGAATGATACAGCATAGTTGGGGACCAAAGAATATCATGGCAATAATAATGATAGTAATCACCATTTATTGTGACTATGGAATTCCAGCTAATGTGCCAAATCCCTTCTTAAAAAGCTAAGTAGGGGACTAGAATGCTGGCTCAGTGGTTAAGAGCACTGACGGCTCTTGCAGAGGACCTGGGTTCAGTTGTCAGCACCCCATGTTAAGACCCTTCCATAAGCCCAGTTCCAGGGGATCTGATGCCCTCTTCTAGCCTCTGTAGGTAATGCGTGGCCTGGGTACACCAACATACATGTAGGCAAAACCTAAATTAAAATAAATTTTTAAAACTGCTTTAGCATTGGAGAGATGGCTTGGCAGTTTTAAGCACTGACTCTTGTTACAGAAGACTGGGGTTCAAACCCCAGCACTGACATGGCAGCTAACAACCATCAGTTAATTCCTGTTCCAGGAGATCCAATGTTCTCTTCTCTCCTCAACGGTCATGTTGATGAGTACACTTACATATATGTAGGCAATACACTCATACACATAAAATAAAAATGAACAAATAAAAAAATTGCCTTAAAGCCAACTGGTAGATCTTAGTTTTAAAAATAAGATGAGTCTCGGCAGACAATATAGAGCAGTAGTAGAATGTTTGTACAGCATGTGAAGACCATCTCCCAACACTCAAAACAAATAATCTCAGAAAAAGAGATAGATGCAAGATGACACAGCCAACAAGCAGTAGTTAGAACTTGGATCTATGTTTGACTGCAAAACATATAACTCTTAATCACAGGCTACAGTACTTCATATGATCAAAAGTATCCAATAGTTTTTGAGAAACTTGACAAAAAATGTCTCAGATCCTACATTTCACTGTGAACTATATCCTATATAAATATTATGTCAAATATCTGATTTTTAATGCCTACTAATGTGAGTCTGGATTCCGGTATAGGATTTTTTTTTTTCAAAAGGCACTTCCTTCTTAAGTGTAACTGACCTGATACAGTAAATTCTTGAGATTCAAAAGTGACTCATTTCCAAAGCTCCACACATTAGCAGCTGGTATTATTCAATCCAAGATTTAAATTTATAATGTACTCTGGATAATGTACTCACAATACATTTTTCACTTCTCTATCTCTTGAATGACACAAGATAAAAGATCTTTAGGGTATAAATATTTTATATAAACTTTCGCTCGGTTTTTCTTCAGCCATTTGCCATTTGCAAACACTAGACATCATGAAAAGAAAAAGGGTTGAAAGAGCTTTATGGATTATGTTGGAGGAAGGGTACTGAGAAGTGCTTCTGCATTCTGCTGTGGCAGCAGACACTGCAGCCACCCAGCACAGTGCTGCTGGCTAACCACACGTTCCACCACAGCAGGCTCTAAAACTCCAAGTACTGTTTTTCCATGGGGTGGTCAGTGGACAGGAAGGAAGTTTGCTCCTGTCATCATCCTTTGTGATGAACTAAGTTTGTGCAGGACGTTAGCAGTGCCCACGGCACCTAGTTGTTGGCTACCTCCTAAAAGAACAGAGACTCAGCCACCCCTGCCAGGTGACTATCGAAGAATTCAAAAGATTCCAAGATTCAGACTGATTCTTCAGATTGGAAAAATAAAGAGGAGCCAGGTCAAGGGTTCCCAAACTTTCTTTACAGATTCCCTGACACATTGTTCCACAAAATGTGTCAGGGCATAAATAACATCTCAGAAGTTACTTCAAATGGAGAGTCTCAGGTAGGTCCTGGACAGGCAAGTTACCAGAGGCTGGACAGAACAAGTCTCCCAGGAGATTTCTTGCTCCAGCATCCATTACATCTGGACCTTCTCTGGGATAAAGAACAGGAAGCCCAAAACTAACAGCTGTTCCTTTTCAGCTTAAAATAGATAGAGTTTCTCCATGACCTTAGTTCTGAAGAAGATACTGTTATTTAAAGACTATATGAAACTACTGGACAAAACGATCTATAAGGGCCTTCATAAAACTGCAGATCTTCAGGACTAAAAATTAGCAAAACTGCTTCAAGTGCTACTTTAGGAATTACTTGCTTTTTATATGAACTCATGCTGGAGAAAAATCTTTGGTAATTTGTTACTACTAGGTACAAACATAATCTTTTCCTAAAGATGTCATGAAGGTTACAAAATACTATAAAGTGTCCTAATACAGTGAACACTCAAATTATGTAGGAATATAAGTACATATGTATGTGCACATGTGTGTACAAAACATAATCCAACTATCCATGCATACATGGCATACAAATACACACAAAACTATGCATGTACATAGATAAGGTCTATCCAACCTCAACTGCTGGCAGCTGTTTCCACGCCCTCCCACCATTCAGCTGCCAGCTCACATCTCTTTTGTTTCTATTTTCCAGGTTCCACTAGGACTTTATCTGCTGCTCTGGAGTGAAAATTCAGACTCCCATCCAGAACATCAATCATTCCAGAAGACACCAAGGGTCTCCTCTGTAAGTAAAAACAATGCACTTTAGTGCTTCAACTTGATCAAATTTAATCAGAGAAACAGAGATTGGCTGTGCATTTATTTATGGATGTAAAAACAAAAAAACAAAATTGTGGTTCATAAAGTGTGACTGCAAAGGGCTGTGGAGAAAACATGCATTCTACAACCCCCACAAGAAAACTCGAATCCCCTCTCTTTCTCCTTGTCCTACACCAAGGGAAAGAGATTATACTAATCTTTATGAAAGCGCTTGAAAACTCCTAGGAATGTGAGCTGGTGGTGCAGTGGGACAGAAATGCTAGGTTAAGGAAGATGTGACTGAAAATCTGCTCAGCTGGAGAGCCAAATGTGTGGACCACTGAGGCCGCCAAACCTGGGATAAGTCAGAAATGTGTATGTCAAATAAGATACAGCCTGAGTTTCAGAGAGGTGAGGGTTAGCTCCCACCCCATGTCTGGTTCTCCTTATCAAGCACCCAATGCAACATAACTGGAGAATGCTCAACTCCCAACTGGGACTTTAGTGACCTATGATACAGAAGCATCTACAGACCACGGAGAACAGGCATTCCCTTGGTGAAACCTATGAACTTAAATATCTAATTTCAAAACTTTGGTGGTGCAAGACGGTTCCGAAAATGTAGCATGCAGGAGAATCACCTAAAAGGCTCCTTAGAGAACAAGAGTGCTGGGCCCTACCTGCCTGCCTTCAAAGTTTCTGGTTCACCACAGATGAGATGGGGCTGGGGACCTACATTTCTAGGTTTCCAAATGTTGCTGACCTTATCATGCCACTGAGTATCACTACTCAAGGTCATGAACTTATCTTAGAAATGAAACAGGGTCAGGTACAAGGATTTGGCCCAAAGCATAAACGAGGTGCTGGAAGTGTGGGCTGCAGGGCCTCTCAGCTCCTAGTTTGGGGCATTTCCCATCATGGAACAGCTCAAGCTGATTTGATGAAAGGTATCCAAGGAATGTCTTTATCTACAAAGATCCTTGCTGCCTTATACTTACATAGCATTTTAAAATTTTGTCATAAAATCTACCTAATTTTATTCTCATAATAACCTGATGAAGAAAGCAGAAGAGATCAACATCTCTACTTCAGAGATTATACAGAGCTATTCAATAATATATCCAAAGTCACAAAGTTAGTTATGTGGGATAGTAAATGCTTGCTCTGCAGAGTGGGGAGGACACCAGACAGCACAGATGCCAAGCAAGCTTGTGAGAAACAGAGCATCTCAAGACCCACAGCAGTCCTGTGCAATCAGCCTACAACCTGCAGGCTCCACTGCGTGAATGGCATATTCAAGTTTGAAAAGCATCGGTAGAGACAAACCTGAAACCCACGTCATGGAAATCTAAGAGCAAAGCTTTTCCTTCCCTCTTTGTCTGATACCTTCTGAAACTACTGCTCAGGATCATACTTTGATCTGTCTTCCACCATGGCCTAGTTAAGATGTTAACTCTCATGGTGAGAACCCTTATAATGTTCTGTCCTTAAAGAGATGATTCCAGGTTAAGCTACCTTCATTGCCAGTGTCGGTAACTCTGTAGCCATCTTCTTGACTGATGTATAGGCCCTTATGAAATGATTCCTTGGAGAGGAAGATGGAAAACAACAAGACAGTGATCAATAGATTCAATTAGTTACAGTATAATTCTACCAAGATGAAAAAGATCAAGATACAATGCAACTACTTCAGGGGCTGAAATACTTTACCCAGAAAGCACACCATTCCTTTCCTACAGTCCTCACCCAGTAAGTTCAGGAAAGCACAAAACAGATGCTCTCTAAGACACCTGAGAAAGCAACCATAGTTAACTGCAAGGCTCCTTCCAACCAGAAGTGTTTAAATATTGCTGCAGTGGACTGGAGAAGAGGACAGCTAGTATCATGCAGACCAATTTCACTAGTGAGAGCAAACAAACCCCTCTCAGGACATGGAGTCAACCGAAAATTTGCTCTGTGGTTACTATAAGACCACAGTTTTGAAATGTATACAGAATGTTTTCTACAACTTTTCAAATCAATTGCTTTTATTGAGATTCTGTTTAAAGAGAAACCAGGACGCAGATTTAGTGCACATGTGAAAAGCTGGTTAATTCAGCTAGGCAAAATGTAAATTTAAATTTATTTCTTTTAAAATATATTAATTCAAAAAAGTAAACACCAAACAAACATAGCACTTCAGGCTGTTTGTTTCTTTGCATAATTTCAGAACTGCTCTGTGCAAATACATCATTAGCTAATCAGGGCAGAAAGATTCCAATCATTAAAATGAAGGCTCAGGACACAGAAATAACTACTTACTGTCGAAGTAGACCAATATATTAGTAGAACCCTCTGTGATGTAAACATTTCTTAGGAAACACAGATATCTATTAAAAGAAAGATGTTTTCCCAGTTTAAAAATAACATGGTTGGGCTGAGGTTGCTGCTCTGGGGAAGCATGATCACCAAGCAACTACAAGGCCCAGGGTTCAAAGGCAAGCACTGCAACAAGAACAACAATAATGCAGTTGACTAATAAAGGTGGTAAGTGACTCACAGGACCCACTCTCTTAACTTATATTTCCAAAGATGAAAAGACTTTTCTGCCAAGAGCCTGGAGTCTCCACTTGTTTTAAGAACAAAGAATTCTGATGGGCTATGATCTCCCTGCTCCAGTGAGATAATTTGGCATAGGCATGCCTTTATTTTTCCTTTTATTTCTTTGTAAGATACACAAAGCTGTTAGTGGTTTATCCCTCTGAAACCTGGGGATTCATGTAAATAACTTTTAACGTGGGATTGCACACATAACAATTTACACAGCACTGTGGCATAATGCAATTCAAAGTTGTGCTTGATTTAAAATGTTTAAAGTCCAACCACAGTGTCAGCCTGCCCAGAGAAATCTCTTACAAAGTTTCACACTCTGCTGGGTTAAGAGACAGTGGGTATTAATCCTATGGCTTTCTGTACCAAGCTTCCTTTTTGTGGTCAGCAGAGAGGCTATGTGGTTGGTCTGAAGGAGTCCAAAGTCTTTTTTCTGTGTTAAAACAAGGGAAAGTGGGCCGGTGACAGAGGGAAAGAAAAACCACAGCCAGCTCACCCTGCTGTAGCTCTCCCCTTAAATGTGGCCCAGAGCTATTCAGCTTTCCAAAAAAAGGTTTAATTTAAACCATACACAGGGCTGCAGGCTGCCACGTTTCCAAACTCAACATTCCTTTCCAATCTGTGCTCTTCGGAACCAGCGCACTCTGTTTCCAATGGTACTCAGACGTGCTCTAATAAATAAAATATCACTGCCCATCCATTACTTAATTTGATAATAATACACCCTTTCTCCCTTTGTCTATTGACGTTATTCTAAGTGCTTAGTCAAGTGTGTTGCACTGTTGTAAACATCACCTCTAAAATCTGCTCTCTGGGGGGGAGGGGGAGGCATGTGGAAGGGAGGAAAAAGAGGCTGCAAAGTGAAGGAACTTAGGGACACCCCAAGAGCCCAAGAAAGCCGCCATGGGGTGAAGCAGCTGCGTGTGCCCAGACCAGCTTATTATATTCACATTTAAAACAAAAAGAAAAGTTTCCATTTATTTATTCCTCCGATATGACAACAGAATCTCTTTTGTCATTCCAAACGCCACCAGGAAAGACCCACAGAGCTCACAGTGACACAACAGCCACATGCCCAACACAAGTCACTTCAGGAGCAGTGTGGCTGCTCGCCACGCTGGCCAGAGAGCGAACAGAATGAATACTCCACAGTTGGGGAGCTTTAATTTTTTGCCTCGGTGTATTCAGTTGTATGTTCATTAAGAACTCCAGCCCCAGCAGGCAGTCCAGCACAAGGTCTTCTATGTGAGCCGCCGTGCTCTATTATACATGACACTTGTCAATTAAAGAGGAAACCCTTTTAAAGCAAACTGAAGTTAAGCTGGTACTTTCTTCAACATCTGATTTACCGCTGCTGTTATCGTCCAAAGGGAAGTTTGTTTTAGAACAATGATAGCAGTAGTAATCCTCCTATTTCAGTAGTGAGGGATTTAAACACATTCAGGGCACTGGGGACTAGTCAAAGATTTCTTTCAGCAGAACTACGTATTTTCAGTAGTAAAAGGAAGGTCTTACTGATGGGATAACTGCCAAGAATAGACAATTTTTTAGGCTGACGGTTAAGAGAATATCATTTTAAACTACCTGGTATAGTACAAATGTGGCACAATAGATCAACGCAATGAATTCTCTGTAGTCTGTACAATGCTCTTCCAAATAATGGAATCCATTAATAATGATTACGGCCCCGGTACTTTTGCCAGAAAAGTAATGCCCAGTACTACATCTCAACAGTCTCTAATAAGTCCCGCAAAAGAATAAAATCCTAACACAGCAACTGAGTGCATATTCCAGTGAGAGCATGAATTAAAGTCATTATGTGGCTTAGTCTTTTCTCAAATCTGATTCCCTGGTTAAATTCACGTTCCTGATCTGTAAAATGGAGTTTGGGTCAGGTAATCTCTTGAGTTCTTCCAGCTCTGACTTTTCCAGGGTTTAAAGTTCTCTCAAATATTAATTTGATTTTTAATGAAGCCACTTCGATTTTTATTACATTTATTTATGTATTTATGTATATATGTATGTATTGTGTGTCACAGCACATGTGTGGAGCTCAGAGGACAATTTTTAGGGAGTCTGTTGTCATCAGGCGTGGCTGCAAGCACCTTTATTTGGTGAGCCATTTCACAAGCCCAATGAAGTCACTACAGTACTTTCTGCAGCACACTAATAATAAATAATTCCACAGTGGATCCAAGAAACTTACAACAAATAACTGTGATGTGGAGCAAAAAAAAAAAGAAAAGTGAGAGAGGAGCTTTTATCTCTAGATTAGATTTAGATTTTAAAAACAATTTGTTTCCAGAAACAAATGAAAGCAATGCATTTGGAGTGTCCAATGGCAAACATACAAGTGCCTGAACTTGATCTCCTGGAGACACGGGTGAGTAACCCAGCATGGATGAGAAGTCTTCAGGAGATATACTGTTATGTTCTTCTCTAAAAGAAAAGCCTCCAAGCTCAAAAATAGGTTTTAACTGCATTCTCGCTAAATAATAGTGAACAGTCATGGTTTATTCTGGGACCAACATGTTGATAAATCCTTTGTGGGAATTTCACTGACTCAGGACAAATTGTCCCCATTTTATAAAAGAAAACACTGAGGCTTATGGAGATTTACATCTCCACTCAACACTACCAGAATTGACACATAGGAGGACATAAAGAAAACTTCCTCAGGCCAACCCCAGAGCCTATGCTATAATGCAACCATTGGGATGAGCTGGTTTGCTACCTTATAAAGTTCTTTATTTTTGTGAGATTTAACAACTTTAAGCATGATAAGTCAGGTCTCAAGTTAAAGTTTATAGGCAGATGATTTCTATGATTTTAGATCTTTAACCTGTTCTATTTAAATGCATATATTTAAAATCTGAAGTTAAAATATTCACAAGTTGGCTAAGTTCAATAGATAGAGATGAACCAGAAGAATCAAACTGACACCCAATCTTTATAGCAAATCCTCCCAAATGTTTTTGACTATAGGGAGAAAATATAGCAGGCTTTAGGGCAAATGCACACAGGGAAATCACTTTCATCAAACTATACCTAAGAGACATCCCCAGTGTACCAGCAAGAGAAGATACAAAGTTAAAATGGCATGTGTGGACAGAGAAGTTATTTGAAGCTCTGAAGGGCATCCAACAGTTCATAAAATAATAATAATAATAATAATAACAACAACAACAATAAACTGAGAGCTCGTCTAGAAGCTTTGAACCATCACTTGCCTAAAAAGTCAGAAAAATCTAAGAACTATTTTTGGTATACTAAAACCTCAAATAGGAACTACACACTGACCCATGAAGCAACCACAGAAGCTAAACTGTCAGCCAACTCATCACACAAATTATTTCATACTCTTAACTCAGCTCACGTGTTCAGTTGTATATACCTGCTTGCTTTAAAACATGAGGAAACAAATTAATCATTATCTGATATTGTCTGTCTCCAGTAGAAACATTTTCAAAGCATAGAGGAAAAAAAAAAGAAAGAAAGAAAAAGTTGAGGTTCTCAAGGAAGACAGGATATGTAAAGAGAGACTTGAAGTGCCAGCCAGAGGCATCACCGGCTAACCCAAATCTCAGATTCCAGCTACAGCAATAAAAGATCACGTTATAAAGAAATAACTCCAAGAAATCACAAGCACTTACAGACTGTGTAAGTAAATGATGAGGCAGGTAGCTGGTGCAAAGTGCTTAACAGGAACAGTGGGTTATGGCAAACTCCACTTAAATGTTTGATTCAAACATGTGAAACTGCACTCAACCCACAGAACACCAATGACCAGCCCTGACCGCAACACACTTATTTCACTGATCACAAACCAAAATTTTCACACCCACCCTGACTCTAAAGGCTATGTCCTAAAAGCCTCCCAGTACCTGCCTTGGGGCTTATTTACTGAGCTACCCTGGTGCTCTCACACTGAGCAAGGTTGGAGGAAAAGCTGGAAAGATCAGTGCTGTAAGGTCCCAGCCCTCTCTCTATCCTTGGAGTTACAGAAACCCACCAGGAAACAAGCACCAGGACAAGTGGCAGCAGTGCGGTGACTCTGGCTCTCATAAACTACAGAGAACAGAAGTTCCTTCCGGGCACAAAGCACTCAAATGTTAGGTGTCTACCCTTCACTTCTATGGTGAGGTTTCTGGACTTTACTTTTTATATCTTCGAAGAAACACATTTCATAAAGCGAAAAAGGTTTCTGGTCACAATACTCTAAGAAAGTCTTAGCTCAAGAAAACTTTAATAGCCCAGTTATAAATGTTCTAAAATCAGAATTTTAGGAAATGCTGAGGGATCTTTAATTATGGCAGCACTGTGGGCCTTTATATAATAAAGCCTCCACATTTTCAACTTAGATCATTATTTATAGGATGCCTCAGAAAGGATTTTATTTACAAGTGCTTGTCTGAATCGATGAGGTGAAGTTTTAGGCAAGGAAAGGACATGCAGACTGCACTGTTTGGAAAAGCAGGGATTTACCTCCTGGGGTTCAGGAGGCTGAGGGACCAAGGGCTGCAGGCAGTGAATGATCACTGTGACTCCTCCAGTTTGTATAAAAGGTTGAAGTTCAGTCTGGCGCAGTGCAGCATTCCACAAGACCTGCTGCCTCTTTGGGCAGGCGATTAATCTCATGATCGATAGACCATATGATTAGGCACTAATAGCTGATAGGAGGAGAGAATAAACAACCATAAATTTGCTTTGTGCCCAGCAATCCGACTGTAAGCAGGGCTGCTTAATGGCCACACTGGGTCATGATACCTAAGGGCCCATACAGAATAAAAATGGAAGACACACGAATTTTAAAAGATCTTCAATTATCACAGGTGCGGTGTGGGGCAGGTCTAGGCAGGATCTATTAGTTCAGTATTCTTTGGCAGGAGATACCCAAGGTTTCCACATTCTGAGCAAGGAGGGCAGTTGCAGAAAGAGTAATAGACAAGTCTCACTGCTGAAAAACGCCATCCTCAGATACCCTCGCACAGAGTAAGTGGTGGGGTGATCCCGCTCCTCCCTGGCGGCCACTGGAATGTGCTCATGGTAGGCTGAGTGGGCAGAGCAGCACTGGCTGGTGGGCAGCAGCCAAGAAGAGGCAGGACTGTATCATTTCCCTTTGCATGCAGATTACTGCTCTGTACTGCAGGGCCCTTTCTCAGAGTGTCATGGACTTCCAGTATTGGGAATAGTCCTACAACATAAAAGCTGCAATCTGGGGGGTCATAAATCTCATTCTTTCTTTTCTCCTTTTCCCTGGCTTCTTCCCTTCCAAGACCCTGACCTCTTCCATCAGGCGCTTGAAAGAAAGCAATCAATCACCCCCTAGACTAAAATGAAAACCTGAGCCTTCTCTACGTACTGGATAGTTTTCCTTATGTATGATAAAATTCAGAAAAGTCTACAAAATGTCAACTCTCCCTTATAAGTGTCCCTCTTTCCAACCCATTCTGAGTCTGGAAGCAAAAAGCCTCAAGCTCTTGTTATCAATGACCATGAAAAAGGAAAAGAAGACACTTTGTTAAGCTAAAAGGAATGTGCTAGAGAAAGTAACTGTTGGATAAAGACTGTCTACCAATCTTGTACTGCACTCTCAGCCCTGCAGCAAACCACACAAACCTCTTTTCTTTGAAACCATCTGGGAAACACACCCTCCTACCCTGCTCTACACTTCTGAGCTCCTCAGGGCCCCTCTTCATCCCTCCTCCGGCTTGTTAGCATGGCCTTTGTGACTTCCCAAGCCTTGAGAGTACAATTGTACCCAGCCCTTCTTCTAGGCTAATTGTTCAACACTGCCCATGGGCCATTGAGCCCAGGGAGAGTATTCCATACTGTCTTTAAGAATAAAGCAGGCCCTTTACAGGGGTGCAGGTGGAGTGGGGGAGTGGGGGAGGGTGGGGTGGAAGGGGTGGTATTCGGCTCTTCACTCCCAAAGACAAGCTTTATCGACAACCCGAAAGAAGCCTAGTGTACTAAGAGGTTACTGCAGCTAAGTCAATGAGAATTTAAAATTTTTCAGGGAAAATTCCTTCTCTATTTAAATGTATTCAAAAAAAACTTCCACTCAGTGGGTTATCTCTTTTGAAGTTGTTGGCCAGTGAGGTCCCATGGACCTGGCAAACACTACTGTCATTGCTCTTGGTTACTCTCAAGAACTTGACTGTAAGACACTATTGCTAAAGACAACACATACTTGAGTCACAGAACATGGAAAAATCAAGGGGTATTGAACTCAAAGCTTCATCCCTATTGAACAGCTTTCACAGCACTTGATGGTGCTATGCATGCTACCAGAGGAGAAAACTAATCATCAATGTGAACCCTGCAAGCTACAATGATAATGGGCCTAGCGAGATATGACCTAAGGTAATAGTGGCATGAATGTTGTGAGAGCAACCAAATACTTCAATTGGCTTTAAGGCCCACTCCATAAATTAGAACCCATACATGGCACTGTTATTGGGGCCAAAAACTTGTGGCTATATAGGCCATAGACCATAGGGAAAAACCTACTACTGCTATTCTGCTAAATGGACATAGTGTTAAACCAATTCCTAAGGACTTATGCTATACCCATAGGTGAGTGCATCTCAATCCCCATCAGAGAGTTTATTTTTGCAGTAGATTGCGATCAACACAGAAACTCACAACTGGTCAACAGGAAGAGAATAAGAAACCACAGAGTGCTCAGTCCTAAACAGGGTATCTATATTCACAACTACTTGCCCCAAGGCTGGGGGACCTTAGAGGAAGAGATGGTAGTAGGACTGTAAGAGCTAGAGATGTTGGATGACTACAATGAAACAGTGTTGTCCAGACACAACAAGGTAATTGCACATATGAACTCCCAGTGATTATGACAATATGCACAAGCCCTATGTGAGCTGAAGCCAGACAAAATCTCAGCAGGGAAGGGAGAGGTGGGCTTAAGGCTTACCCCCAGCTGAGACTACTGACAACTGATACCTGCTGGGGAATGAAAATTCCATTTTCTTTAGGGGTGTAAGTGATAAGCTGACCACACTCCAGGGGAGAGACCTACATCTGAGTATTTGGGCAATACAAATTGGACTGGATGGGCTTTTAAAAAAGAATACATTAAGTTGGGGAGGATGGATGGGAGTGGTTCTGGGAGGGTTTGGTAATGGGGTAGGTGTGGTGGTGAATATGATTAAAAAACACACTGTATTAAATTCTGAAATAATTAATAAAAATATGACTAAAAAGAAAAAAAAAACCTTCCATTCAACAGAATTTATGAGCTGGAAGGCATTTGGCCAGGTGTGTTGGGCCCTAAAAAGATGTCCCCAGATATTAAATATGAGTCAAACTTTAAGGTCCAGTCACTGCTCTGCTAGCATTTCTCAGAGCAATAGGACTAGCCTGGCAGGGCTGTATACTCATACTCAGTGAGCAGGAAGGGCTCCCTGGAAGGAAACAACTTGATGGCCAGGACAGCCCTTTAGTGTGCTGGGTTCAAAGGGACAGAGGCAGAACACAGGACAGAAAGGGATTTGGCAGGGAACGCGGGCCCCAGGAAGAAGAAGCTGAACTTGGGAGCAGGATGTGCTGTCAGAGCTCTTTGCTCTACCTCACCCTGCCTCGAGTATTCATATGGCTTAAGGGCTTTCCCAGTGACTAGTATCAATTTCTGGCCATCTCTGAAATACTCACAACAGGGAACAGACTCTCAACTCCCTTTGTGCACTGGGTTGACTTCTCCCCAGAGGAAAAGAGAAAATTTCTTTTGAAGATGTATGGAGGCCATCCAGATCTAACTCCAATGTACTACTTGACCCTTACTGGTTACCTGAAAGTTGTCACACCCTATGGCTCACTGCAGTAACAATAAATATGGTAAACTTTACATCTGACAGAGACCAGGGAACAATCAAAATTATTTCCAATTTTCAAACCATCCTACAAGTTAATACCATATTCCCACCTAGCTTTCTATGAGAAAACTGAAATGAAGAGACTCAAAGGAGTTAGACAACCTACCCAGAGTCACACAAGCCATCACAACAGAGAAACTCAAACCACACCTACCTGAACCAAAGAGCGATGCATTTTTCAGTGAGCTTGTGCTATCGGTCCACTCCGGCTTGGTGGCTTCAGGGTAAAACTGCTCCTCTACCCTCAGAGATCGGCTGGTACCACCAATGATGACTGGCCCTCTGGCTTACATTTTTCTACAGATAACAGCAATACATTTTTACAGCATTCCCATGGAAACGAGAGCCTGGGCCACCGAAGCACTCAGAGCAAAATGAATCAGTTTTAGTAAGGATCAAGTGTAGACGAAGGCGAGGAATATAAGGTCAAAAAGGAATAAACTAGGCAATACTAAGGATTGCTTTAACATTATTAAATGAGGTCAAGGTGAGGGTAGAGGGAATAAAGGCTCTCTTTTTCATTCACTGCAAATATTACCTGAGAACCTACACCTCACACCTTCTAAACTAAAGTTGAAAGGGAATGGTTGAGCTTCCCCCTTTGTTTTTGCCCAGTTAGAAGCTGCAGAAGCTATGCAGAAGGTAATTTTGCACAGAGAGCTTCTTCACCTGCTGATTTAGCCTGACGCTGGTGCTCTGTACATGTGTCACAACCTGCAGGTGACATTTTTTTCCCATTTCCAAATAAAAAAGACAATATAATTTAAGAGATGTACATATAGTGATGAAGGCCCCTGAGATGACCCACATGCTCCTCAAAGTTCCAGGTACACAGATTTCGGCAGTCCTAGTGGTCAGTGGCTTTCTGTTTTCTCCACAGTTCCTACAGTAGACTTTCGAGCAGACTTCCACCACAAAACCTCCTGAAAACTCTCCTCCCAGTGTAATAAAGAGCCAGTGGGAATTAGCCAAATCAAGAGGAGAGGGAGGGTGTCATTAGAAGCAGAAAGAACGAAAATACAGAGATTCTGAGGGGAAACAAGAGATTAAAAACAGTATATTGTGGTTAGAAGCTGGGAACTGCTGAGGAGGCTCCCAGGAAGCAGGGCCAGGATTGTTACGGGTTTTGCAACAGTGAGAATTTATTTATTTCATACATGCTGACAAGCATCAACTGTACACCGAGATACCTGGTGCCTCTGGACACCTGTTATCACTACTACTCAACCTTGAACCGCAATGGTTTAAAACCAGTATCAATGTAAACTAAGATGCAAGGAAATACTCCTTGCTTTTGTTAATCGGCCAACTAAATTAAACTACTCACACTGGCAAGAAAGGACTCACTGGTACTGATGCATAACAAACATTAGTCAGTTCTGTAGATAACACTAGGCTTCTGCCTGCTGGTGGATAATAACTGCAACATATACAAACATAGCCCTGTGATCCCCCATGGCACCATTTTCAGACCTCACAGCAAGGTAGTTTCTTGATCTAACTAAAGTTTCAGATCACATACTTCCATGCAGCTGAGACTATAAAAATTCACATAGTATTATTAAGCACCAACAGGTTAAAAACCAATTGAAAATTATATACTTCTCAACAACATAGAAAGCCCAAGATCCATTTCCAGAAGGGGAAAATCAGCCTGAATGATATAAAAGAAGCAAAATATTTTTCCAATAACAAGAGAATAGCACTCAGAATTGTCTACCAAATAGAATTGACTGCACTTAAAATCTCAATATCAGACATCTCCATCACAGCCACTCTAAACTTTCTTAGACCACAGAATATCTTCTTTGAAGGATGAAATGAACATCTTAAAGACTCACTTAGGTATTCACTTGACTTTCATCAGTTCCAAATATTGAGGCTCTATCTGATTTATGGTGGATTTCTGGTGATCCTTAGGCAAGACGACCACATAGCTTCAGGATTATGTTCACTTTGAAAAGAGCCGTTTTTAATCTGTACTGACTCACAGCTCTGTGAGTGTCCACACAAGGTGAAATTCAACTTGGGCAAGCCACAGGATGTCAATCCATCCCAAACCAGCCTTCATTTTCAGCTTCCAGGAACTAGCTTATTGGGGGAAATCCAGTAAAACACATTCAACTATTTAGAAAAACTTTAGAGAAGAACACAGAGTCCATTTGCTGACATGGGAACGTTAATCAGGTGTCTTCCTCAAGCCCCTCAGAAGCAGTCTGTCCCTCCCAATAAAGGGTGCACCATTTGAGGGGAGTGTTGGGGGTGTTTGCAAAAGGAAAATAAGGATCCATGAGTATGAGAGCCATCAAACAAGCCTGGGGGGAACTCAGGAAGGCTTCTTAGTGAAGGAGAACTTCTGAGCTTTTCAATAATAAACCAGAATTATTGAGGATGTTTTCAGGTAGTTATGCATATATTACTAGGCTCTACCAACCTTGTGAAATTTCTATCTTAGAGAATCTCTGCTATGTTGGGTTTCATAGAGTAGGAAAAATTCAGCAACAAAAATTGCTCTTTGGTGGCTGAGCCCAAAGACACTGAAATCGCTGACAAGGTATTTAACAATGTCTCCCCAAGATGTTCTTGTGCTAATATCCAGAACCTGTGAATGGGACAAAAGGGACTTTATAGAAGTGATCAAGCGAAGAATTTCAAGAAGCAGCAAGAAGTGAATTCTCCTTGAAATCCACTGAAGGAACCAGTCTGGACCACCATGCTCTCAGCTCAGTAAAATGGTTCTGAGTCCCACCCCTGGAACTATCAGAGAATAAACTATCACTGTTTTTAATTTATTTATTTGTATTTCATGTGTATGAGTCTTTTGCCTGCATGTACGTAAATGTACCATGTGTGCAATGCCTACTGAGTCCAGAAGAGTGTTGGATGTCCTAAACTGGAATTGCAGATGGTTGCAAGATGCCATGTGGATAGTGGGAACCAAATCTGGGTCCTCTGCAGGAGCAGCCAATGCTCTTAACCACTGAGTCATCTCTCCAGCACCCATTTCTACTATTTTAAACCAACAAGTTTGTGTTAATTTCTTATAGCAGCAACAGGAAGCTAAGCTACAGGGCTCACAGAGGCATAAGGAAAAGCTGAGATAAATCAGCAGTGACCTGACTTTACTAGTCCAGGGCACCAGGATGTGACAGAGAGAGAAGCCATGTGATTGCCTTTGCTAATAAAAAGCTGAACTTCACACACTGAATTTAAAACATGAGAGCCACAAGTGGTTCAACGTGATTATGAAAACAAGAGTAAGAAGACTCCTATAGCACAGAGAATTTTTGTAGAGACCTATGTTCTGCTTCCTGGTGACTACCTACCAGAAAGACAAGTATTTTGTGTCTTACTGGTCTACCTAAAGAGGTGTCTGACATATAGTAAGTGCTCGCTACATTATTCTTAGTGAATCACCAATGTCTGAAGATAAAACTTACATAATCTATTTGTGAATGACCATCCAGTCACGCAGTGGGTGATTTATCTTCCAACAAAACAGGCTGATTGGTCCCTGTTTTGAGAGGTTTTGAGAAAGTGTGCTCCTCACACCCATACTACTAGCTTAAGTCATGCAGGGTAGCATGTAAAAAAGATGCAGAACAGAAATTCAGTGAGGAGCAGCAGGTGAGATCATGTTATGGGACTCTGTGCTCTAGCTCTGTGCTCCTACAGTGCTTGAGGGAAACATTAATTTCCTGGAGAGTTCTTCTCCCTGACTCAGGGCTGAAACGGCACAAAACAGGCAGAGGTCTGACTATCTTAGATTTACTATTAATGCCACATGCATTTCAAGAATAATATATCTGCAGGCAGATCTGGGAGCCCCTTGGTGGAATGAAATTTTCTGGGAATTGAAAAAAATCCAAAGTTAAAGGCTGAAAAGAACAATAGCCTGCTTAGACAGGTGAAGAGGAAGTAACAGCAGTAGGTGGTCTCACTTAGGCAGGTCAACAGGGTCCAAGAGGGCTCTGATGCTGGATCCTGTCATTCTGGCTTCTTCTAAAGATGAACCCTAGGTACAAAGCATGTGCCATCCACTCTCTCAAAGAACACTCTGAAAATCCCACTCCCCCTCACCCCAGAAACCCAGGCTCAAGGTTTGATTCTACAGTGAAGCACAGTATAAATCAGGGTCTCATTATTACCAGTCTAGTTTTCACAATGAAAAGGCTAAGGCTGAGATTAAGGTTTGGCACCTCTCCCAAGTTCACATGACTAGGACTCAGTAAGTAAGAACCTAAACCTAAGTACATATGACTGCAGTTCCCATGTCCTTATGCACACATGTCCAAGTGCCTGTCCTGTATCTGAGTTCTGCCTGTATCAAAATGCCATCATGAGGTCAGACCTCAGCATGGGCATGCGTATGACTGCACGTGCATGTGCACAAATACACACACACACACACACACACACACACACACACACACACACGGTCTGGTAATAAATTGAAAACACAGTTTTTCAGAGTTACCTACCATAAAAACATTATCTAAAGCCTTCAGAACACACATACTTAAACACACAGAAAACTCATTCAGATAGAGGCCTTGTTTCAAAGACCCCTTTCATTTGTGTCTTCCTCGATTCTCACTTATTAAGTCTGTACTGGGGACCAAGGGTTTGTATTTCTGAGCAGTGCACAGGAGATGCTGATCTGATGCTACAGTGAGGCTGAGCACCACAATCTGAGAACCACTGGCATACTGCTGTACAATCTGAATCCAGAAGAATCTACTTGGCAAATGACAGGTCTTCAGAAAACATTTACTGACTGAATTAGTCTACTTTGCTTTAGAAAAAATAATGTATTCAAATTATGTGTGAACTAAGTGTAAATGGGTTCTGTCTGTGGCCTGAAAGCATAGCACACGAATAAAGGGTTGAGAACCTTAATGAACAAGCTGGCATATTCTCTGGTTACTCAGTGCATGCTAATATGGATACTGTTTTCGTAACTGTTCTCAGCCAGGAGGTAGGGAGCAGGGAAAGAACATGAACTTAGTGCTAACTCTACGCCACTGTCTCCAGACTGAACACAGCTGTTCTATACAGCAGGATGTCCTTGTGTAAATTCCTAACCTCAAGAGGCTTAGTTTTCTCACTGACAACATGTGTTCTTGGACACATCAGAAATAGCAAGTATGGAGTGGTCAGCTATGTGCAAGCACCACTAACTGATATCTATGATTAACTTAATCACAAATACATGTTTTGACAATGTTGTCTCAGAAATCTTGATCGTCAGTAGTCAGTCACTCAAGAACACTCAGCATGGGTGTTGGAGAGATGGCTCAGTGGTTAAGAGCACTGGCTTCTCTGGCAGAAGACCTGAGTTTGGTTCCCAGCACCTACAAGGTGGCTAACAACTATTCGTGATTCCAGTTCCAGGGGATCTGATGTCCTCAATGGTCTCTGTGGGCACCGCGCATGCATGTAGTGCACATGCAGGCAAAACGCTTATCCACATGAGTAGATACATAAATATCTAGTAGTTAGTTAATTCATTTTTTAAAAAGAACAGTCAGCAAATATTCTCTGAGAAAGGCCGCTGGCTCTGTGGAGCGCACTCCATTCCTAGTGCCACAGTCAGTAGCAAACAGGCTTTTAAAAATCCCCTCCTTAGATTTCCTACCACCCCAAAGGGCTTGTTCTACAAATCTCATTGAGAAACGGCCCAAGACAGCATTCTAGAAGTACTTAGAGGCAAGAAGCTACAAGAGTTCTGTAAAGAGGTGGAGCCAGGAGCTGCTCCTCACTGGGGAGGAGAGAACAGGGCTGGGTCCACAACTCTCCTTGCTCTTGGGCCAAGCAGTCACCCACAGAGCATCTGCAGGTGGGCATATCAGATGAGAAACTGCATGCCTGCAAGGCCAGGAGGCTCCCAGCCTGCCTCTCCTTCAGGTCCAGAGGCAGGTGCAGACACTTCCTATGGGCCACAAGTCTGTCCTGTATCTTCCTGCCTCTTTACCTGAAAAACTAGAGGCCCACATCTTGTAAAATGCCCTTCCTCTCCTAAAACACTTTAGTGGACATTGTTGGGGACTATGAAGATGTGCATTGTTGTATTGGTGAGAAAACTATCATTAGAAGAAGAACCAGAAAACAGAAATAATCTTTTGTAATTCTTATTCCTGTGTTCATTCATAATGTACAAGACTTAGAAAGGTACCCATTTGGACTCTTGGGAATGGAAAATCCCAAAACCATAGTTTACTATTTTCAAAGGAGGTTCAATATGGGCAGAAATCAAGAATACTGTTCTTCAGTCTAAGTTTATATCCTGAAATATGCTTCTTGTAAGAAATAATTTAAAAATGTGGAATCTAAAATTAAGCAAAAATAACATACAGTATGTTCAGCTTTGAAATTTGCCGGGACTCAGCCAAGTTTACCATAAACAGAAGGCAGAATTGTCTATTTTTAACTTTTCAGCCCTTGGGTGATTAAAATTTTGAGCCATAATAAACAACTTTTTTCTCCTTTGCAACATAATTTCTCATTTGAAATTGCAGTTCTTTTTAGTTGTTCGGTAGATAGGGATTGAGCACTTCATGTTTTAAAATTCTTTCTTAAAAGAGATTTCTTGCAAAGACTAAACGCATGCATTAGCATGCCAAAAGCACAAATAAGAAAAGAAAAAAGAAATCTTGCCAGGGTTCCAAGCCCAACTGCCTTCCTCCTTTCTGTTTTAACTGTTTAACAGCACCTTTGGTCAGTTCCCTGTTAAGAGTAGAAGCCAGGAAACAGATCCCACCATTCTGCCCTATATAAATGGATTTGACACAAAGACCTTAGCAGTACCCTCTAGATTATTTGACAATCTGACATGTTTGCATACCTATTATGTCAGCAGAAAATATCTTCCAATCAAGAAGACAGTTGCATATGCAATAAGCCAATAGCCTTTGACAGGCCAGATAATTACATCAGTTAGCTACTATCTCCTGTTCATGACTGTCGTGTTAATGAAACTATTTTGGTGTGGAAATGAAACAGGTCAAAACAAGTAGATCAGGAAACAGAAGAGATTTAGGGTCACATAGAATGTCAATGTGCTGAGTCACAAAGAACTTAACCTTGGCCTGCAGAAGAGATGTAGAAATTTTCCCTCAGTTCTAAGGTTAGTATTCTTTTTCTACTAGCAATTTTTAGTGTTCAATATTCAAAACTCCTCAGACATTGTCAAGTTCAACAGTATTACTGCCCTCTCCTTTGCTATTTACAAAGAAGCTACTGGAGATAAACCTAAGACCAGGGCATTGATGATGACTTTAAATGCATTTTTCCCCAGGGGAAAAAGGGACCAAAGATATAATCATTTCTCATGTGGAGGACCGGATGAAAAATGGGAACAGTCACTCATTTAAAAATATAAGACGATGAACAGATGCGTGGGAAAATAAGTCAGAAAATGAGTATAAGATGTCAACTCAGGTGGTTTTGGTGTGTGTGCGTGTGTGTGTGTGTGTGTGTGTGTGTGTGTCTGTGTCTGTGTCTGTGTCTGAGTTTGTTTTCTGTGTTTTCTTTTTTTCATAGTAAGTGGTAGTTTAAGTTTCCGGAAGACAAGTCCCAGAGTATCAGGGAACAGGCACTCTCATTTGACATTTGACTTCTAATTGGATACTGAGGTCATTCTTAGGAACCCATCTCCAACTTTATAACCAGTCTTTCCTCAACAGCCTTTCATAGAATATGGTTTCCTAATCCTGAAGCATCTGGGCTTCCATTTTGTTGGCATTCCTCTTAGCATTTTAGACCCAAAACTGGGCAAAAAAAAAATCCAATTGTGGTCAGACCACAGCCCAACACAGCATTAGCTTTTAAAATGGCAATGTCACACTGCTGGCCCCTATTAATCTTGTGGTCCATGTACACTTGGGTTCTTCTCACATAAAATGCTGTCAAGTTTGAATTCTTCCACTCTGCTTTTGCATAATGAAGCTTTGAGTTCTAAATGCAGCATGGCCCACACCTTGCCCGTCTGTATTTAACAGAAAACGGGGGTTTTCATTCCATTTCTGTCTTACCAGTTTTGTCCCCAACTATGCCAAAACGCCCAGAGGTAAGAACCTTGGCAAGGGTTTTCCCAGGCTGCATTCCAAAAGAATGAAACAGTCCGAATGTGCTCACTCTCTCTGTCATTGGAGTCTCACTATCCCAGGCTGCTTTATAAATAGCATTTTCCTGTACCGAAAATATGCAAAGCCACTGGGGGCAAAAATCCACACATACAAACCAACATAATTTCTCCTTAATCCTAGAACAAAACTGCTCCACTATGAATTGTTTTCTTTCTTATCCTAGAATATCAAATTTGTAATTTATAATGTAAATTCAGATACTAGGTAGCCTTTTCCCAACCCCCTTTCCCCAAATAAAACCCAATCAGATATTTACTGGTATCCTGGAGGCCAGTTAACAATTTAGGTTTTTTTCTGTAGGCAGTAGTAAAGAATGCTGATTGCATTTACTTAGCTATCAGTACATAACAAGCTGTATGCCCTCCAGGGCAGGGCTACAGAAAGTCCAAAAAGGAAGGACGTATGTTTTTTAAAAATGTACACTGGACAGTTTTCAGCACTTATCTCAGCCTTGCAGCCCTACTGCCTGGCTGACTTGGGTCATATAAGGATTTGCAGTTTGGGGAGTGAGGCGTCTCAAGGTATTTACTTCCTTGGGTATTCCTGTCACCACTTAGTAGGCTTGGTTGGCACTCCCCGGAGCTCTGGATTTCTACCAGGTCATGGATCTGCAGGAACAGCTATTCTACTGAGTTTTCAAAACATCCTGTTAACTCAATCCATTAGCAGATAACCATTTTCTGTAAAATTCCCTAACTAAAGAAAGCAATTTCATACTTCTATGGAAGATGGCAGGAGTTAGAAATATGCTTAACCTGATGCTTATCAACAGTGGAAATGAGAATGAACCTTTTAATAGTTAGGCTCATGACATAGTCATTTAAAGAATGAGAATACATCTGTTCGGGGGTAATTTAGATGTAGCTGTGCCTGAAGGCAGGAGGAGAGACCGATAGGATCACTTCTCAATAACTATATGCCTTCATTAACAGGCATCACCCACTCAAGACTGCGACAAGATCTCACAGGGCCGGAGTGCTGGTATCCAGCACGGCTTCCTGTAGTTTTCAATACACTAGCTCTGACTTCTTTCTTTACTTACTCGGTAAATACACAGCCAGTAATGTCTGAGTTGAAAGAAGGCCTACCTGCTGTGTGGATCTCTCCCTGCAAACACCTGCCCTGACCAGGGTCTCTGTTCTCTTACCACAGGAGCTACACAGATGGGTTCTTGGCTACACTGTGGATATTTTTTCCCTTTCTTTTATCCCCCAAGTAACCAGATAACTTAAGAACAGCTTTCATTTTGCAGAGTAGGAAGCTGAGGCTCAGAGTTCAAAATGACTGATACTTCATTAGGGAGTGAGCCAGCCAGGACTTAGACACTTGTCAGAATACAAAGATTCCTTACACCTTAAGGGAGGCTGAGAACAAGGGTTCAGGCAGGGAGAGAAAGGTTGAAAGTGATATAAGAAAACATTTTAGAATTCATCCAAGGATAAAAAGACCCAAGAGTAAGGGATACAGAGTATCCCAGTGATTTATAAGACACATCACACTTTTTAAAATTATAAATATATCTGTACTACTTTTCTATATGCCTCCCCAAAGCCAGGCAAACATTGAGTTCCAATTCTGACTCCTTGATGTTAAAGTCCAGTTGACCTAATCTTTCTAAATCTCTTTTCCCTTGCCTATAAAACTGGGTCAATAGAACCTACTTGCAGAGTTGTTAAATGAGATAATAAGTTATACAAAGATGCTTCACATCTCCCCCCTTTACCAGCCCTAAAGTCCCAAGAACTTACTAAGGTTCAATCACCATTTTTTTCCAATTCAATCTTCTAGCATTCTCCCTTAAAGTTATCTTGACCCATGAGGTTTGTATATATTGTTCACAATTAAAATCCAATTTTCATGTAGTTATAAGATAGTTTGCTTAAAACTACCTTAGTGTAGAACACCTAGTCTAGTATGTACAAGGCCCTAGGTCCAATCCCAGCAGCACAAACCAGAGGATGTACTCCACCAAATACACAAAACAAGTAACAACAAAAACTTAACTAAGCAGAGTTCCCTTTAACAATAAAGGACCTATTTTTGGTGTTCAGGTACGCCTGTATGAGGCACTGTGTCAAGTATTCTCCTTTATAATTTCACTTAATTCCACAGAGTCTCTTCAAGAAAAGAATTATCACTGTCTGTTTATTGAAGATAAAACGGTTATTCACAGAGAGCAAATAAATACACTAAAAACTTCTAAGAGGAGCATTTAGACCCAGGTCTTCCAAAACTCCATGATATGACCACAGGTATCTCTGAGGACATAAATATATATGAAATATTTTGTGCATTTGGGGTTAACGTGGCAAATTCAGAAAGACGGATGTATAATCTGTATTTAGAAGAGCCCTGTAATGCTAATTTCTAAATCAAAACTGATATTCCTCCGGTCTCTAGGTTCAGTGGTTGGTGTTATCACCCCTCAGAAGTGTTCAAAAGGTTTCCAGCACCTCCCCCGCCTTTATACACTATTCAAGCTTTTTATTAACCCTAATGTTGAGTGCCTTCCCAGGGAATCTACTAGTTTGCATATAATTTGTCTAATTAAATTTAAAGAAGAGATGTTTCAGGGAACAGCATCTCATCACTTCCCCTCACACTCCATGCTCTGGACTTTAATGAGGACCTAAACCCCATCTTAACTTGGCCTTAGTTTCAACACAGATGAGCTGTGCTTGTTAAGACCATCTTCAGTTGTCAGGAAAAATAGCTTTATTAAGGTCATGGAATGTGGAGAGTTTGATTAAAGCTAATCAAGAAAGAAAGCCAGGCTGCAGCACAGTGAATCAAGCCTTGGTACATGTTTAACATAACTTAACGTAGCCGATCTATAGAAAACAGAGGCAAGTCAGGCAGATTTCCAGAAATAATGCACAGACAAATATAGATATACTGCATGCGATATTCTACCTCCTCAGTCTAAGATGAGCAAATCTTTCAACAAGTGGCATGTATGTTAATCTACCTGTGCCTAAGCGACTGTGAAGAGCTGCAATTGTTTTCCAATGGGTCCTGCCATTTGAAAAAGGGAGGAAGGATATAATTATATTTTTATAAGGAGATTTGAAATATGTGACCTACCAAGTGGCCAAGAATGAGAGACAGCACTTTATTCCTAATCTTGGGTCTCTAGTTCAGTCAACCTCAATACCTGTCATTAGCAAGTATAATGCTGAGTCAGTTGATATGGAAAAAGAAAAAAAACCTTGGAAGGTGCTCACAAGTAGAATGTATGATACTGTTTTACTCTGAATAAAATGAGCAAGGCGACAAGAAGACGTATGATAAATCTGGACAACAGAAGCCTTTGAGGGGCCACAGTCCTGACTGCACAGTGACCTGGGCAATGGCCTTCTACAGAGTCCCTGGCCTGGGTGACTCAGGTCCTAATTCTCTCAAGAATCAAATAGCTGAATTGGCAAGTCTCCTCAGAGATGTCTCCATAGGCCTCACTGGGTTATTATCCTACTGTAAGGCATCCTGCTACTCAGTTACTTAAGTTAAGAATCTTAATTCAAACAAGCAACAGGCAGAGTAAACAGATGTAAAACCTCAAGAAGCTGAAAAGGGAAAACAAGTGTCTTTATGGTGTTTTGTCTCTTGTCAATACCACACAACTTGTTTTTACCCCACTGTTCTCTTCCAGATGTGCAGCTTTGGGACATGCTATTAAGCATACACATACATGCATGTTGCACACACACACACAGATATACATGCACACACATGAATACACATGCATGTACACACACATACATACATACATACACAGACAGTAAGACACACACACACACACACACCCCCTTTTAGAAATACCTTATAGTCAGTTTCATGACCCTGATTTTGGCTTGTCTCTATGTCAAGTACATGGCTACCAATTTACCATATTAACAACTAATACCTCAGTTATCAAACAATCTTGAAGTGGTGATAATTGAATTCTGATTTCTGTTTACATCTTGCATTGTTCATCCAGGTAAACAGCTTTGCTGGATACACACTCAAGGTGTCAGAGTCCCATGAAATAAAAGGGACATGAGCAAACAGCAGGCCCCGCCTTTCTCAGCAGCCTGACTCACCACCTCTTCCTGATTGGCTGGAGGTAATGGCATACAGAGGCTTAGTAGGAACAGAGGAGAGCTGTGCATAATGGGATTTAAATAATCTGATTTTCCTAAGAAAAGAAATTGAGAAGCAAAGAGATAAAGGATTTTCTACACACACACACCACACACACACACACACACATACTTTAAAAGCACCCTATGGCTTGCAAAGCACTTTTGTATTGCTTACATATCATGCGATCATTAAAAATACCCACAAAGGAAAAGGAATGGATAGTACTTTCCACAATTCTTTAAACAGAGGAGCAAAGAAGAAAAATGAGGATCAGCAGGACAGCACAGCAGGTAAAAGTGCCTCCCACCCAGTCTGACGGGCTGCGTTCCATCCGCAGGACCCCTATGGTGGAAGGAGAGAACCATCCTCTGACTTCCACAAGTAGGCTATGGTATACTCCAGTGCACGAGCACACACACACACTCACACGCGCACACACAATAAACAAACGACTTTTTTAAAGAAGCGAAAGGACTGACAACTTCAAATACTTATGGTAGTGCTAGAAGTTGACTAAGGATTTTCTAAATACTAGTACCATTATATGGTACTGCCTATTTACAATCATTGTTTCCACTAAGCAAATATTTACTGAGTGCCAGTTATATGCCAAGCACTGTTCCTGACACTGGGGAAACAACAGTGAACAAGACCAGCAAGTCCCTTCCTCATAAAACTTGCTAGTGAACATACACATGTATTTACACCAACTATAGTCTAGTAGATATGGCTTTCCATATACTTTTCTATACCAATCAGTTTATGAGACTCATTAAAAATTAAGATCATATACAAATATTTATTAAATTCTAAGAACTGTACTCAACAGATCAACACAAAATAAACACCAGCCACTCCCATGTCCCATCCTTCTTCATTCTTCCACACAGCTAGTCTTTTAAAACAATCAGAGCAGACACCCCAGAAACATCTACTTGAGTTACACATTGGTTCACCTGCTGAGAAGAAAGAAATCGCATGGAAGTCTCCAGAAGGACAAGTTCAAAGTCTGGAAGAGGGCTGGTAAGGGCTATGCATGGCACACCCAGGATCTAAAAGCATGTACATGGATATCTTATTTGGAAAAAAGTTTGTTCCTTTTTCTTCTTTCTTCGTCTTAATCTACACAAAGCATAGTCTTAAAAGCTTGTGGGAGAGGGCAATGTCTGCCCCCATCTCTAGCTCTGTTGCTGAATGAAAGATCCACAGGAAATTAACACAGTGGTAAGGAGTTGTTTGCCAAGAGTGAATTCTGAAACAAAAGACCAACTATTGTGTAAGAAAACCTGCCATCTAGCCCCAACCCCAACTCAGCCATGTTCTAAAGTTCGGCAATCCTTTAGTAAGATCTATGATTTGCTCCAAGTTTTTAACACATATATCTAAAGTGTTGTATGACTTTTCATCTTCTAGCTCCTCCTAAGAATTAAACAGATTTTAGTGTCTTTGTTCCTTTCTCCCTCTCTCCTGTTACTGTCTTTTTAGGTAGCCATACAGTTAGCCTGTGAATTCACTAGCTGCCTTCTTCCTGGGGTGGTGCCCAAAGCACACTGCTTTCACAGGCCATAGGATGTCAGCTGCAACAAGGTTCCTAAGGTTATTGAACACGCCTCCATTCCTTTGAGCCTGTTACAGAAAACGCTCCATTCCTGACAAGTTACTAAGCTTGACATTACTGATATTTCCTCATTTCCTCTAGCCTTTGTAACATGAATATCATTGGAGAATGCTAAGACACGATGTTGGAAGCCAGGAATCGAAGAATTTAAAGTTAAGCTAAATTCTGCTCAAATGGCTCTCCACAGCATGATCCATTATGTGATGGAGTAAAAAGGTGAGGTTTATTTGTAGTGGCAGCAGACTGGCTTGTTGGGCATTCCAGGATGAACTCTCAAAGAATACTTTGGGGGTTTTCCTAAATTTTTTCTATCTTTTGTCTAAAATCATATAGACAAAACTTGACATCTTCATAGAGGTTCTGAAAAGGCAAATTGGACTTACTTCATTTCTACCAATAGGTTTATCTAAATTTAAAAAGTATATAAAATTTTTATACTGATTTTTAAAAAGTATATAAAATGGTGAACATCAACAAAATGATGTCCCCCTGCCCTTTAAATAGATGCCAGTAAGGACAAGTCACCAAATATCAGCTGGAGAAGTTAGTTTTGTGGGCACACTCCAAAAATCTCCATCTGCTTGGCAATACATCAGGAAGGAGATATGGCTACTCTCTGAACAGTACAGAGCCTTCCCAGGATCCAGTGTATGAAAAACAGCTTGCTTTGTCTGCAGAGAATCCAACCGGAGCAGAAAAAAAGTCACATACTGTTATGCTCTGTCCATTTAAAAGCCATTACCATAAACGGAACCAAAATCATCAATGACAGGGTTTCTCCCTGTGTCCTGGTCATGTGATCTGAGAGTCTAAGTGGAAATCTTTTTTTCTTTTCTTTTCTTTTTGCAACATAAACACTTAAGTATTTGGTGATAAAATATTAAAAGCTTGAGGCTCCAGACCCAGTGAGTACAAACTGCTGATCCAGCATCACATACCAAGGAAAGGTGTCAAGTATGGTAAAATATGGCTCCAGCTTAGGCATTAGGGTTCCGTTGCTTCCCTGATGTGCTTGCCTTGCTCCCAGTGTCCACAGCTAAATGCGTACCATGCTAAAATGCATCCGCTTTCAGTCTACGGAGGAAATTCAACACATCCCTGTCGATGAACACAGTAATTGTCACATTTGCTCATCACAAACAACAGATCTAGACACTGTTTTTAATTATAACATTAATTGATCTTTTGTCACCACTAATTAGAGCAATAGCATCACACTTACTTGACAAGCACGAGTCAACTCTAAGTTGCTGGAAACTGCTTAAGAAGAGAGTGAAAGGGGCAGAAAAAGGAGGATATAGCGAAGATCACATTTAAAAGAAAAACAGAAATGCTGGGGCTAGAGAGCCGGCTCAGTGGTTAGGAACACTGACTGCGCCTGCAAAAGACCTGAGCTTGATTCCCAGCATCCCCAGTTCCAGGGGATCCTATCTCCTCTTCTGATCCCTGTGTGCATCACACATGAGTACACTTACTCATACACTAAAAATAAAAAAAGAAATGCTTTACCATGGTCTGTGCATTTACATATATTTTACAATTTTTATTTATATGTATGCATGAGTTTGTGTGACTGAATGCCACATGTGTGCAGGTGTACACAGTGGCCAGAAGAGGGCATCAGGTTCCCTGGAGTGGGAGTGATAGGCGATTCTGAGCTGCCAGACACAGGTGCTGGGAACCAAGCTCAGGTGCTCTGGAAGAGGAGGAAGTGCTCTTAATTGCTGAGCCATCTCTCCTGGCCCTGTTTTTATATTTTAATTAATCTTGTTTCTTGTGAAAACTTTATTCATCTCTTTGAGATTAGAATTCATACTGGTGTTCTACAATATGTTTCCCTACTGCAGGGAATTTATGAATGGAGAATAATAGGCTGATGACCAGAAAAAATACCTTTCATGACTTGAGTTGTTTTTTTTGTTTTGTTTTGTTTTTTAAATCACAGGAACTTGTCATAGTTCTAGTCTCTGAGAAATGTAAGGAGCTTTAATGGGCATTTTAGTAGAACCACTTAAAATTAAGTGATGAATTGGAATGGGGAAAGTTATTCCAATAAAAGCAAACAAATTAACTAAACTGACCTTGGTCCACATAAAAGATTCATTTTCTTAATGGAAACAAACTCTTTGAGTCTAGCTCAGGTTTAACCACTGAAGTGTATGTGAAACCTAAATTAAACTATAGTAGTGTAGCCCCCAGAAATCCAGGTGTACATGCAGAAATAGGTACGAAGAGTTCTTGCAGCTGCAGGATGTGTCACTGGCATGGTCTAGTATGACCCACTTCTACGCTGATTACCGAGAGTCAGAAACCTGTTAAGACCCAATTAACAAAAGTGTCGTGCATCACTGATGCATGTTTTGTCCAGAGCTTAATTCCAGTTTTCGTAAGTAAGTTCTGTCTTTCTATTCATTAACTTTCTCTTCCCTTGGGTACAAGTAGCAACTTCTGCTATTTTCTTTAAAAGGTTACAGAAGATCTGAAAGTTGCAGGGAAATGGGTCTGTCATTCTGTCCATCATTCAAGAGTAAGAAAGATAACACCTGTCTTCACTGTACATTCGGTTCTTTGAATGCTATGAAAACACAAGTCTTCCTGTTGTCACCAGCAGAGTGAAATTAAACAAAAGCAGGAGTCAGCCAAACTGGAAAATGGTGTGGTCATTTCTCTCCTTCCTGCTGCTGAACTGTTGTTGAACTTGTAAAAAGTAGTAGAGGTTTCTGAATTAGTCATTCTGGGAACACAAAACTTTCTAGATGTCTAGACCAGTGAGAAAGAATGATCACACTTGAGGTAGATGTTGACTTTGCCTATCTTGAGTAAAATAATAATTTTTAAAGACAAAGAGTGTCCTTCATGCCAATATATGAACCGCCACATTGGGCTCACACCCTTATTGAGTTAGGATTCCAATTCTAAGCAGTCTCACAGAGGGCAGGTGTAGGAAGGTATGGCTATCCTCTAAAGGACTAAAGGCCTCCCAACTCTTCTAACTTCATTCCATGATTTTTAACATATCCCTAATGTGGATTATGGCAAAGAACTGGAAACCTCAAATTATAAATCATGACTGCTGTCTGTGCTGATTTTCACATGCTTGGAAACCATCATATAAAACAAAGTTGTGTGATTTAGGCTCAGTTGAAATGATGGCTAATACACATATAATAAACTAATCCTGGGAGAACTGGGCTACTTTTTTGTGGTGTAACAGTTAAAAGGGGGGAGGGGCAGCTGGAGAAATGGCTCAGCAGTTAAGAGCACTGGCTGCTCTTGCAGAGGACCAAGTTTCAGTTCCCAGAACCCACATGGCAGTTAATAACCATCCTAACTCCAGTTCCAGGAGAACCAATGATGTCTTCCGACGTCCACTGTCATTGCATGACACAGGTGTACTTACATATATGCAGGCAAAAACTACTACACATAAAATAAATAAATAAAGCACAGAGTAAACTCCACTAGTTGCTGGGAAGGGCACTACTGAATGTGTACTGTTCGGGGTGTATGACCTTAAGAAAGTCACTTTGTCATCAGCGCTTGAGTATTCTCATCCCTGGAGAATAAATGATTGTATGAACTGATCTCTCTACAGTGTCAAGTTCAAATAGTCTCTTATATTTAAAAACATGAATTCCTATCACACAAAGGCCACTACTGTCCATTCTCACCAATGTGAAGGGATGATGGTAATGAGCATTCTGATTTGGCCCCTCTTTTCTGACTGTTCTTCACTTTTCCTATGGATCACATCTCACAGTGGTCCACTGTTTTTTACTAGAACCTGCTAAATTTATTAGGTGTTCAATAGAATTGCATTTTTAGGCCACTCACCCAATATGGAGGAAAAAGTAAAGGTCAGAATACTAAATAACAGACAGCTTCGTATAAATCTTTTTATTCAACTGAAGTCAACAGACTTTCAAAGTGTAGGATCTAGTAGGTGCTGGGCTCAGTGTGAGGGAGTCAAGACTTGTCAGAGCTCTTGCCCTTGAGAAGGCCCTAGCCCAGGGAGCTAAGGTCTTCTTTAATGGGAAAATGCCCAGTATGCATAGGATAATTCTCAAGAGCCCCTATTTTTGTAAGTTCCTGCAGAATAAAGGGTTACGTTGTCATGAACAAAATGTAGGCTTAACGTTTAACCCATCTCCCACCCCAAAAAAGTGAAAAAAATTGAACTCTTTAACATCTATAATTTTAGCTTTTAAATTTGTCTAAGTACACTTTTTACAATGGCCTGCTTCCTACTTAACAATGCATTCTTAATGGCATATTCTTTCCCAAGGTCCAGGGATATCAAAAGAATGAAGAAAACATTATAAACTTTAGTTTCAGTCAGGCACCTTACAAGATCTTGTGGAGAAAATAACAGGGGGTAGAGATGGACAAGTCACATAAATTTATGGCTGTTTGGAAGACATTCCCAAAGAGGCTAATTAATTCAGTCTGGAGGAAGTTCCCTACTGTAAGTGCTTTTACTGTTTTAAGATAGAATTTGACAACAGTTGCTGATCCTCTGTCGACAAAAATAAACAGGTAAGCTAAATTTTACATGTAAAGTCAGAAACCACTGCTTAACCACGGTTAACCTATCCTGTTTGCCTTGTTCTCCATTTTTATGAATGGCTTGAGTGAAAGCATATGGCTAATTGGCTGATGAATCGTGGAGGGGAACAGAACTAAGTTGTTGTCTACCGCGAGTTTGAGGAGAGGTTTGTTTTGAGTCTAGACCTCTAGCACTCAAAAACAGCTCTTTATGCTAAAGATAAATCTTAGCCAAAAGAAGATGTTTGATTGTATATCTTTGTGTATACATATTTTTCATTTTAAGACAAAGCAACTGTAGACATGGACTGCAAATACCTACACAGAAAAAAAATGTCCATCCACTCCATGATCCTCCTGATGCCAAACTGGGACCAAAGAGAGATGATCATGGAAGGTAAAATTCAGCTAAATAAAAGAAAACATTTCCAAACAATCTGCAGGACTGGGACAGAAGAAGTTGCTTTACTGGAAAGAGAGCCCTCCTTGAACCTGGCAGGGAGTACAGTGTACCAAGAAGCTGGGCCTAGGCTTTAATTTCAGTTTTGCCTCAAGCTAGAGACATAAGCAGAGGTGAGTTTTCTTGGGCACATAAAGCTCAGTTTCTTCATCTATAAACTGGAGGTTATAAAACATGAGTCAATGAGATAAAGTGCCTGCTCTGGGGCCTTGCAGATACTGCACATTCAACAGCAGTCCCTGGCACCTCCGTCCCTGCTCTCTACCCCCCTGGCATCCCTCTAGGCTGGGAGGGTCTCACATGGGAGGTTCTCATAGAGAAAGGTGATCAGACATGCTGAAATCTCTTATAAAGTCTTAGTTTGGGTCAGCAAGACCTCTGTAATGTATGTGTGTGAAACAGAAAACTGATCTCCCTCCATCCTGATCAACCACCTGAAAATCAGACTGAATGCTCATGTTTTTCTTCTTTATAATATGCTGCTAGCTCACTGCACTGTATTTCAAAGAATTTTCCATAAGCTCTTAAATGTTTCCATATGACACCATATTCTTCAGGTAACCTGAGTTCATACCATTCCCCAAACATGAGTCCTTATAAAATGTTCCAGCATCTCTTTGTGTGCTCTGAATAGAATCTGTTAGGCTGCCAAACCATTCCGTCTTCTGCAGATAGCCTTGTTGTTCCTAACTTGGTTATCAAATTCTTTTATCAGCATATTTTAATCAAAGCCTTTCAAAACAGTCTGAGGGTTAGGAAATACCATAAGGTCTAAATGAAATGGCAAGAGGGCAAAATATAACTACCAACTAGGACAAAAGCAAAGGACTGTTCTGACTTTCCTTCAGAACGTAACACAGGGGAAACTACTGTCATCTTGGGAAGGAAAAAAAAAATGCCAGCTCAAATGTCACATTCGAATAAATTATCGGTCATTCATAAACAACAACAAAAAGAAATTCAAGACTTATGTCTAACTTATAGGCATACAGATATTCCACATTTGGAATTGTTTAAAAGAATCTTCTGACAAGTGATCATCATCCCTCCAATGCAAACATAAAATAATTAATGAACAATGTAAAAACAAAGGCAAGCCACAGGGGGCAAGCCTCCTCCCTGCACACTAACTCCTCCAGGGGTGGGATGCAGACCATTGGGGTGTGACACTGTCCAAGATGCTCTGGAACCCTTGCTGCACACAGCCACCTTCAAGTTCTAATACCCAATCCTCCTTGCAGAGAAGGGAGGCCAGGACACAGTGCTTCCTGAAACTAACAGGAAAGACCTTTCCACAAAGCATTTGCCACCTGAGATGCAAGCTGACTGCTCAAATGGGGCAGCAATTAAAAAGAGGAGAACTGAGCTGCCTTCTCCTACCCGGCCCCAATTTTATCACTGGAAGTAATCACCTGTCTCTTTCATTATTATTTTCTTTCAACCATGACAATAAACATGTTCCAGAAAATAAGTCATCAGTGGAAAGTTATTCAAAGAATTTTACATCGATAGCATTACAAATGTGGAACTGGAAAGACCTTTGTTGATAATTTGTTCTAAATCTCTCACCATTCAAATACTTGGAATGCCTGTTCCTCCGCCTGTCAAAATAGAAAATCCTTAGGATCGACTCATACTACATATCTTCCTGTCTACTCCAAACATAATCAACATGTTCTTCCTCTGTGAGCCCAGAGCTCACACATAGCATTCAACAGCAGTGTTCATGGATCATGTTTCTCTACAGCAGGACCTTGAAGACATCTTGAGACTGGACCCAGGCTATTTGCCTCTGGGTCTATAAGGCCTAGCTAAATAAATGAGTGGTTCTACCAGGACTAGCTAAACAGGTGGCCTACCAGAAACTCTCACATTTGCCCCTATAAATTGTAGCTGGATTGACTTGGACCAAAGGCTATTAAAGGCCAAAGGTCTGAACAACAAGGCACAGAACTAAATCCTCCAGCAACATTCCTGTCCCCTCTGTCACACCAAATGCCACAGCAAAAAGCAACAACCAAAAATGATAATAATAAACCCTTGTTGGCTCATTATTTGACCGTCCTTTGAAACCTAACTGTTCTTCCTGCAGCATTAAAGGAACTCTTTTTTCAACAGGGCACCTAGGTTAAATACAAGAAAAAAGAAGCTGTTTTGCTTAGCATTAAATAATTTGAGAAAAAAACTGTTAAAACAGAGAGGTTTTACACATGCAAATCTGCCCTTGCACCCGATTTCAGTTGTCTTATTTTCCTGATCTATATTCCTGCTCTCCAGATGGACCACCAGCTCTACACCAATGCCAGCAACAGCTTGTGTATTGTTTGTTTAAAACAAAGATGATGGATTAAATATCATATGCAATGTGAGGAAAGAGGTTAAGGCTAATACCACTGTTCTGAAATACATAATAAGCTAAGGCCACGGAGTACCCTCTAGGTGGATTCATATAAATAAAGATTTAATTTCATTTTTTAGAGTCATAGGAGGAAGCATGTATTCATCTAGAATATGGAGCCTTTCCATGGCTCCAGATTTATTCTTGTTCTAAGGCATCATTACTCTCTAAATATACAGACTTCTGTCATTGCACTGAAATGCTCATTCACCCATTGCATGCCCAGATCCAACAGTAACACTTTTGTTTGAAAATTATGCCAAAATGAGCAAACTTGAGATTATTTCACCTACATTTGAGTACTCTGCAGAATGTCTTTAATCTTCTCAAATAAATGGCAACAACAACAAAAAACGTACAATTTCAATGCATGCTAGAGAAATCAGAGTGAAGGTACCTTCCTTCCCTCTGCATTATTCTATAAAGGGGCCTACAAAGCAGTTGCCAGTAGATAAGCTATATCAGAACCAGCTCCCTACCCTGGAAGTTTTCTGCCTCAACTACTGACTCTGAGCGGCATAATTGTATTACATCTCCATTGTGAAAATGATTTAAGGAAAAAGAAGTTTAGAAGGCAGAATGAAAGGACTGAACAAGATACAAAGATAATTCCATAAAGGGATTGTGATGATAGGATATCATATAAGTAGATTATCATCAGCAGAGAAATAATGAGTAGGGTTAGGAGTCTTGTAGAGACTGGCTCTGAAAAAAACAAAAAAGCGGAAGTTCAAACTCTCTTTTTTTCATAGATGCAAGGCTATATGGACTGAACAAACAGAAATAGGGGCTCATCTGGAGAACTCAAAACACAATCCAAGTCTAGAACATCTGAAACACTGGTCTCTGGATCAAAAGTTCTATTAGGCTGCCATGTCTACCAACTAGTTAGATTGAAACTTCATTTAAGATGGAATTTGGCCCTCCCCAGTTGCACCACAATGAGAAAATATTTAAAGAAAGGTGTTTTGCAATTCCCATGTTTGAGATGAGTAATAAAATCCATAGTGCTACTAACAGTTTCTGGATGTCAGTTCAATGACCTCCATTTCATGTGTCAGGACCCAAAGGCAGAGAGACTGTATCTAATGAGACCATTAAAGCCTCATGCAAACTCTGGGATACGTACAAGTTGGCCAAAAACTTCAAAATATGACAATTTCATTGCCAAAAGCACAATCAATCCAGTTACTGCACATAACTCTTTTTCAGTTTACAGTAACTAGATTGCCATTTTCTCTTCTATGCTTTTGCTGTAGTATATTAATAGATTTAGAATCATCCAGACAAAAAGACCCCATGATACAGACCATTCCCAATGGTGATAAACAATAGTTCCAAGTATATCATGGATAAAGTCCACCCACAGTCATAGAATATACATCTTTTCTGGGACCTGGCAGCTAACATTTGGATTAAAGGAAACAAACCTATGGACCCCTATAAATACAGCATCCTATGACTCTTTGAATCTATGCCTATTTATTTGTTCTCTTGATTTTTTTTTCTTGTCATGGAAGGTAGTTCCAGTCTCCCTTTAGAATATCTTTCCACCCACTTACCATCCTACATCAAGACCACAAAGCTCAGAAGAATGCATAGTTATATAACTTTAAGAACAAAAGAAGACTGGAAAGAAGGTTCTACCCCAGGATCATCTTCTAGCATCTCTAAGGTCCAGCTCGTGAACACTTCATTTTATCAATATACTATATGTGGTACTAAAATTTTTCCCAACAGGTTATATTAAAAATTCTTCCTTCTTGGGAATTATAGGAGAATGTCAGTATATACTATTGAAAGTAAGTTGAAATGCCAATACCTACGGTCATTTTTCCTTCCTATTTCTAAGAGGAGCAGAAAAAGGCTCTTCTATTTTACATCTACTTATAGACAACAAATTCTCCATTTCATAAAGTGAACTTTATTTGTGTTGAATGTGTTCCTGCTAGTGAGGTAAAAACTGAATCCAGATGAGTAGAAAAATGTCCTCATTTTCAGTGAAAAATAATTCCAGGGTAAAAATGGAAATATGTGTACATGTGTGTGTGAGTATATAACTCTGTTGGTCAATTTCTGTTTCTTTATTCCCTAGAATTTTAATTTTGGAGGAGGAGAGACTGTATGGATTACAAGGCCCACGTTTGCATTCTGAGAATATGACTACTCATTTCTAATACAGAATCCAAAGGAGATGCTGTATGTTTTCATAGTCAAAAAGGGACATTTAAAAAAACATAGCATAGACAATCACTTGGAAAACAGCATTTCAAACAGCCCTGAGTGGGGCAGAGTTAAAGGCGATCCTCTGATCAACCTTAACTCACACTGGAATATTGAGCTATTGCACCATTTGCAGATCACAAGTCACACACTGTCCTCAGTCCTCTCCATTGAGTAACAGACAATGCAATGCTTTAAATTTGATTTCCTAATGTCCTAGAGGTCAATTTAAGTCCTTAAAGTTTGCTAATACAGTTATCATAAATTTGAGATTTTTAAAAACTGTCCCTGGTATTATGTCTAGCAGATATCACTAACAAAATTTATCACAAGGCACTAATTAGATATTGTAAAATGCAAGGCATGGTTATGTTCATTTTAAATCTGATATGGGGAGCTGCAAATTTAAAAGTAACTCTGGCCTAGAACTTCCTTGAACTCTTACCTTCACTGTTTTCATTTTCCTTAAATTTAGAATCAGCAAGTGTTTAAAAAGTGGTTTACAGAGGAATGGCTTTTGGCTTGAAATGGATTGAACTGCAAGCTGTTAATAACTTCAAAGACCCAAACTGTGGTGGGCCTAGTGTGGTACCAGGATCTCTTTCAGAGCACTTTCAAGAATGTCTTTTGAGATGGAATGCAAAATGACTACTCTGCTCTCCCCAAGGCTTCACTACAGGCTGCCCTTTTGATGGCAGCTCTGTTACTGAAAACTGTCACTGTCATGGCAGACATGAAATCAGTGGACATAAGAACAAGGAACCGACCAGAGTTTGCCTGGAATGCTTAGCCCTGTGTAGCAACAGACGATGGTTTTGATTCTAACAATATTTCCAAACAATTCTTAAATCTGGCAGACAGAAAGAATACTAATCACCTAGATAAATGTGTTTCTTCTACATTCTGGAGAGGTGCCATAAGAATATATCCAGTTTACTAAGCTTATGTGAGTGGAGTCCTGTCCCACTTGGCATTACTTATTGAATTTCATATTATTTTATTGGGATGCTGGTACAGACACTATGCAAAACTCCACAATTAAGTTAATTCCATCTTGTCATCTCATATAGTTATAAATATTACAGAACCCAACTGAAACCACCAAGTGCACACACCACACAACTTAAGCTGAAGAAATGTGATGTGTGACCGAGAAGAACTGTAGAGTGAAGGCAGAAGGAGGCCCTTCTTCTCAGGCATCAGGCTGCCTTTGGGTGGTCAGTACATCCTACAGGCAGGAAAAGAACTGTAAGACCCCTCTCTATGCATGCTTTTTCCTTAAATTTTTATTTTTAAAATCATATTCAAGTTGGCACGACACACATAAAACAAGCAGAAGTCCAAATGAGCCAATCCAAGAGCATTAAATACAGGTGTCTACTTACCAGGTACAAACCTGATACATGACTAACTGCTTTTGCTGAAAATGTATAGACCCTCAGAACTACGTATTTCCTCAAAGATGCAGCAAGCAGACTCAGAATCCGTATCTTAATGATAACCTGAAGAATAATTTTTGTCAAAACTCAAATTTCTCAGTTTCTTTAATAGGAATATGTACAAAACTTTAGCGAGAAAATATCACAAGTTACTTCAGTCACACAGATTATTTCATGAGTACCCAAACTAAAATGAACTACTCCGTGTCACAACAGCTTCTCTGATTAATGAGTTTTAAGCTAACATTTCTATACAGTGTCTCTTAATTAAAGACAAACAGCAACTTCCTCTCACTAAACACTTGTAAATTCAAGTTTACTTTCTAGAGCTCTCCTTAAAAGTATGTATGATTTGTTTTGCTGAGTGACTGAATTAGCCCATGTGATAAAGCCACTTATCATGTGGACCTGGTAACCGGGGAACGGGAAGAGCATCTGGCACAGGAAAGCCACCCAACTCCACAGTAGGATGGAGTTCAGGAAGTGGAGACACAAAAAAGTGTGTTGCTAGGAAGGAGAATATCTACATAAAGTCTAAAATCACCAGGTCATACACAAATAATTTTTTTTTAAAAGGCTTATATATACTTTTTCTTTCAACTGAAGGTCATAACAATTTGCCAGAATTAAGGCCAGAGTACTTCCCTGTTTGCATTAGAAAAGAGAAGGATCTGTGGAATTTTTGATACTGTTGACATCTTGTCAAATAATCTTGAAACTCTTTTCCTAGACCAAAGTATTTTCCTCTCAACTGGATACCTGGAGCAACTGGGTCCTCCAAATCTCTTAGGGAGGCACTATGTGCTGGGACAATGGCAAAGTGTCGACTTATGGATCCGGATTCAAATGCTCCATTCACCACACTGACTGCTGGTGGGTCCTTAATGCCAACTGCTCTTATTGCCCTGTTGTGCTGGCCTTTCCTGGGAAATGCACAGGCTTGCACACACATCCTCCTAGCTTTACACTTGATCTTCTCCCCTGTGGAAGCTGAGGGTGGGTGTGTGTTCTCATCTTTCCCTTTGAAAAGCAGGTTCTGTAGTCACTGTTCATTACTGTGTTTGCTTCCTTTAGAAACAGTGGGAGAGATTTTGCCCACTATGTACAAGGCCTTGGGTTCTATCCTTAGCACTTCAAAAAATACAAATAATGTTTTTTTAAAAGCATAACAGAGACTTTGAGGGTAGGGACCATAACACATGCATTCATCACTAAGCTCAGAATCTTATCTCCAGTAGGTATTCAATTTATGTATTTGAAAGCGTTAATACCTAAATGATAAACTACAGTCTATCAGGATGATAAACTAATCATGAATAAACAACCATTATTAGTGACATATATAATAAGCTTTTAAAATCTTCAACTTAGGTTTACCCAAAGAAGTAAGTAAAAGGAAAACACATAATTGTATCTGTACCCTACTAGTATATTTACATAAAACCTATACCAACCCATGAATTCATCTTTTTCTGTTCTTGACATTTTAACAGACTTGACAACAAAGCACCGATCAAGGCAGGGAGAAATTAGTTCCTGAACATAAGTCCTTCAACTTTCAGGAGGGACAAAATAATAGTGGGGATACCAAGTACATCCTAGATTATAACTCAGCGACTCATTACAAACACTTCTCTCTCTGGGGCTTCCTCTTTCCTCACTATGGAGGAATTAACACCTACAACCTCCATTCACATTAATGGAAAGGAGTCAACAGTTTCAGTAGAAGTCTGCTGGAGAATCAGGCCTATAAGAAAAAGTGTCCATTTATTAAGTCTATAAAGAGTTCCTTATGTAATACAAAGAGTGATGCCTCTGTTACCTGCTGAGATGAGTGTAATCAAGCTGAAGAAGGTGAAGAAGAAAGATTAAGCTAATTCTGCTACATTCACAGAAAATATACATCATAAGACTAAAAGTCTCTAAGACAAGCCACTCTCAACAAGAGACTGGCCATGATACCTAACTGTAATCTCAAAAGCAAACAGTATTTTTTAGAATTTCTTCCCACTAAAAAAGCATACTTTAAAATGGAATGTTCTAACAAAATATATTCACACATGCAAGGAATAAGGAATTTACAAGCCAACACAGGTCATTATTTAATTTTTAATTAGGTTTCACCTAACAATGGAGAACTAAGTCTTCTTTCATCTGTTTAACAAAATGCTCATTTAGAATATTCCATGGCTTAAAAAGCTTCTGAACAGATGTCTAAAATGAGAATTCAAGACTTAAGAAAATATGAAACTCACTTTACTCTGTTCTCAAGTGATCTGATAAACAAACAGCCTCACCGGCTGCAGTCACGCCTGATAATTTATTTCCAGACTCTGATGACTCTATGGCAATTCACTTTGCTGATGAAACATTCTTTATTTGGGTGGGATGCACGCAGATACCAACTTAACGAATGTCATTCTCACAAGATAATAGACCATAGAGAAGATTCGTGCCAGGCAGTACTGCATCAAAAAACCACTTTTCACCTATCAGAAGATGCCTTAACAACCGACAGTGTTTATCAAATTCACAAAACCTCCTTCCCTCTAGGCAAGGTTCCAGAGCCAACTCTTTCTTCACTAAGGTCATCTATACACGGTCTGATATCCACCATATCGTCTACATATTTGCAGTTATTGAAAGCCCTTACCTTTGCAAAGGCTCCACAGCAGCTCTGGCTGTGGCAGGGGTATACCAGGAAGTTTATTTTATTTTGTTGATTAAGGGTCTCACTTTCACTGTCTACAAAAGCTTCCTCAAATTCATAAGATAGTTCTTCTGATAACTGAAGAGCTTCACTACTCTGGGATTATTTAATGAGCTATAATTTGGGCCTTGTTTTTATTCTATTAAATGTTATCAATAACTGAAGAGTCCTAAGCTGATAAGAAAAATTAACATCTGACTTATACTCTCCTAGGAAAGGAAAGGGGCAGTCCCCAAAGAAGAAGTAGATAAGAAACCAGGCCTACACTGTAATCACTGTTAGAAAGAAGGCAGAATTAAAGGAAAAGAAAGACCCAGGTGAGCCATGGCCAACACCATCTTCTTATGTGTTCCAAAGTTTCATACTTTCAACTAATCAAGTGAATATAACATTTTAAATGTACACTTGAGCCAAATCCCAACTCTGCCAAGGGCAAATATGTCAGAAGTACCATATATGGGCCTTTCCTTCTTTGAGAAGGGTCAACTGGACAAATCTGCCCTTAAAAGTTGGTAAACTATTCATGGGTAGCCTTGCTCAGTGTCTGGCACTGGGCAAACAATGGGTGCTTGCTGAATGAATGACACATTACATACATGCACACTGTATGCTTCAAGAAGACCACGTTTCCACAACACAATGGTGCGCATCCCTGCTCACTGCCCCATCCCTGCATGTCCATGGCCAACACTCAAGGCACTGCTTTCCCCTCATCCTCTTCACAGAGTCCTTGACTTGAATCAGTACTGCTCACTTCTGGGCCTCATGGGTCCTTCATAGCCCACACAGAACAGAGCACTTAACTGTTTTGCCTCTTCCCCAGCAGAGCTATAAGCATCCAGAAAGGAAGAACAGCCTCTTGTCTCTCCCTGCCACGGTCCCATTAGTTTGTGCCATGGCTTCTTACTTCTACTGAATAACTAGGATATATTTGCAAAACATTTGCAGTAAGTCATCTCAAAAGCCAATGTACTAGAGCTCTGCACCCAGTTTCAACCTAATCATCTTAAAATATCCAAAGTGTGGTATCTGAAGTCAGGTCTTTCCAATTTGTTGAAGGTACTGTCAGAACAATAACAAGGGGGAGAGTAAGAGTCAGCCTGTCCAGCCTTATCAAAGATGAGTCATTAAAGGGGAAGGGAAGCCTCCAGTTCGCAATAAACATCAAATACTGGCAATGTAACAGTTTACAATGCTGGAAAGAGACAGAAATGTGATTTGGTTTTTGTGGGGTTTGTTGTTTCTGTTTTTGTTTTTCTTTGGTGCTTAAGCTACACTGAACTACTCCCCAGTCCAGGAACTGTGCTCTCTTCAAGTCAATCAAAAAAAAAAAAAAGGGGGGGGGGAATAATCTAGACATCGTTTTCTTTTTAAAGGAAAAATATTTTGAAAAGAAATCTAAATATATGTAATTGCTATAAAACAAAGGAATGTACACATTTTGATTTTGATTTTTTTTAAGTTGTGTCATTCAAAGTAGAAACTAGGGATAGAGTCCAAGGTTCTTGTGATTTCTTTTTAAGTTTATTTTATTTTATGCATGAGTGCACCGCCTGTAGTGCCGCACTGCTGTGCGACGCCTGCAGAGGTCAGAAGAGGGTGTCGGACCCCCTGGAACTGGAGTTATGGATGGTTGTTAGCCGCCCTGGGGGTGCTGGGACTTGAACCCATGTCCTCTGCAAGAGCAGTCAGTGAGCTCCAGCCCCTTTTGCCATTTCTTCCACTACATTTTGTTTACCATATTATTCAGGGCATAGAAAAAAAGCAACACGATTGCTCATGGTTTGTTTTTTAAGATGTATTTATTTTATGAGTATGAATATTTTGCTTACAAGATGTGTACATGCCTGGTAGTTGCAGAGAATGGAACAGAGCATTGGAACCCCTGGAACTGGAGTTACATACAATTGTGAGCTGCCATGTGGGTAATGGGAACTGAACCTGGGTGCCTGTAAGAGCAGTCAGTGCTCTTAACTGCTGAACCATCTCTCCAGCTCAAAGAAGGCTACTTTTCTAGAATTCCTACCTCCTCTTCTCTTAGTTTTCTAAGATACTGGCCATTTGAGCCTCAAGATTCAGTCATCGAAAGCACAACAAAACACACACTGGAAACCCTACACGAATGCTTGCTGCTTGGATCTTTGAACCTCTATCAAGCTCTGTCCTATGTTACCTCCATTCCAACCCAGGAGCTCATTTATTTGTAGAAACCTTGCCAATTTCCACTTCTGCACTGCACTCTGGCCTTTCCCCTGCACCTCAGTCCTCGTCTCTGCTGGTTCCCACTCCTACCCTTCCTAGCCATCTGCCTTCCAAACAGTCCTGCAATCCACAGCTTAATGTCAGCTTTATCCAACAAGCCTTCCAGACGGTCCCAGTATCACTATTGTCCTAACAAGTTATTACTCTAAAAAATTTGTTTTTGATTTATTTTTTATGTATACCATTTTTTTATGTGTACCAGTGTCTATAGCACTACTACATGTCTGTAAGTGCACCCATGTCATGCAGTGCCTGCAGAGGACAGAACAAGGTGTAGATACCCTGGAACTGGAATTTCAAATGGCTGTTAGCTGCCATGTGGGTGTGGGAATCGAACCTGGAATCCAACAGACAGTGCCCTAACCACTCATCCATCTCTCCAGCCCTAAAACAAGTTATTACTTTGTACTTACATATCCACAAGAAGAAGATACATTTCATAGAGAAAGGACTGAAGTGCACAGCTGAGGTGACACTGACCAAAGCAAGAGTGACGGCAGCTGGTACTCAGTATGAGCCTGTGAACTAATTTGTTTCAAAGACAATAGTTCATATCTCATAGGGTCAAAGTATAAAAGACATTCAAAGAAAGACTCAAATAAATAAATAAAAAGCTACATATTCTGTATACACCTAATAAACTATATATTCTAAACAAATAAATGCTTTAAGAAATCCAATCTCGTTCTGGATCTTGTCACATTTTAGGTCCACTAAAACACTGGAAATAACCATTACTTTAGTGCCAATGTACTTCAGGTTTCCTGTTTGAATACAACATCCGACTGTAACATGATTCTATTCAATACCCAAATGTGGTATCTGAGAACAAGGCCTTTGTAGTCTCTTGAAGACATTATCAGATCACATACATGAACAAGGTATGATCCTACCTCAATCCACAATTAGTAAAAAAGTTAACAAAAAATCCTCAATTCTGCAGAGTCTGACTTTCATATACACTTCACTCAGCACTAGCCATATGCAAGATATGGATATCAGATCTATAGACGAGTACAGTAGTTCCCTTAGTATGAAAGCTTGATCCACTGCAACCAAATACCCAATTTTAAATGAGTCTTTTCTTCTTTTACTTTGAGACAGGATCTTTTACAGCCCAGGCAGGCCTCAAACTTGTGATGTGGCCAAGAACAACCCTGACCTTCTCCTCCTCCTTCCACTTCCTGCATGCTGAGAACACGGGCTGGCACCACCACCATTCCTGGCTGGAAATGAGTCTTGAGGATCTTTTACTTTATTAAACCACAGTTTTAGAAACTATCTACAGTTGAGTGGCCACTAAAAAGGAAACTTTCTGGTCTGGGGGTATACCTTAGTGGGAGAGCCCATGTTTAGCATATCTGAGGCTTTGGGTTTGACCCCTAGCATGCCCTCAAAATGAAATTTTCTAGCTTTATCCTCTAGTACCAATGAGAGCCATCACATACTTATGTAACCTGAGTAAAACTGCTTTCAACATATCTTGAATCTTCAACAACAGTAGCTAAAAGACAGATACAAGGCATTGAATATACTTCCATACTCTGAAAGAGATCAGAAAACATTCAAAAATTTAATTTGTTTTTGATAACCACAGGTATACTTACAAACTCCTGCATCTGCATATAGCCCCCTCTCACACACATACACACAGAACCCTTCATCTGCTCATATACATTCACACATATAGTTCACCTACATATGTACAGTCACACACGCAGGTATACATGCATAGTCCTTCAACCATACACGGACCTGGTCATACTCACATACATAACACAGAGCCCTTCATCATAAAATCCAACATCACTACTCCATATAAATGACATTGAACCTTGATTTTTAAATCTTGTTAGCACTGATTTAGAAACCAATGTGTAAAATTTTTTCCATTTTACAAAACGTAGAGGATCTTAAAAGATAGAAAAATATATTCTTAAATAAACTGAAAGCCTGCATTTTAAAAATAACAATGCTCAATGTACTAAAGACATACCCAAGCTGCCAATTTTTAAAGCATGGTTTTTTTCTTCCAAAAAAAAAAAAAAATCTTTCTATTTTGGACAAATAGGATTAAGCTTCTTAGACAATTCCTTGTTGTTTTGACTTCAACAATTTATGCAAATGAGATGTTAATTAGTGTAATTGTAACTTAAATTATGCTTGTGTAAACCTTTCCATTGGTAGGAAAGTGTGGGAATCTACACAACTGGTATTTAAAGTAGCTGCACTAACTCACTTCTGAAAGCCCAGCATAGCAAGATCACTTTCATGTCTTTACAATTTGTTTTTATGAGGTGATAACATTTTTACAAATACCATCATTTTTGGTTTTTTATATTGTAAGTGACAGTCTGACATTTTACAACTGGCTTATTGAAAACAAGAATTGAGCACTCTAGCAGTAACGGACATTAACTGCTGAATAGAGATTCAGATGCTAATGAGGTGAGAGGGGCTCCAGAAAGTTTTGATAAATGCTACACACACTCTAACTAGCTGTGAATGTGGGTTGACAAAGAACATCTACACCAGGGTTCAATAAAATGTAACCCTTTAAATTAATCATACTGGCAGTATTTAATAGAATGCACAACAATCTCCTTTTCTGTTGGCTATAAAGCTGGAGAATGCGAGGTCTTCACAAATGAATGTTCCCACATTCCCACTCCACACTGCGACTTTCATTTGAACGTCTACAGCTGTTTCAAAAGTACTTACTGTAAATAGCAATGTATAAGCAGATTTTGGGTCTGACTCTTTCACAACATGGACTGTAATCTTTTTCTTCTTTTTTATACCTAAATTCAAATAAAAACTCCTGAGTCAGAAGAAACATCAACATCTGAGTGTTGGGCACACAGTAGGTTCTCAATGACGAGTTATTGTCATAGAAAATATCTGGCAACTTACAAAGGGAAAAAAAAAAACAAAAAACATCTGCTTGCACAGAAAAAAATCAGGAAGTAAGGCTAGTACTCAGTCTTCAAATCTGAGAAGTTAAAGGGGATCTTTGTTCTTCGAGGGCTGGGGGAAAACCACCTTAAAGCTTGTGTGAAGAAATCTTCTTAAATCAAAGGAAAATAGTTACGTCCTGTTCAGGGAAGCAGACTGAGGAGTCTCACACATGTCCTGACATCACTTCTGAGGGTCATGCTCATCAAACTCTTCTGCTGGCTGAAAACTTATAGATAAGGGAATCACCCTTACATTTCTGAGCAAAGGCAGAACACTAACGTGTTATTTCTTCTTTAAGTGACAATCCCTAATATCCTTTTTGGGTTTTGCCAATTTTAATCTTGGCAGGAAGTGGAAATCTGTGCACTCAGCAACACTGCAAGCTTGCTGTCTGTCAAATCCATGCCTCAGCCAGTGCCTGAGTTGAGTTCCTCTCCTTTCACTGTGGTAAGGAACTTATCAGTCTGACATACAAAGCCTTTAAAAGCAGCTATTTATGACAACATGTAGACTCACATACCACCTAAATTTCACTTCTATAACTCCTATAATTATTATAAATCCCCCCAATTATATATGAAGATTGTAGTTACAGTTTCTAGAATGCTTTAAAAAAAAAAAAAAACAAAGAATAATTAATGACTCAAACAACTTTAGGCTAAGACAGCTAAATTTCTAAAGCATAAATTTGTCTACTGGTGCAAATTATATACAATTTTGCCAATATATTTGCCTGCAGAAACTGCATATATTTTAAATTTAACCAAAATAATGTCCACATGAACTACACATTTCCAAGTGAACAGACAATGAGTTCTCAATAGATTATATTAAAATGACATCTTTACCTGACTTTTTAAGATTAAAAATTTTCACTTAAAAAAAAACAAGACGTGAACTAGGAGAGAAATGTGTGCTATGGTTTAGAAATGGCCATTTAGCCAAATTGCATACCTGTGCTGAGTCAGCACAGGCAGAGTCATCTCACTGCACTGGTCTAATGGATGGCAATTGAATTTAATTAACAAAACTCCTTTGACTTAGCTTCATACTGTGCTGAATGTAATGGAATCCTCTCCCCTGGTTGGTCTCTATCTTGCTCTCTCTCTCTCTTTCAACTAAAGAATGTCCTTAACTGCCATCCGCTTTGAGAACATTAAAGGCTATACACTACACCTAAAAGATAAAATACAGCCATCTCCCTTCCCATGACTTAAATTTAGTTACTAAATTATATAACATAAAATAATTAAAAAGATACTTTGATAGTGATACACAGTATAGATTCAATTACCACAATGTCTCCATTAAAGGTACTTTTATAGCATGAATAAAATGCAAATCCCCTTTGTGGATCAATACCAGAACATAATTCTATTCTGCCTCCTAAGAAAGAAGGCTAACCATTATAAATCATCTTCATATGAAAATGGTAAAAAGGTACTCCTTTTAAAGAGCTTTACTAATTCCAACACATTAACATGATATTTATTGTAGTAGTCCCATTTTAATAAGAACTGCCCCAGCAATATTTGATGTACCTAAAAACAGAAAACTTATTTGTTATTATTTTCATATTTATTTAAATGTCCGACACTAAATTCAGAGAGATGTTTCACTTAATTAAATAATCTCTTCTTCTAAAAAATTAAGAACAAACACAAAAAAGATTCCTCTGGGATTCTTAGTAAATATTATCACCCTGCCTACATTTTGCCTGGCTGGGCACTCTGACATAAGTTCCCATGATTGATTATTGTGGTATCTCTGAATCTCTTGACTTTGAACCATAACCTTTTCTGTGAACAATGACAGTTGGGACCTACCATTTGCCATCTGTAGAGATGGAGGGGAAAGGAACTTCTTGTACATTAATCAACCAATTAAGAACAGACTTAAACAAAACACTAAGCATAATAAACCCCTGACTGCTTAATCGCTCTCTACTTTTAATAGTTGCCTTCCTGCAGTCTGCTCACAAGATTAGGAGTCATCTATTCAAGTCTTAACAAAAACTGCATGTGAGAGTAGGAAAAAGTAGACATATCCAAACCAGACATTTTAAGTTGTGAAAAATGATCTCTGTATTTCAAATCAAAACTTGAAAGAATGAAGCCTGCAAGATGGCTCAGTGAGTAAAGGCGTTTGCGTCCAAACCTGATGACCTGAGATCGTTCTCTAGGACCCATATGGTAGAAGAAGGAAACCAACTCCCACAAGTTGTCCTTTGACCTCCACATGTGCGCCCACACACATACACTGGCACACATAGCTACTGAAATACATTTAATTATTTTTAAGTTTAAAACTTGAGATACTGACATAAACAGGGAATCAAAAAACCTCAAGTCAATGCACCTCTTTTCATAGACTACAGAAATGATTTGACCATGTCAAATGAGGCATTAATAAGTGCAAAGTACATTCCCTTGACAAAAGTATTTGATAGGGGAATAAAAAGTTTCATTTCTGGTGGCACAGATTCTTTGAAAAGTGGAGGTCAAGGGCTGGAGAGATGGCTCAGTGGCTCAGAGTACCGGCTGCTCTTGCGGAAAACCTGGTTCGATTCCCAGGACCCACAAGGAAGCTAACAACCATCCTTAACTCCAGTTCCAGGGGATCCAATGCACTCTTCTGACCTCCTCAAGCCCTGCACAACACAGGTGCACTTACAGGCAATACACTAGTACACATAAAATAAAAATAGAAATATTTTTTAAGATAAATAAAAGCGGAGGTGAGACAAAAAAGAGGTGAGGTCTTAACCTTTTTCTGACTAAAATATTATCAAGAAAAGTTATATTGAAATGGTAAAGTTACTCGTGGTTAAAACATAAATAGTATATTGGGACTGGAAAGATGGTTCATCAGGTAAGAGCACTGGCTGCTCCTACAGAGAACTTGGCTTTGGCTCCCAGCACCCACATGGTGGCCAAAAGCCATCTCTAACTCCCATTTCCAGGGTATCTAATGCTTCCTGTGGCCTCTGTGGGCACTGAAGACACATGGTGCAGTTATATACATGCAGCAGAACACTCATACACATTGAATAAATGTAAATATTAAAAACTGTATATATGTAAATAATACATCAGGGAAAAGAGTCAAAGGTGCACACGTTCACAGGTGGACACCTCAGTCCTGAACAGGAGGCTCTGCTTAGCACACACAGTCAAGGACATAAAGAGAAATACAAAATCTGAGACACTAGACAGAGAAGCATCACTGTCAAATGTAATGCAGTTATCTACACAGAAGACATAAAAGAATGTACCAGCAAGATACTGGCTAAGATGGGTCAGTACAGTTGAGCAGCATACAAAGTTTAAATGCATTTCCACACCAGAAAACAATACTGAAAATGCAGTTGACAACAGTGCTCCAGGCCTGGATAAAAAAATAATTCGATGTAATCATACAAGATCAAAATAAGAGAGAGACAGATTGTATTTATAGATAATAAGATTTGCTAGTTACACATCTGTCAGTTTCCCCATCTGAAGATTCAACAGACTTCAAAACAAAGTCCCAATAGGGAGGGTCTCTCATGAAACTTGACCAAACGATCCCATCATGTCTAGAACCATGAGGGATGGAAGTTAATGAAAATTACTTCTGAAAAACAGAAATGTGAACTTGTTTAGCCAGATGTCCAGAGTTGCTGGCACGGCTTAGAAACCGAAACACTGTGGGTGGGGGTGGGGGTGGGGGGACAAAACTGACTAATTATCAGGACAGAACAGAGAATTTGAACACATATCCACATGAAAACTACAAATGGCAACAGTGCATTGAAGGGCATTTGAGGAACAGAAAAAAAAAAAAAAACCTCTTGATAATGAGTTCAACTAAAAACTGTTCATTCTTACAGAAAAATGAATCCACCTCTAGCTCACACCATATAGAAAAATAAAAGCTAGGTCCAGACAGTAACCGTGAAAGAGTCCTAAGTTTACTACATTAAAATTGTGATATTTAGTTCATCAAACGAAACCTGAAGAAAATAAAAAGACAATGCACAAACTCACAAACCATGACAAGATATGTGCAAACTTATAACTGCCTAAGGACTAACATCCAGGATCTGCTAAGAACTCTTGCACACCAACAAGGAAAAGATGAATAGCAAACTAGAAAATAAATTGATAGAAGGTTAAAAGCCTTATTTCACAAAAGAGGAAAGTCAGTTGCTCACACAGAGACAAAATGACACTTAATCTCTTCATTAACCAAGTTAGAAATGCAAGTTAGGACACAGCAGAATATTTCTCAGTCTCCAGTTTGGCAAAAAGTAAAATGTGGCAATGGTAAATATTAGAAAAAATGTGGAGATCCGCAGAAACCTCGGTGCCCTGTTAGCACTAGAGGAGAGTATGTACAGCTCGATTAAAAATAACAGCACACTCTTCTTTTAAAACTTCACATTTTCCAGGCATGGTGGTGTATGCCTTTAATCTCAGCACTTAGAAGTAGAGGCAGGCAGATCTCTGTGAGATGGAGGCCAGCCTGGTCTACATTTCAAGTTCCAGGCCAACCAGAGCTACAAGGAGGCCCTGTCTCAAACATAAATAAATAAACACAGGAAAATAAAAACTCACATAATATAAATAAAGCTAGCAATTGTGGGTAAAATGTTTATTAATGTTACATGTTCATAAATGTAGGCTTGTAGAGACACATTTATTTTATACTGTGAATTTAGTGTTTCACTAAATATTAGATAATTGACTATATGAAATATTCATCTTTTGCCTTATAGAATCTGCAAACTGACAATTCCCCAACTGCTGCTGGATAAGTTTCTGCTGTATTTTTAATTTTTAGAATACTTGGTTTCACACATCATTGTAAGAGTGGTATAGCAATTCAAATTCAATTGTTTTATAAATAATTTCCGAGTCCAATAATTAGAATCTTTTTTTTCTGTAAAGCATCCTGTAAATAAATAAATAAATTTTATTTGTTTATTTATTTATACATACATATATACAGACAGGGCCAAATATTCTGTCTTGTCACTCCTCAACTCCTGCAGAAGCCAGAGCTAATATTTACATTAAAAGTGCTGTCTGTGTTCCAATAAATCTTTCTTAATAAAAATAAATCTATAAATCTTAACATTTACGCATTTGGCAATTCTACTAGGTATGCTAAGCATGTACCCTACAGAAATGCTTGCATGCAAACTCAGCATATGCTAGCAGTAAGATATTAGAAACAATTTATAATTTCATCATATAATGGACTATTATACAACAAGAGACAATAACAAATTATAGCATATGCAATAACACCAAAAATACAATTTTGAGAAATAAAAAGCAACTTGGTGTGGTATGATGTGGTCTGTATATGTATGAGTGTATACTTTTTAATAAAACTTTAAAACAAGAAAAATTAAATATGTGGTGAAACATTATTTTAGAGCAGGGCAATTTACAAATACAGAATTGAGAACAACAGGTGAACTTTTCAGAGTAATGAGACAGGAGAACACACAAGTGAACCAAGTGGTTCCTATCTTAGGTGAGGGGCAGGCCACAGGCCTTCAGTATGTTATAACTTACACACATTTCAACATTAAAAGTAAATTTAAAAGAAATAAAATCAGTAATGCTTATTAAAATGAAAAGAATTTTCATAGTTTAGACCAAGAACTTTCCAGAAACAGCCTTGAAAAGGCTTACTTCAAGAAATATGTTGAGATTCAGATATCTATTTTGAATGTTTTAAATAACTCTATCCTTTTATTCCTCAAAGGGCTACATGAATAGTCAAATTAGAAAAACAAATCCTCATTCTTTTCTACTTGACTGACATGGAGGATTTATATTTCAAATCTAATCATAATTGCCCATGCAAATGAGGGTGGGAAGATGTAGGAGCTAACTCCAGTAAGTCCATGATAATTCATCCAACCTCTACATACTCCATTTCATGTCCTGATTGATCAGTTCAAGATAAACTTTTATTCTTGAGAAGGTGCTAAGAGAGATGAGTAAAGATTGTGGTAATAAGTTTGACAGAATATATGTACTTATTAAATACTTCTTTATATTTATGTATATACACATAAACTAAATTATACATACTATATCTTCTTACATGATATATGTATGTGTGTATACATATATGAAGAAATGAACAAAGATTTTTGTGGTCTAGCAGAGCTAGAGTTCGAACCTGAGTTCAAAGCATTCCTCTTGTGATGGCATTCAATGTCTAGCCATAAGCCTGTTCCTATACACTCCTCAGAAGGCTGAGACAGTGGGATCCCTTTTTGTCCAGGATTTTCAGGCCTGCCTGGGGAACACAGAGATCTCATCTCAAAGAAAAACAATCTAGTTATAGAAGTGAGATTCTATAAATACCTTTTAAAAATTTAAGAAATGGAACACGAATGGTATGTGGTAGTCAAACATGGATCTGACTGAAATGGAGTACTCCCTACATCATCAAAAACCCAGTCAGAATACAGCACACCAGGCTTTGTACGAACATAGGGATATAGTTCCCTTTAAAAAGGTGTACATTTACCAAAAGTCATTCATTGAGAAATTGAAATGACATGGCTTGTCCATCCCCACTTGGTCAGAATGAAGAGGGTCACATTCTCTCAGATCCAAAACACAGTTAGAATAAAGGAATAAGGACACAAGTTAGAATTCCACTGATAAGCAGGGCAGAGGCTGGAAGACGATTACTCTCCACCCTTCAATTTCCTTCTACCTCACCTTAACATTCTCTCTAAAACACATTAATTTTCATATGCTAACTTTCCATTTCTCATTATTTTGAGGCTCTTTTTAAATAAGCGCTTTGTCAAAATGCTTCCATTATCCCTGCTGAAACCAGCAGAAGCTTTCAAATATGAAAGCAGGGGCAGACAGAAAGGCTTTATGGGGAGTGCGTGGTGGGATGGTTTTGATAATGAATATGCCTAGAGAAATAAAATCATGAACGCTGTAAGTGTTGGGGGAAGAAACTCTTATCTTGGGTTGGGTTCTGTTTCCCTTCCAGAATGGGGTAGTATTACCTACAATCAACAGGTCTCCAATTAAACAAAGAAGATTCACATATACCCCTGCATTTTGGAGCTAATGAAATTGTTCTAACAGTTTTAATGAGAGTATAGCATTAGATTTCAGAAAGTGAAACTTAAGAATTCAGCCCTATATAATTGGGCCCAACTGGCCCTTGATTGCAATCTTTAGCTTCTGTCCTGTTGCCTATGGCCTCTCCCAACTTAGAAGAAGCAATCTAACCATCCTCAAATATACTCCATTGAATGAGACAACACACAAACCTATAAATGCTCACTAGAGATCAGGAATGACTGACATGTCCTTCCCCGTTGACCAAGACAGTACATGATTCAAAACCAACAAAAAATGTTGACTGCTTGCCCTGATGGGGGGGGCACTTCATTTTTAATAAAACTGCATTCTGAAAATCCCATAACACGAAGTCTCTATTTGCAAGTGTAAGTACCTGGCACACTGTGGGTGGCTGAGCAGCAGCTGTAGTCAGTAGGGGCTTTTATCACGTGGCTCCGCCCTGTACACAGCATCATTTTGAGGTTAAACAGTTCAAATGAAAGTCAAGACCAAGAGCTTAGAAGGAAAAATAAATAGCCTGAATTATTTTCTATAAAGAGGTCTACCCTTTAAATTCTGAAGTACAACTTTTCACATGTCAATAACTCCTTTGGGTTAATACGAAACTAGATTTGGGTAAAGAAACAGAAATCACTTTCTATGACAGAGGAGGGAAAACCATTCTTAGCCAAGACAATTAGGCTTAATCTCAGTCCTGAGCTAAATACCAAAAATATAAAAAGAAATAATATCAAAATATAAATATACAATATAAATATAAAAATCTATTTTCTCCATTTTTTCTTATAGTACTTAGAATCAATCATGGAACCCTATGTGTGTGAGGCAAGAACTACCCCAACTGAGCAACTTCCAGTCCTTGTTTCCTGCTTTTTAAAGTCCTACTATATACTTCTCAAATTCTTAATTTTGCTCAACTCAGATTCTTCTCATCACCAGCTAAACAAAGGTGCTAGGGCACACATCCTAAAGTTCAACGCTATCCTATACCTGATGTACCCTGTGTATCCTAATCAACAAACCTCTCCCTGCGCAGAAAGAAAGCACAGTCCAATCAGGAAGAAGAAAACAGTTTTATCCTGATATAGGATGTAACAGAAGGGAACTAAGAGTGCTGACCGCTCACAGTTGCACAGAGAAGAATCCTTAGCTCAAGCTAAGATATAAAGAAGCTTTCTTTAAAAGAAACTGTGAGACACCTAGGTCTTCAAGAGTAAGATTAGCCAAGCACAGTTAAGTTGGAGCATTCTAAGCACAGGGGCAATACGCAGCAAGAGATAAAAATATGCGTACATACGTTACAAGAGAAAATACACTAATAGAAGTAGTTGGTAGAAGCTCCCAGTGGCCAGGCAGGAAGACAGGGGAGCCCTGTGCGGTCCATACATATTTAGTTCTATTTTCCCACATGCCCTCTCTTATTTCAAGGAGTACTGGGTTCAACAGTTAACTCAATGGTTAAGGTCATATCTCTACCTTACTCAGTTCACACTGGTCTAAATCCAATTACCAGTATTTAAATATTGTATCTATTATTCTGGTTACAAAAAAGACTACACAGTAACCCCAGCAGGCTAAAGCGGCCTTGTCAGATGCCCAAGTCACTCCTGAACACCGAATTCCTTAGGTCCTGCTAGCCAACCTCAGGCTCCTACCTCTGAAAGTTCAAAGAATCAAAGATCTGTTGGTTACTGAAATATCATTCTGGTGGGACTATGAAGATGGCAATTAATTCATATTTTAAAGACACGGTATTGAACTGAGTTTTTTTTTTTAAAGAGAGTATTCTGAAACAAATTCCTTCTAAATAAAGAATATAAAAACAGAAATGGGTGTTAGTGACATTAAATACACACAGTGCATTAGGGAAGGCCATCCAGTTCTATTGGTACTACATGAAGAAATTGGGACAAAAGAGAGTAAAACTGTAAAAATACTATTCAGAATTACAACAAAGCACGGAAAGAGGGAGAGGGTCAGATTCTAAAGATTAGCAGCAAATATAGAGAGATGTTCAACTTTTTAAACCTTCCTTATTTGGAAATAAGACACTCTTAAGTAAAGGAAATGCCAAATATTGCTAAAATCATCAGGTACCCGCTGGCATTTGTACACAGGTGGGTTATCTAATCTGAAGGCGAAGTGCTTTTCTTTTCCCCGAGGACGTGAACTGCTAACATCCCAGAGACTGTATCAAGCTTGCTTCACTTCTGTTACTGACTATTAAACAAAGAAATGTGTCTTGAGTTTCATGATGTCCCACATGTTTCTGTGACTAATCCCCAGCCATTTTTATTTACAGGGCTCAGAACAAGTTTCTATGACAATCCCATGCCATTTTTTAAATGTTACACACACATTTTCTGGGTTTTTTTTTTTTTTAAACTAATTATAGAACAAGTCATTTGTTCTATGCTTTATACAAAGAGAAACACACACACCAATGGTGCTAGACAGATTCCACTTTCAGGGTAAATGACAGACAGACAGAACAGAGAGCAACAAGAATGACAAAATCCAATATATTCGACTTGGACCACTGGATTTTTGTTGGGGTTTGTATTGTTGTTGTTATTTCATCTATGAGACCTGCCAGAGTTCTGTTTCCTATTACTGCACACTCCCACTTTCCCAAAGACCCTCACAGCCACCATTAACACACCAACACACACATGCACATGCACACACACTCACACAAGTCACACTACAGTACATTAATACCCCAGCACACACATAGACACACTATCCATGAATGCTTTCTGCCCAAATGCAGTGTGTATCGCCTTCCTTAAGTGAGAAGCAAAGAAGCAGAGCTGCTCCAGACCTCTGACAACTTAAAATCCACTTCAGCACAGAAGTCTCCCATTGCTAACTTTCTTAAAAGGGAATAAAACAGGGCCTGTAGGTGGCTGTGCCACTGAAATTGGCTGAGTTTTAGGAACCACTACCAACTGCCAAATGAACTCCCTGCAGCCTGCTCTCCAAGGCCCTCCTTTCCTTTCTGTTTTCCACTCTTGTGCTCATGATGTTTAGTTTTCCTGTAACTCTATTTGTTTCATAGTACAGCATTACTAGAAGGATGTCTTAAAAAAGAAATGGAAATTTTCTGTGCCTTACCAGCTTTCTTTAAGAGAAAGCAAGCCAGAGTGGTGAGCTACCAAGTAAGAGAAAATGCCTGAACCATTTCTGTATCTAAATTTTCTGAACTCTGACATAGATATTTCTGATTTTAAAAAGTCTTGGACATGGAACAGAGATAAAGTCAAATGGTACAATTCCTCCTATGTACCAGTTATCTTATTTAAAAAGCAATGTGGGGGGTGGTGAGATAGCTCAGTAGGTAAAGGAGCTTGCTGTGCAAACCTGATGACCTGAGTTCCAGCCATAAAACCCATGTAAAGGTAGAAAGAGAGAACTGAGTCCATAAAATTGTCTTGTGACCTACACGCCCCCACACACATATGCAGTGGCACACACCCCCTACCACACATATCATCACATCATTATCTTCATACACACACACACACACATGAAAATAATAAAAATTAAAAAGTAAAAAAAGCAATGTAAACAGTTCTACAAATGTTTGAGTCTTCACACCCCGTTCATTAGAAGGAGCCTAATGTTCAAGAATCAAAAACTTTAAGAATCTTAATTTCTGAGGAAAGTATATGTAACATAGGCTAACGTATTTGTCGCATGCTATGTTTGGGGGGTTTTGCATCCAAGAGCCTAGCACTGAGCAGCAGTAAGAAGTGAGAACGTGCCAGTGCCACGGTCGACTCTTCTCAGGAGATGCAGCCAAATAGGCCTCACGGGCCAAGAGCAGCCAGGGCTTCCACCCTACGCAGCTGCTGTGGATCCACGCAGCATCTTCCCCGGAGAGCAATGGGGAGCTGTGGACTTAAGACTCCTTAGCTATGAAATGAAGGTCTTGGGCCTCTCAATTGTCTCCAAGGTAAGAAGTCAAATTTAATAACAAAACAAATAAAACTCAAGTTTCTCACTACTTTTTGAAACTTTGGGGGAAAAAAAATGCCTTTCAGGATTATTGTGCAGCTCCAGAGAACATGTTTCACTACCATAAATTCAGAAGCAGGGCTTAAAGTCTGATGTGTTGGGGGACACTTTGCCACGGAAGAGTAGGCAAGCCTGCTAAGCACCCTGCCTGCACCAAGTTCCTCAACCTGCTTTCCACTCTATACAGGTAATTACAAAAGCCTCCATGACCCAAAAGTTAAGCTTTATGTGAAGAGCAAGTAAGAGAATACAGAAGAAAAAACTAGTTAAATATTGCATTTTAGGAGCACAAGCCTGGAATCTAGAGATCTGGATTAAATGTTATTTCCTGATAGTCTGACTAACTGGGCTACTAGCGCTCTCTGACCCTGTTTCTGACAAGCGCAGTCACCCACACGTCTTTGGCACATCTACTCCCCACCTCACAACACGAGTAATCCTTCCAAACTTGGAGAAGTCAAAAGAAGACAAAAAAAAAAAAGGCAAACAATCTCACATAAAATCAAAGAAATCTGTATCTGCAATTTACAAAACTCCTCAAAACTATGGCACCCCAAGGCACAAAGCGCTCAGGCTGCCCCTTGTTTGAGTCTCTGGTGGAATGCTCTGTTGTTGCAAAGCAGAATGAACTGCTAAAACAGCTGTGCTCACTTTGAAACGAGGGGACTTCATGAAAGTAAAGAGCTGAAAATGGAACCGGTGCTCCTGTCCACTCCAGCCCTGCTCTAGCCTCCAGCCCGCCCTCCAAGCCCACTCTCTTCTGACAGGGTTTCCCTTATCCGTCACCTCCACCCTGTCATCTCCCAGGCTCAACAGCAAACGAAGGGAGAGCAAGGCATAATCAGTCTTTACATAGCAAAACCGAAAATGTCTCTCTTTGAAGAATTACAAAGCTTTTTGTCTGAAACCTTTGACCTTTCTAGAGAAATCAGTCACTGTAGTTTAGAAATGTAGGTGGTAAAAGTACAAAGGATTACATTTATCCATTTTGCATGTTTGTCGTCTTTTCTGAGATGAGGACAAATATCTTCAGAACAGTTACTTCTTTAACTCTTAACATTTTAGCCTGACACATCCTCATAAACACACACACCCAAACATGCATGAACACACACACACACACACACATATATCCTAGGCTCAGTATGATGGCACATTTAAAACTTATTATCCTCATTGTATTTCACTGAAATCAAGAAATAATTTCTGAAACATTAAAAAATAATTAAAAGCTTTTTAAGGCACTGTAGTTATTTTAAAATTATTATTATTGTATGTGTTTTGTGACCATGATATGAGGGCACGTGTGTTATGGCGCATGTGTAGTCAGAGGACAACTTTGTTGAGCTGGTTCTCTCTTTCCAGCTTCCTGTGTGTTCCAGGGACTGAACTCAGTCACCAGACTTTGTGCAACAAGTACCTTTACCCACTGAGCCATCTCATTGGCCCAAAGTGCTACAGCTATTGATTGAGCATGGAGAGGGGAACAATTTCCAAATGTACATTAAACATAATTTTTAATAAAAGTCTCTGTCATTTACAGAGAGGTCAAACAATAAAAGCACTGCTCTGCCTTTCCCTGGCAAGAACACACAGCAGAGCTGCCCTGCTGTGCAGCATCATCACACAGACTCCTTTGTCAGACGTTACTGGAAACCACATTCCAAAAGAAGAACCTTCACCATTTACAAGAAGGGAGGGGTGGCCAAGTAAATGAATCCATCAGCAACTTCAGAAACTTACTGATATTATAGGATATATACCACGCAGAACAGTCACAGATCTCTAAAGACAGAAACATTTCTCATGCAAACAAGCTTTGACCATTCTTATCTGGAATCCTTGCTTCATTACATCAGTTTCCAACAACTTAATATTGGAAACACAGTCTCAGGCAAACCATTTTCCATGAACAACATTTGAAACACATAGTATTAATAATGAAATGCATACAGCACAAAAATATCAAGTTCTACTGTTAATGTGCTGTTGTAACCAAGTCCCCCTCCTCCCCGGTACTATACAGGTTCACATGCAGAGAGATCATACCTCAGTTACTTACTCTATAGTAATATAGTAAACTATCCGAGCATCACCATCCCACCTCCATTCAGAATGCTTAAAAATGGCCCGGAGAAGGGCCTGATGTCACTCCAGCCGTGGAGTCTGCCTGTCTATGGCCCTCGTTTAACTTGATTCCTGCAGTCAACATTTTCACAAGAGTTGGTGAGAGTTTGTTAGCCTAAGGCCTTGTAATGTCAGCAGCTTTGAAAGTCAATGGAATATTTGAAAGTGACATTGAAGGGATCCTGTAAGTACAATAATCATTTTATACAGGAGCTTAAAATTAAACAACTAATCCCTTTAAGATTAAAATACATCACATTGCGAATGTTTCCAGCAAGGGAAGGACAGAGGAGAATAATCAACACAGAAGAGATGGCTTCAGTTTTCTAATATTAAGAAACATGTCTCTGATCTTAAAAGAGAATACTGGTAGTACAACTCTACAGTTCCTATTACTCATTGACAAATACCTTTCCCTACCAAAACTTACCACCCAGATCAAGCTATGTGACTCACTATAGATATCTTCTCCTTTAGTATGAATGCAATGCACTACCAAGTCATGGGCTGGCAAAGCTGTAAAAAGATCAAGTCACTCAGATCACAGCAACAAGAACAGCAGCCTGACGATGGGAGACACCACAGAGCCCCCTACCCTCTTTCTAGCTCCAGCTCTTGCACCCATTTTTTTTGGAAGAGGATCTCATTTTGTAACCCAGACTGGGTTTGAACCCATGGCAATCCTCCTGCATCAACCTCTTGAGTGTCAAAATAAGAGTCATCATACTCAGTTTACTATTCGTTTTTTTAAATGTTTTAATTTCCCTTCATCTTCTTAACATATAGAACATATCAAAAGTAGCCATGAAAAAAGTAATATTTCATTCAAGTTGGGCATAGTGGCACGTGGCTTTAATCCCAGCACTTGGGAAGCAGAAACAGGCAGAATTCTATGAGTTCAAGGCTAGCCAGGGCTAAATAGTGAGACTTTATCTCAAAATAAAGCTGTATCTCTATTTTACTCAATTTAAGTTCAATTGAGCAGCTGATTTTTAAATACCAGTTAGAAGAATGAAAATATATAATGAACTTATATAGTATAAATTGAATTTGTGGAACATTTTTTTCTATTTGTTCTCATAAAATTCATATTGAGTAAGGCTTTTCATTTTTGCGCTGAAATCATCAAAAACTCATCTTGTTTAAGTTTCAAGAATTAAAATAAGGTAGTCATTTAAGGGCATTAAAAATGCTTCTATTTTCTTTGCTTTTTAAAAAAATTTAAACTAATAAAATCCCACTTTTTAGCATTATTTTTGCTTTCTTTTATAAAACTGACAAAAGGTCAAAGAATCTTCCCAGATCAAAGTAAATTTAAAATTTCTAAATCAAAAATTAAAAAAATTCTTGCGCATATTTAAATATGCTAAAATCTGCATGGTGAAATATTACATGAAATTCATATTTTTAAATTGCTTTAATCTCAATATCATCCCAAAGTATCTAGAACCCATTAATCTAACTTTATCTTTAAAAAAAAAAAAATCAAACCTGTTTCATAATGTATCTCCTCACTTCACTATTCTGAAAACAAGAAAGAACAAGTCATTCCAGATTATTTTGAACCTAACACTGACAGGAATAAGAACATTTTTCTCTCTCTCCTAATCAAGTGCAGCCTGGTTATGTGGCTAGGGTCTGAACTCAACAAGGAAAATATCTCCGTAGGAATGGTTTGGATTTTAGTTCCTCTTTGGTTCTAGGTAGGTGTGTGACACCATTTAAACAGTGTCAGGGATACGAAGACACAAGATATAAAGACAGATCTAAAATGAGTTTGGACACTTTTAAAAGCAAAAGGTCTGGCATCAGAAGACCTCTTTGAGTCTTGTTCTTTGTGAGTAAGGTGGCTGTGGTCGTTCTTCTCATTTGTTCAAAGCAGAGTTCACTATTTACAATACTGATGAGAAAGCGTTAAAAAAGGAAAAGGAGGAGGAAGGGAAGGGAAAGAAAAGAAAAGGAAATCAAGTGTATGGACTGGCCCTGAGAGAGAATGTTTGCCTAGCAGTGTGGGATCCCCCGTGCTAGAAAAATAAAACAAAAAAGAACACTACAAACAGTCCAGTGCCCATCAGAACAGACACTCAAAGTTATTTCCCTTCCTTCTCTCTCCTGGTCTGTGCTCTCCGTTGATGTATAGAAAAGTGACCACCAGGTTAAGTGCTTGAAAGACATGAAGAGAAGTCACAGACAGTAAATTTAAATTTTAAAGTCACAGACTTTAGAGCTATTCCACCTCAGTGCCTGGTCATTATGACCATCAACTCATTCCTGAGTTAGTCACATGTTACATCGCAAAGACCAAGACTTGCCAAGGTTCATGGCACAGATGACTTCTTTCTCTGGCTTTATCTTATGTAGCTTGTTTTGCAAACAGAACAGCAACCATATTCTGTGTTGTAGAGCTGCTGCATTCATCATTTGCTGGACTTATCATCTCTTTGCCTCCTAAGCCATGTTTATTTAACCAGAACAGTAACGGGAGGACTAATTCCATTAGATAAAATATGCTTTTACACTGTGCAGTTACCATAACAAAAAATGAACAAGTGTTTTCTAAGATTTTGGGAAAACAAAGAAAAAAGTCATTTCTGTTTAAGTAGCAGCTAGAAAATTCTGGTAAGCTCAGGGATACCAGAGGCCAGATCAGTAACATGTATGCTACCATTACATCGGAGAGTCTGAAAGTGGACAACACCGTGAACACTGCAAAACAGAGACCAGACGCTCCTCCATAGCACCTTTGCCAAGTTATGTGCACCCCAGAGTCACTAACTGGACGCCTAAGCTCTGAAAGAAGTCTTTGTAAAGCTTTTCTTTCTAAAAATTTGAATAGAACCTCCTGAAGCCCCAAGTAGCATCTTTGTCTCAAACAAATTATGCAAAAACAGAGGGAATATGCATTATAAAATTCTCCACTTGATATCCCCCTGCCTGAGATCCTTTCACAGCCATTGCTTAGGCCAAAACACTTTCAGAGCATCTCCATTTGCAATTAGGTTCACGGTTTTATGTTTCTCTTAACAAAGCATGCCCGTTCATTCATTCTTTTCCTGCTCCACCTGACTCCTTCCTCTTCTCCTCACCCCACAAAGATTTACAATTTATAACATTTTTAGAAGCAAGCTCTCTACCTTTACCATAAAGAAATTACTAACAGGGTGGCACCCCTGCGGAACTCAATCTGCACTTTTCTCCGCTGCTTTAATCCTCCAAATAGTTCTAAATAATCTATACTGACATTTAGGAGCAATTAGGTTTGTCACTGCATCTGTGTAAGACTTTAAAAGCCGATGAGCTGCATCCTCTAGAAGTAGCTCGAGGCCCTAACCAAGTGAAAGCTCCAGTCCTACTGTGTACAACACTGACCACAACAAAAGCTGTGGTTTCTCCCACACTAGCCTTAAATAGGTTTAAATTAATGCTATTCATCACTGCATGGAAAGGAAGACAGGCAAGCCATGCCACTAACATTGGGAAATTTTCTAACCAACACAGTCAAACCTCTTAGCCATAAATGAACTGACCCTCATTCCACAGTTTCCTCCAGAGCAACTTTTGCTCTGTGTTCCTGCACATGCTCTGCCTTTGAACTTCCAGCTTTTTCACTATATTCTGAGCAAAGGATTTTGTTACTACATTCAAGGCAAAGGATATTGTTACTATCCTCAAGTTACGAAGAACACACTCAAGGCTATAAAAGCCATATCTAAGCTTAAAGTGTGCTGGTGGCTAGTACTATTTTTACAGAATTAAAAGGTACATAAAACATTTCTATAAATTATGTACCTATACCAGCAATTTACAGTATATCAATCAGCCACAAAATCTACTGTAAATTTGGCTTAAGGTTAGGGTTAGGATTTGAGATACTGATGAATAATACGTCTCTCACAATCTAAAAAATCATCACATATTAGTCTTATCCATTCTTTTTCCAGACACACTTTATCAGCACAGGAACTATGTGTATAATTCTGCTGGGGAGTTTCTGAGATCCCCCAAAAGTTTAATTATATAATATTCAGCCATAACCTTGAGTATAAACACATACCAACCAGCAAAGCATGCTGAATATGTTTCAGAAATGGGGCACTCCCTCTAATACACTAAGTTACCTAAAAATTAGTACATTACTGTAATTAATTTGGCATAAAATTATAAACTATAACAACACACAAGACTCATTTTAAATGTCTAAAAATTATTCTGTATGCATTGGTAATCTTGTATGCAATTATTTCACATTTGAAATGGTAGCTTTTGAAAAGAAAAATCATTGCCACTGCTTAAGTAGCACTCTAGGTGCAACCTGGGTGTGCACAGGCACACACCCAGCACACACTCGCAGATACTCCCTATCTTCACCTGCTCTGAAGCAGTAGGAAGTGAATTCTCAATCTGTCAACATAACCATCTGGACTATCTGCATATCACGGCTTTCTGTAGTACTATATGAAGGAATGGAAATCACGAAGCCCAAATAAAACTAACATGCACCTGAAGGGGAGTAGCTCCTCTTTGGGCAGATCACAGCAAAATTAGCTGTGGCCTGATTTAAAATGAGCACTTCCCAACACATAAACAAATAAACAACATGGCAAGGATGATGGGATGATCAGTAGACGTGCTATGCAGGTTTACAGGCAAGGTACCATGCTTCTCCCTTACTGACAGCATGAGTGCCAAGACCCCTACAAAGTCGAGTGGAGGTAGAGCAATCAGAAGTCACTGTACTAAAAGGCTAATGGGTGAAAATGCTCACTTTCTACCTTAAAACTAAGAAGTCTTTGCACCGCATCAGGACAGCATCAGTTCCCTTTGTCACTGGCTAATAAGCAGCAACAGCAGTTTGCTGACAGTTTTGGTTAGTCTTTCCAAGTGGATTTTAAGACAGCTAAAAATGCTTGCAATCTTAGAAAACTCCTCACCTTTAAGTAGTGACAATGGCTCAGTGTGCTTTGGCTTTGGGCTCACTGCCACCACAAGTTAGCCAAGGCCTCAGTTGAATTAAACATAATTCCATTTGTTAAATTTTAGTTTTTAAATGTCACCACGCTTAAAGACTACCTCAGAGCTCTACCCCACACCAGGTAATAATACCAAACACAAACAGTGACTATCAGTTTATGTCGTAAATAAAGCAATCTACCCCTGTCCAAGAAAGGAGTCCTTTAAAACGGCTTACAAAATTTAAGTAACTTGACAGAATCTTCTAAAATCTGATTACATTACCAGAAGTTATAGAGAAGCAGTTTCAAAAAAAAGGAAAAGAAAAAGAAAAGAAAAAACTCTCCAGAAAGTTCTCGGTTGAGTGCCTACTAATGAACAAAGGTTAACTTTATCTAAAAGGTCAAATGCCTGGTGGCTAAGGTTATAACCTTAACAACTTAAATTGTGACCTTGCCACGTGCCGGGTATATTGTAGATTCTGATACAGATCATCTGGTAAAGGCTGGTCATAAATTAGCTTTACTGTTACACGCCCACAAAGAAAACCATTTGCCACGATACCATAATACCGCCAAGACGTCATATGATACATGGGAAGGGCAACTCAAATAGAGACCAAATTAAGGACATAAAATGGTTTTGTTATTTTATGGTTTTAACTAGATGAAATTCTCAGGCTTATTCTCACTCCGATTTCACTATACTTGTTACTGTTTATCAGCCACAAAATTCACACAATTATAAAACCACAGGATTTAGGAGAGAAACTAAGAATAAAGTTGATGTATTGGATTTTAGCATCCCCTAAGCCTTAGAAAAAATCATCTTTGCTTTGAAAAAAAATAATTGATTACGCATTTGCTTCCAGTATCCTTTAAGATTTTAATTTTTTGCCAAAGCAGCAGCTAATGCATGAAGTAATATTAGCTGTATATATTTTAGAAGAGAAAAATCTCATTTTTGTGGCTCTTGAGAGAGGAGGCAGCATTCTGGGAGGAAAAAAAGTACATTTTCAAAGAAATGAAAAAAAAAAACATTCTACAGGTGAAAAGGCCACAATGGTTTTGGCATGTACTGGGAAGCACGTTTCAGAGTCTCTGCTTCTTGCCAATACTGGCAAGTTCTCAAAACTTTTAAGGAGGTAAAAACATTGTTTAGTGTTTACAAATCTTCAGCATTATAACAGATGCTTGTCAAATCAGTTGCATGTAAGTTAACCAATCTACCTCATGTTTCTATCAGTAGCTTCTCTTCCACAAATAACAGGTCTCCAAGTCTCTGTAAATGAAACTTGCAATATTTTCAGATGAGAGGCCTTCACTGTTTTCTCTTTGCAAGCTCCCTGTCGCAGGCTGCACATAGAGGCAGCCATTACTGTCGTCTTCGGAAAACCAATGGCCAGACACTTGGCTGGTTTTCAGGCCTAAGGAGGGATTCTGGGATACATGAGGAACATCAAACCGAAAGGTAGTCTGATCCATGCTGCTGTCAATAAATCTTTCATAGCTGTAAGAATGCTAACGCTCCTAAGCCACCTTTCAAATGTCATTCCACCAACATCACTTCTCCGGGCTCTATAGCCACCGGCAAGTGTGTAAGCTCAAGGACTGGAAGTAGCTTCACGATGACCCACCAGCAGCGAAAGGTACAGCAGAGAGGGGCGCAGCCAGAACAGTTGCTTTACTTTAAATCTCAGGAAAATGCTTCGCTCAGACTCCTAGAATGGGTCCTGCTCAAATCGACAGAAACTCCAGACATTTCAGTTTCCACCCTTTCAAGTACAGAATCACACAATCTGCACCAATTGCTGGCACCCTCCGGTTTCTACGTGGGCCAATTAGAACATCACTATAATTAATAAATTATTTTTTAAGTACCTAAAAGATAAACACAAGATTATAAAGAGTGCTTTTATAAAGCACTGTAAACAATGATTTTTTTTTGTACACTCATGCACTTAACACATACAAATAAATGAAAAAAGAACCTTCAACTTTGCTTTTGCCATAGACAAAACAGATGATCAACGGGGTTAAAAAAGGTTAAGGAAAGGTCACTTATGCCAGTTTAGAAATTAGTTGAGAGGTATTGCTTTTTTCATTTTTGCTACCCAGAACTGACTAAAGCGACAGGCACTTCTTATAATTTTAAAAACTCAAATATTTGAAACATTTTCAGAGCACATCCTCTGAACTACTATCTAACCCCTGCCAACAGAACACAAATGATGATGTGACATGCTTGCAAAGTCAGTTTCTCCAGTTTCTTAAGTAAGGACAGATGGGTAGCCAAAGTTCTCTTTCTATAACATATATTGAGAAAAAACAATAGAGAATAGAATGTTAGCTGGCTTCTTTGAAAGCTAAAATTTTTAGACTTTTAAAAAATAATCTTTGGCAAAATAGCACTGAGTTTGCAGATAGTATCTTCACTCTCCTTCATGAAAAGAAAAAAAAAGGTATATATCTGTATATATATGAACTCCAACAAAACAAGTCACTCGTAGGATCCCACAACTTTCTTCCATCTGGCTTAAGCAACTGCCATGAAAGCAATCTAGCAAGACCGATATGTACATATAAAAAGTCAACAAGTTACACAAGACCTGAGCTCTCACATAATACAATGAGCCTTTGTCTAAAACAAGCCGAAAAGAGCAGAGTAAAGCTACCTTATTTCACTCGGTCCTGAACAGCTGAATCCTCTTCTAATTTCTGAAGCATACTCTGGTAAAACATGTCTTTAAAAACAACAATAAGTCTCTCACACACACAAAAATCAAAATAGCTCAGTGGATCAATATCAACAGCGATTTCTCAATGTGTTCATACACACTTGGTGAGCTGGTTACTTTCAATATTAACCCTCTGACGATTGTTCAGAAGTTGGTTGGTAGGTTTTCCTTGGCTATTTGAGATGATGCTAAGAATTTCCTAAATACCAAGCTTCAGAGCTTCGTATACTAGCTTTTATATAAAGACAATGTGATTATCTTTCCTTCAGAAATGATCAGCAATTTGATAGTAACCTTACCTCCAACTTCTTAATTGGCAGGGGGTTTGCAGCCCCAGTAGGTTTAAAGAGTCCCCACAGAAAAGCAACTCCCAAAATTACTCTAACACCAAACTAAATGCTTTTTAACTAGATCACAGGCAAGTTTAAAAATTAGTCTTCATTACAAGGGTTGTCCTAAGGCTTGGCTGCTCTCACCACTGGCCAAAAAACGTGCCTCTACCATGTCACCCATCGCTGAACAACACCTCTGCAGTACTGCTTACCCGCTGGGGCCTGAGTGGGAATTCTCTCAAGACTCTGCTTTTGTCCCCGAACGAGGGGCCCTCGAACAGGAGGGGCTTGTTTCAGGCTGTTCTGACTCTGGTCTACCTCTAAAACCTCACTGGCTTTCTGCCCTAGACTTGCCCAGTGGGGAGGTCAGGTATGGTTCAGCATACACAGAGGCCATGAAGGAAGAAATACACAAGAAAGTAGAGTCTCCCCCGTTGCACTTACCTGCTGCATGCACAAAATATGCCAAATATAAATCGAGTTCCTTAACAGAAACCCCTATGTGATGGGGCTGGACACAGAGCCCTGGGTTAGAGCACTGTGGGGACTTCACAAGGCGCTCGCCATCAGTACTTTCCAGCGGAATACCTTTAAACAAGATCACCATGACGAGGTCCAACCTCCACACTTTATCTGCCTGGCGGAGGCAGTCAATTCTCCGCATCTTGCCTTTCTGGTCTGGGTTGGAAAGAACGCAGCATGGAGGTTTCTTCCCTGTCACTGTAAGAACAAAATCCTCTCGATACTCTGGTCGGATATCTTTCCGTAACTTGGCCAGAAGTCGAGAAGCCCACTTCTGCTTGACCTCTGGTTTCTCACTTAGTAATTCATCCTTCACAGCTCTCTCTTCTTCTTTTGACATACGCTTTTCATGTTTCTTGAAGTATTTTCGCTTTCGGGCCTGCAGGTTGAACCACGTGTAGGCGAAGGCTCGGACGTGGGGCAGAAGTGCTTCGATGAAAGGATGAAATTCATCCTAGGGAGAGAAATAAAACAAAAATATGAAGACATGAAGACAACCAACACAAAAGAAGACAACTTGCTTCTGGGAGCCACCTTAGAAAAATTCTTCATTTCACGTGAAATGTGGTTCAAATATTATATTACCTTGAAAATTATATATAATGTCCTTAAAGGTAAAGGGGGAGGGGGTCACATTTTCAGTATCATTTCTCATGATCTGAAAGGAGAAATTTTCTAGAAATCTTGAAACATTTTCATACATTCTATTGTGAGGCCTAGTCCCAAATCCTTCGATAGCAAGTGGACTTTATCTAAATGCTTACAACAGTATATGTTCCTAACCCTATTTCAAGGAAGCCATGTCTAATTTTATCCCAGTCTAGACCTTACTACTAGTAGTACAGTCAAGGCCCAGCTGCCAGATTGGCAGATCCTAAACACTCAGATGCCAGTCAATGTGTATGATGAAGTCTAGGAGCAAAAGTCATCTCTACCATCAATGAAAACAAATGCTTTTCCCCTAAAAATAGCCCATGTAGACTGTGATATGTTTCTTATTACTGTAGTAATATCTTAATACTCTTTTAAATATTCTAGTTGCACATGATTTACCTAAAATGTTAGGAAAACGTGACAGGTCCTTATACAAAAGAAGAGAAGATTTGAGCATTCATGAAGCTAACATAAAGATCTATGCCCAAGAAATCATTACTGATACTATGGGAAGGGAACAAAAAGGTGGGAGGCGAGGAGTAGGGGGGACCAGACAAAGCAAATCGTACATGCTGGATGGCAAACAGAATGCTTCACTGACAACACTGTTGCATCCAAACACATTTAGTGTGCTGTTATGACTGAACCGCTTTCAGTAGTAATCCTCCCTATAAAACACATCACCTCATTCTTTAAAGTAGTATTTCAGCATTTTCTCACAGGCAAACAGAGAACCTGGTATATTTGATGTTAATGAGACTAGAGGAAAACCCTCACGGATGTCTCCTACAATTCAGATAATTTGAAGGAAAAACTTAAATTGAAAGCATTCATTTTTTTCCCCCGGTTTTAGTTAAAATATGTGATTCTTTTGCTGACATTTGGTTAGGAAACATAAAAATAAAGAAAAAATTAAACAATAACCTCCACAAACACTTTTGGAGTACATCTAACTTTTGATTAACTAAACACACTAATCTTATATAACGTCTTTCCAGCACAACCACCCCACCAAAGATAAATTATTTACTTTTAAATAAATGAAGATAAGAAAACTAAAGGGATATTTGGTGACTTTTTAAAAAAAGAGTAGACAAACACAAAATTTCAGTTTGTTATAACATTCCAAATATTTACTTTTGAGACACAAATAACTGTAATGTCCCCAATAGTATTACTACTAAAGAAATTATTAATTTTTAAATATTCAAATGTAAACTGAATGTAAACTATTGCAATAGTCAAATCTGTTAAAATTTTGCAAATTATAGTCATGTAAACACTACATATGCATAGCTCTTAAAAATATATAATACATAACTAATCACTGTGATAATTGGCATTATTTTTCTTTTCTGTACAAATTTTAGGCTCTATGCTTCAAATTCAGTTTTGAAAACTGCTTTTTTTAAAATAAAGAAATCCAAAAAAGAAGCAGTGAGTTTTGGTTAACATGTGCACATTCTTCCAATGGAGGAGGGAAAAAAAGAAGAAAAATACAAGAATTATATTATTCTTTACCATAAACCATTAGGATTTAAAAACTGAAACTGTGTGATGTTTGAGGATCTTTCCTATTCCCACCGTTTAGGAAAAAAGCAAAGGGTTAGTAAGTCACAGTGTGTCCGCTAAGGTATATGCCAAACCACAGAGCATTTAAACATTTCTAAATTCTGAGCTCATCCCTGAAATGTTCTGAAATCCATAAATTTTAAGTTCGAAGCAGTCCTTCATATTGACTGACATCCTTATGTATACAGGATATGCTAGAGATCAAGACTGTGCGGCATTATGGAAAGAATTCCTGAAGTCGACCTTAGACTGTACAGAGCTTTCCCCAAAAGGAGGTTTTCATTTTAAAGTCTCTTTTACAATGCAAAGGGCATCTCCAAGCAAGCCATATCTATGGAAGACATTATCTTATTTTAAAGCTTTATTGATGATGACAAACACGTTACATAAACATTCTAATATGGTATTCTGTGTCCAAAGTTGTTCCCAAAATACTTCTTCAAAACTGCCAACTGCATCAATTTATGCTCCGAAGTACTGTGTTCACCTGCTAGCCAAATGCCAATATATCTCACTATAAAAATCTGAAATTGAGGTCAACTAGTCATCAAAGACTATCTAAGGCCTCAATTTTGCATCAAAAGTATTTACAATGTATTATTCCCCAAAGGCTTCTAGAATGTGCCAATAAAAGTGCACAATATTTTGCATAACTTTTCTCATGTGACAATTATACTGTTATTTTTTTAATCATACTTGTCAACTTGCTACAATATGCCAAAAACATCAAAACTTAAAAAAAAAAAAAAAGATTGTAGGAAATGTCCAGGAAAGTATAAATGATTTGTAAAAACAAAAAACAAAGAAAGTATGTCCTTATAAGTCATGCTGCCGAACAAAACACTATAAGCTATGTAACATTTCAAAATATTCAAAAGAAATTAAGTAATATTTTACACACACAGTTGGTGAGAATGTTACAGGCTCACCAATAAAAATAAACCTGAAAACCTGCTTCCAAAGCAGTATTCCTTTGAATCAGCCTCTGAGATGTGGATCTGTTTGAAAGCAGGCCAAGTTTAAGAACCACAGAATAGTGATATTTCTGGAAACTATTTCTTTCAAAAGGTTTACCCATAAATTTCTACTGAACTATCAGTCAGGTACATGGGTAGTCATGATATGCCCGTTCCCGATTAAAGGAAGATGCCTGCAGTTCTGGTAAAGTTCTTTCAAAGTGCACGCAGGCAAATGGAGTTTACTCTTACGTTTGGAGCGCTTTTATCACTGTACTGACTGGATCTTTTTATATTTTAAATGAGCAATAAACTACCTCAGTTTTTTTTCTTTCTGAACCAGCTCTAACGTGTTATAAATATTCCAGAAAGTTAAATAAATTGTAAATCAACTTTTAAAGACCCTCCCATAAAATAAATGAGCCTTTATTTCCTAGTTATTGTACATTTTCTTCACAAACTGCTATACCAAATAAGCGTTTCTCTTAGTGGTGGTTCAGAAGGCCAGTGGATACATCAATCAATGCTACCAAGCCTTTAGGAGGGGAAAAGGGAAGAAAAAACTTTCTAAATGTGATAATGGCACAGGGGAAGCCAAGTTTGTTCAATACTGGACTATGCCTGGGGCCTGCATGGGCACACAGGTATGCTCCTAAAATGAACAACCCCAAGAACCTAACATAAGTTCCTCTTCCCAAAGCTCACTTAGAAGGCGCCAATGTACCTGTAAGGGTCCCTTCTGTCTAATGCAGCACAGCACCCTGGGATTATCTACAAGTTCTATGTGTGGCAAACTTTTGCCAGCTAGAATTTCAGCCTTCGAATCTCAGCACTTTCACTGTAGACTATAATTCATTCAAATTATCTTACACTTTGCATCTTATCCATATGCAATTGTAAAGACCGCCAGAAATGGTTGGAAAAGTTTCATTCCATACTTCCAAAGTTACTGAAATAGGAACTTTGTTAGATTTTTGGGGGGGGGGGCTTTCACAATAACTGAAACAACTGCTATCCATTATTAATGATAGGCCTAAATCCCAAACAGACCATCTCGACAGGAAAGATGTATTCAAGAGTCTTCTGAAACCAAAGAGCTGGTGTTGTTACTGTTAAGATACTGCAGTAAGAATAGATGTCATGTTGGAAATAAATCCAGAGTCTGCCGAGGAGAGGGAGAGCTACCGACACTTCAGCCTTCCAAAGTATTCCCGTTAAACCGTTATCTGCTGCTAGGTGAAGGCAGGTTTCTTAAGGGGGTGAATAAACCTTGCATGTGAAGCACAGAACTTCACGTAGGTGATTAATGGTCAGACTGCAATGTACCAAAGCAGTATGAAGGCTCACGCTTTAAAAAAAAAAAAAGTAGCGCAAAATCACTTTGACTTCATGCCTTTTAGTCAAAGAAAATAAATAATACATATATACATTCAAAAGCGACCAGATCTGGAGCCCTGAAACAGCAGGGTTGGTCTTGTTTTTTTTTTTTTCTTCCTGCCTACGGGTGGTGCAGACTAGGCAGGGGTGGGCTGGGAGGGCTCGCTCGGGCAGGGGGGCGACCAGCCGCGGAGCCCCACGCTGCGAGTGGGGTCGCAGGGAAAGTTGCCCGGCCGTGCTGCGGCGCGCCGAGTCGCGCAGAGGCGGCGGAGGCTGGGGGGACCGAGTCCGGCCCGGGCCGCCGCTCCGGTTCGCGGTGCAGCCCAACTCCGCCCGGAGCCGCCCGGCCCGGCCGGGCCCGCGGCCTCCGGTGCTCGCCGGCCTGCGCGGCGTGGGCGCGACGGGGCCCGAAACTTTCGCCCGCGGCCGGGAGCGGGCGGCCAGGACGGCGGGGACCCGGGCCGGCGCGTCCCCGCAGCCCGCGGGCCAGGGCTCGCGCCGCCCCCGCACCCGAGGGGCGCTGCCCGCGGGCTGGCACCAAACAAAGTAAGAGTTGGCGGGGGCGCAGGCGGGGCGGGCACGGGCTCGGCGCCCGCGGCAGCCGCCCGGCGTGCGGGGCGCGGCGGGCTCGGCCGAGGCCCCCTCCCGGCGCGGCGGATCCGCGGGCGCCGCGCTCCGCGCCGCAGACGCCCAGGCCAGATTGCAGCGCGTCATGGGCTGCGGCCGCCGAAACACGTGCGGGGCGCCCGCAGCCCGGAGCCCCGAGATTAATTAACGCATTAATAAGAGGGCGCCATTAGCCATGTGCCCACACAAATGGCCGAGCCGGAGGAATGCACCCGCACGGAAACAAAGTTACTTTCTTAAAGCTGCACCCCCCCGCACACGCGCGCGCACACACAGAAACACGCGCAGACACGGGCTCCCGCCGCGGCTCCCTCCGCTCCGGGCCGCCCCGCTCCCGCCGCCCGCACGCCTGCAGCCTGCACGCCCGGCCCGGCCCCGCGCCTCCAGACAGCTGCTTACCTGGGTGAGACAGAGCGGAGAATACATAACTGCCGGGCGGCGGGGGGTGCGTGCACGTCTGGGTGCGGGCTGGAGGTGTGCGTGAGTGTGGGTGAGAGAGCGGCGACAGGAGAGAGGAGGAGAGAGCGAGGAGAGGGGGGGAGAAAAAAAAATCAAGCCTGCTTCTTGCGTTCACATTTCCAACTCGGCTCAACTGCAGCAGCCAGCGCTATTGCCGCTCCATGGGCTGAACTTTAACCCCGCCTAGAGTTTCCCTACACTCCACTATACATGTCTACTGTACGCGGGCGTTAAAGGCATAGCGCACCCTTTCTCGCTCCCGCGCCGGCCGGCCGGGTGCCCGCCAGCCGCCCGGCGCCGCCCGCGCCGCCCGCGCAGCCCGCCCCGCGCTCCGCGCCGCCCCGCACCGCGCTCCGCTCCGCACCGCACCGCGCCGCGCGGCCGCCGCCCGCTCGCCGCCGCGGGGGGTGGGGGAGGGGCGGCTGCGGCGCGGACTCGGGTCCCCGGGCTGCGCGGCCACCCGCCCGCTCGCTGGCTCCCGCGGCCCCCGCCCCCGCCCGGCCGAGCGCAGTCCCGGTGGACGCGGCGAGGAGCGGTTCCAGCGTGTCCTCCGGGCGGCTATAGGCTGCCACAGGATGTGCTTAAGCAAACAAAACTACTTTTCCTCATCCCCATCCCCCCACCCGCGCCGCAGCCCGGCGCGACGGCCGTGCCGGATCTGGGCAACTTTGCCAGGTCGCCCCGCACCCCCCGGGCCGCTGGGTGGGCTCCCCGAGCGCGCGGGAGGAGGGCGCGCGGCACATTTGCATGTATGCAAATTTCTTTGAAAAATCAGACCTCCTAGGTAACTTTTTTTCCCTCCTCTGAAATGCGGTACGACTCAAAGCATTCTAATCTCTCCAGCGAAGCTTTCTGTGGGAATAGAGTCGTCGGTAGAGGTAATTATGTACAAAAGCCTGCTAACTCAGTGTCGCTTGGGTCCCGTGGCATTCAGAGCCGGGGTGCCGGGGAATAAGCTCACCCCAAAGACTCCCCAGGTTGCGGGGGAGGGGACCCGGAGAAAGGAAGGCGGAGAGCGAGGAGCCGCCGCTCTCCCTCCCAGAACTCTGGAGCTAGTGGATTTGAACACAAACGCCATACAAAAAGTTCTGTCACGTTCGGAAGCAACAATAGCTTAGCTAAGACATCTTTTTTGGTGTGTGTTGAGAAGGAAAAAACAGTGAAAGTGTTGTCCCCATGCGAAGGGGTATATTTTGGCCCCCAAATGTGTGCCCAGAACAGGACTTGGGCTACCATCTCAAGTCTCGGTTTCCCAGACACTTTCTAGAAGGGTGCCTTTGCGGATCCCCTCTTTTCCCACCTCCAGCTAATAGTTCTTAAAATGGAAAAGGGCTTCCTGCAATTATTTTAGGTTTGCTAGAGTATTGTTTTGGCAGAAAAGGGGGGTGGTTTTTAGGGTTTGGCAAGTTGCCAATAAGCCTGCTCTTCCAGTTTTTTTTTTTTTTTTTAACTTCATATTTTCACTCTAGACTCTTTTCTCTCGGAAAATATATATATACCTGCGTCCTCCAAACCTCCATCCCATTTTCTCCTCCTCCTCTCCCTCCTGGAAGTTTGCGCCCTCTTGTAATTGCCAGCCCCTCGCAGAAGTCCCTAGATTCCGACACTGGCACACAGACCCAGGATCTGCAACCTAGTTTATGTGACAGGGCTAAGAGTCAGAAGAGAAATCCCAGGTATGCGCACTGGGCACATGAGGGTGACTAGGTAAGGCCAACTGGCCACTTTCATTTAGACTTCTTTTTTTTTTTTTTTTTTTTAAGGGACTACAATTCTACCAGAGAAGACGCAAAATAAAACCCTCTGGAGCAATTCTGCATCTCTCTAAAGTGATTTTGTTTGATGTATCAAACAAAAATATTTCCCCATGCTAAAGAAACTATTATTTCCCACCCCCACCCCCGTTCTGGACTAGTATTGGAAATCTCTCCGATTACTTACTGGGGGGTGAGGGGGGCGAATAACATCAACCTTTAGTTAGACCCTCCATTTTCCCAAACTAAGCAACCGCCTTTCCTTGGTTCTTCGTGGGTTTCAGTAGGGGAGTAATGTCCTCCAAGCTAAGAGGAGTTACTGAGACAGCATTCCTGGCCTCGAAACCCTTTGCTGGGATCTATAACTTCAATGCGCTCCAAGTTTCCTCGACAGAAGTTTCTGGCTGAGGGACCCAACATGTAACTGAGGCACAGCGAGAGGACATTGTGTGTGCTCCGGAGAAGGTCTTCCAGAGCGGATTAAAATCTTTCTTTTGGTGTATTAAAAGATACACTTCACATCTGCCCCTTTTCAAAACAGCAAAGATTCTTACGTTTGATTCTCAAGGGGAAAATTTTTTTAAAGAACTGGCCCGCCGCCCTGCTTTTATTCTAATAGGGGAAAGTAATTGAATGCTGATATTTCCACTTTAGAAACTTCTTTTGTTGCAACAGTGGATGTGCCCGCGATTTCCAGCATTCTGCGGTTAGCAATATTATCTTAAGTAACTTTTGGCGCCCTCCGTAAGACTTTTGGATACGGGACGATTGTTTGCGCCCTCTAGGCAAGGGTTGGATCCAAGTTCAGCACCAAAGCCTTCCACATCCGCTGCAGCTTTCTCTCCTATCTGCGCCAGCTCCGGCTCCCTCCCCCGCTAGGGAGGAGGGTGGAAGGCGGGGAACACTACAAAGCCCAGTTCCAACTACAGCCCTTGCAAACTAGACTGAGAAAAATACAGTAGAAGAGTTACAGTTACAGAATGGCTTCTGGTAACTTTCTCTCCAACAGGCATAAATTTAAACACACACAAAGAAACAGATGTTCCTCAGAGGCCAGACCGGGTTAAAAAGCATTTCTAACCCCCCTTCCAAGGTTGCAAAAGTAAACCCTTGTCTCGAGTTCACAAAGATACTAAGAGAAGGAGGAGAAAGGAAAAGGAGAGGGAAAGAGGGCCAGGGAAGGGGGGGAGTAGGGAGGAAGGAAGGAGGGAGGGAGGGAGGGAGGGCGAGGGGGAGACAGAGACTGACTACGTGGGACTAGAGATGGTAGACATGGCACTGTGGCACAGGTGAAGAATGAAAAGTACTTTATAGCAATCATTGTTAGGAAGGGTAGACTCCTTATTGGAAATAACTGCTCCAGTCATTTATTTTGCAAGTGGTAGGAGGCTGCCTTGAAACAGGATTGTCTTTGCCACGGTCTCTGCTATCCATATTCTTCCTGGCACAGAGCCCAGCCTTGCATTTACTGTGTTTTATTTGCAGCAATGTTACCTTGCCAGCTTTAGTGAAATCCTCTTAGATATATAAATTACGTCAATAAAGTTTCACTTATATGTACATCTGAAATGCCTCTCATTTTGGAGGCTACTTAATTGGGAAATTGTATTAACATGATTTAGATTTTAATGGTCAAAAGTAGTGAAGACAGGACTGGGATCCCTAAGTGACAAAACCGTTTACAGTTATTACCAAGACTAACTTTATTAACTAGCATGTCCAGCCTTTCTCTAATTTTTGATCTACTGGACAGTAGGGTGCAGATTTTCTTACATGCATATAATCCCAACTGAATCATGTTGGTGAGCTGAGCTCATTAGTGAATTGCAACATCAACTTTCCAAACCAGGTTTGACTGGAAGGCCCAAAGCCTCAGGAAATAGTTGGATGAAAATTAAATCCACAAAAAAGGAAAGCGTCCATTTTTTTTTCATTTCCTACAGAATTAGGTGTATACACTACCCAGAGAGGAGGGGGTGGATATATTTTAGCCAGAGGTTGCCAGTTACATTTCAAGGCCAGCTACTGCTGTTGGTTTCACTGGGCTGATGTCAAGGACTTGAACAAGGGCCCAGACTCCAGCTAAGAGGGCCACACATGCACCTCCACTAGAGTTGTAACAAGAAGAAATGTGAACTTGGCCAGTCTTAATTTGTTCTTTGCCCGTGAACTGAATCAGTAAAATTCATGAAAATCCACTCCCTGCCCCCTTTCCTTTCAAATTCATAAAACAGCTGCTTGTTCACGTCTTCCTTTAAAAAGTACTTGATATGCCAAAGATTCCAAAAGAGCCAGGGAGAAGTTCTTAAATGCTGACTACTCAACTATACTACTTCCCAAAGCCCAACGCGGTGGTCTCAAAGTTCAGGCAAGATTGAAATCACACACATACATTTCTCAAAGAATTAAACGTCACCTTCTACAAGTTACCAACATCCCCGAGCATAAAGAAATAACTAATGCAAAGTTAAATGTTTCTTTAGCAGAGTTTTTGCAAAAAGCAAAGAAAAAGGCATACAAGAGTCATGCAAAAATTCCCCAGTCAGCTTTTTTTCTCCTTAAACTCAAAACTCTTTCCTATTGTGCTTGCTAAATCCGGAAGCGCTTGTATTTTTGACAGCTTGAACCACACCATCCCCTTCAGAACTGCAGAGTACTTCAGATCTCCTCTGCCCCGCCCCCTCTGGCTATTACGAACCATTGTACACCCAAGCTTTCTCATGATTGGATAGAGCTTCTGTCAATCTCCCGTGTTGTCCCATTGATTAGAGGATCGAATCGTCAATTATTCTCCGGGTCCAGACATTTCTTTTCGGGTTAGGTTGACTGCAGAGGCCAGACGTCTTTAACAGAGCAGAGCACGTACAGGATTCCCCCCCACCCGCCCCCCCCCAACCCCTTTCTGGAACCGAGCAAGCGCTAGGAGAAAAAAAAATCTGTTAAGCTCAGCAATTTTTTCAAATCCTGAAAAAAAAAAAAAAAAAAAAAGGAAACCCGGTCTCTGCTGCACATAACAAAAACGCCATCCACAAAGCTGCATCTTTAAAAGAAAACCATCACAATAGACATTTAGCCAGCAATCACTTAAGTGCATATTCGAGCTAGAGAGATTTTAAAGTCTTAGCCATTAAGCATAATCATTCTACCGTTGTTTATAAAACGCATATCGTATAAATGTAAAATAGAAAGTTTAAGATGTACCACGTACCATTGCAATGTAAAAAGAGTACGTGAGAAACTTTAAAATGCTCAGACGAATGGCTTCATTCGCTGTCCCCTTTTTTTTGCATTAAAAAAAAAATCTAAATAAACTTGGAACCGTTGAAAACCCGGAAGAGATTTTTTTTTAGGCTGTTGGCCAATTGCAGGCTTCTTGGAGAATTTTTTTTTAACTCCCAAATCAAAAGGCTTCTGCAATTGCAAAGCGCGCACTCTCCCTCTCACAACCTCTCCCTCTCTCGTAGCCTCTTTCTCTCCTCTTTGAAAGCGATCCGCTCTAACCCGGGCTGGTTGGTTCTCAGATTCCCTCTGGTTTTGCCTGGTGTGCTTGTAAGAGACTTTGCAGAAGTTGCGATCGCTCGGGCAGCCCCTCTTCCCTCTCCCTACCCCCTTGTTTATTTCCGCAATCGCTGCAATTTGCATAGTAACCACGCACGAGGCGGAGGGGCCGGAGGGGGCAGGGCAGGGCCGGCCTTCCCTCCTCCCGCTCCGCAGCCTGTCTCCTCCTCCCCCGCGGCGCCTGGCCAATGGGAGCCCCAGCCTTCAGCGCAAGCTCGGGTCGGGACACCGAGCCGGAGAGCCGCCCGTGTGTTACTAGGCCCCACTCTGGATTGTGGTTTTGGTGCAATGGAAGTTTCCCTGCTTGCGGACCTCACAGCCGGCACTATAGAGATGGGAAGATATAGTACGTTCGCCCGCCGTCGTGCGAGTTTTGCGTGTTTTAATCAAGTCTGCCTTCTCGGTTTTTTTTTTTTTTTTTTTTTCCAGAGCCTCTTGTGAGTTATTAGGGTAGTTCATGATGGCTGGTGAGAGATTTAACCTTTATTTGCACTGGTGTAGGCCGAGAGTTAAACATCCTCTTTGGTGCATTAAATCAAGACTGAGCAAAATGTCACAGAGAACTTGCAATGAGATAATGCTTTCACCCGGGTTCAAAAAGGAGAGTGGCTCTGTTCTCTGCAGATGTCTGAACATACAGTGGCTACATGGGCTCACGCAAGAATACAGCTGTTCTTTTAAAGCAGTAGATACCATAGCATGTTAATTGAATTACCAAGCATCTAATTTATCAATATCCATACAGATTCTGGTTGCACAAAGTCTAAACAAAGCAATCCTTTCCCTTCCTATACACACCCCCACACACAAAAGCGGAGTGATGGCTTGTGGGGGGGTGAGGGCGCGTTGTAAGTGGAACAAGAAGTCCTCACTGACCCATCTTATTTCATAAACCCACATTCGTTAACACCATGTCGTCTGGATATTTCACTTTCAACGTTGATTTGTATGTTTGTTTTAACCATCAAAACAGCCTTTGGTGCAGAGCAGGGGCCAACAGCCTTAAAGGGAACTATTTCTTTAAATGGAAAACACCATAATCAGACTACTGCACTTTGCTATTATGTGGCTTTTTAGAATGTGTTTGCTTTGTATCCTTTAAGTAGCTTAGGATAGCTTGCTGAATTAATGAATTACTAGAAATTGTATGTTTAGCTCACTTGATAAAAAAAATTATCCAATAAGTCAAGAGGACTAAGAAGCAACTTGGTAGTTGTCTGATTTCTGTAACCATCTTTGGTGAAGAGATCTAATTAATTAATAAGACCTTGCACAATTAAATTAGAGGCTAGAGAAGCCTCACATTTTATTTTGAATTATATTTTTGGCTTTAGTCATGCACTTAGCAACTAGTCAGCTGATGCAGCGTTGCTGGGAGGAATCTTGCTGTCTGTAGTCTCGGCAGGCTTTACTGTTCTGGTCTACTTAGACATGGATATGATTTTACTTGACAAAAACTGTAGTGTTAAATCCAGTGCTCCTCCACCAAGCTTCTGTTTCCACTTGGCATGCTACTTTCATCCAGAAATAAACTTGGTGGGATAGATTGGTTTAGGCAATAATAATTATAAGTGGTTTAAGTAATAAAAAACATTCTAGGCCCAGTTCAGCTAATACCAGGTTGCATTACCTTCTGACAGTTATAATAACACCTATAAAATATGACTTCAACCTCTTCTGAGAATGGAGAGCTGTCAAGAGTTAAGAACCTGGAAAGCCCAACAGGTATCACATTGCTCTATGCACTGTGCTGCCATGTTCTGAGCAACCAGCACCGCTGGGCAAACCAGGCCTTGTCAGTAGTTGGTCACAGGGAGTTTTCTTTGCATTGTCTGAAGTTCATTATCTTGATTTAATGTGGTAGATTGAAGCCATTTCAAAAGTGAGTTTGTATGTGTTCATCTGTCAACAACATAGCATGCAATTTGGAGTCCAACTTAGGTCTTAATGTTGGTCATGCCATATGACTTTATACAAATTATTTAACCTATGCATGTATCAGTTTCCTCATCTAGAAGATAGAAATATTCAATAATACATGTTAATTACCTCCATCATTTTGAGCAATGTTCTAGGCACATTGATGTGCTAAGAGCTAGGAATAGAAAGAATAAGACACTGTCTCTGACTTTTAAGAAGCTTTCAATCCAGGAGGAAGATGGTAATGCAGTGTGGTAGGTGTCATGTCCAGTGTGTGTGTGTGTGTGTGTGTGTGTGTGTGTGTATGGTGATAGAATGATCCAGTCTGCCTGGTCATGCCAATAGATTCATGAACTGAATACTGGAAAAAAGATTGACAATTGTGCCAGAACAAAAGTTAATACTTGTCAGGTGGAAGAGAAACAAGCAGGTCATCCCTCTCCAGGAAAACACAATGTGTCAGTTAAAACAACATACCACAGATAGAAGTCCCTGGAGGTCGGTGTTTGCCTGGTTTGAATTGACTTGCTTTAGAGTAACTAGAGGAAAATTTAGAAAGGCAGGCTAAGGCAAGATCATAGAAAGTCTTGTGAGTCATTTGAAGGATTGGGATATCATCAAAGGATATAGCCAAAAAGAGAAATAGAGTAAGATTTGCAAATTAGGAAGCTCATCCTAGAAATGACGGGAAAGAGAGCTCTTAAAAGGGTGAGGGGAAGATGGCGGCCTGCAAAACCTGAACTTTCTGTAGCACAGGTACAGTCAATGAGAAAAGGGCTCAAGAAGGGAGAGGACAGGAGACTATGGGGACTACGTTTGGATATGAAGTGTTCTTCCCAAACGCTCATATATTAAAGGATTGGTCCCTAACTGCTGATGCTATTTTGGAATGTTTTAGCAGATGGGACCTAGATTCAGAAGGCATGTCCTTGGAGGCTGCATCTTATCCTGGATTCCTCACTATCTCCTTCTTTGTCTCTGGGATGGGGCGAGAGGCCTCTGTCACATGCCACTGTGCCGTGGTATTCTGCCTGACCTCCATGGGCCCAGACTATGGGGTGAACTCTCTGAAACTGAGAAAAGTGAATAATTTCTTTGAAGTCGGTCTCTCAGGTATTTTGGTCACAGCCAAGGCACGCTAACTAACAAGATAAGAAAGCAGGAGAAACACATTCAAAGTAGTGTTCAAGACTTTGATCAATTGGGACAATTTAGGAATGAAAAATTTCTAGACTTTCTTCAGTGTACAAATACCTACATATAAAAATAAAAGAGGCTCTCTCTGCTCACAAATCACTACTACTTCTATGTCCTTAAGCCTACCAATCCATGAAATAATATAAACCAGTAACTCTGGTTTATTTATATGATAAAACTGAAATTCTCAGAGTTAAACAACTGGCTGCACAGCTGGTAAAGAATTAATCCCTAGCCCAATGCCAGGCTCATGACATCATGCAAAGGCCACAGAGCAGGAAAGGCGCAAAAAACTCTCTCTGCCACCAGAGTCTGAAAGAAGCCTGGGAAAGCGTGGCCGGCTGTCAGTGAAGCCAGGGGAAGGAGAAAACATCAAGTTTGCTATACAAAATCCAGGCAGTACTTCAAGGTTTACCAGTGTGTTTAGACAGTAAAGGATCATTTTTAGGACAAATAAATGAGGACGGAAGGCAGTAACCTGGACCCAGAACTTTGGGGGTTGTGCCATGTTTAGAGCTGTGGACTGCCCTCTTTTCCTCGTCCCTACCCTTGGTGACCTTTGCTGGGTCCATTTTTCTGGCCCTTCTGACTTCCTCTGTAAAACATAAATATCATCAGCCTTGCTTCCTTTATTTGATGAAGATTCAGTGAAATCATGAATGTGAAACTGTTAAAATAAAATGTGAGGTCCTCTACTATGTGAGGACCTGACCTACCAAGAACTGTTAGAGGCCTGTGTAGAGCAAAGAATGAAAGAACACAGTTGTTTAGTCAGGTTTAACTCCTGTATTTTCTATAATTTGGAGTAGATCGCTCTTTCTCTCCCCCCCCCCCTCACACACACACAAAGATAAAAATAAGGTGAGAATGAGGACAACACTCCTAGTCTATACAATGAGATCCTATATAGTTTATTAGGGTTGACATAAAATTTTGTTGAGGGCTGTGCAAGCGTGAGTACCTGAGTTTGAATACCCAGCACCCATGTAAAACCTGGATATGGACCTTATACAACCCCAGTGCTAGGAACAAGTAGATAGATCCCAGGACCTCACTGACCAGACAGTCTAACTGATGTCTTCCTCTGGCCTCTACATATGCACACAGGTACACGTACTCACATGTACATGCATACACAAAAAGTTTCTTTAGGCCATGAATTTTCATAATAATTAAAGTGGAGAACTTACAAAATATACCATATATAAAAATATTATAAAAGTCTGGAAGAGTTATTCAAAAGGAAAACAGATTTTTCTGAGGTTCAAGAAGTTTGGCACACACCTCCCACCACCTCCTCTACACTGATGCTGTACACACTGTAGACCCTGATGGCCACGAAGAGATCAGACTTCACTGTGATGCCTGGAGAGCCAGGTGAAGGATGAGGGAGTGGGAAGAATGTGAACCTTGTCCAAGGATTGTTCTAGAAACTCTTCACCATAGCTTAAGAGCTGGGGTAGCTATCAGTATTCCCCTTGTGATGAGTCAGAATTTACATAGTTTAATATCAGTGTTTCTAAGTGGAGAAAAATCAGCTGTAAAGAAAGGAGAGCACTGCTTGAGCTGGGTACCTTTGGGTCTGAGGTTTTCACATTCATGTTAACATTCCAGAGGTCACACTACAACTCACCACAAGGGAGGAAGGGAAGGAATGGAAATGAGAACCCAGTTGGCATGGACACTGGCTTCAAAGTCTCTTTTTGAACCTGGGTCCAGGAGCTCTCCAACTCTCATGACTTCTGTTTTTCATAAACCTCCCAGAATGCAGTCAGCAAAGGGGATTCTATCAAAGAATGCTGCAGAACTAGAGTTGCTCTTGTTCTTATTTAAAACAGCAAGCAAAATAAGTCAGGTAGGTGTCTGTCTCCAAGCCCAGTTAATAGGCCAAGAACCAGAATCTCAAGTCAACTGAAGGCATTCTAGAAAAAGGCAGGACGTGGTCTGCCTCTGCCGTGGTGACCCGTAGGGAATGGCAGCATTTTCTCTTTTTTTTTTTTTGTGGTGAAATGCAGCTACTGTACCCCTCGTACCGTAGCCATCTTAAACATGCTGCCCGATGACGTTAAGTGCATTCAGACCCTGTGCGATCATCTCTGTCATCCATCTCCAGCTCTTTTCCATCTTCCCTTTCACTTCTCTTCTTTCCAGTGCCTGCAACATCGTCCTATTTCCTATCTCTGTGAACCATATTACAAGTAGAATAGACTGTATTTGTCTTCTGGTGACTGACTTGTTTCACTTAAACGTTCATTCGTGTTGCAGCATGTGCCGAAATTCCCTTCCTTTTTTTATTTTGTCTTTTTAATTCAGGGTCTCCCTGTAGCCCCAGCTGGCCTGGAACCTACTGTGTAGACCAGGTTGACCTTGAGTTCACAGAGGCCTCTGCCTCCTGAGTGCTGAGATTAAAGGCGTGTGCCAGCACACCTGATTTAATTCCCTTCCTTTTAAGGCTGAATGATGTTTCAGTGTATGGGCTGGCATGCGGCGGAGTGGGGGGGCGGTGGTAGGGGTAGGGGTAGTGATGAGATATGTTTATCTATTTATCAATGGACATTTAGGTTGCTTCCAAACCTTTGGCTTCTGTGAGTAACATTGCCTTGAACATTAATTAATGTTTTCGGACACATAGCCAAAAGTGGAATTGCTTAATCACATGATAAATCATTTATTTCATTTTTTGAAAAGGAAATAGCAACCTTAATTTTTTTTTTTGAGAAAAATACTGAACAAATTCTTTAATGACTTCTTTCATTCACGGAGTTAATTCCATGAGCATCAGTCATTCTGGAGATAGTCCCCCATGTCTGATTAACCATGAGCTTTGGAAGTTACTTGGATTTTCAGACCCACCCTCAACTTCTTCATCTGAAAATTATCTTCTGTTGTTCAGTGCTGAGGATCAAGCCCAGGGTCTCAAGCATGCTAGGTAAGTGCTCTACTACTGAGCACTGAAGAATGTCTTTGAATTATTTTTTATTATTTAATTAAATTTAATTATTTAACTATTTTTAAATTATTATACCTTTGAATTATATTTGAGTCTTAGCTCTCTTTGAATTATTTGAATATCCAAGCTCATTTTTTTCATTGTTTGTTTTTATTCCCTTTTTCTTTAAACACACAGACTGTTACTATGCAGCCATGGCTGGCCTGGAACTCACTATGTAGATACCAGGCTGACTGTGAGCCCACAGAGATGAACCTGCTGCTGCCTCCCAAGTGCTGGAATTAAAGGCATGTGCTGCCATTCACCCAGCCATCCAAACGCTTCTAAAAAACTAAACATTCATTCTACAGTCATTTCAGAAATTCTTTTTGAATGCTGGAGGCAATGTTTTCTCATTGATAAAATTTACCCAAGGACTGTGGAAACCCAGAGGAAAAAGGCCAGGATAGTTGACAGAACACAATGGGCAGCTGCTTGCTATTAGGCGAGTGGGTACGCAGATGAGATAGGATGCACAGGCAAAGTCAGCACATTGGCCCTTGGACTGAACTTTAAGGTTGACTTCATCACAACAGCACTAGAAAGTTATTAAAAGATGTAAAGAAACTTCTCTGGTGAGAGTTGAGAGATGTATTCATCCTAACACAGAAACCCACAATTGGCCAATGTACAGAGAACAAGTGGCTAGCGAGTACTTATCCCTGAACAGGACACCTATTTCAAACCTCTGTTTCCAAAGGGTCAAGGATGATTGCAGAAGAGAAGGCAGAAAGATTGTAAGAGCCAGAGGGGCTGGCTCACCACATGGAAACAGTCTTCCAGACAGCTGGTCAGTTACTCATATAAACTCACAGCAAGGGTTGACAGCATGCACAAGTCCTATGCAAGCTCAAACCAGACAAAATCCCAGCATAGGCATGGGGAAGTAGGTAAGAAACCCCAACCCAAACTAAGGAATGTTTTCCAATTGATAGCTTTTAGGAGGAGAAAAGACAGTATCTTACAGGAATGGGACTCTTAATGGGCCCAGTAAATGGGTGGGCCCACACTGAAGAACATTTGGGGAGACAAATCAGACTCTATAGGTTACTACATATATGAGAGTTCATTAAACTGGGGGCAGAGGGGGGAGGTGGGGAGGGGAAGGGATCGAAATACCATCAAATTATATTGTGTAAAAATTCAGTTAGAAAAAGAGATGTAAAGAAGGTACTAATAAGACAAGATTTTGTCTAGAGAAATCATGATAGCACTGTGGAGGATAGATTACGGAGGTCTAATAACAAATTACCTGTCCTTTCTGTCTTGCATTATCTCATTTTCCCTTTTATATTTTTATTTTTAATTTAAAAATTTTGAGACAGGATTTCATGTATCCCAGATTATCCTTGAAACTGCTCTGTAGCCAATCTACATTGAAATCTTGATCCTTCTAACATCTACTTCTAGACGGTTTGAGGTCCTGGCGATCAAATCCAAAGCTTCATGGAGGCGAGGTGAACACTCTACCCACTAAGTCATATTCCAGCTTTTCTTTTGTTTTAAAAGAAGGAAACAGTCAAGATGTCCCAGAGCCTAATGTGTAGCAAAAGATATTTGGATCAAACTTAGAAAGCATTTAGATAAAGAAAAAAATACTGTAAGTCTCATTTTTTTTAAAAGTGGCCATTTCCTTGTTTGTCTAAACTCAGAACTACTCAGTTGAATGTAGTAATAGTATTCAGTCATTAGTTTGTCAACTAATATTTTAGTACTATCAACCATAGAGCGATTTATAAAAGCTAACACTGGTGGGAGGTTATGATCCCTTTGTAACATTAAAATCCAGCGTTTCTCTAGTACAGCTCAATGAAAGAGGGTTGACTTGGTATGCATCAAGCCTGGGATTCCATCCCCAATATTTCTCTCTCTCTCTCTCTCCCTCTCTTTTTCCTCCCTCACTTTCTCTCATTAAATGTCACATACTATTATAACATTTTATATTTTATATAAAACTTTAGAAAATACACATTTGATTAGAAAAATTTCCCTAATTGGGGTGCAGTTTAGTTTAGTTTTTATAAATTATGCTTTATAAATAATCTAGAGTTAAGGGGTGATGCTTCGTGCCTCTAATCCTAGCTCTTGGTACAGATGCTAAGGCAAGATCACAAATTTGAGGTCAGTCTGGCCTCAGAGAGAGTTCTGGGCCAGCCTGGACTATGTAGTGAGTCCCCATCTCAAAACTAACTAAATAAATAACATAGTCTGTAAAATAACAGAGCTAGAAAGTGGTGCTACCTTCTTCTCTCATATCGCTTTTCCCAGCTTTACTCTCAAAGTTACTACTGTCTGCAGAATTTCGTAACTAGGAAAACAATGAGTGATCCTTGTAGGCCATTGTTTTTAATGGGCCAAGAAAACAACTTGCTTTTTTCTCTCAACTCATGTGAACTCAGAACTGAGTTATTTGGGGGAAATACACTAGGTGTTAGTACACAGAGAAAATGCCTTGGTGTGTTGCAGATATTAGGATTCATTCCGTCCTTGATAATCCTTCAGGGAAAGGAGGCTGGAAGGAACTGCTTTTACCTCCAGTAGAGTTTGTCATTTACTTTGTGTTTACTAAGAAAGGAAAACCAGAATGAAAGAGAGAACCAGTTATGAAGAGGCCTTTCTGTGGCAAGAATGTTTGAAATGACTGCTTTGTTGCATGTGAGATCAGTCTGAGACTTGAAAAACTAAAGTTGTTAATGTACTTGGGTATTCATATTAGATATTGAAAACAAAGAACAGGTATTCAGAAAAGAGCCCCCAAAGTGGTATGCATTTATGGTTTTAAAATTATTCCTATTAGATTGCTAGTCATCTCAAGAGCTATAAAGTTGACAATATATCAAACATATTTTAATTTGTAATGAGATAACAGGTAGAAGCAAAATGTTCTCAGCTAGCTTTCTCTCAAAGTATTTCTCACAGCCCTGACCACTACCAAAATTTATACTCACTATCAAAATTTTTTCAAAAAGTTAACTGTCAAATTCATGTTTGGAAACATTTACCGAAATGCCACTGATATGCCAAACTCCACATTGCGTGGTAGAATTACAGATGGGGTGATTGAAACAGGATCTGCTCTACGTGGTGAGCAGCTTTAGGAAATGCTGTTATTTTATTGATCATAAGGCTACTTAGCATAGCAGCTATCTCTAGATCATGAATATAAATGACATGTGACCTTTCTCCAAAGTCCTTATTCCAGTCTTTATATTAGTAGCCTTATCTTCTGAAAGTCTTACTTAAACATCAAATTACAGTGAAGAGTATCTTGATGTCACAGCATATATTGGACTGAACTGAAAATGTAATGTGAAGACATTGGTTGAAAAGTATATTATAGTCACTAGTGTTCAATTTAGTTTCTCAAGGTCACAATTAAAGAAGATAACTAAATTTTATATTACAGAAAATCAAAGCACCTATTGTAATACCAAGTATTACTTAAAATATTCTAAATCTTTTAAATTTTGTTGTAGTGTGTCCAAAAGTGAGTTTTTTCCTAGTCAATAACATTTGCAGAGATACCTATCATTCCTAAGCTACATATTTTTTAATTAGAGAAGTATTGAAGAACTTAGGAAACTCATTCTTCCTTTTCTTCTTATTCTTTTGTAAAGCTGAATAAAGCCTACGGTTTTATGATTGCTTGTTTTGTTTTTCTGTTGTTACTAGATCATTCAAAGTTGTTTCAATTTGCTCAAAACTTTTGCTTTAAGAAATGTTACGTACTAATCAGACTGTTGTAAGTTGTCTCAGAGTGGGAGCTAAGTGCAATAGCAACAGCCTTTCCCTCATTGCTTTGCAGTTGATAATGTACGTTTGGCATATGAATACTAAGTGAAAATTAAAAAGCACTTCACTAACTGTTAGCATAGTCCTGGTAAAAGAAATTTGAAAATTTTTACCTCAGTATTTTTATATTACTTTAAAAATAAAAACACTTGGGGCTGGAAAGATGGTTAAGACCACTGGCTGTTCTTGCAGAGGACCCAGGTTTGATTCCCAGCATGCACATGGCAGCTAGCAACCATCTGTAACTCCAGTTCCAGGGGAATCCAGTGTCCTCTTCTGACCTCCTGGGCATTGCATGACATGGGTGCACTTACAAATGTGCAGGTAGTATGCACATACAAAATAAAAAATGATAAATAAAATATTTAAAAAATTTTAATTTAGCCTTGAATTCCCCTGAACTGGAGATATAGACAGTTGTTAACCGCCATGTGGGTGCTAGGAATCAGCCCTGGGTCTTCCACAAGATCATCCAGTGCTCTTAAGTGCTGAGCCATCTCTCTAGCTCCAATCAAATATTTTAAAAATAAAAATAAAAACAGTAGACTAAGAAATGCTATAATTGCTAACACAGTATTTATTAAGAACATCAAATTACATGTTTCTTTTCCCTAATTAAATGTACTAAAGTAGGAACACATTATCAATCTTACTAAACTTCTCCCACAGAGAGTTTACTTTATGACTTTTTTCCCCTTAAAGATCCCATACAAAGAAAGTTTTAGAAAGCTAGTTCCCTGACTGTCCAGAATCTTCATAATAGTGATTATTTTTATGCAGAAAATATTACAAAAAGTATTAGGTCAGCCTTCAGGGAAGCATTTCGTAAGTTCAGAGCTACTCTCTTGCTCAACCTCTTTGTATTTATGTGTTCTTATATGAAGCTATGTATTTTGATATATCATATTTAGAGGTATAAGTTAGAAACCCGTACAAGAGTCTTGGATTTCAGAGCAGAGGACAGTGGAGGTATAGCTGACTTAGAGCAGGGATTTTTCTGAGTTGGTAGGTTGCTTTTCTGTGAGCCTACATGTTAACTGGCCATGTGTTTCTCCTCTCATGGCTGAATTAAAATGCCCATCTCCCTCCAGATCATAGTAACATGGAAACTATGCACTGCCTGTAGGTCATAGGTTGTGAAATAATGACCCAAACACATAGCTAACCGTCTGTTTTAAATGTTAAGGTAACTGAAATTACTATTATGATTGGGCTCAGTTGTAGTATTTCTCCCACACTGCTAGAAAGCTGCATCTCAGTTATATTGAAGAGCCTACTCTGGGTGGTATATGTTCACCCGTACCTCTGCTGGGTGTCTGCTGAACTGCCACATCAAACAGGAGCATTTCCTCAGAAATCCAGCTGACTTGTCAAGCAAATGAGAGCCATTTTCTTTTCCAAATTCTCTCCTCCTTCTGAGGGAAGCAGGGTCCAGGGTGGTATATCACCAGATAGCTACAGGTCAGGTCGGGATTACATGTAAAGTTGGGCCTGAAGAGCCAGCTGTGAGGGCTGGATCAGGCCGGCCTCCTTCATGGGAAGCCACTCATTTACAGTTAGCACTGCACTTAAACCCTTTAAAACTACAAACAAACTTGGGAAAGTTACAGTAGTGTAAACAAAGACATGTTGCTTAAGTTATTATTACATGACATTACTTACACATCTACACATGGACACTGCAATTATCTTCCCAATTTGACAAATGACACTGTGGCTGTAAAGGCAGCTTCAGGAACAGAGGTACAAGCATAGGGAAAGGAAACTAAAGACAACTCTTGACTGAAAAGCGAACTATGCCTGAAAAAAAATTCCTCAGGTTTTGTCCTGACAATAAAACAGAGTGCCAAAGCTGCCCCCACGTTTTTGAATTCCACTTTTAAAAGGTCATTTGACAGTGTGGGATGGTCATATGCTTAGCTTACAGGATAGTAAGTGAAAGTAGATTCCTCCACGTGCTTAAGAATCCACAGCTAAAAATTAATTGGCCTTCTCACACTCTGACGACGACAACAACAACAACTAAACAGTATCTGCGCCACTGGGTTATGTCTACATTGAGTGCTGTCTGCCGGATCTGATTGGGAGTCTGCCTCTGCCATCTCAGGGAGTTTAAGCAGGAGTCAAATGAAGCATACTCTGAACATTCTTTTTTATTAAAAATTCGATAGATCAGCTTTAAATGGCAACTACTTGTCAGAATAAAAGCCAGTGAGGACAAATGACCCACAGGAGTACCCAAGCCTGTTCCTCTCCATGGCTGTCGCTGGGCCGCCTAGGAGAGGAAGGAAGGCGGGAGGGAGAAGGCGGAGAGACCCACTCCGCTGCGGTCCTCCGGTCTGCAAAGGTTTGGCCTCTCGAAGGCTCAGAAGCGCTGGTGGCCATTTTCTTTCTCTTTCTCTCTCTTTAAAGGAGTGAAGGGAAAATAAAACAGAAGCTAAATCTCCCATCCTGCATCAACAGCTCGGCTCCTCCCCCGAAAGAAAAAAAAAATTAAAGCGCAGGTACTAAACCCAATCCACACGCGTCTTGCGAGGCTCCCGCAGTCAACTCGATTCCCTTTGGCGAGCTACGCTGAACGAGACACGATCTGGAAAAATCAATCGCTGCAGTGGCCACGGAGTCAGCGGCTGCAGGAAGCTCTTGCCGCAGCGCACATCCGCCCGAAACCATCCAGCATGCGGGTGTGGAGAAAATCAAGCTGATTTACACGCAAAATAATTCACGGCTTCAGTTCAGCCCTTCCGTCACTTTGAATCACAAATGCGCACACACAGATCCATAGGCGCACACATGCACGATGCACGTGTGTGTGTGTGTGTATAAGCGCGTGAGCGCCAGAGCCAAGGAGCAGAGCATGCCAGATAACTTCGCGTATATGCGGGGGAGGGGAGAGGGCGAAAGCCTGCTCTTCTCTTTGCAGCATGGGCAAGTGGCTTGTAATGCAGCTTGTTGCAAAATAAAGTCTGAACAAAGCTAAAGTGTGAGACTAGCACGTCCCAGAGAGAAAATGACGTTAAGGCAGGATCTGTAAATACTGGGGTCCTTTAGGCAAAACAACATTCCCCTTTTTAAAACAGAAAGAAAAAAAAAACATTAATTGGGGTCAGATTTTAAATGCTTTTCAGTGTTGGAGTCTGCAATGGAAAGTTCCTGGAACATCTGGAGAAGAGATTCCAAGAACACATCTAAGAGGAAGAAGGCAGCCAGAGCTCTCCTGTACAGATCATCTGGCCAAAAAAAAAAAAAAAAAAAAGTGTTGGGGGGAGTATTAAAAACTTTGTTTTAAAAGTGTGCTCTTGGTCTAAATCACCTCTCAGGGGCAGTCTGATTTGGAGGCAGAGGACTGAGCCCAATGAACTGGGAGTAGACTCCTGGGTTCCTTGTCAGCCTGGACAGACCTCTCCTTTTCTCTGGCTCTCTTTCCTCCTCTGTGAAATTGCAAAGGGTAAATGGTTCCTCTTAGTACAGAGACTCCCTCTAGGAGCATATGATGATGGGGATTCAGAAAGATGGTGGTGAGACTGGGCAGTCTAATGTACCTAATTCTTAACCTAAAGGGCTGTGTCCTCGCTGTCAAGTACACACAGCATATGAAGAATGTTCTTTCAAAATGAGAGTGTAATATTATAGCTATATTTTTGAAGGAAAAGGAGAAAGACTGTTTCTGAGGATCAACAAAAAGGATTTGCAGACTGGAAAAATGTTCAATGTTCTTGTTGTTAACCATCTGTATACAACATGCACTGAATCACTTGGATAATTCAGGGTAAAGAACTTTTTAGTGGATAGGTTCTCTGTGCCAGGTCGGCTGTCTAGATTGACCAAATTAATGGGATTAATTACTCTCTGTCTACTGTTTCAGAAACAGCTCCAGACAGAACAGGGTTGCATGCAAGAACTACTGTTGGGTATTTTTTTTTTTTCATCTGTGTATAGAAGGCTAGGGCCAAACCACTAGCTGCTTTTGACATGTGTTAGCTGAGTAATCACAGGCAAATTACTTAGTTATGCCTCAGTTTCCTGTGTTTATGTGGTAGGGATATAACAGCAACCAATTCATAGAGTTGTCAGAACTAAATGAGTTATCATATGAGAGTGCTGAAACTGGAGCATGGCACATGCAACTCAGTGGAGGTTAGAGGTTACACGACTGTAAACACAGAGGAAGCAATAGAGGGATCTCTGAACCACTGTGAGTTTCAACTAAGACTTTTAAGCAGTTTATCTGGCTTTCAGTGTGAAGCAAGGAGCTCAGCAGTATTTGTTATTATTAGAAATTCTATAGAACATCCACTAAAATTCCAATAGCACATGACCAATAAAGCACTAGAGAGTTTTCCACTGTATCAATGCAGATGTGAGGTATTGGTTTTATATGTCCAGTGAATGCTCTGCAATATCTGACTATCCAGGTGGGAGGAAGCTGAGGTTTTCTTTGGAGAGAGGTTTCCAAGGCACCAGTTCCTGCCTTTTCCTGCTTCTTTCCTGTACAATTTATTACCTTAGGCCTAATCTCTGTCACTGAATTATGAAGTCAAAACAACCCCAGATTTCTGGCATGCTCCTTGGTGTCATTATTAGTTTAAAGGCAAAGAGGGAGACCTGAATGTTTCTCCCCTTTTAAGGATCCCCCAGAGTGCATCCTTGAACAAGGCTTAAGGAAGGACCACAGGAAGAGAATGCTTAAGGGAGCAATTCTGCTTGTGTTTGCAATTTGGGATTGAAGGAGAGCTGCTTTTAAGCTTTATAGAGGAAGTGGGGATTAGGTGTTTCCAGAACAAGGTAGGCGCAGGCAGGCTTAGGTCACTCTTGTTGGAAAGTAATGCGCTGTGCACTTCGCAGCCCCAGGTGCATTAGCTGATTTACCAGGGGAGGTCGAGAGATGGCCCCACGGAGGTCTGGCGGGACAAGGACGCCCCGAGTGGAGTGGATGGTGTGGGACTCCAGTGTCAGAGGATAAGGGTTCTGAGGTTAAATTCCCCATTCGCCAGAAAACGAGGAGAGACAGCGAGGAGAGAAAATTTGATTCCTTCCAAGGGCTAGTGTGAGCCCACTTTTCCGCTTGGACAATCTTATTAAAACAATTTCCAAAATAAGTGAATAAAAAATGCAGATCAGGGTGTGCCTGCTTGCCTTGCTCCTTGCTTTTGGGTCTGGCTTGCAGTTCTGGCGGCCGGGGACGTCACCCCACCTCTCTTTCGCTAAAGAGACTGTAAGTTTTAGGAAGATTTTTACACCAAAAACTTGAGAATCTAAATTGGGAAGCCATTCCTCCCCTTCTGGAGGACCCAGATACCAGACACGTCGGGCACTCGGGGCCTCCTGATCTCGGGAGAAGACCTCCAGCATCCTAGTGGGGATTTCGTGATCACCGCCATAGGCGGCCGCGGACGTGAGGTTTCCAAGTTCCCGGGGGAATGCGAACATAAATTTAATTCTGCTTCTCATCCCTATCACTACCCACCCAGACTACAGGCATCTCCCATTCCAGGCCCAGAGAGGCGCTGGAGCCAGGGCTGGCAAAGGCAGAAAATACTGCGGGCCAAGGTCAGGACCCAGCGGCTAAGGAAGAAGGCGACGGAGGGCGCGGCTAGGCACCGCCCTCTAGCCCCAGAGTTGACCTTGTGCCGCTCTCCCTTTTCCGCAGCTGGCCAGAGCATCCGTAGGGGAAGGAGAGTCGGCAGAAAGCTCCTCGACCTTCACAGTGGATGCCGAAGCTCGCCGAGTGCCCCCGAGGTTTGAGAAAGGAAGATCACTTTCGAGCAAAACTGATCTTAGGAAGGTTTTCCCTTGAACAGTCCCTTTCTTTGAGAGACCTGTGGCAGGCTCCAGTCCAACCCTTCTGCCTCTCCAAAACCCGGGAACCTGGCTCAAAGGTCTAGTTATGCACCTTAATCCCTGGGTCTACCAACTCAGTGCACTGTCCTCTGGTGTTTGAGGATGAAGAAATAGTCGAATGCCCCCCCCCCGCGCGCCCCATTTCAGAGGGAGTATTGCATGAATTTGAAATCTTCTAAGCATTCAAAATAAAAACCCAAACCAAATACCCAGCAAAACAAAAAACAATACTCCTTTATCTTTATGTGAGTGGAGAGTGGAATAGATCCAAAAACCCCTCCGTGGGCCACTGTTTCTCAGACACCGAGTTCTTGAATCTTTCAGGAAAACAGTACCCTTTCCAGGTACTTCTGCTGGGGGAACTTAATAAGACTGTAGGACATCACCATGTTAGGACTTTACACAGGCAAGATTTCATAGAGATATCCTTCCAGTGCGGGATAGAACAGCTCTTGTGCTTACGGAGAACCCAGCAGGAGAGGAGAGGGTGAAAGACAGGACGACCCGGCCCAAACAAATACCAGTGTTGGAACCACAGCATTGGACACCGTGGACCACAGAATGTCTGCCTGGAGTTGACAGGTTGCAGACTGGGCTATTTTTTCACCATCTCAGACATCTTTCCTTTCCATTTTTCTTTTTAAGATTTTGGAGCAATCTTTCCTTCCAACACCCAGAGTTAAACCTCCTTCAACGACCCCTCCTCGTGTTTGTGGGGGTGTGTTTGGGCCTTGGGTTAGTCTTACTCTTCACACATATAAAGTGGAACTCTTGCCCTTTAGCTGGCAGAATGTGGACTCAGAATAGTGACGCCAGTATCAGTGCAGACGTAAGTTATATACCGTTTGGGGGAATCCACATTAATGTACACTCATGGCTTTTTGTCATTTTGCAGACTGAACTTTAGGAAAAAGTTGCAGAGTTTGCAAGTTTTGTGATTTCTTAGGCAAGAGAGCTTATTTATGAAGGTCTTAGACCCCATAACTGTAGGGAGAATGGACTAAAAGTAGTTTATTGAGAAAACATAGCTCTCTGACTTCAAGAGTCTAAGATTGCTTTCTATATCTTAAGCATTCAAGCCACAATACAGCAAGCCTCTATCCCACCCACTCTTGGCAAACACAAATGCATCCCAAGCATTTCTGGACCTCTTGTGATTTCCACACTATTATATAGTACTTTAATAAACTATCTCTTTGAATGGGGATGCCAACTTTCACAAAATTTTATGCTTTATTGGACCCTGGTAAGTTGTACTTGCCCAATGTGAGATATGAGCTTGCCTTTCAACGCTTGATGTATTTCCAGCCTTGGAGTGGGGAGTAGAGACTATATCCTAGTCTTCAGGGAGAAAAGGTACTTCCATCCTGTTTACAGAGGGAGGGTGTTGGGTGCAAGGAGGCAGGTCTGTAGAAGACCCAGTCTGTTGTGTTTGCTAATAGTAGATGGAGAGTCCCAACTTTTCCATCTTTGTCTGCTTCAACATCAGGGTAGGAGACCAGGACACACTGCCTTTGGGCTTCTGTCTCTCTTACCAAGCAGATCTGACTCAGCTCCAGGAACATTGCACACACCTGCCGATTTGAAAGAGGTCAACACAGCTCCTGCCTCGCCGACAGTGGGAAGACTTCTTTTGTTGGGTCTACTACTTGAAGCAATTGCTCGAACTTCAGGAAATGGAAACAAGTTGCTTCAGTTTGCCTGTCTTCTGACTAGCTTAACGACCAGGCCTGGTAATATTCCTGTTAAAGTTAATGCTACCAAAAACCAAAGGGTGCAGTCAGTCCACTAGGGCACAGTTACAACATGCCTCAACTTTTAATTTCCACAAAAGTTTCCCTTCTGTCTATTTCCTTTTTAGGTTCTTCTACCTCCTGAAGTATAAGAGATTAGTAGAAACACCCCTACTTTAGTTTTAAAATAAAAATTGCCACTGAATTTAAGAGGCGATGTTCCACCTCAACTTCAAACTACACACCTGTTGCCATTGGGTCTTAAAATTTACCCCAAGTCTTTTCAAGGACTTTGAGGAAGTGTAGTAAATGCTAATTGGAACTCCCCAACTTTCATGCTGTTTATTCTTTCAGAACAAGGGAAAGGACTCTGAGTAAAATAATAAACTTTATGCAGCTTTTAAGGTTTAATTTCTTATTATTTTTAATTATGTGTGTGTGTGGGGGGGGTGTACACATGTATGCTATGCAGCTGCAGTGGAGGCCAGAGGCTTCTGATGTCCCTGGAACTGGAGTTATTGGAGGCTATGAGCTGCTCTACATGGGTGCTGGTCCTCTGCAAAAGCATCCGGGCATTCTTAACTACTGAGCCATCTCTCCAGCCTTTTATGCAGTTTATTTTTAAAATACTCTGTTCTGTAGTTTTGGGGTTTCCTTCACTAGATTTCCAAGCGTCATTCATTTTTCCATTACCTCTCCTTAGCGCTAACCCGCTCTTCAATTCGTATGCAGGGAGGCCGCAGGTAGCGGGGAGCAGCCCCCCACCCCAACCCCCAACCCGGTTTTCTCCCTGGCAACGGCGCTCAAGTTCAGAAGATCAGAGAAAGTGTCTTCGGGAACTGCAAACCCAGCAGACCATTCACCCAGTTCTTTTAAGAGCTCCGGTAGGGTGGACTTTGGCGGATTCTCGGAATTCCGCAGACCGGGCTCGTGTGGACCCGCGGGATTCGTGTTCTCAGGTGAGCGCCCAGGCGGGCACCCCGGCGACCTCGGTCGCCGTCCGCTCAGTCACCGCGCGACCTCGGCTCCTGCTCCGAGCGGGGCTGGGGTGTGAGGTGACAACACTTCCTGGCGCGGCAGACTTGCACCCGCGTGGGCTGGGGTTAGAATCCGGGAATTCAACTTCGCTGTGAAATCGCGCTCTCCCAGGGAGGGGCGCGAGGGACTGCGCGGCCCCCGAGAGCAGCCCGGGCCGGCCTCCGGGGAGGCCTGCCGCCCGCAGGGCCCCGCAGGTGCGCCCCCGCTGCCGGGCGCGTCCGCGAGACCCCCTTCCCGTCCGGGTTCTGTCTTGGAGATTTGAAGGAGGGACGTGTGGAGAGCGGCCCCGCCCCGCACTCCCGGGGTCCCCCGGTCCCCCGGCCCTCCCCGCGCGCCCCTGGGGCTGGGGAGGATGCCGCTGGCCGCAGCCGCGCCGGCCGAGGCCCGGGGACCAAGCCCCGCCCAGGACAGCTCCCCCGGGCCGCGAGCGCTTGGAGATCTTTCTCCAGGCCCACGCTCTCGGGAAGCGCAGGCCAGTGGGGGAGGGAGCGGAAAAGAGTTGAGGGGGGCAGGCCCGCCACCTCCCCGGGTTCCAGGGCTCCAATTGGCCTTTAGGACCGGCAGCTGGTGACCCGTGTCCTCGCTCTTCTAGTTCCCCTAAGCGAATCAGGGCGCCACCTACAGCCGAGTTCCAACTAGCACGGTGGTGAGAACGCTTGCCAAGTTAACGTGGCACGGTCGTTCGGTCCAAGCCAGGCCTGGTTTTGTGCAGAGCCACCTGGTCTCCAGAGGGACAGGGCTGTTGGCAGCAGTCCTGAGAACACCGAGAATGTGCTCTGGGGGGTTGTGCAGAATTAGGGGGTAAATATGGGAACCCAGGAATTCCAAAACCAGAAAGTAGCAGCTCTGATTGGAGCCCTTTGCACACTGAGAATTTTGGCTGGACTTTGAACCCAGTATTTCCTCCAGGCCGTGAACCAAGGGGCGCAGTTTATTTCTGCAAGTAGAGTAGCCATGTGACCTTGAACAAGACTCAGCCACAGAGTCTCCTTCAGAACTATAGCTGCGTGGTGGGATCTTTGTGATAATTAAATGAGACAATGTAGTTTGTAGGTGCTTCTAGGCAGCTCTCGCCTGATTCTAAATGAAAAACCACTCAAGAAATATAACTTATAAGACATTGCCTAGGTGCCCTCTCTTCTTCGAAAGATTAGATCTTTCGAAGAAGAGAGAGCAAGCCATAAGGGGCCCGAGTGTCTGATTAGAATGTAGTCTAGGTCACTGGAAGTTTCAGTAGCTAATCTCCTCATAGACAAAGAAAACTTGTATTCATGGACTACTGTTACTATTTAATTATAACTTTATAAACAATTTGTTGATTACCTTGAGTTTCACCATCTTATAGTATGTATGTTATCCCATTTTAAGATGAAGAAATACAGACGTAGGAATACAAGCCATAGTTGCTATAGAAAATTCCTATCCCAGCAGCTGCAGGTTTGTTTCAGAAACTGCCTTTGATGTGGAGGTATTAAATACCTGCTGTGCACTGGGAGAGTAGGTTAGAACGTTCACACAGGACCTCTCATGCTTTTCTCACAACACACTGTAAAGTAGGACCGGAAGTTCTCAGAAAAGGAAATAAAGGTTCAGGAAAGTCTAGGAAGTCACTTTAAGAAATGGCAGAGCCAGGTCATGGAGAACTCCAACTAATCATCAAGTGACTTTTCCTGGCACCAATCAGCTTTGCTATAGTTGTGAAAGTTATCAAGACTGACCAGGCTGGAGAAGTGGCTGCTTAGTGGTTTTGCCATGCTGAAGGGTGGCAGTGGCTGGCATTGGCAGCCTAAGCAGTGGTGATTATTGCCCTGTTTCCTCAGGAAATGTTGATGGTGAAAGAAATAGCAGGTGTGGTAGGCAAAGCTGGATATTGAGTTGACTTATCCCTCCATAAATATGATTGGCTTACATTTACCTAATGGCCCAAACAACCAAATCTCATTAAAAAACAGCCCAATGAAAAGTTTAGTATAATGTAGCTGTTGCTGTCCTGGCATCCAAACAAAGTGATTCGTTGATCTGTTATGAAAATTATAAACATTAAGGTTTTTTTTTTTTCTCCTAACCCTAAGGCTTCATGGATGCTGGGCAAGTGCTCTACCCCTAAGCTACACCACAAGTCCAATATCGCACATTTTTGTACAGCAAGTATTTCACTGTATTATGAACAATAGTAGTATTTTATGGTGAAAGGTTTGGATTTCTCAGAAGAACATATTACACTCCTTTCAGCATTTCAGGATTGTCTTTGTGGAAAATGATCTGTGCATTTCCCTCTTCTTATGCATCTTAGCATAAAATCCCAACCATCATGCCTACCCAGAATTCTTCCTTCATTCCTGCAGAATGGCTGAACTCATCAAAAGGCCTGAAAGTTGTGCTGAGGAGATGGCTTAGTCTGTAAAGTGCTTGGTGCATAAACAAGAGGACCCGAGTTCAGCCCCCAGTACCCATGTTAGAAAATGGAGAGAGGGAGACAGGTGCTTGGTAGGGCTTTTTGGTTAGCAGTATAGCCAAATTGGCAAGTATCGGATTCAGTGAGAGACCCTGTGTCAAAAGTAGGTGGTAGCCAGATATGATGGTACATGCCTTTAATTCCAACACTTGGGAGGCAGAGGCAGGCAGATCTTTGTGATATCAAGGCCGGCCTGGTCCACATAGCAAGTTGCAGGCCAACTGTGGCAACAGAGAGACCCTACCTTTTTTAAAAAAAAAGGTTTTTTTTTGAGAGTTATTGGACCAGACAGTCAATGTTGACCTCTGGCATCCACATAGAGACGCACACATTTGCACCTGCACACATACATGCACCTACGTATATACACATATACACACATGATCTAAAAATGAAGCAATAGAAAAGTTTGAGTTCGGGCGTGGACAGTAAGCAACTCTACTTTCTCCTGCTGCCTCCAGCTGTAATCATTCCACTTGGCGATATCTTACCCCAGACTTTGGAGAGCTTGTCTCTAGCTTTCACAAAGTGACAGTTTCTAATAATCTAGTAGATTTTCATTTTGAAATGCATGACACAAGCAGTCTATTAGCATAAGAACCCTAACACTAACACTTGAAAATGATCAAATTTAAGGTCGGGTGGCCCCATTGTCAGTTTAGAGAAGCTTTTTTTTCCAGAAACAGTAGTTGATATGTTTGTGGACTGTGTGTTATGTGTTCTGTACTGCTTAAATATCAGTAGAACTATGGAGAGATACAAGAATGTTTTCCTCTGTTGTTTAGATTCTAAGGTTTAGGGTAGAAACTTCTTCCTGCCTTCCCTTCCATGGGCCATGCCTTCCTTTTTGTTATAATGAAATGATGCATTAGGGGCTAAAGAGGTGGCTCAGTGGTTAGGACCACTGGATGCTCTTGCAGAGGACCCACATGGTGGCTAACCACTGTCCATAACTCCAATTCCAGGGATCCAACGCCCTCTTCTGGGCTCTGTAGGCATTATGCAATACAGGTACACTTACATATGTGCAGACAAAACACTTATACATGTATAAATAAAAATAAAATTTAAAACTGTAAATAATGCATTAATGCTCAAATAATTTGTGCCTCAGCTCCAATATTTCTTTCCTGAAATTATTGTCTTCATGCTAGAATTTTAATGTTACTCATTTTCAATCCGCTTTAGGTATGACTATAAATAAGTGACTTGAGAATCTACCTTAGGAAAGTTGGGAGTTATAACTTAGGACTTCATTTACACAGAACTCATACAAACAGATTTATAAGGGACAGCATTGCACACAGGGACACCTGCTTTGGTGTCTAATTTGTTATTATGTATCTGTGTTATGGAGGCATACATCACTCAGTGGAAATGGGTTTGTGGAAATGCACCTTAACTACTTCTCTTTGGTACCTTTCTCCGATGGTGAGTATTTGGGGTCTTTTTAGTACAAAAAGGGCAAACCTCTAAGGCACTATGGGATTGATCAGTGTTTTTTGTGTTACCTGTGTTGAAGCTTTGACTTTCCCAAGTTCCAGTCTGAGAACTTAGATGTGAGCATCTCTCTGCATGGGTGGCAGGTATGCTCTGGGAAAGCAGATATATATTAAAATGAAATGTTTTCTAACAGACAGTTATGAGATCTGGGTGGGATGATGGACTGATGCTTCTGTTATAAAGATGGAGATCACTGCCAATGTCTTTGGTGAAGGCCCAATAAACCAGTGTTCCATGTTACTGACTTTAGAAGGACCAATTTCTTGGGACAGTTGCTCAAAAGTCAATTGGTAGATGCTTGTAGTAAGAACTCATCATTTGCACGTCATATTCGTGTTGTATAAATATCACTGTAGCAGGGACTCCCAGTCTGACTGCACAGAAATGAGATGAGACAGAGTCAGGTGTTTATTTGAAGAGCCTATACCTATGCATCCAAAAAGTCTATAGATCTTAGCAATAATTTTGAAATAGTTGAAAGGGGAAAAGGAGGTTGTAATAACACTAAATGCACTTGTGGCCAAGGGTATTGTCGGCTGGAGCTCTGTGTAGCTCTCAGCGCATCAGTGTATCATCATCCTTGTTTCGCAGAGGGAAACAGACTCACAATTCATCCAAAACATAGATGGGACTTAGACCCCGACCAGTCTACCTTCAAATCACAGTTTCCCTATTTTATCCATCGGTTTCCAGACTCTTCAGTCTTTTCGCCTGGGCTTGATTTCTCTGGGTAACTCTCTTCTCACAGAGGCTTGCATCTTTTTCTTGGCTCCTCAAACTTTATTTGCTTAGACAGACTCCCGAGCTACCTCAGTCTTGCCCACATAGAGGCCTTCTGAGGTAACAGCTGGTTCCTTGGATTTATCCTGTGTTTGTGCACCCAATGCAGCACATCCATTTGGATACTTAATTCATTTTGTCCCGTTTTTGAGTTTTTCTCTCAACTTCTGATCTTCATTTTAATGCAGTGGTGGGGCTGGTTCAGAGCTGCACACAGTCTTGCCTTTTCAGAAGCACATGCTGGTTGCCTATAAGGCATTCACCCTGCTGCCTCCTCTTCCCCAACCAAGGGTAGTGCAGAAAATGAAAAAAGTCAGTTTCAGCATGTTAGGTCCCTGTGCTAGTCCCTTTGCCTGCCACCCCCCTCCCAATATGAAAGGCGAAAGGCGATGTTACAGTGAGAGCATACAAACAAAAGCCCTTGGAGGTGACTTTGCTGCCCAATCTGAACTTCTCCATACCAGACTCTCCTTCTGGCTACAGGAGAATTGGCTGTCTTGGAACGAACTAGACTCTTGGACTGGCACCCAGACCAGAGTAGAGGAAACACATGCGGATCCGTGTGCGTGCGTGTGTGTGTGTGTGTGTACAGCCATGGTGCCAGTGGGGGAGGGGCAGAGTGGTAGGAGAAGGAACGTTTCCAGGGAGCCCGAGAGCCACAGTTCCGCAGACTGGCAACTCTCCACAGCCTCAGAAGAAAGAGGCTGGCCCAGCTCGTTCGTCAGTGTCACATTTCAATGGCAGCGCTGGGCCAGCCTCGGGTAGGTGCCTGCTTGGAGTGGCGCACCTTTCCAGGACCAGCTGGCCTATGTGCAATTCAGAATACCAACCTATGAAGGCGGTGGGGCTGGGGCGGTGGGAACCCAGCAGGATTTGGCTTCTCCCGGAGGCCCTTCTGCAGCAGCAGGTGCAGCGAGGTCGGCTCGCGCCCCCGTAGACCCCAGGGCGGGCTTTCGGGCGCGGGTCCTGCCTCCACTCCGTGGCCCCGGGGCGCAGTGCTCGGGACCCTGCCCGGATGCGGGAACCGGAGAGCTGTCACTGGTGTCCCAGACTTGCACCACAGTAGGGTGGCGCACGCATCTTCCGCAGGATGCGCGGGCAGGATTTAGAGTTGGAGCGTCTCCTCTCAGCGTGCTCACTAGCTGACGAGTTTAATCCGGCCTCCTAGCGCCTCGATTGTGACCCGGCGGCCAAGAGCCAACAGCAGAGGGCGCCGCTTTAAAGCGCTTAAGCGGGCAGCAGCGCTTGGAGCAGCGTCAAGGGAGGCCAGTTCTGGAAGCCTGGCCTGGACCTGAGATCAGTGGACCGGTCCTGGCCGCGTCCGCTTCCCAGTCACCTCACCCGTGGGTGCACTACAGGGTGCAGAGGCCAGGTGCCCCGCGTTCCCAGTTCTCCAAAGGAGGTCTACCGCAGGGTCGGGCGCTCTGGCTTTTTGCCCCGCTCAGAGGGTTCCTTGCAGAGCCCTTGCGGTGTGAAGGGAGAGAGGTCCCTAACTGAAGGCGCGCCCCCTCTAACTGCTAAGGAACATGCCTGCAGGCGTTGTTCAATTGCGAGAGACTAATTAATTTCCCAGCACTTGTGCAGAATACTTTAAAATGGAAAAATGAAGGTCTTCGATGAAAATGAAGCTTGATGGTGTGCACCTGCCACTAATGCACGATGCACCATAACTTCCCCTCATTAGAGAGATGGCTTGGGCTGAGAACAAGTCATATAGTGAAAATCACTTCAACACGTGCCTGTTCATATGCATAAACTCCTGTGTACCAGATGGCAAAATATAATGACATCTTAAACAGCTAATTGCATAAACCTTGTAATGCAGATAATTGCTGTACTAAAGTAGGAGTTAATAATTTCCCACTGTATTGCCTGGCTTCAGAGTAATCCGTAAGGAAAGTTGTGACAATTCGAACACACTAAAGTTCACCAAGCAGTAATTAAAACTAGCACTTAAATCATTTGACTTTCAAACCCTTAATTATGATTGGGAAGAACTGCTTTGTGAAAACGCAGAATTGATAGGTAGTTGTGTGATAGTATTCACTGCCTCTGTGTCTTCGAGTTTTCTTTCATAGGTCCCAGGTTGTACAATATTATAGGAAGTCAATGGGGATATGTTGTATTCTCCAAAGTTATTCCAATAGCAGGAGACTTGCATTTGGGAGGTGAGTGCTTAATTCACACCCTCAGATAGATCTGTGGATCAGTTTACATTTTTTCAAGGAGCTCCTGCTATGGTAACTAACTCTAAGCCCACCATGTGTCTGTTATTGTTCAAAATGCTTTGCAAGTATTATCTCATTTAATCTTCCATACAGCTAGCACAGATGTACTGTTACCATTGTCCTCCAGATGAGGGAGCCCAGGTATGAGGTGGTAAGTAATTTCCTTAAAGTTAACTAGAAGTCACTGATTCAGTGTCAGCATGAGTCCAAAACGCACACTCTTGATCACTGCACTGTTTTGTCCCAAGAGTTACAACAGGACCCGAGTCGAATCATCTATTTCTATTTTATTTTCTAACAAATAAGCCAATAAAAGCAAACCTACAGAACTAGGTTTTGATTTCCTCAATACCTAGTTTTAAAAGCAGGTGCACCTTAGTGTACGTCTCCATCTTGACAGAGACCAAAATTAGCCTTTGATTCTTTAAAGAGCATGTACAGTAATAAGCCTAGAAGAATACTCTGATAAAATACACACTGGACCATATTGTCTTTTCTCTCTCCATGTTGCTATTGTAGAATTGCTCTTTTGTCATTTTGGGTAGATAAGATGAGAGATGCCAGCTGTCTACTCAGCATGGGGCCACCTTAGAGGCTCTCTTCTGCGAGTTAGGTGCCTATCTCTTCGGCAGTTGCTCCTACATTCAGTCCTTAATTTAGTTGAAAGCATTTTGTCTCTGAGGTCAGAAACTCTGAAGGCTCATTCTTTTCCACCATGAATTTGCAGAATGACCTTGGATAAGACACTCAATGTCCATGAAATTCTGTGTCTTCACCGCAAACACAAAGGCCCTGGCTTTTTTCTCACATCCCTCCCAGTTCCTCCTTTGGGGGCATTATGCAGCTGCAGCTCATCTAACTTTTGCTTAATAGGAATGAGACTACTGGGTTGTGTATTCCTTAATAAAAAATAAATCCCTAGATTTTCTGAACTATCAAAGGTAGTTAGGTGGGTAGGTAGGTAGAAGACTTAATTTAACAAGCATATATTTAATACCCATTGTTTTCTGGTGCACTGCTCAAGGTGTAAGGAGAAATGTGATACCATCTTTGACATTACCAGTTCCTAATAGAACCAGTGTCATGCAGAGGAGTACAGCTCTAGAGTGGCACAAGAGCTGCTGCCAGAGACACCGACGTAGTGTTCTGTAAAACAGGAGCTGTTCCTATGGTGGGGCTGTTCCTGTGGGAGTCATGGGACTCTCCTAGCAGGGGTGACACCAGAGGTGAATTTGGAAGTATAGTCAGATCGGTCAGCTGTGTATCTGTGGGATGGGTGTGTGTGTCAAGAAAACATAGCTGGCTGGGAGTGAAGAGGGATTCAGATGACCACTCAAATACAATGGATAAGAAGGGGCGTCTAGGCAGAAGAGATAGGCACAGGCATATCTCACAAGGGATTTTGGGCTTTTCTCTGAAAGTAACAGAAAATTCAAACTAAGAATTATCTGTCTTAGACTGTTCATTATTATAGTAATTGCTGGATCATTTCTGTATTTTTTTCTTTTGGTTGTTTTATTTTGTTTATTTATTGAGATAGGGCCTCCTCCAGTTGGCTTGGAACTCATCACATAGACCAGGCTGGTGTCTGTCTCACAGAGATCTGCCTGCTTCTGCCTTCCTGAATGTTGGGATTAAAGACTTACGCCATGATACCCAGCTTTTGCTGGGTCATTTGGAATACAGAAAGTTTTCTGCTTGTTCATACTGTCTGCTTTTCACTCAAGGGAACATGCCTCCTCTACCTACAGGAGCCTGACTTTGGTCACTGGAGGGCTGGACGTTAATACTCATTTCTGGTGATCTTCAGGAAACCAGGTTTTTTTAGGGAGGAATGAATAGTGGTTCCTCATACTCGAGTCTCTAAGCTGTCGGCTTGCTTTACGTGTCAAGGGAGAAATCAAAGTCACAATCATTGCAAAAGCCAGGCCAGAAAACTTTTAAAATAGTAAATCTCATTTATGTTGGTATGGGATTAAGTGCTTAGAAGTTCTAATCCGGTTTTAGGATTTATCACTCTCAGATACTGCTGGTAGAAATATACAGCAAAACTCTTCTGAAGCTTCAATATATATGTGATGTCTTACGTCTTATGACCAGCAATTCTGCTTCTGAGAATTAATTTTTTTTTTTGGTGATAAGGATCAAATGTCAAGTCTTGTTCATGTACTAACTGAGCTACCATCCCCTTAAAATTCTACATCTAGGGATTTATCCTGAGGAGATAATCATAAACCAGTCAGGTGTAGCCAGAGCTTTCCTTACCAATGGGCTGTCCATTTGCATGTTTAACCAACAGAGGAAACAAAACAAAAAAGAAGAGGCACTTGTCATAGCCCCATCAGCAAAACAATGCAACAACTATTTCCTTTTCCATAGTGTTTAAAGGTTTTTAGCTGATATTTTCTATAGTTTCAAAAGTAGGAATGTATTACTTTCATAACAAATAAGAGAAAAATATAAATGATTATATTTTTTTAAAGTGTGGAGCATCCATTGAGTAATGATAGGCAAGAGAGTTAGAGCTGTATCACACTGAAGACAATAAGGAAAGCTGATATGGACATCAAACTCTCTACTTAAGACTTTGGAGAACGAACAAGATCATGAAGAATTAGCTGGCTGTGGTATAAAGGAGGGCGAGCTAGACATTCAGGCCTCCTTTTCCTTTAGGAGCATTTGCCATCTAGAAAGGGCAGCTGAGGAAATCATGGAGGGATAGAAATTAGTGATTGGAAGCCACCTAAGAAGGCTTGAACCCTGGAAGTCTAGGTGAACTAGAAACAAAGATGCCACAGGAACTACAGTCACTTTGGAATCATCTTTAAATTGGATTGCAATGCTTATGGCGTGAGAGATAAATGTAAACACTCCTTGCAGAGGAAGATAACATCATTCGAGATTTCAAGTAATCCTATCAACAATTCCAGTGATTATTGTTTAATAAAAAAGAAAAAAATATCTAGACATAGACAGAAGCAAGATGATGAGAACGAGCACTTCAAGAACAACAGGAAAGGAAATGCACAATGAGGACTCCAATACAGAAATTATAAGACAGAAAAATTAATAAATCTGACTTGTGCATGAGAAATATGTCAAAAATGTAGATATATAAGTTAAAAGGAATGAAAAATATAAATACTATCCCAAACATCATATTTATAGCTACACACATTCTAAAACATTATTAAATATGAAGAAAACACTTTATTAAAAAAGATTGATTATGGGAAATTGTATTCAATAACAGCAGAAAAATATGTAAAGCAAGGATTGGCACATCTGAAAAGGGAAATAGCCTAATTTATAATCACAATGAGAAATTTAAAAAATCAACTTTTAATATCTAATAGAACCAAAAAATCTCAAATCAGTAATAACATACAGAATTTGAGCACTATTATGATAGCATTTGAATTAATAGATGTATATGAAATAAATAACCTTATAATGGCAAGTTACACATTTTTCTCAAGCATAACTGAAGATCACAAAGTTTACAAAACCAATCAGAATATCTCCCTCGAGGCCATTAAACTAGAAGTTAACACCAATAAGACAATGGAAAATCGCATCCCCTCCATTGTGTTATTTGGTTTTGAGATAAAGTCTCACTGTGAATCTCTATGTAGATCAAGCTGCCCTCACATTCACAGAGATCCACCTGCCTCTGCCTCCTGAGTGCTGGGAATACAGGCATGAGTCACCATGCCTGGTCCAAATATTCTGAAGTTAATAAATATGCTTCTGTTATTCCATAGTTCAAAGAAGAAATAGCAAAGAGAATTAGAAAGTAACTTATACTGAAAAATACTGAACAGATGTAATATAATACAGCTAAAGATGAACTTAATGAAATCAGTGACTTCTTTTATATTCACACTAAAATTATATATATATATATATATATATAATCTATACATTAGAAATAATAAAGGCTAAAACAATCAGTGTTCTTTTCAGCCATTCATGGAAAGAACTATTAATTAAAATAAATTGGAAGGCAAGAAATAGAAAAATAGTAACAGAAACTAATTAAAAGAGAACAGAGGAGAGTACACCAAAACTCTAGAAGTTTATTTGACAAGGTTAATAAAATTGAGAATGCCCCCATCAATCAAAGATGGGGAAGAAAAGGAAAAATAAGTTAAGCAGAACATACAAATAGCCAATATCACAAAGCCAAGAACATGATTACAAAGACTGCATCTATTTTAAAAATGTAATAAGTATGCAAATATATTTGAAAATTTATATAAAATAGATAAATCACCCGAGGAACAAGACTTATTAAGTGGATGTTAACAGACAAAGGAAAATATAAGTAGCTTGATAATTATTAGAGAAGATAAATCCACAATAAAACTTTAAACAGGAAAATCTATATTTAAATTGCTTTTCCAGCAAAATCTACCTATCATTTAAAGAATAATTAATGCCAATCTTCTTAAAATTCTTCCACAGAACACATGAAAGAGGAACATTACTCTTTTTGAGTTATGAGCCCAGCTTATGCAATATTATGGTATATCAAATGTATAACCTTAAAACCAAAACTTCAAGAAGACACTTTTAAAACACTACATGTATCTCTCTTACAAACATAGATGTAAAAGCTCTAAATAAAATAACTCTAAATGAAATATTAGCAAAGAAATTTGAGCAATAATATAAAAGGATAATAAACCATAATCATATAGGTTTGTTACAGAAATTCAAGGTTGGCTTGGCTTTGAAAACTCCACAAATATACTTTGTTAACTGAATAAAGAATGTAAAATATAACCGCTTAAATCTATGTATGAAAACAGATACCCATATCTGATTTAAAATCCTAGAAATTAGTTATGAAATAGCTACTTTAATAAAAAAACGGGAGCTACATGAAAAAATATGTAGCAAATACAATATATAATATTAAAATGTTAAAGCTGAGATTTGGAAGAGCACAAGGGTCTCCATTATCACTATTCTTAGTCCCTTCTTACTGACCATGGCTTGTGTCTTGACACTAGTAGTCTGAGCCTATCTAGTACTGTTCATCTTAACCAATGTGCTGCTGCTAGCTAGTGTTCTGATATACTGATACTACTTGTGTACTGGTCCTAGCTAGAGCACTGATGGTAGCAAATGTATTGATCCTGGCTAGTGCACTGATACTTGCTAATCTACTGATGTAACTAGTGCATTGATCCTAGATAGTATGCTGGTCCTAACTAGTGTGCTGACCCTGGCTAATGTAGTGGTCCTTTTTAGTATACTGTACCTAGTTAGTGAAACAAGATAGTAACAGCAATAAAATGTAGGAGTTTTGCCGAAGAACTTAACTCTGATTTTAAAAATATGATATGATTAGTATTTAGAAAAACTAGAATGCATAGGAATCATTTAAAATTAACAGGCAATTTTAGTAGTTTTCTGGAGATATTCCATATCCAAAAACATTGAATTTTTGTATCTGGGCTTCAGTCAATGTAAAATGAAAATTTGAATAAATGCTTTTACAGGATAAAAGCTACTAACCACCATAACCCCTCAAAAAATGTGCACATGAATAATGCCTAAATAAAAGAGACATAAATCATGTTTTATAGTAAAAAATACTATAGATAAATGTTATTTCTCTCAAGAATAATCTGTAGAGTTAGTGTAGTCCCTGTGAACCCCAAGTATTTTTTAAAAAGAATTTGAAAAGATTATTCTTAATGCATTTTTTTTGAGACATCTCTCTGTAGCCCCAGCTGGCCTGGAGCTCACAATGTAGACCAGGTTGACCTGGATGTCACAGAGATCCACCTGTCTCTGCTTCCCAAATGCTAGGACTAAAGGTGTGTGCCCTGGCACCTGGCCTAAAAGCATATATTAACACAAATGACCATGAATATCCAGGACACTTGATGAAGAACAGCAAGAGTATTTGTTCTGTTATATTTAATCTATAAAAATTCAGTCTAATAGTCACCCTAAGAAGGAGGAGAAGGAGAAGGAGAAGGAGAAGGAGAAGGAGGAGGAAGAGGAGGAGGAGGAGCAGGAGGAGGTCCCAGAAGACCCATGGTAAGTAGACACTGGACTAAATCAAAGATCATCCTTCTTAGCAATTCTTTTCCAAGCTGGGCCAGTTGGCCATCAATAAGAAAAAACGAAAAGACATAAGTTGTTGTCTCAGACCCCAAATAAGCACATTTCTTTACTCATTATTTCATTCAGCCCAAGTGACTGCAGATCTTCTGAAAGTGAAAGGTAAAACAAAGACTCTTCTAGAAGGTATCAGGTTGATGTCTTCACAAACTTGGTTTAGGAAATGTTTCTATGAAGAAGGCAAAAGAAAACACAAACTCTAAAAATAAGTCTTGATATCACAAGTCATACAAGTCCCAGAACTTCTCTTTTTCTGAAGATACCACTAGGAAGGTGGGACAGAAACTAATAATACAAAGTATTTATGAAAGATACAACAGAAAAAGGCTTGTGGCCAGAGTAATAAAAAATGATTAAGAGATGGTGAGTCTGCTTGATGAGCTAGAGACTTGGACAGGCAACTCAAAGAGAATATTCATCAAAAATTTAAACCATAGATATTCATTACTCATTAAGAAATAAAGTTTAAACCCCAGTAAAATAACTATACACATGCAGCAAGATGATTAGAATGGACTGACAACACCAATGGTTAGTGAGGATGCACATGCAATAATTCACGTTCTCATACTTGTAGTGGAGTTACTATGAAAAACAGCTTGTTACTTTGTATTAATGTTGAAAATAAGAGCATGTGGAGCTGGAGAGGTGGCTCAGTGGTTAAGGGCCTTGCTGTTCTTGCAAAGGACCTGGATTTGATTCCCAGCACCCACATGGAAGCTAACAACCATCCATAGCTCCAGTTCCAGGGGATCTGATGTCCTCTTCTGACCTCTACAGGCATTGCATGACATGGGTGCACTTACGTGCAGGCTATACACTCATCCACATAAAACAGTAAATAAAATTTTTTTTAAAAAAGAAAATAAGAGCATCTTGTAATCCAGATATTACTCTCTACAGCCATACAAGTACCAGCAGAAAGGGATCAAAAAAGTCTATAGCATTAGGTCGGTTATAGTGCCTCATGCCTGTAATCCCAGCACTTGGAAACTGAGGCAGGAGGATCACATGTTTCTGGTCACCTTGGGTTACAGAGTAAGACCCTATCTAAAAAAACAAAACAACAACAAAGAGAGAAATTTCATAACACTACTCAAAGTAGTCAGAAGGTGGTAACAACATGGGATGAAATGACTAAGTCAAATGGTTAAATATTCATACCTTGTAACACTGCAATAGTGTAAAAAAGATTGAGCTATAACTATGTGCAGGATCATGGACCAATCTTATAAATATGATATTAATCAAAAGAAGTCAAGGGCTGGAGATACTGCTCAGTGGTTAAGGGCACTGGCTGCTCTTGCAGAGGACCTGTGTTTGGCTCCCAGCACTCACAAGGTGGCTAACAACCATCTGTAACTCCTGTTCTAGTGGATCCAGTGCCCTCTTCTGACTTCTAAAGGCATTGCATGACACTGGTGCAACATATACATACAAGCAAAATAATTACACATAGAAATAAAAATAAATAAATTAATTAAAAGTCAAATATGAAAGTATGTGTAGTGTGTGATACAACATAAAGTACTAAAAAGTGAAAAACAAAACTGAAAACACATTGCGTGCTTAGCAGTATGTAGGAGATAAACTATAAAAGAAGCAAAGAATTGATGTCTGTGAAAGGTACTATACAGAAAACAACAATAAAGTGGCCTTACCAAGATGCTGTCACCTTTTTTTCCTTGACTTGAATGGTGATAGCTATCATGCATGCTTACTTGGATGAACTGTTGAAGTCTTCATTTTTATTCATAGATCTTACATATTTTCCCCAATAATAGCCTTTATTTACAAATTTTTATGCACACAGTTCGTAAGATAAAGATGACAAAACCCCCCAAACTTTCAGAAAGGCAATGGCTATCAGCAATAGCTGATAGATCCTTGTGTCTTCAAATCACCATAGCTTCTACCTGTGACCAGGCATCACTAATGGATTGTGACACACTTATTCATAGAGCCCAGCCAGCCATTCTTAATCAACCCAATTGACTTGTCATGGAACTTCCAATCAATTTTCCATCCCTTTTCCATATGCTCCCCAATAAAATTTCCATTCTTCTGTAGTCCCTGATTGGTTATAAAAAGTAAAATAACTAGCCCAATTAATGTATAGACCCAGCTGTGCATATCCTCCAGTGCATATATTACCTTAATATAAATAAATTATACATGAAATCAACATCACTCTACAGGTGATGGAGCCAGTCTTGTCCCTGGGATTGAACATGCTATGGCAACTTTGATTTGGAGTTGAAGAGAGAGATCATATTGTTTTTTTTTCTTTTTTTTTTTTGCTGAAAGACATGTCAGCACTTTTCTAGTCACCTGGGACAAATAGACAGCATAAATGTGACCTTGCCACAGTAGAGCTTGCACCCAGGGTTCTAGCCCTCTGTGTGTGTTTGTGTGTGTGTGTGTGTGTGTGTGTATACGTATATATGTATGTGTATGTGTGCATGTATGTGTTCTCATGCCATTTTTCCTAGTTATGCTGATCTCTTTCTGCTATTGTTTACCATCCATTGCTGTTACCCCTATTCAATTCCTTAAGAATTCTCCTCCACTCACTTGGAGCTACAGTGAAAATTGTCAGACTTATCAGACATTTTCCCTGTTCTTGATGTCCTTCTATGAAATTCGAGTATGTAAGATACATATATCCACTGATGAGGCATCACCTAACCATTTTCCTGGGATGGAAAAACAATTGTAGGTTTCTCAAGGCAGGAGGGATTATGAAAATCTTCATGAATGGAGAAGACTTTAAGGACCCGGTCCTTAATTATACATATACATTTTTTTAAATGTAAAATTCAATATTCTAACATAGCTTCAGAGTTCCTTGTATCATTAGGTCATGATGACCTTTCCTCCTTCAATTCCTTATCTGACCAATTCATTTTTGCCACACATGTTAAACTCTGGCGCCTCCTTCAACATGAAGATGCTCTTAATTTCTTGTCTCACATAGTTACATGTCTCCATGCTTTTCCACATTGCCTCTCCACAAATAGCATCTTTAACACCATGGTTTAATTGTTTATTTGCTATAATTCTTCAATACTAGCACACATGCATGGTGTTTTTAAAAATATTTTATTATTATTTTCAATGTGTATGAGTGTATTGCCTGCATGTATGTAAGTGCACATGTGTCAGGCAGTGCCCACAGAAGTCAGAAGACAATATCAGATCCCCTGGAATTGGAGTTATGGATGGTTGTTAGCCATCATATGAGTGCTGGGAATCAGATCTGGGTTCTCTGCAAGAGTAGCCAGTGCTCTTAACCACTGAACTGTCTCTCCATCTCATGCACAGTATTTTTACAGAATACTTATTGATCATTGTTTGTTGATTATAAAATAATGAATTGTAGGTGTTAAGGATGTTTCTGAAAAAGCACATGAGAAGAGAGGCGATGTGGTATTTCGCAGTGTGTGTGTGGCATCATGGAGAATGTCTAGGTGGGTAAGCCTCTTTTCAGTAGTGCTTCTGGGACCAGTTCTAGTGACTGAATTCTCATTCTAATGCCTGTTCTACTTATAAAAAACTCTCCCTGCTATTCTATCTCTGCTTAGTTTTGTATAGTTTAATATTTCTGCCAATTACTTGCATAAGAATGTTCATTTAATAAAGTCTACAGATGAGAGAAAAGTATGGAATAGCTAACACTGTAGATGATTGGTCAAGATTTAAAATAATCTTGGCAACATTGGTTCTAAACCACAAGATGATATTTTGTGGGGATATGTGCAAATTCTGTTAAAAACAATGACACAGGTATAAATGCCTGGCTTTATCTTAGGAGTCTGGAAAAGTATTTCAACTATTAGCTGACCATTACAAGAAGCCATAGGCATCAATAAGAAACCTCCCCAAACCCAAGGGCTTAAGTTTATAAGTCAACACACAGTAGATAGGTTTCAATGTATTTTAAATCATCTTTAAGGGGTGAAATTGGAAATGCTAATGGAATATGTGGCATGATCAATGTCATTGCATATAAAAGGAGAAGGCATTAGTCAGAAGGAGAGTGGATGATGCACAGGAAACAGCCAAAGAAGAATCAGAGAGGACTAGTTGTATGGCAACTGAGGATAAGAGCTTTTGTATGATGTAGTTGGTGCATAATTTGCTGGATGGCTTTGGGATCAGCCAGTTGCCTGGCTTTAAAATCCAGTTTGAAACATACAAATTAAATAATTTTTGAGCAAGTTACTAGTGCTTTGCCATTATTTGTGTGTGATCCTGAAGATCAAACCCCAGTACCTCCAACATGTAAGCCAAATACTTTACCACTGAGCTACACCGTGATTCCTGACAAGTTTTATCTGTAACAGGAGGATCATGAACCCTTCTTAGGGAATAGTGAATATTAAATAAGATGATGTGTGATGGTACTTGGCCTCAGTCCAAGTTCAGTGCATGTTAGTTATTATTATGATTCTCTTCATTTGCAGATTGATATGCTGGCCTTTCAAGTTTCTATGTGAGTTTAGATTATTCTTCTACACCTTGCTTCATTGTTTTTAATGATCTGAGGAAAAAAATGTTTTCCTGAATGTTTGACTCTGAACTATAGCAATAGCAATAGTTTTTCTCAAAGGAATTTGAGATATATGTATAGTTATTTTAAAAGTAATACTCATTAACATAGTAGCTATGTAGCAAGAACAAGCTGAATTATATCCAGGTTTCCAGAGCCTAAGAATGTCTAAAGAGTCAGAAATGCAGATTCTGGCCCAGGGAACAGTGACTCTCTTTAAATGCTGGCCAATGCCAGAAAGGCTTCGCATGGAAGGACAACTCTTGGTCCCCGCATTTATGTAAATTTGAGAATAGCCTAAGAACATCACCAGCCACAATACTCTTGCACCCCTACGAAAATATTACAAAATAAAATGGGTCTAGAACTCAGTTTAAAAAAATCTATTAAGAAAAAGTGTATTCTGAGGTCACCTGACTCAGACAGAATCTTTACCCACTTACAGTGTTTCTAAAAATCTAGTGCATGGGCCATGTTTTTTAGAGACTTTAAATCCTAATTCTGAAGAGGGACCAAGTAACTATACTGGCCCTAATCCAGTTCTTTCCCAGCACGCCACTAAACTTTCTGCTGTAATACCAACTTTACAAGTCTTAGAATGACTTTTTAGAATCAGCTACTAGCTACACTTTCCAAGGCCATTGGGTGAAATGGTGACTAAGACCATCTAGGTTTCTTCTTATTGGACCGTATCCCAGAGGGAGGACACACTTGTGAAATAAGGCAGTCAATAAACCCAGGACCATGTTAGATGGTGAAAGAGGCTTTGCCACTCACTAAGCAGTGTTATGGTGGCACTTGGAGATGGGGCACTTCCATGTGAAGCTGAGATCTGAGTGCAAAGAATGAGACTACTGTGCCCCGGGGTCAGGGCTCTAAGCAGTAGCTAGCTGTCTAGTGTCAAGGCCACAAGAAGCCACAAGGACGAGAGAGGAAGGGATAGGGCACCATGACTGGACTAGTCTAAACGAGGGAAGCAGGAGAATCAGGCAAGATAGCTGAACTGCCCAGATCATGCACAGTGTTGAAGGCCAGGGAAACACTGGGTTTTTCTGAGATGGGAATCCTTTAGTAGGTTTTAAGGCAATGAGGATATACTTTGATTTACATTTTGAAAGAGTCTCTCTTACTACTGTATAGATGCCATAGCTGTGCAATGCATGGTTACTAAGTCTACCTTCTCTACCGCTGCAGCCAACTTGCTTTTGAGTCTCCTTGTTCACACAACCTACTACATAGTAGTTTACAAAGTTTATTTATTGTTGTGGTACTGGGGAGTAACCCCAGGGATTCACACAGTAGATTCACATGGTGAATTCAGACAGTGCTTTACCACTTAGTCCCACTCAGCCCTACAAACCATTTTCATATTGCTTGTTTCATTGAGTCTTCTCAAAAACCCCATAGGATTTCTCTTACTATGGACCACATCTTATTGACAAGGAAATAGAAGCTAAAAAGAATGTGATTCCTCTTAGATCACATGTTTTCTAAAGGCAGACATTCAAAAATGGGAAGATTTTACATAAAACTAAATTTTTGCTTGGAAAAGAAAAGATCTACTCCATTGAACCTGCATTTGTCATACAGGTGGTGGCTGGTGCCACCCCTTAGTACTATCAGGCCAACACTGCTTCAGTTTTGTTTTGTTTTTTGTCTGCCTGACACCTGGATATAGCTGATTTCCAGAATGTTCTCTTACGTGTCCTGAGCGTGCTCCTTTGGTACCTTGTCGCAGCTATTTTCTTCTTTCACTACCAGACTTATTCCCAGAAAGTCAGACAGTGAGCCTGGCATGGCTTCATTGCCCCAGTCAGCAAGCCCGATCTCCTAGGAGCTTAGCCCAATGCAATTCATGCACCATAGACATTTTCTTTCCATTCTTCCTTTAAAATTGCGTCAGATGGCACTTAAAATAGAGACCCGCAACTAGTCAACATGCAGACAATAAGAGACTGATGAGTGCTTAGCCCCGAATAGGACACCTATATCAAATCCTTGCCTCCTAAGGCCCAGGGATCATTGTGGAAGAGGGAGCAGAAAGACTGTAAGAGCCAGATGACTACAAGGAAACTGTTTTCCAGACAGTAGGCCGTTACTCATATGAAATCCCAGTGACATTATGCACAAGACCTACGTAAGCTCAAACCGAAGTCCCAACATGGGGTAAAGGGTGGGTGGGTAAGAAGCCCCAACCCCCACCTGAGAAACTATCTGCAGCTGAAAGCCTACACAAGAGGGTCAGCCAGTGTTCTTTATGGGTGTGATGCCGGGTAAGCTGACCAGGCTCCAGGGGATGGACCACACCAGTCACTTGGGGACACAAATTAGACTCACTAGGCCTTAAAAAATTATCAAGGGCATGAAATGGGATCAGAGAGCAGTAACAGGGGTGTAGCGAGAGGTCACGATCAAAATACATTGTATGGCATTCCCAAATACTCAATAAAATAGCTTAAATTTGGCTGATGAAAATTGTATATATTAAAGTTTATGGTTTTGAACTGTGTATGAGTATAGAATGGCTAAATCAAGCTAAATTGCTGTTTATATTATTTCACATAGGTTTTTCTCGTGAGAACACTATTGGCAAATTTAAGATGACTCTGGTTAACTATAGGCATGATCATGTATAATAACATTTTGAATTTATTCCTCCTGTCTAACTGAAATTTTATGTCCTTTGGCTGACATTGCCCTAATGCACAACACCAGCCTGGAAGCTGGCAGTTTTTGAGTTGGACTTTTTGATTTTTAAAAATATTTTATTAATTAAAAATATCTTATTATTTTTATTTTATGTGTATAAGTGTATTACATATATGCAATTGCCTGCAGAGGTCAGAAGAAGGTGTCAGATCCTCTATAATGGGAGTTATGGACAGTTTTTGGCCACTATGTGGGTGCTGGATATTGAAGCCAAGTCCTCTGCAAGAGCAATCAGTGCTCTTAACTTCTGAGTTAAGAGGGCATCTCTCTAACCCTGAGTTTGACTTTTAAATAATTCCACATTTGAGAAAGATCGTGCAGTATTTGGGGTTCTGTGTCTGAGAGAGCTCACTTCATGTATCATCCTCCAGGTTCATCCCAAATGATAGGATTTCCTCTTTTGTGTATAAACAGTTGCTTTGTTTAGCTATTCATTAGTTAGTGAGCACTATGGTTGATTCTATATCTCGGGCATTACGAACAATGCTGCAGTTAACACAAGGTGTAGATATCTCTTTGATACACTGATTTCATTTTTTGGGTGTAAACCCAACAGTGGGATTGCTGGATTATATGGTAGCTCTACTTTCAGTTTTCAGAGGAAAATCCATACTACTTTCTACAAAGCCTGCACTAATTCACATTCTCACCAATAAATAGGCTGTATTTTTCCATATCCTCAGTAACACCTGTTATCTTTCAGCATATACTTCTCTTTGAAGTTTGTATTTAGCTTAGAAAATGTGCAAAAGTTGTGCTATCACACTGCCACTTGAGATAGCCATTTTTTGGAGGAAAGTTTTATCTTATGCTTCCCATATCACGTCGTCTTTTAGGATGGCAAGTAGGCCTCCTAAAACTGTATGTAAAATTGTGTGTTTGAACGTATTTTTCTAGGACAAGCGTTCATAGCCTTATTTATACTTTTAGGAAAACCATGATCCAAAGTGCTATTTCTATACAAGGATTAAGATCCATACCTTATTATGGTCCAATCCTGGTTCTGCTACTAATGTACTTTGAATGCCTCTGGATTTCTGGCCAGTATTACCCCCTCCCTCCATCTGTTATGCTTTGAATCTGAACTGTCTCCAAAGGCTCATGCTTTGAATACCCAGTTACCAACTTGTATTGCTATTTTGAAAGCTCAGGAGTCTTTAGATAGCTGGACCTGTCTGGAGGACAAGGTCTTTGAAGGTTAAAACTCCCCGGGCTCTAGTCTAGCTTTCCCAGCTTTCTGACCAGCCTCCATGTGAGAAGGACATGAGAAGGGTGTGTCCGCTACCCTTGATAGAACTGTTGCATGTTACCTTCCTCATCACGATGAGCTGAAATACTTCTGAAACTGTGAGCCAAGTAAATGCCTCATCTTCTACATTGCTTCTGTCAGTTGCTTCTCAGCTGAGAGAAAAAGTGACTAATACACCATGTAAAAGTGGGCTTGTTGATACTGGTCTTATGGAATAAGGATTCAACGAAATGACATATTACAAGTGTGCTACATGTTTGGAACACCCGAAGGACTTTAGTGAGTGTGGTAAGAATCTCTGTTGTTATTGGTAGTACTGGGGACTCCTGGATGCCCATTACATCTGAATGCCTGCTCTGGATAGAAATGTATCCTCCTCTCCACCAAATATGACTGATTTGCAAATAGGACTTTTAGAGGATTAAATTAAAGGAGCCACAGGGTAGGGACCTAGTGTAATGGAATCAGTGGCCCTATAAGAAGAGAAGGGGTGTAATTTCTCTCCTCTGAGGCAGCATAAGGACAGGACTGTGTGATGGTTAGTATTCATTGTCATCTTGACTCGTAAAGGGCAGGCCTCTGAGAATGTCCATGAGGGGTTGTTTTGATTGGGTTCGTTGATATGGGAAGATCCATGTTAATTGTGTGTGGGACCAGACCATTCCATGAACTGGGGATCCTGGCTTATATAAAAAGGGGGTGAGCTGAGCACTAGCACACATGCATTCTTTGCACCCTGTGGTTATGAATGTGAAGAGAGCAGCTCAAATTTCTCCTGCTGTGACTCTCTCATTATGATGGATTGCAGCCTGGAACTGTAGGATGAAATAAACCTTTTTTCCTCTAAGAAGTTTCTATCAGAGTGTTTTGTCACAACTGGAAGAGAAATTACAACACTGTGTGAGGACACAGTGAGATTTATACTGGCTATAGCCAAGAAGAGCCCTTTCTAGAACCTGATCATGTCAGCATCCTGGCCATAAAGTACCAGTCTCTTCTAAAGAAGAGAGAAAGCAAGTTCCTACTATCAAATTGACTGTATTAGTTACTTTCCTGTTGCTGTGATAAAAATAACATGGCCATGGCAACTTAAAGAAGGAAGAGTTTAATTGGACTTACGGTTGCAGAGGGAGAGTCTGTAATGGTTGGGGAGGCATGACAGCAGGCAGGTATGAGGGCAGGAGCCAAAGAGGGGAGAACTCACATCTTCAACTACAAACGTGAAGCAGGGTGAACCAGTGTAGGCATACTTCCTCCAGCAAGGACACATCTCCTAAACCATCCCCCAACTGGGGACCATTTGTTCAAATGTGTGAGCCATTGGGGAACATTTCACATTCAAACCACCGCATTTATCCTATAGTGTTTTGTGACAGTGCCTATGAATACTAGGACAGTACCTAGCCATTTCTCTTCCAGAATGGGGAGGACAGAAATTCTTATTTCAGCCCAAGGGTGAGGACAGTTGGAATCGGTCTTGCTTTCCTAAAAATCGGAAATCATTGTGCCTGGTATGTATGGGGGTCACCGTGATACAGGCTCTTTAAAACGAATGGCTTGGTTTCTGAGTCTCTTCTACTGAGTGTGAACTAGAGCTCTGTCCTAGCTATCAGATTGCTGACGCAGAAATAATGACTAGAGATGTGCATTTGAGAGTCAGGCTGCCTAGGTACATGCCAGCCACTCACTAGCCCAGTGACCTTGGGCATATGACATAACTGCCAGGGGCACTAACTTCCTCATTTGTAAGATTGGACTTAGCATAGTGCCTATAGGACTGGACCACTTCAGGATTAAATGATTGAATACATGAAACAAGCTTAGAATAGTGCTTTGCCCAGTGAACCCCATAGAAGATTAGTCATTATAATTAGTTGACTCAGGCTACATCTCCCACCCAACTCTGGTTGCAGCCTCCCGTGATGGTCTTGGACTTGCTTCCCGTACTGCAGCTGTGATGCTGCCTCATTCCAATGCTGATTATGCCTTACTTGGAACCTTTGAATTCAAATTCCAGGTTATCCTCCTTCATAATATGATGCCTCACTTATTTCAGATAATAGAATGAAGGTGTGAAACGAATACTGAAAACTTGATGCCTTTCTTTCTAAATGGCAGTAAAAGGAGAATGAGCCACCGTTTCCATATAGAAAGGTTCATCTTCTGTGAAGGTTTATGGATCATCTTTGATGGGGGCCCAGAATACAGGCAGAATTTAGTAGTCCCAAAAGTGGTGGTGAAGGAGCAAAACTGCTTAAGACTCACAGCGTCTTCTGGCCTTTTCAATATAAGATTTTAGATTGAATACATGGTCTTGGTAGCTGGAAGGACATAACTCAGGGCAAAGGACTGTTTTATCAAAACATTACTCAGGGAGCCTGGGAGACGACTTAGTGGATAAAAGTACTTGCTTCAGAAGCCTGACAACCTGTTTGTTCCCCAGAAAACATAAAAATGCTGGATGTGGTGTGTGCATCTGTAATCTTAACACTTCTTCGATATGGGAAGCAGAGACAAAAGAATGGCCTGGAAGTTGGGGATACCCAACTTGGCAGAACTAAGAGAGACCCTGTCTTAATAAGGTTATAGAGAGGACTGCCTTCCAAAACTTGTCCTCTGACCTCTATACACATCTGTGGCCACATTCACATACATACTATACACACACACACACACACACACACACACACACACACACATACACACAGAGGATAGATTAAAAAAAGACATTAACTTCATCAAGAGCTGGCTGGTAAGACCACACAGCCTGGCATGCTTATATCAAGGTCTATCTGGGTTCAATCGAAATGGGGAGCTAGGTAGTTCTAGTTTACAGCAACCAAAGAATGAACAGTAACTTGATCATCAAATGGAGCCACAGCATTAGTTATCAGGTCAATTTGTGAATAGTCTGAAGGGAACTTCTGGAATTGCATTGACATTTAATTTACTATAGAAGCTGCTTATGAGCAAGAAGGATAAATGACGTGTGTAACAATGTCTATTTGCAAAATGAACTATCTGTGGGGATGAAGATCTTCCACTCCCTAACTAGAATTCCAGAATAGGCAGATCAAGGAGCATCCTTGTGTGGAGACCTAAATCTTGGAAATGACCACTTAGGATATAAAGTGCCATCTTCATGTAATTCAGCCAAGAGAGCCTGGGATTTGCGAGCAAGCTAGCCAGTGTCAAGGAGGCTGCAGGCACTGTGCAGCGAAAGCCATCTCCCTTTTGACAAGTGTTTAATTTGGCCTTGTAAAGTGTGTGAAGTGCAGGCATTTAATTTGTTTGACAGAAGCAAGCCCAGAGCACCTTGTGTAATATGCTGCCACACGGCTTCATGACTCTGCCACATGGTAGGCATAACCTGGGTGCCTGTATTAAATAAGCATCAAGTTGAAACAGTATGACAAAGGGCTGTTTTAATTAAAATATATAAACCTCTCTCTTCTGAGCCCAGTGAACACCCACAGCCTAAGGAATACTTGTTCTCACCTGTAGGAGAAAAAGGTGCTTTGTAGCAGCAGGTAGTCTTTTGGTGGGTCCTATTTGTTGGTGTTTCTGGCCCCCAATAACATTCATTTTCCTCCATTAATGATGACCATCTGTCTCAATATCAGTCATCTCTTTCTAAGCAGTAGTGATCTAGGATACCACTTGCACGCTATAATGTTTGAACAAAGTAGAATCAGGAAACTACAAAATTCTTGCGCTTTGGCTTCTCATCATTAATATGCAGCTGTTCATAAATCACCCATATCCGTCAAGCTTTTCTGCTTCAAGCGTGTTAAATGACCATCTTAAAAACAGAAAGCTAACCTTCCTCCTCTCTGAGATTTCTACCAGGCCTTGTTATCTTCTTGAACTAGGCCATTTTTTTCCATGAGGAGAAAGTTGCTGTTCTTCCCCAAATGTGAGGGATGGCGCAGTGGGCCGTGTCCAGCTTGACATCTGAATTGTCACTGCTTATTTCCGATTATTCATGCTCAGGTTCTGTTTCCTCAACAGACCACTTCTTCCTTGCAGCCCCATCTCTGGTTAGCTTCTCTTTGCTCTATTCTCTGCACTCCAGATATATTGGCCTTCTGGGGTTCTCTCTAATTCTCAACACCTACCTCTGCCCCCGGATCTTTGAGAGGAATATCTCTATATTGAGAAACCTTCTTTCACTGCTGATCCTGCTTTCCAATCCCTTCCATCAATTGCTCTGTTCCCTCATTCAACAACAATTTATTGAGAGATTATTTCCTTTTGATTAATAACTTTGATTATATTATCCAATCCTATTGTTACTGAAAATGCATTCATTGAATTTAACAGCTTTTGTCTTCAGATCCAACTGACCTGGAACTTTCTATGTAGACCAGGCTGGTCTTGATCTCAGACAGCTCCTCCTGCCTCTGCCTCTTGCATGCTGAAATTAAAGGCATGCGCTACCATGCGTGACATTTAACATCTTTTAAAAAATTTAATACATATATGGAATTTTGGTGTTCATTTTCGCCTCCATTATTCTCTTTTTATCACCCTCCGTTTTGTAGGATCCCCTCCTAATGCTCTAGGCTGTCCTCCTACTTTCAAGATCTTCTGAGTTAATTATGGTTGTTTCTGTGAGTATGGGTGAAGAGTTAGTTACATGCCAATGCATATAGTCCACTTTCCAGTGGCCACATCACTGCAGAAAGTGACTCCCCTTCTTCAGCAACCATTAACTGTCAAGAGCTTGTCAGGGAGGGGTAGAGCCTCATGATCCTCCCCCCATCTATGATGGAATCGTGACAGGCCTCATCTTGTGCAGGTAATCACAGCTGCTGTGTGTTCATGAGTGCAACAGTCATGTCATGCCCAGAAGACAAGTTTTCAGTACTCCTCCCCTTTCCCAGCTCTTCTGTTCTTCAGACCCCTCGTATACAATGTGTCCCAGGCTTGGAAGGGGTCTATACACATCCTGTTTAAGACTGAGAATTCAACAGTTCTTAGCATTTTGACCACTATGAGTCTCTGCATTAAGTACTCCTACTGTAAAAAGTTTTTCTACGCAGTGAGAGCAACACTGGATTGTGGACATAAACACGAATGTGTAGAATGCAGTTTGGCTGTTTGTCCACTTAGCAAAACAACTGTAGTAGATTCCCCTGCCCCCAAGACCAATGACCTCCTCAGCTACGGGCTTTGATCAGGTTTACAGTACCAGGTATGGATCCCCTCTAGTGAAGCAGGGCTTAAATTCAATCAGACAGTGGTTGATCACCCTGCCCCATCATAATCATGGTACTATTGCATCATGATTATGGGGCATATCTTGCCTGGCAAGTTAGTATTGGTTCAGATCTGGGTAAGACCATTGATGATTTTTCTTCCCTAACATTCTGCATAGCACTGTTGGTACTATGAATACCTACCATCAGGGAGGGACCCTTCAGTTTAGTATTAGCTGTCTTGTATCCAAAGTGTGTGATGTCTTCAGCAATACTATCTTACCACCTAGTTCTCATGGACAGCTAAGAGCAATGATAATAGCCTATGTTGTTTTGGGGGCCTCTGGGGCAGACATGGCCAGCAACTTATAGGGAGGTACCCTGCACTGAGCCCTGGGATTTTCATTTAAAACTTTTTGACCTCTGAGAGCATTATCCATCCATGCAGGGCATTTCTATTCAACCTCCCTTTTAAAAAGGATACTTTTTTGTTTATAGGGTAGTAAGTTTCTATCTGACTTTTTCAAACATCCTTGGTTTTGATGAATCTCCTCCACTTGCACCGTCCCCACCCTTCACTCCATCCCCTACCCCTCATCCCATCCCCCACCCCTCACTCCACCTCCACCCCCTCATTCCATCCCCCGACTCCCCATGCCATCCTCCCTTAAACTCCTTCACACCTGGTATTTCCCGTCTCTACTTTCATATTGTGGCCCCTCCTATGACATGACCCCCTTGAAGGTCTCCCACATGGCTCCTTTCTTGCTTCCTGGCCTCTACAGGCACTTACTTTAACACAAACAGGGAAATCTAAAAATCTGAAGCTAAGGACCTTGATATGAGTGAGAACCTGCAGTGTTTTCCTTTCTGGGCATGGGTTAATTCACTTAGTGTATTTTCCACTTCTGTCCATTTTCCTGTACTTTTCATAATTTGTTTTTCTTTACAGATTAATAAAATTCCATTGTGTATATGAACCGTATTTTCATTGTGTATTCATCAGTTGATGGGCATCTATTCTGGTTCCATTTCCTAGTTGTGATTAGAGCATCAATGAACATGGATGTGTAGTTATCTCTGTCAAAGACTATGGAGTCCTCTGAGTACATGCCCAGGAATGGTATAGCTGGGTCACATGGTAATTCCATTTCTAACTGTGTGAGAAATGCCCACACTAATTTCCATAGTGGCTGTACCAGTTTACAATCCACCAACAGCAAATAAGTGTTCTTTTCCCACGTCTTTGCCTGCATCTGTTGCCATGCAGACAGAGTGAGATAGAATCTCAGAATAGTTTTAATCTGCATTTTACTAATGGCTAATGATGCTGAACACCTTTTGAGCTATTTACTATCATTTGTATTTCTTCAGTATGTGCTGAATGCATGAATGAATACAACTAATTGACACCCTCAAAATATATACAGTCTAATGGAGGAGAGGTGATTAGAATATAAAATAAGAAGTAAGTTATAGTATAGTAAAAGATAATTAATATGGGAAAGTAGGAATGAGTAAAGAAGAGGAAAAATACTTTCAATTTTATTTATTTTATTTGGAGACAGGGACTCTGCTGTAGAGACAGTATCCTTTGCATTGCCCAGACTGTCCCTGAACTCTCTGGGATTAAACAGAATTTAATTATAAGATTTCAAACATAGGAGTTTAAATATAGGAATTGTAGCCAGTTGTGAGATGCCATGTGGGTGCTGGGAACTGAATTCCAGTCCTCTGCGAGAGCAGGAAGTGCTCTAATCTGCGCGCCGACTCTCTAGCACCCTTTGCTATTATTTTCATGTGAAATATCCCTCACAGGCTCATGTGCTCGAACACCTGGTCCCAGCTGGTAGTGTTGTTTAGGGAGGGAGTGGAGCATTTGGGATGTGTGGCCAGCCTAGCAGAGGTGAATTAGTGGAGGTGACCCTTGAAGGTAATAGCCCATTGTTGGATCTGGTCTGCCTTGCTTGCTTCTGATTCTCTAGAATGTGAGGGGTTACTGTCTCTTGCTCTTGCTGCTACCAGTGAAGCTGTCCCAACTGCCATGCCTTCCTTGCTATGATGGACTGTGTCCTCCGAGATTGTGAGTCAAAACTAACCTTTCACCTTTAAATTGTTTCTGTCAGGTCACACTCACAGAGGCGAGAAAAGTAACTAACACAAGGTGCGCATCATTGCACGTATCTCAGGAGTAGCAGTTTGAAATAGGGTATTAGGAAAGTCTTTTTTGATAGGGTGGCATTTAAATTAATTCTCAGTTGTCCTTAGAATGCAGCACAAATTTACTTTCTTACAGCTACTTTCCAGACTAGGTCTTTCAGTAGGTCTTAGGGAGCTTGACGAGGGCAGTCCTACTCCATGCTTTTGTGTAATCCGCATATGTTCCTGTCATGATTCTTAGCACCATTTGGGTCTCCATGCTCACATGATTTCTTATCAAAATGTCCCATTTGTTATATTACATTCCTATGAAGGCAAAGGTAGCATCTGTTTTGATTACTTATCTATATCTTAACTCAGTATAAATTCACTCAAATATTTTTTAGTAAATGGGTTTGTATAGTATAATAAAGAATATAGATCTAGCCTCTATTAACAGAATCAACATGACTTAAGTATAGGCATGCTAGTTATCATTGTTTCTATCAATAAAAGGCTTTTTTTTTTTCATTTATGTATTTTTGTTGAAAATGTTCCTATCCTAGCAGCAAAAGTAAATTTTGGAGACAACAGATGTCATTTGTTTAGATGACATCCACTTACTACAAAAGGGAGGCCTGGAAATCATTTACATGACAAAGCATTTCAGAACCTCAGTGGAATGGGCGGCTCTACGTGATGCCATTTCAGCTGTGATTTCAGTCTGTACGCTTTCTAAGACTGTTACCACCTCTAAAGAAGATATAATCTTTGTTGTCTAGAACTCCTTTAGGTCTCATATTCTTAGAGAAGAACGTTTAGTTCCTACTTTCAGGGTAACTGGTTGAACTTCCTGCTCTTTCCTTTAGAGCCCAATCCCACAACTGTTACATTTGTTTGCAATACCTTTCCTTGAGATCCTTCTGGAACATGGTGTCACCTTTGGTTGCAGTTTCAGATGCATTCCTTTCAACCAATACTCAGTCAAAAGGTGGACAAGCTTTCCAAATGAGAGCCCTGCTGTGACTCTCCTGAAAGACTCTCCTCTTTGCAGTTCACTCTCTCGTCTACAAAGGCCTTATAGTTATTTCCTCAGGATCTGCTGGATCTACTCTGAAGATGGCATGAGATAAAGCCCATGAAAGTCCAACTCAGAGAGTTGTGTGAACATTATTTCTGCCTCCCTTGCCCTTTGCTTAAGATCAAGTCTACATTTTAAATGGAATCTTCTGGAGAAACAATGGCATTATAGAATGGGATTAAGTCTCTGGCAGATTTTCTAATGCAGGAACTCACAACTCATATTGTGGGAAAAGACTAGTGCACAAGTGCAATATTCATTTGATATCCTATAATTTGGAAATCACTTATTAAAAAAATATTCTTTTTAGAGTTTTAATGGAGGCACCCTGGGTAGTTAGAGAATGCTGCTCCCAGAAGCTGTAACTTATTAAATGAAAATCTCAGTGCTGGATGTGGGATACTTCCTTGAGTTGTTGGTCAAGGAGCTAGCAGAGGCTCCCTAAACAATATAGGCTATATCTGTTGTTCTTGGTTGCCCATCAGAACCAGATGGTAATAACTCATGCTGAAGATACCACACACTTTGATTGTAAGACATTGAGAAACCAAGTTATAACTGAACTGGAAGCTCCCTGTTGGCTAGCTTTCATGTCAGTAAGTGCTCTGCAGGTGGCTGAGGAGAAAAGTCATCAACTGTTTCACTCAGAACCCTGAGAGCTACAATACGAACCTGCTAGGCAATAGGTGTCCCACTGTCAAAGTGGTGGCATGATGGTGATGAGGCATGATAGGATTTGAGGCCCACTATACTATAGGGAATCCATGCTTGGTACTGTAAATTTTGTCCAAAAAAGTCCATGATGGAAGATATCATAGGTCTTAGAGGGCTCTTACAACTGCTGCTTTGCTAAACGGATATGGTGTCAAACTGCCTTCCAAATATATTTAAGTTTATATTTGTAGATAACTACTGCTTCCAGCTTTGGTCAGAAAGGCTTCTTTTTGGAGTGGACAGCAGTGAATGGAGAGACTTATACTTACTGGCCAGAGTGCTGAGATAAGGGACTTGAACGCTCAGCCTTAAATGGGACATCTGTGTCACCCAACACTAAGGCTCAGAGAACCCTGAGGAAGAGAAGGCGGAAAGAAGGTAAGAACCAGAAGATGGGAAGGAGCGCTGTGAGACTCTTGTCTTTATGACATGACGCAGCCATCACACCCACGAGTTCACTGCAGCTGTGGTTACCTGCCCAAGCCCTGCACAGATGGAGCCTGTCAGTATTCTGTCATGAATGGGGAGGAGCTTATGAGCGCTTATGAGTAGCTCTTGGCACTTAGTGACTGTAGGCGGGCGGGGGAGGGGGGCGGGGAGTCGGTTTCTTGTGACCACTTTTAAGTTATTCATGCTCCAATAAATAACGCTCTATCAGTGCTTATCCAAGCAACCCTAATTCAAGTCACCAAACAAGAAAAGGCATGAAAATAGGAGGGTACTTGTTGGGAAGCTGAGGACTTGACAGGAGCAGAAGGAAGATGAAAAGGGTGATGGTGAAAATGGCCCAAATACATCACACGGGTAGGAAACTGTCAGGGAAAAGAAACTTTAAAGACATACTCTATTTCTTAGTGAAAATGTTTCAGTTTACATAGAAGTAATTAGGTAAGTAGAAACAACCAACCAGGTATGTTTTATGGGTGGCAGGAAAATTTTACAAAGTAACTTGTTTTTGTGTAACAAAAATTAATTAGGAATGCTTGGTGGCATGGTCATCTTAGACACCAAGTCTCAGAGTGATTGCTTGATGATTGCAATTAGGGAATTTCCCTACTGTGTGTGTGTGTGTGTGTGTGTGTGTGTGTGTGTGTGTATCCTGAAAAAAATTGTTTATAAACTTAAAGTTCCCCTTTGCACGGACAAACATTTTAGACTCCTTTTTTTCTTTCCCAGGATGATTTGCTAATCTTAGCTGATGAGTTTCACTAACAGTCCCCTTGCAAGATATACTTTTCAGTCTGTCACCATCAAACCCTTCAAATTACATTCCACTTCAAAAGACATGGCTTCAGTTTCCCAATCCCCTTTTTCTTATTTTGGGGGATTTTGATCAGCAAATGTTTCTTGAGGCCCCACTGTGTAAGTGGCAGGCTCCCAGGGTGGCTTTTCCAGGTCCTTAGTGTTCCAGATGTTGGTGAATTGGAAATCCATGAATCTGAAGTTAAAGGACAATTAAAATTCTGTGTGAACACGAACCGAGTGCTTAGCGAGCACCATGCTGTTCACCACTGGCAGCAACAGAAATGAGGGATTTATTTTTGACTTACTGACTTAAAATTTGAAATCTAGTTGTGAGGGGGCCTACCTGCCCTGAGGGAATCTGCTCTCCAGAGGTACTTGTTTAAATTCACCTAACATTCTTCTCCGCTTGGTGAATGCCCAAGTCACTCACTAATTTCAGTCAGTACCTTTGATAACATTTCATGGCCTTTAAAATAAAAGTTGCTGTTAAAGGCTCTTTGCAGCATGAGTTCTGCTTTCCTTTCTGTCTCTGTTTCCTTATGTTACTACTCTGTCTCTCGCCAGTCCAGCAAAACCAACTTTTTGCTATTCTTTATTCACCTGTTCTTGGCCAAGCCAAGGTTCATTAATTAAAAAAAATACCCCCAGAATTTCTCTGTGAGGAAGACAGCCTCCCAGGTGTCAAATGACTTGTTCAAGTTCACAAACTATCTTGTGCCTGAGTTATTAGAACCAGGGCTGCAGCTCTACAGCAAGGAGGAAGAGCTGCTTCCATTGTCCCTTGATGCTTCCCTTCTCACTGCACCTTCCACGTGGCCATGCTGTATGATGCTCCCCTCAGAGAAGTCTGTGTCACAGCTCTGGGGGCCTTTGATACATGCGTGGCAAAGGGGAAGAACCGGGGTGGCGGGCGGAGGTGATGCCACATTACTCAGGTGGGCCCAATGAAATCACGAGAAATCTTGAAAAGGGAAGAAGGGTAGAAAAGGAGAGAGAGATCAGGAGATGAAAGCCAGAGTGTTGCCTTTGAAGACGAGGAAGGGTCAGGAGGCAAGAGTCATCCCTCCAATGGCCTCTGGACCCTGGGAAAAGTAAGGATGCAGATTATGTTCAGGAAACCCTGGGAAGGATGCAGCCTTTCCAACATCTTGATATTTAGTCAGTGGTGCCCATGTTAGAATTTTAACTTGCAGAACTGTCCATAAATTTGATTTGTTATGAACAAGCTATCAAGTTCTTGATAATTTTTTTTAGCACAGAGAGACAACTAATAGGTCTTGGGGCATGGCTCAGTGGTAGAGCTCTTGCTTAGCAGTCATGAACCCCTGGGTTGGATCCACAGCAATGCTATCAAATAAACAGATAACAAATAAACAATTTCCTCACCTAAGAGAGGCTGGATGACTCATTGTGACATCACTGAGGACGCACTGATTGGGTGGGAGCTCAAGCCCAGCTCTCCAGACTCCAACTTTTATTGGCTTACATGTAAAAATCCCCCAGGAACAACAGTGTTTTTCAGGGACAGGTGCCTTGAATTATAGTTATTAATAGCCTATATCAAAAATTTCAGAATAAGTAAATAAGTTTGGGAGATATTTTGTGAATGGATTGTTGGAAATATTTCTAAATAAGTCCACAGAAAGGCCGTGAGTGATTTTAATTAACCCACGAATGGGTCAGGGGTAGAGAAAAAAAAAAGATATAACAAACAGAAACTGCACTGTGACAAGTGATATGATAAAGTGTAGAAACACAGAGTCAAGGACTGTCTAGAGCTCAAAGGTTCAGGAGGATGTAATGTAATCAAAACCTTTGTTGGGTTTTGATGCAGGGATAGGAGTTTATTTATGGAGAAACAGGGAATATTTTGGCAAAGAGAAACAATGACATCAGACTAATCAAATCAATGAAATAAATCATGGAGTCCCAAAGCCACCTCCAGAACTAGTTGATAATTCTGGAAATGTTAAATGGAGTGAGGGATGGGAGGGTAAAGTAAGGGACAGGGGAGGGATAACTATCACCCAACACCTCTAGAAAAGATCATATGAAACATACTAATGAAGAAACTTCCTAAATATATATGTACACATACATGATAAGAGTTTAAATGTAGTTACCCTGTAACAGGGTAATAATGCCCCTGTGAGACACTACAGGCTAACAAATACAAAGCCCAGTGCCAGAACTAGGTTACCTCTATTGGAGTCACTAGCCAGTGAGGACCCATAGATCCCAAACATTACAGGCCTCTGCCAATGCTCTTGGTTACCTTCCAGAACTTGATAGTAAGACCCTGTTGCTAAAGACACCACATATTTGAGTCATAGAACATGGAGAAATCTAGATGGTACTGATCTAGATGCCTCATACTGATGAAAGGTGCTGTACAAGCTACTGGAGGGGAAAAGTAAGTAGTCTCATCCAGATGTGAGCCCTGTGGCTACAGTGATGACTGGCACAGCCAGACACGCCCGCTGGTGCAATAGTGGCACCAATGTCACGGGAGTAACCAACACTTTCTGATTTGATTTAAGGACCACTCCACAAGATGAAACCTGTATCTAGCACTGTTATTTGGGCTAGACAGGTTGTAGGCCCCAGGACAGAACTTACTGTTATTATTACAGTAAACTGGTAAACGGGTGTAGCATTAAAGCAACTCCAAATGACTTATAGTTATACCCGTAGAGTAGTGAGTCTCTCAGCTCTCACCAGAGAAGTTTCTTTTGGCAGTAGATGCTAATTAACACAGAGACTCACAGCTTGTCAAGGTACAGAGAATAAGAGGCTTTGGAATGCTTAGCCTTAAATGGGATACCCATGTCACTTTTTTCTCCCAAAGCTCAGGGATCGTTGTATAAAAAGAGGAGATGGAAAGATTGTAAGAGCCAGAGGTGGCGGATGCCTATAAGGAAACAGTGTTTTCTAGACACAACAGAGCAGGAAACATAGGAACTCAGAGAAATTGTGACAGTATACACAAGCTTCAAGCCAGACAAAATCCCAGTATGGAGAGGAGGTGGCAATGATGTCCCACCCCTAACTGAAGAGCTACCGGGAACTGATAGTGACTGGGAGAGGAAGAGTCAGTATTTTTTTTAGAGTGTGACTCCTGGAAGGTCATCCACACTCCAGTGGATAGCCACCTATCCAAGAAAATATGGGCAGCATAAACTGGACTCAATGGACTTAAAAAAGAAAGACTCAAGGTTGGGCAAGTAGGAAGAGGAGTGGACCTGGGGGAGGTTGGGAGAGGGGGGTGAATATAATCAAGGTATATAGTATGAAATTCTCAGAGAACTAAAAACAAAAAGAATGTTCTGGCTTTATGAATGGGGACCCAGCCCAAGACCGTAGATACATAGTTTGGGGCAGTAGAAGGAAATACTGGGCACAGATATGAATCATGGCTCTGTCTCTTCCAGACGGAGCTGACTCAAGTGTGCCTTATGCCTTAGCTTATTGTCTCTGAAGCAAGAAAGCAATTCCTCCTTTGCAGGGTTGCTGCAAAGACTCCGCTGATATACATCAGAGCAGGGGACATGGAATGATTAGATGGCACTTGTTATGATCCTAGTGGGGAGGGCTCACACACTTTCTTTCTGGCTTTGTCCTGCCTTCTTGTAAGTACTGTGGCACTTGGTTCTGTGCATTCTGAAGGTAATTCAAATCTAGGTCAGGGGCTTCTCACTGGTCTTTGGCATCTTGGGAAGGAGAGGTGCTAGTGAAGTTTGGCTTCAGCTGGAAGCATACAGTCTGTCGCCCTGTGCTCCTTTCCCACACAGTAGTTTGAGTCATCTTTCTGTAGTGAAAACTGAGCAAGCTGACAATCTTGGGTTGGTATTTCCTTCATATAGGCCCTGGGTGCCTGTCCAGTGTATCCTACTCCTCACTCCTCTATCCCATGCCTTCATTGCCTTCACTGTTCCTTGCTTCCTTTGGAGAGACAGCTGCTTGTATGATTGTATTGCCCAGAATGCTCTTATCTCACTGTGCTTGTCTGGAGAGCTCCTATTCCCTCTGGAGCCCAGCTCAACTGTAACTGCAAATCTGTCACTGATTTACTCCCCATGAGATAGTTACACCTTCTTCTGGTCTATCGTGGTGCTTGGTACAGGGTTCCAGGTATGCTATACGTATTAGCATAACATACTAAATTAACTATTCATCCACTACCCCACCAGACTGGGTGCCCTGGGCAGCAGTTTTGTATAGCGTTCATTGTTGTATTTCTAGTGCATAATAGGGACTCAATAAGGTTTGGTGAACAACTGATTAAATGAATAAAAGGCAGACAGCATTGAGAATTTTCTAGACACTAGCTCTTGGATACAGGAAGGAGTCCTGTAAGTAATTACACTTTCACATTTTGTAACGGATTGGTAGTAGCCAGGGAATGACAGTATGTCCAAAAGGTAATGAATTAAAATCTTGCTGTGGCATATCCCGTTTCAGAAATGGTAGCAGACTTTCAAGTAGCTTGAAAAATAGGCCTCAGTGAAAGTGTAAGAAAATATGTGCAATTAGATGCAATCAATAAAGTTGTCCTTGACTAATGTGTACATTTAAGGGAGTTTAATTAAATTATGAAAAAGGCTTCTCTGACTTAGCTGTCAGTCTGGTTTATCATGCAGACACATGAACTCTACGTAGGGCTTTCTTTCAGGATTTCTAGACCCTCCATGGATCCTATGATCCAGAGAAGAATCAACCAGTTGCTTAGGAGGAGGGAGTCTGGCAGGACAGTCTGAGAAAGCAATGGAACTAAATCAGTTTGGAGGGACAAGCTGACAGTCAGTAGAAATCTTATACATTTCTGTTTTTTTCTCTCATTCATTTGGATATTATTTATTCAGAATAGCACATGTTAGAGTCCATGTGATATGCTGGCAGTGTATTGGAGTGGATAAATGTAGACATCAGACTCCCATTACCTAGCTTAGCTAGTCAGAATCTATCCATTCTGTCATCTTCTTCCCCATTTGGAACTATGCCCAGAACCAGTTGCCCATGGACTTGGGAACACCCTGCCACACTAGTGAGATACCTGCCTACTCTGTCACCAACTTCTGGCTCTGGGACTAGGCTGAGAATGTGTTACTAGAGAGCTCCAGACTAGGCCTGAAAAGATCTGCTTTAGGTCCAGACTAGCCTAGTGAGCTAGCTAGAACCAGTCCACCTGATGCCATCTCCACACTCACAGTCCTAGTTGTGATTGCTTACCTTGTACACTGGATTAGCCTGGAATCATCCTGCCCCTCAATATAAAAATCAAATCAAAAGTGAAAACCTGAAGCTCAGACCAACAAACTATTCCCATTCAATTAGAAAACAACCAAGCTACAAGAAAAATAAAACAGAACCAAACTTCCACTCAAGAAAGGCAGACCAGAATTTGATCAGACACATAACCCACAAAAGATGTTCATATGCCCAGACCACACAATACACACACACACACACACACACACACACACACACACACATATGAAAAATCAAGATATGTTCCCACCAATCCCTCTAGTCCTATAGAAGTGTTCTCCAATGAGAACTACTCAGAGGAACCCTGGGACATATAGCTTAAAAGAATAATTATAAACACAATTATTTTTATTTTATGTATATGAGTGTATTGCCTGCATGCAAGTGTACCCATGTGCCCTCCGGGTCAGAGAGGGCATTGGATCCCCTGGAACTGGAGTTAGCCACTACACCGGTCCTGGGAACTGAACCCAGGTCCTCTGCAAGAGCAGTCAGTGCTCTTAACTGCTGAGCTATCTCTCCAGTTTCAGAATTCAAGGAGTTTTAAAGAACTCACAAACAACACAAAGAATTCAAGGAGGATAGAGATAAACTTTAAAAAAATTTATTTATTATTCTTATTTTTTTTAATGTGTGTGAGTGTATTGCCTGCATTTTGTAAGTCACCTGTGTTGTACAGTGCCCACAGAGGTCAGAGGAGGGAGCTAGATCTTCTGGAACTGGAGATACAGACTTGTTAGCCTCCATGTGGGTGCTGGGAATTGAACCTGGCTCCTCAGAAAGAGCAGTCAGTGCTCTTAATCACCGAGTCAACTCTCCAGCCCCAGAAATAAACTTTTGATTGAAGCTCAAGAAAATGAATATATACAGATGAATGAAATGACAAAGAAAATTCAAGATTTGAAAAGTGAATTCATGAATGAAATAGAACTATTGAGGAAAACTCAAGCTTAAATGAAGATGGAATTGAAAAACTCAATAAGACAATTTGAAATGACAGGAAAATATCTCAACAGCACAATAAATCAAATGGAAAACAGAGTATCAAGACTTGAAGATAAAGTTGGAGAATTGGATCACTCAACATGAAAAAACAAACAATGGGATGGAATATGCAGGAAACGTGGAACACCATGAAAAGACCCAATCTATGAATTATAGGCAGGGAGGAAGGAGACGAGTCTCAGGTCAGTGGCAATGACCAGATTTTCAACAGGATTATAGAAGAAAATGTCCCTAAATTAAGGAAAGACATACCCATACAGATACAAGTAGCATACAAAACACCAAATAGAACCAGAACAGAAACTCCACATGGCATATCATGGAGAAAACACTAAATATAAGAAAAAAAGAAAGCTGAAGACATACTCTGAACACAGGATTTGGAGCACTTGAGCTGGAACTGACTTGGAAGCCACCTCCCTGAAGTCTGGCTCTCATAGTATTAGAAGATACTATACAAACTGCTGCCAAGAGAGAAAACCAACCAGTGATCCTACCCAACTGTAAAGTCTATGAACCACAGTAATGACCAGCCTAGCAAATAATCTCTATTGGTGCAATAGAGGCACTTTTGTCTTGGGGGTAACCAACAGCTCTCTAATTGGACTTAAGGCCCATTCTGTGGTAGGGAACTCTGCACGCTAGAGTAAACATAGCTAAAGACACATGACTGGAGATGTCATAGATCCTAGAGAAAAACTTACGTTTGTTACATCCTAAGACCAATATAATTTCTTACTATATTTTAAACATGTATCCTTATATTTACAGACAAGTACATCTCTCACCACTCATCAAAGAAGCTTCTTTTTGCAGCAGATGGAGACTCTTTCAAAGTTCTATAACTGAGCAAATGCAGAGAATAAGTGTCTGTGAGGTGCTCAGACCAAGTGACACATCTATACTGCATCCTTTACACCCAAGGCTCAGGGGACATCATGGAAGAAGGAGCAGAAAGAATATAAGAGGCAGAGGGATAAGACACCTGCTGCTAGTTAATGCATTCTAGACATAACAGGGAAACTAAACCCATGAGATCGCCATAATACATAACCTGACAAGATTTGCATATGATAACAAAAATCAGTTGATATACCAGGTAGATGGGGAAATATCAAGGAGTCTCACCTCAAGATGAAGAGTTGCAGGCAATCATGGATGCTGAGGGAGGGAGAATCAGTTTTCTTCAGGGACTAACTCCCTGAGAGGTTATCTAACTCCAAGTGGGCAGCCCTAGTCCCAGGCATCCAGGAGTACCACTGAATAGACTCAATGTATTATATATATGTCTATATGCGATATATACATATATGTCTATAAATGCAATAATGAAGAGGAAGCTGAGAGGGAGTCGGGGAGATGTGAGAGAAGTTGGAAAGTGACTGTGAGGGATGGAAATGGTGTGAAGACTATACTCATTTATCATGTTCACAGAAAAATTTTTAAAAGATAAAATAACTCTTTAAACCTAAAAAACCCAACCCAAAGACATACACAGAAGTATATAATTATAAAGTATTGTTATTGTTTATATAAGATCTCTCCATTGCCCAAACTGGCCTGGAATTTACTATGTTAGACTAGGCTAGCCTGCCTCTTACTTCTAAGTACTGGAATTAGAGGTATGTACCACCATGACTGTCAAGGTAAATTTCTGGCAGCTCAAAGGCCTCATTGTCATCATTTTGTTTACATTAATATAATATTCTTGAAAGAAATAAGAAGTAAGGAGAAATTAATTTAATATAAAAATATTAAATGCAGGGGCTAGAGAGGTGGTTCAGTGGTAAAGAGTACATTCTGCTCTTCCAGAGGACTTGAGCTTGATTCCCAGAACCCACTCTGGGAAGTTCACAGTTGCCTTATAACTCCAGCTCCAAGGCATCCAATTCCCTCTTCTGGCCTCTGTGGGCACTTCTCACATGTGTCATCATACATTCACAAAGATACAGACACATAAATAAAAAAAAAATTTAAATCTTAAAAAATTAAATGTTAGGCATTGAGATAGGTCTTATGGATACAAAAATATATTCAATTTTGACAGGAGAAATAGGCATATAACAAGTAAGAATCATAGTGCAGGATGAAAAATATACTACTACAGGTAGGTGCATTTGCTGATAGAGAGACATAAAGGTCCTCTGATCCTTTCTACCTCCTTTGAGCCTGTCTCTCTGTACACTTCCCTTTTCTCTAGGCCTAAATAGTGGGCATCAGAATGGGAAAAACTGATATGATCACTAGCATTTTTTATTTGGGTCAGTAAGATTTGGCTAGATCTCTGTACTTCTGTTTATTCTTGTCCCTATGCAAGCAGAGGAAGAGCATGACTGTGTAACCTTACTGGGAAAGTTAGGAGATATAGAAGCAGCAGTGATGATATATACATGTACACAATAAAAAGTGAGCAAAAAAGTTTGAACAGAGGTATTCTGGTGGATGAGTAAATCTGTTCTTAGAAACCATGTTATTAAATGAAAGTCTCAATGCCAGGAGCATAGGATCTTTCTATGAGTTGTTGGCCCCTAAAACTATACAGGCTGTTGCCATGACTGTTGGGTGCTCACAGTAGTTAACCCTGTTGCTGAAAATACCACATGCTTTGGCTACAGGACATGGAGAAATCAGATTGGAACTAAGCTGGAAGTTTCCTCTCTAGCTTTCATAGTGCTAGAAGGTGTGAGCTGGGGAAGAACTGACATCAGCTGTCTTATTTATCTATAGACCTTGCTTACTACACCACAGTCAACCAGGGCAAAATATGTCCAGTGGTGAACCAGTGGCGTGACTGTGACGGTGGTAACCAGTCACTTTCTGATTGATTTGAGGCTTGCTCCACAGGAGGTGGTGTCGGTCAAAAAGCTATTGCTGGGGAGGTCATAGGTCCTAATAAGTAAGCTATTGCTGTTGTTTTGCTAAATGGATATCATATGCCTGTCAAATCACCTCCTAAATATTTATATTTGTGCTGTAGATTAGTGCTGCTATCAACTTTGGTGAGAGAAGTTTCTTTTTGCAGTGGACAGTAGTTACTGTAGAGATGTGCAATTGGTCAAAGTACTGAGAATAGCTAACTGTTGTATGCTCAGCCCTAAGTGCAACATCTATATCACCCTTTCCAAGATTCAGGGAACATCTAGAAAGGGAGACCAGAAAGAATGTAAAAGCTAGAGGAAGGGGTAGAGTGTGGTAGAATTTAGTCTTCCAGATGGGACATGTTCTTGCACTATTGAACTCCTAGCAGCTGTGATTTCTTGCACAAGACCTGTATAAGACCAGGCCATCAATATTGTAACCTGGAAAGGGAAGGGCTTACTAGGCTCTACCATTCCCTGAAGATCTATAGGCAGTTATTGGTTTCTGGGGAAAGGAGAGAAAATGTCTCTCTCTCATGGTATATCCACTGGTGAATTGTCTCTGCTTCTGTAAATAACCCCTCACTATGCTCCTGTAAGTAACCCTAATTAAACTTATTAGGGACCAAAATAAATAAACTTACCAGCCAGCTAGCCAACCAACCAACCAAACAAACAAACAAACAAAATCCAGCTACAAAGATGAGGAACTTAATTTGAGCCAGGGAGCAGACTAGATAGAGGTGGCAATCCTGAATGCTGCGTTCAGATGTGGGTCTTGCAGACCCTTCAGAGGTCTCTGGCCTGCTGCTCCACACACTCCAGGGTGCTCTAGGTATTAAGAACTGATGCAAAAAGTGGCAGTAGGCCCGTCACAGCCAAGGGAAGCACAGCTAGATCTTCATATTTTAAATACATTTAACACACACGCAATAAATATGTTAAATGAAGAAAAGTTTAATTAAAATATACTTAATTTCACTGATTTTCTAGTTCCAAATATTATTCCATAGTAAGAACTGAAACACCCTTAGCTTCATGCTGCTTTGGTACTGTAATCAATAGGCCTTGTAACTTGTAGCCCCAGAATGAATTTAAAATTCAGAATGAATTCAACTAGCAACCACACATTTTGCTTCCCAAGCACACGTGAAAGTTTTAGATTAAAAATGACCTTGGGGCTGGGTGTGGTGGCACATGCCTTTAGTCCCAGCACTTGGGAGGCAGAGACAGGCAGATCTCTGTGAGTTCAAGGCCAGTCTGGTCTACATAGTGAGTTGCAGGACAGCTGGGGCTACAGGGAGACCCTGTCTCAAAAAGACAAAAGAAAAAGGAAAAAATACAGAAATAAAGGACTTGGAACAGATATTCTTTTATTCCTTGTAGCTTTGAATAATCCCTGTGGGATAATACTGTCATGGATGTTCCTGCCTAGGCACAGAGGGCACTGGAAATGTTAACCTTAGGTCTAGGCTAATCCCTTCATTTTATAGACAAAAAAGCTAAAATTTGGAGGAAAAAGTACTGTGCGGTGTGTAAGCCCAGTCAGAGGTCTTTCTACAAGAGGAATCCCCTTTTTCCTATCAATAAATGCTAACAGGCGGACACTTGGGCAGAGTTTGGTCAAGTTCTGCACACACACACAACTGTGGTTTTGTAGTCTAGGGTGGCAGTGTCCTCTTTATGAGCTAGGTATGTGCCTTGGCTTCCTCCAAGGAGATGAGAGATAAGCTGGGGGTCTATAGAATGGAACACAGGTAGGATCTGGCTGGGGATACCACAGCACTCTAAACCCTCTGAGACAGGACTCTTAGGAAGGCCTGTTTGCAAACTGAAATGTGGAAGGTTGGGAAGATTCGCATTAGGCTTATCTCAGCCTCTCAGTTGCATTTAGTCAGCAAGGCGCTGACCTATTTGTTTGGCAGGTCTGATCTGTACATGCTCACATTTTCCACAGCAGGGAGGACTGGTGGGGGTAGGGTGCAGGAGGTGGAGAAAATACAATAAAGAAGAATCCAGGTAGGAAAGAAAGCAAATCTCAGACACACATCCAAGCTTATAAATATGCAGAATCACTGGCTAGCCTTAAATACCCCAGGAAGTCAGATCCACTATTTGGGGAAGAATGTGTTTCTGGGAAGAAAGTGAGCTGAGAAATGGTATTTCTTCTAAGTTCAAGCATGCCTCACCCCTGGAGCTTTCAGATCTGTGGTGGTTTGAATGTCCTTAATCCCCAGTTTGTGTTGCACTCAGTGGAAAAGGTCATGGGACCTTTAGGAGGTGTGGCCATGCTGGAGGAAGCAATCACTGAGGGAGGGCTTTGAGAGTTCTTAAGCCTCGCAGAATTTCCTGACTGAAAGGTGTGATTGTTGAGCTTTTTTCTCTGGCCACCTTTGCTGCTGTGCCTCCCCGGCCATTATGGACTTTAATCCTCTGAATCCTAAGCCAGACGAACTTCTCCTTTTATAAGTGGCCTTGTCTAGTGTCTTATCACAGCAACAGAAAATTAATAGAAGATCCTACACCCACCTCATTCTCCCCACTGACTCATCTGTTGCCGCTGCCTAGAAGGTAGTCCTGGTTGGGGTACCTACTTCCGGGCAAAGGCCTCAGTTCTCTCCCTCAGCCCCACTACTTGAATTCAAGCTCAGATGAGGAGGAAGAGGTCTGGGGTCTCTGTTCAACATCTTCACCCTGTGCTGGAAACCAGCTCCCAGCAGCTCCTGTTCTAGTCCCCTGGGATAAGGCTGGAGACCTGGATTCTGTCCTATTGACCTACTGCTTGTTCTGAGGAAAGATGTCTGCAAGTGTTTACCTTAGCAAGGATTTTGTGACTTTTGAAAAGAGTAATGCTGTCCTGTTCTACATTGTGATATTTTTAAGGGAAGAAACATTGACATGCCTTTGTCTTAAAGGACCCAATGCTGTGCCATGCACATGACTGGTGCTTGCAAAGAATTCTGAAATTTACAGTGATGGCTGATCATGCACTCAGAATTGTACAAATGAAAGCAGATAAGATGGTGACTTTACTCACAAAGAGCTTACAATTTAGTGCTGAAAATATGCAAATGAAGATTTCTCTACAATTAAGAATGTCTGACCTTTTTGACAGGATGACAAGACATTGTTCTATCCACCTGTGTTGGGCTGCACTGATAACCATCCTGGGACTTGCGGCCTGCTGGTAGGCCACAGGTTGGTCTTCCCTGCTAAGAAAGCATACGTTTTTTTGATCTTGTCCTTCTGCATGGACATCCCTTTGCCTCATGAAAAATGGCGCAGACTTTGCAGCTCAAAGTTCCCATTCCCCAGCCAAATTGTGTTGAGTCAAGCCACAGATGGGCTGCTTCATACACCTGGATAGACCATCCTGCAGCAGGGGCCAGAGTCTATGATACTTGGGTCCAGGCCGGATCTGTTTCCTACAGATTTTCACTCAATCACTTGGTGTTACTCATGGTTTTCAGATTCATATTGAGAAAGGTTCTTGGATGTCTTTTGGAGTTCATTTTTAAAAGGTGGTCCACCAGGTGTCCGCTTCTAGGTTCTGGATGATGGCCAAGGGGAGACAGCATCGTGAACTTGCTGTGGATAACAAGTCCTCTGTTATGACTGGGAGCATTTGCAGTGCTATAAATAGCTCTATCAATATTGTGATAATGGCACTTTAAAGAGGTTATTTTACAAGTGTTGAATGTAAGAGAGACCACAGCTGCACTCATTAATTCTGAAGTGCGCCTCCCTCTATGCACAACTTGCAGGTGTAACAATAGGAATGTTGACTCAGGGTAAGTCTAGATAATGTTTACATTAAGAAAGAGGTTAGAGTAACATTGTTAGTTTCTCCATTGTGTGTGGCATAATGAAAACAAATTATAATCACTTAATTAGAGATGGAAAAAAGAGCAAAACATAACTTTGTTTCAGACTTCCTATGCTCACAAATAGCTCCTCCCCCCTCAAGAGCACACACCATAATCGACAGCAGTAGAATTTTTGATAATTAATTACAGTAAATTATCACTTGGCACAAAGAAGGCATAATTGCAATTAATTTGCAACCTTCCCAGCCTCACGCTGAATTAGAAATGGCACTGTGGTAATTTTTCCAAGTGAAGAAGTGGAGGGTAAAAACAGCACACCCTTTCCCTTTGACACACATTCAGAGTCCAGGCAAGCGCTGCCTGCAGTGCTCTGGTATAATTGCAGCATCGCTGTGACTCTCTTGGGTTAGGGGTGTTTAATTTAGATTGTGATTGTTGGCTCTGGGCTATGGTAGTTGCCAAGCGGGGCTCCCTCCCAGGCTCTGCCATGGCCTTCCTTCACTCCCTCCCAAGCTCTGCCATGGCCTTCCCTCACTCTCACTTTCAGTCACTTAACCTCTGTGTCATTCTGGGTCTGTCTCAATCACTGGGGGACTGGAAAACTGACTTAATTCAGATAACAGACATTGTTTCAGGAAGCAATATTTTTTTTACTCACAATTTTTATTTTTAACAGGTATATTTAAATATTGACAGATTAAAATTGTATGTATTTAAGGTGTGCAACTTGATATTTTGATGTGTGCGTACATTGTGAAGTGGCCATCGTAATCAAGTAATTGACATATGCACTTATTCTAGGTAGTTACCATTTGTGAGTACTGAGATTGAACTTAAGATCTCCCCTCTTAGCAAATTATGGGTATGAACAACGGGATTGCTGACTACCTTCACTATACTGTGCGTTAGAGCTCCAGAAATTATTTGCCTTGCAGAAGGACAGCACTGTGTGCTTTGATCAATAAGCCCTCCATTTCTCTCTATTGTATTTTTAACTGAATGGACTAAGCTACAGTTTTCCTCAATATGCTTCATTTTCTTTTGATGTTTTGCACTTCTGGAGTGAAGCATCTCATTAGTAAGGTCTTTTCTGTGGTGCAATTTTGTGGTAATTGACATAGATCACGTTCAATCTAATTGCCAGGCGATGAGTTGGAAACAAAAATGAAGAGTACAACTATTTTCACTGGATTCTAGGCAATTCTTCATATTTTATCAGGGGGTCTAAGCGAGCAAATCAGGGGGTTATAAAAGATTACATCTGGGCTGTAGTTAATGTCAAGTGGATTCATTAAGCTAAATGGTGGTCCAGAGATTATGGCTGTGGCCTTGCCCTGCTGACCAAAGTTTCAGGAGCCTGTGAGCTCTTCCTTCTCCAGCCATGCATGTCTGCTGAGACTAAGCAGAAAGGCACTTTGGGCAGTGAGAGTAAAAACATTGGGTCCCCAAGTTCTGCAAGTACTAGATCAGAAAACAAAAAGGATCATAGCCTTATTTCAGGAAGACCCATATAACACAAGAACAAGCCTTATAAAATCATGTCGGATACCCTTGAATTCTTCTTAGCCCTATCGTTATAAATACTGAAATAAGATGACTTTATAGTCAGAGCCCTTCACCACTGCTGCCCTACCAGTGAACTTCAGCTTGCCCTGTGCATAACACCTTCTCTGGGGCTTAATAAATCATTCAGTCATCATACAAGACTCCTTCCTCACAAACCAGTGCTCTAAGTAACCCCTGCCACCAGCATACCCCAAATAACTTCCTGCAGTTGGGTTGAATTAGTCATGATGGTTTTACTGTGAGAGCTAATATTCACAAGTGTCAGAGTTCAAACCACCCAGCACATTTCAGGAGACTTCAAATTGAACTCAAGCCTTAGCCTGAGATGCCAGAAGTCTGATGTTTATTTTATCGAACTCCTTACAGTGTAGAGCAAGGAATGCAAAGTCCACTAACAAGCGCTGTGTGGAATGCCCAAAACCTGAGAAGCTGGGCACTTCGCTGGAAACAAAACTCCACTTCACAGTCTAAAACTGAGCTGTTATTTCCATGGAGAAGACGGAGGTAAGAAGTTTCTGACAGGCTCTCTAAAAGAAGATGTGGGCTTGCTCAGTAGATTCCCCCCAAAAGAAGAACAAGGATTCATGAATGGACACTGGGGAGAGGTAGATTTCAGTGTTAAGGAGAATCATTTTAATATTTGCAGTTGTTGGAGAGGCAAGAAGATGCTCATGAGGAATCAGGGAGAGTTTGAAAGACTTAAGTGTGGGGTTTGGAGGCTGTGAGCCCTAGGCTGAGAACTTTCCATTTTTAGGCAGGGTCACTGATGTGCTAATGGTGAAACTAGAGGTCAATCATTTGTTCTTCTGGTCATTCTTGCATGTAACAAATACCTGAATACCTTGAGAGGCCTTTGCTGCATCCAGCTGCCCTGAAATTATTCAGCCTCTCTACCCTGGGCTGTGTTCAGTCAGACAGGCAAGAGGGCCTCAATATTTTAGTTTAACTTCTCATTTTTACCCGTGTCTAAAAGAAGGAAAACACATTAGCTAATAATAAGAAATTAATGTGTCAAACCTTCTCAATTACATAAAAGGTTCAATAGAAACAAAAATATGGTCTAACTCTGGCCTGCCCCTAATGTCCTTCATGTCATGACATTTCTGTTCTTTCCCTCACCTGGCCTTCCTTCTTGATTTCATTTCTTTACATACTCCAACTTTTAAAAAGTATTTATTTTTATTTTTGATTATATATATATATATGTGTGTGTGTGTGTGTGTGTGTGTCTCTGTATGTATATGCCATGTGTGTGCCTGTGCCCATAAAATCCAGAAGGGGGTATCAGATTCCCCTGGAGCTGGAGTTACAGGTGATTGTGAGTCACCTGATGTGCATCTTGGCAACTGATCTCAGATCCTCTGCTAGAGACGTAAGTATTCTTAATTACCAACCCGTCTCTCCAGTCCAACATTTCAGCTTTTATTTTCTCTCTCACCCCTCCTGCTTGTCCAAGTTTGTCTTCAAAACTGTGACAAAACACTCTGACCAATACCAGCTTGGGGAGGAAAGGGTTTATTTAACTTACATCTCACAGATCACAGTTCATCACTTAGGGAGTCCAAGGTAGGAACTCAGGGCGGGAACCTGGAGGCAGGAACTGAAGCCCAGGCTGTGGAGGAACGCTGCTTACTGACTTGCCCCGCTGGTCCATGCTCAGCCTGCTTTTTTATATGATACAGAACAGCCTGCCCAGGAGTGTCACCACTCACAGTGGACTGTGTTGGAGACCAAGTGACCTCTGTCTTGCCCTTCTGAACATGTGACATCTTGTGACTCAGTGCAAAACATCCTGACACCTGTTGACACCAATTATGCTAGGCTGGAGTCTCTTGAGTGCCTCTTATTGTCTAGCAAACAAGCCCCCCTACCTGTAGCTGCCCTGGGCTACACATGGCCTCAGCTCCTGGTTCTTCCTGTGATTTGTATCCTAGCAACCTTAGTCCATGCCCCACTTAGCCCCTGCCTCATTTCCTAAGGCCTTCTTCTGATATTCATAACCTTATGATAGGCCTTTGTCTCTGTTAATCACCATATTCCTGTATGGGTGCCTGACTCCTCCAAGTTATATATACCACCTAAAAGAATAAAGATTTGCCGATTTGATCAGGAGATTGTCTTGTCGGTCCTCCGTTTTCCCTCCCTGTTCCCTCTTGTCTCTTTCTGAGGACTCGTGCTCTACTGAGGCCAGTGCGCCGACTGGGCCTACCCACATCAGTCAGCAATCAAGAAAATACCCCACAGACGTGGCCACAGGCCAGTTCTGTGAAGCTAATTCCCCAACCCTCAACCCAGGTGTGCCAAAGTGACAACTGAAGCTATTCAGCACAGATGGCCTCTGCCTAATTTTTAGTTCTCAAGCATGTGTTCCTGGTCCCACTACTTAGACTCTCTTACCATCAACTATTCTTGTAGTGTTATGCTTTAGCATTCAGTATGAGTTTAAACAGAATTCTAGAATATTTGTATTGATTGAAAAATGGAAATCATTTGTAGAATTCTTGAAACATCAACAGAATTGTAATTTGAGCTTTGGGGGTATACAAGATGGGGTTCAGGGCTGAGGATGTAGCATAGCAGTATAATGTTGCTTGCCTAACATATGCTAGGCTCTAAGTTGCAGTCCCCAGCCCTGAAAACAAAAGATTGAATTAAATTCATGGTCCTTCAGGGAAGATATCAAATTAAAAATCATATGGTTGACACAGCATTTCAAGCCATACAACCTATGGTTCACCTGCATCTTGCACATAAACGTCTCTTTTGGTCCTCAAAATGGACTTCAGAACTCCTGATGCAAGTGTGTTTCACACTGAAGTTAAGATCCACATCAGCTGAGAATGTACAGGGCACTGTTCTTTCTCCTCTCCCTCCTCTTCTATCATCATAAATACTCACTCTCTTACCTACTAGGAGACAACCAGGCTGAGATGAGGCAAAATAGCAAGGGAACGAGAGTCTCCCACTGTCTGCAGGAAGCCAAAAGTGACTCATTTTTTTAGTGGTTTTTGTTTGCTTTTGAAATAACTCTTGGAGCTCTGAGTGCATGCTGCTCCGTTATACAAAGCTAGGAGGCTCCTCTGAGGTACTCTGCATGAACTGTATTCTTTTGGCTTTCTGTCTGCTTGGAACTTGAGACTGCTTGACCACCTCCATTTTGTTTCAACCAACTCCAAATCTGCATTGATTACTCTGTGTGTGTGTGTGTGTGTGTGTGTGTGTGTGTGTGTGACAGAGAGAGAGAGAGAGAGAGAGAGAGAGAGAGAGAGAGGGTGTGCCTTCTTTGATCACCCCCAGTCTTATATATTGAGGTAGGTTCTTTTACTTGAGCTCAGAGATGACCAGTTCTGCGAGTCTAGCTACTGAGCTTCCTCTAGGAACCCATTTTCCCCCTGAAGTCCTGAGATTACAGTCCAGGTCAAAACTACCTAGAATTTACATGGCAGCTGGGAATGTGAACCCTGGTCCTCACACTTGTATGACAAGTGCTTTACTCACTGGGCCGTCTCCCTAGTCTTGCTTTGATCACTTCTGTTTGTTCATTTAACTTGTGATGCTGGGGATCCAGGCCAGGGCCTCACACATGGTAGGCAAGCCCCGTGCCAAGCGAGGTACCATCAAGCTACGCCCCAGCGTTCACTTTCCCCTCCCCACTGTCCCCAAGGAAACTTTTTCTCTCCATTGGTTATAAGAACCAGAGTATTTTCTCTGCTTCCTAAGTTGGCTGGTCTACAGCTTCCTCAAATTCTGAAGTATTCTCTAGTTTGGACCCAGTTTCAGCCTCCGCATACTGGACAGACCCTTGTCTGTTTCTAGGACTCTTTAATACCTCTCAGCTATTTTTCAGAGGCTGACAATGTTGGTTATTGCTGCTATTCTTTATTGAGAGCAGTGGCCAGAAGACTCAGCACTCTCAGACCCCCTGTGGTGTTTTCTGTACCACAAGGCTCTCTCCTTGGTCTTGTGACTTGTCTAACCACATCTGACCCTATGAGAACTGGGGCATTGAGATCTTAAAGAGATTTCCACTAATGCCCAAACTTGAGCAAGCACATATGCACTAAAGAGAAAGAAGGAAAGTTACTGCCAGTGTGTTCGGAGGGTAGGCAGTGTCAGAATGCTGATCAGCATGAGGTAGTAATTGTTACTGTGTGGGAATCTGAAGAGTAGCCGACAGCAGTGCTGGCCAAAACGTGAATTCCTCAGTGCTGCGTGTTCTGGCAAGGACACATGAGATGACCCTTAAGTGGTCTCTCTCTGCCCATTAAAACCGAGACAAGACAGACAGACACGTCCTCACGTGAAGGAGGGTAAAAGCACCCTGCCTTGCAAGATGAGGGAGTCTCACCTCACGCTGGCTAGTCTTGGGTCTGCTCTGGAGCTCAGCTCTGGTTTTAATTAACATCTTCTTGTCTGGCTTTTCTCTGTCCTATCTTGTGTCTTGTCCTCTATCATCCCACCCGAGGTCCCTTTTCCTAATTTGAACCATTAAAACCACCCCTAACAAGGCATTTAGGAATGTACAAGGCATAACTTGAAAATTTCACGTACTTAGTTTTTTTCTCTAAAATCCTTTAGCCAGTTAAAAAAAATTTATTAATTTTTATTATTTTATGTGTATGAGTGTATTGTCTGCATGTATGTGCACCCATGTCATGCAATGCCCATGAAGCTCAGAACAAGGCATCGGATCCCTTGGAACTGGAGTTATGGACAGTTGTTAGCCATCATGTGGGTGCTGGGAACTGAACCCAGGTCCTCTGCAAGAGCAACCAGGGCTCTTAACCACTGAGCTATCTCTTAAGTACCCCTTTAGTCAGTTTGACATATTGGATTACAGGCTTCTATCATGGGGAGGCATCTCTGTTCTCCGCCCTCTGTCACCTGTAGTAAACAAAGCAATAAAACCAATGCTGCCTGTAGTCCCAGACACAGAAACTGCACTTCTCAAACCTGAGACCTAAATCCATCAAGGTGTTTCGCACAAACTCCCTTTTGTGTAACAAGATGTCCCTTCCTTACAAAGCACAAAAACATTCAAACAAGTATCCTTGTTTTATTTTTGTTATTGTTGTTTGTTTTTTTTTGAGTCTGTGTGGGTTGTGGGGCTTTAGAGAAGCCATGTGGTAGATGTTAGCTAGCATAAGTTACAGTAGTTCCCAGGAAAAAAGGCTGAGCATCAGCCCAGGGTGAGAGGGACAGAGCGGGCAGTGAATCTCTGCAGGGCAACGTAGCTGCTCTTTTGCTGACTCTGCATTCCCAGCCGCTTTCACCACTTGCTCTTTGGAGAGGGGACTGCAGAAAAACGTGCCTTGCTTAGAAATGACAGGCTTACCCAGCCTTGCTGGGACAGGGATGGCTGCTCGGCTACAGGTACATTCTAAGAGACCCTGCTGAAGCCTGTGCCCTGGCTTAAATGGTGGTATGGCCTCCACCATGAGTGAGTATGATTCTGTGCTGGCTCCTGGGCAGGACTGCCTCATTGCACTGCTCTTAAGGGATGGGAATCTCAATGATGGCTGACAGATTTATGTTAGAGGGCAAAGTCAAGTGCAAGAAGCAGCTGGAACTAATGGGATGTACAGTGTCAAAGTCAAGAGATACTGTTTGCGGCCTGGATCTACCTTGTACTCGATGAGGGACCATGGGCATATCAACCCTCACTCTCTGGACTCAGTTATCTCCCTGTAAAATGAAGGGGTCTCTGGTCTTCAATGTGTGTTCCTCAGGGGTTCTGGAATGTTCTGCATAAGCATAAAGAGCTGAGAAGAAAAAGTAACTGCAGTCAGGGCCACTCTGCCTTTCCGTTTTATTGCTAAAACACTAAAGATTTTCTCAGCATAAAGGATTCAGCCATGAACAAAGTCTGAAAGCTGGTGCTGTAAAGGGTGGCTGTCTACCCTCTTCCAGTACGGATACGACATGATTCTAGGCAGAGGCACGGAGAAAGAATGGGTGCTGGGAAGGATGCTAGCACAAGAGAAAGAAATTCCTGCAACAAATAAATCCCTGGCCAATCTATCTCAATCTCTGAAACTTTAAAGATTTAAAATCTGCCTTAAAAAAAAAAAACAACAACCTGCAGTTCTCAGCAAAGAGACTACTTTAATTATTTAGGTTTGTTATACCCACAAATCACCTATCCAGTACATTCTAAATAAAAAGCTAATAACTCTCTTTGCAAGAAGTGTCCCTTCCAGGGGCCATGTATAAGCCATTAACTTGAACTGGGAGAAAATAACACTAGTGATTTAAAAATTACACTCATTTTAGGAAATAACGTAAATAAATGAATTTGGCTTAAACACAGCCTGTTTATTTCCTCTGCACTGAAATGCAGGGGTAATATTTTTTCTGCCAGCAACCATTGGAAATGAAATCACTTAGGACCAGTAGTACCTAAAGTAACATTTCGGAATCTTTACAAAACAGGTACCTTTCTCCAGCCTTTTGCTTTTGTAGCACTTAGAAGGGGCGGGTGAAAGGGATGTAGGGAGACTGAGAGAGAGAACAGGAGAGCTCTAGGCTCAGGGCTCCAGAGTCAGAGAGCTTAGCAGGCCAGTCCCCACCATCATCGCACCTGTCCCCGAGCCTGTGGCAGCCCCCTCCAGGAGTGGCTGTGTTCTTATTGCAGATAGATGCAAATGTTGGGAAATGTTCAGAACAGAGCAAACGTTCAACAACGTGAGTTAATACAAATATTCTGTCCTCTGGTTTCCACTCACTAGTCACAGTTTACAATCCAAGGGAAGGAGTGCACAGGACACCTTTGAAGGTGACCCTTAAAGAGCCATCACAGGGTCTTCTCTTGGAGATGATGAAGGCACGCTTCCTGGAGGGACCCATCCTTTCTCCCTCTGCCTTGGATGACACTGAATAGCAGACCTAAATTCAGTGTATTAACTTGAGTTGGAAAAGCCATTCAAATGAAGTACCCACGTTGAAATTGGACAGGATGTGAGGTGATGGTCTATGTGTGGGAGACATAGAGGCAAAGGTAAATGCAAGAGCAAGGTCATGAGAACACCTCTACATTTTGCTAAGAACTTGGGTTTTGTTCTTGGTGATGGGAAGCTGTGTGTGGGGTGAGGTGATACAGTGCTGAACTTTGTTGATGTATTTGAAGGATCAGCCACAGATTGGACCTGAGACAATGTTCATTTGGATATTTTGAGATGAAATTATTCTTTTCTAGGAGTTGGCCCAAACTTCTTAGCTCTGTACATATGAAGTAATTGAAGAAATTCTTGTGTGTGTGGGGGTGGGGTCCATACCACAATGCATGCATGGGGGTCAGTGCCAAGCTAGCTGACCCACGAACTTCTGGGGTGCTCCTGTCTCTGCCTCCTGTCTTACAGATTTGTACTGGCACATTCAGTTTTACATGAGTTCTGGGGATTTGAACTCAGGTTATTTCATTTTCATGGCATGAGCTTCTTCCACTGAGCCATCTCTCCAGCCCCTCATAGGTAGAATTCTTGATAGATCAGATTTAATGTCATAAAAAGAACTCTGGACTGGGAGTGAGGAGACTTGGTCTAATGTGCATACCCGCAGCACACTGTGTGGTCCTGGGAAACTCACTCACTGTCTTTGCTATTTGATTTTATAAAATCTAGACAGAATAAGGGTATCTACTTCATCTGGTTGCAGAGAACTGTGTCAGCATCAAGTGTTCCTGTGGTGCTTTTTGAAGTTTTCCAGAAGAGAGCTGGAGCCTGGAGACATGGGACGGGTGGGGCGGGGTGGTATAGGCAGGGTCCTGAGAACAGCTTGGTGAGGAGGTAAATCTCTAATTCCGCACCTCCTGGGCACATGCTTCTCCAGCCAGCGCAGCAGAGCGGCCGAGGCTGGAAACAGCCCCGCTGATTTATGGACAGAAGGCAGATTTGCTTTAATATCGCAACACAGAAAGTCAGTTCTCTTAAATAATCGGCTTGTAGATTTACGGCTGTGCGGCGTGCTTGCCTCGGTGCTGTCTCTGACCATGGATGGTGCTTTGCTCTGGAATGGCTGAAGTCAGCAACTTCCCAGACACAGGGAAATAGATTCCAGGGCAGCTGCCAGCCCACTGGGTCAGCCCTTTTCTGCGACTCTCACCCCTCTCACCCCTTTGTCACCCTGTCAAACCTCTGGGGACCGTCTCGGAAGGCTGGGGGCCGCTTGGCTCCCGTGAAGTCAGAAGAGCTAGCAGAGAAGAGCTAGCAAAGAGAAAGGGCTTGTAGGTCACTAATTGGGAGACACTGGGGAGGTCCAATGTTCCCTTTGCCTGTGTCCATTACTGTTATGACACTGCGGCTGCAAATTAGGAAGGGGGCACAGGCTCCTGGCTCCGAATAAAAACAATAGGAGTTTATCCTATAGCTATTTAGATAATACTTATTATAACCTAGTAAGTGTTCTCAGTGATTTGTGGTGATTCACTGAATTCATTTCTGCTGATGGCCCTCTGAGCATTGTCATCTCTGTCTTATGGATGAGGAAACTGAAGGATAAGCAACTTCGCCAAGGTCACAGAGCTACTGAGAAATGGAGAACTTGAACCTGAACGTGTGCTCCACTGTAAATAACGCCAAAGGCTATAGCAACACACAGTCACTAAGTACTGTACCTCAAGTGCTGTAAGCGCCTTTTCTGCATCTGACTTCATCCTCGCCACAACCCTGTAAGACAGGTTCTGGAATGAGCAGCCCCAGTGTGTACAGGAGAAATTTGAGGCTTACCAGAGCCAGTGGGCAACAAGAGGCAGAGTCAGGACATAAGCTCCAGCAACCTGACATGAAAGCATGCTTTACTGTCACTGTGATGGGATTTTCTTATACCTTTCGGGAGGGTGGAGGTGGGGAGAGGGAGAAACCTTTAAAGAATGAGGATCACATTCCCCCTCTTTTACACACTGTGTGTTACTCAATGCTGTCACCAAGAAGTTCATTCTAGTTTGGAGGGACAAAGACTGAGCAAGATCCCATGGAAACTGCACGGTGTAATAGGTGACCCAGCTCCTTGAACTCCTCGTTCTGCTAGTGGGGACACCTGGCTTCCTTTTCAGTCACTGTGTCTCTTCTCTTCTCAGTATCTCCTTCAGCTAACTGGAATCACCCCTGCCTCAGAGTCGGCCATCCTGCCCACCCCTTCTCTAGTTCTGATAATGGCCCTCACTTCCTCTTGTACTCAACCACACATTCACCTGACTCGTCTGTGGTTCATTTCCTGTAACTCTGATCTAGCCTTGCTTTTCTGACCTCCCAAATGCTGGAGATTTGGCCCAGCCTTTTAGGACTGTAGATGCGACAGGCTCTCAACCTGCTGTCAAGTCTGCACTGGCGGGTGGAGCTCCCGCTGCCTTTCCTTCAGCCACTAGGTAATTCTGTATGGAGCCCAGAGAGAACCTTCCACCAGCCGGGGATGTTTGGAAACACAAGAACTGGCCCTTGACACAGAGAACTCACCACCTGTTGGGTAAGGACAGCACAAGACAGTAGTTATATAGTGTGGTGGATGAAGTGAGATGATAATTAAATATGCAGGGAGAGGAGAAATATTTCAGTAATATGGGGATGTATGTGTGTGCACGTATGTGGGTGTATTGGGACAAAGGGGGCATGAGGAGACGAAAAGACATAGCTCTGATTCAAGTCAGGTTTTGAACATGGAAGGAGTGGGTTGGGGGGCAATGCTTTGTTCAGAGGGAACAGCGATTAGAAGGCTCTCATCTGTAGAACTGCATGGCCAATCTGAGCAACTCTTAGCAACTCATTATGTCTAAAGTAAGGGGACCTAGGAGGGGACCCAGGAAGATGTAGTTGCCAGGACTAGAGGGCTGGTGAGCGACAAGGCAGGCCTTGTGCGTGGCGCTAAAGAATTAAAAAGTTTTTTGGCAGCTGATGGGTAGCAGCCAAAGCTTCTCCACAACGGCAGACACAAGCCACCTTGGCTACTGTCTGCTTAGGCTGCCCGTGACTAGCTGAGACTTGCAGTGTGTGCTCAGCCTGCCTGTGAATGTCACAATTCTTGTTCCTCATCTACGTTAGCTGTGCTGTGTTCCACGTACTAGACTGGACATCCTGGAGGGAGGGAAGATAGACTGCCCTCCTCCAGCCTTTCCCGCACTCTGGCAGCTCTGTGCGCCTCCTGTGGCCCACACCAGAACTGGGGATGCCTGCTGTAGCAGGGAATCTGGTGAAGCTGGTGCAAAGAGAGTGGAGAAGGGGATTAAGATGGGTGGTGAGGAAGGAATCAAAGGGCACCATGCAAGGATGCTGCGGGTTGGAATAGGGACTTGACTTCATGATTTTTCCTTTAAAATTTTTGTTACATTTACCCCTAAGATGAAAGGGCCACTATTACACCACTGGGATACTTTGTTGGGCTGGTCATGGTTGTGATTTATAGACTTCAGAGCTGGGCAGAACTGTTGATTGATTTTCTTCCTTAGTGGCTTGCGTTGCACCTTCTGATACTATGTGAGCTGGTTCTCAGGGATGAGACTTCCAGGTTCCCGCTCATATCCTTCAAGCCCTGTGTCTCAGGTGTGTGGTGTCTTTAGTGACAGGGTCTTACTTTCAAGTTCTGGGAGGCAACCAAGGGCAATGGCAATGGTCTGTGTTGGTTTGGGAATCTCTTAAGACTCCCCTGACCAACATCTTAAAGGGAGGTTTACTTTCCTTGGCACTGGGATTTTTGGTAGATAACCTTTGTTTACACATAGATGCATATGTGTATATTATACGTATTTTTAAGTAAGCTTATAAAAGAATGCATTTCCCTACGGCTTTTCCAGTCATTCTTCGTATTACTTATCTCTCTTTCCTCTCTCTCCCTCACTGTCCTCCCTCCCCCTGCCTACTCTAAGTCTCCTCCCCGCTTGGTGGCACCCACGTCCTACTATCCCTCCTCCAGATCACCTTTTCCCCACTCTGCCCATGGTCCCGCCCTGCTCTCCTGGCTACTGCGGTTTCTTCAGACTATGCACTCATATCTAAAGATTCAGAGCTAGGATCCACACATTAAGAGATAATACGTGGTGTTTATCTATTTGTCTGGGTCTGTGTTCTCTCTCTCTCTCTCTCTGTCATCTTTCTCTCTCTGTTGTCTCCAGCATGTGTCCATGCATGTGAAGATCAGAGGATGGCTTGTATCTTCCCATCATGTAGGTCTTAGGGTTTAAACTCCAATCTTCAGGCTCTGCAACAAGTGTCTTCACCTGCTGCACCATCTCACCAGTCCTTGACCTCATGCTTTTGTTGTAGCAGAGAACCATTGGAGGATTCAAGCATAGACGTGACATGATTTGGTTGACACTTCAATATGAGCATGCCAAGTAGTAGTGTTGAGGGAAAAAGACCATGGAGTGATGTTTTACTCTGTTTTCTGCTATTGTAGTAGAAAACCTGGAGCGAGTACTGCATAATGAAGAGAACTTAAACTCATAGTTCTGAAAGCTGTCAAGACCAGGTATAAGGTTCTGGCCTCTGACAAGGGCCATGTCCCATCAGCTCATGGGTGAAGAGGAAGTGAGATTAAGAGTAAGCAAACACAAAGGCAGCAAGCTGGACTTTGTTATAGCTTACTCTCATGATAACGGTTTTACTCCCTTGATAACTACATCAGTTCACGCGTGCAAGCAGAGCCTCTGTGATCTGACCATCTTGCTGAGTGCCACCTTCCAGCCGTTGCACTGGGATGAAGTTTTCAGCATGGAATGCTGAGGGCAGAAGTGCCAAGAACAAAGCAGGACACTGGTGGGGAGGCTTTGGTCTAATCCAGATGAGCGATGCTGGCAGTTGGGATGAGACGAAGCAGAGGAGACGGTTGGATTCTGGGTATATTTGGGAGGGAGGGATTCTATGTTGTAGTAGATGTGGACTGTGCCAGAGAGACTCATGGCCCCTGCATGTAGCACAGTAGGACTGCCCTTGCATGACATGAGCAAGAACCACGAGTTTAAACCTTTCTTTCTGTGTGTCGCCACAGTTCAGCACAAGTATGGCATGGTCAGAAATCTGACAGAGAAACCTAGGAGACTCTTGGGGAGGAGTGTGGATAACCTTAAAGTTCCTACCATAGGGTCCACGATTTGGAATTTCATTATGGAAGCATTCATTTCTGGAAAATACAAGTAGTTTAGTCACTCCGGTCTCTTTTCCCCATCTCAGCATTTCCGGGCACTACAGCGCGGTCCCATTATATCTTCCAGAAGTTACTGTCTTCTTTTACCTATTGCTAAGTGACAGGATTTACTGTAGCCCCTTGTGTCAGGCCTAAATCAGACTCTATGAAGCTGACATTTTGCTAAGCAGAAACTCTGGTGCAGGAACTCGGTAATGAATGGGTCTTTCCACATTTAATAACTGCTAGGTTATCCCCAAGTGATTTCCAGGGGAGTGAACCAAAAATTACCTATCAGTCCAAATGAAGTATGCCACAATCTCCCCTGGTTTGCAGTTGCTTTTTAATTTCCACACCACCTGCTCCTAGCTCCACCAGGGCAGACTCTGCCAGCATTAGCATTCGAGAGTCTGCTGCTCTGTGATGTGTAACTCATCATGTCATGGGCCTGTCCCTGCTCAGAGGCTAAAAGGAGTATCTGCTAATGTAGCAGCCTCTCGCGCCTGAGATGTATACTGTGTTGCCTTTCTCATATCCAGATAAGACTCTGGACCACATCATCCCATCCGTGTATGTGTGTGAGAGAGAGAGAGCGAGAGCGAGAGAGAGAGAAAGAGAGAGAGAGAGAGAGAGAATGTGCTTGCCATAAGAGTACATTCTACTCAGGCTTAGGAGATGGAACAAACAAAGGTTTTGATGCCTAACCTTACTATTATACTTACTAATTTGGAGATTTTAGGAGTTCATTAGCTAGTTATAGGTGTTTGAGTTCCTGCCCCCAGGAACTGTCATAGGAGTGGGAGGACTTAGGGAAGTATAAGCACTTAGAATAAGCACTGATGCTCTTAGAGTACATAAACCTAATGCCTCCCTGTGCCTCATCAGTTTGGTCTCACGAATTTCACCACTGGTACCATGGGGATAGGCTGACCACAGCTGGAGCTCAAGTGCTGGGAAGGTAGGAAACTGAGGCCTAATCCTAGTCCCGCCTCTGACTAGCTGTGTGATCTTAGAAAAGCACTTCATCTCACTGTTCTTGGTCTCTCTCATTTTGAAAGAAGAGATTTTGGTAACACTGGCTTCCAAAGATTGTTGTGTGGGTTAGTGGACTAGGTCGCCGGTGGAGAGTTCTTAGGGCTGTTCTGGGCACTGCCATTTTCCAAGTCCGTTATCCACAGAGGAGATAATTATTAATAGTCTGCAGTCAGTCAGCTCTGTTTCACCTTCGCAAAGTCCATTCAGATAGCTGATTTCATTTGTGTCTCATAATCCTGAAATTATGTACTATTTTGCACCCAAGACACTGAGATGCAAGGCAAGGAGGTAAATGACTGCAGGTCGTAGACTAAATTAATGGTGAAGATCAAGCTAGAACCTGTCTCCTCAGCCCCCACTGTGTGAAGCTGCCTCTGGTCAACAGCTAGGTGTGGAGCCTGGTGGCAGTGTAACTGGGGAGTCTCTGACCCCTCCTCACATGGAGTGACAGTACCACTCTGCACTTTGAACAGCTTCCTTGAATGTTAATTAACCCCACGTCCATCCAGGCTCTACCATCTCTGTTCTATAAAAAGAGGAAGCTGTGGTCCAAGGGGAGTTGGCAGTGAGTCCAAGGTCAAGCAGCTGATGAGCAGCAGCTCTGGGACTTGAACTGCGCTCTTCACAGTGTACAATGCTTCATTCTTTGGTGCCCTAGCCCAGTACTTTATAGGTCATATGAGCCCCTCCTGCTGTGTGCTTCCTTTAGGACATTTGACTGAGGTAGAAGTCCTTGGGTCGAGTCCCAGCCCTTCATTATATCAACTGTCTAACTCTGATCATGTTGCCTTCAACCTGAGTTTCTTCATCTTCTGGATGGGAGTCACACTTGCCACATCTGATCTCAGACTGTGGGGAGGACTGAGCTTGACAACTACAGAAAAAAAGACTTTAGGTGGAGGCAAGATTAACAACACCACATTAATGTTGTAGATCTAATAACTCACATGCCTTGAAAGTCTTCCTTTTAAAGTCATAATTCAGTAGTTTTTACTGTCCCTATGAACATCAAACTCTTACTGTTCTCTACTTGATTCCAAAAGGTTTTCATCAGATCGCAAAGAAGCCATGGAACTGTTGCAGTCTCTCTTAGATTTTTACCATCACAAATCTACTTTCTATCGCTGTGGACTTATTATGGTAATTTCATATAAACAGAATAATTTGTGACTGCATGTCTTCATTTGCTACAATGTTTTTAAGCTTGTCAAATGTATAATTACTTCATTCTTTTTGAAGACTGAATAATATTCCACTATATGGACATATTACTTGTTATTTCTCTATTTAAATGCCGACGAAGATTCAGGTTGCTTCTTTTTATTTTTTTCCCTTTTGAATATCATGGATAATAATTCAGTGAACATTTGAGCGTTTTTTTGAGATAGTGTCTCACTATATGGTCCTGTCTGGCCTAGAGCTCTCTGTGTAGATCGGGCTGGCCTTGAACTCACAGAGATTCACCTGACTCTGTCTTTCAAGTGCTTGGATTAAAGGCATGCACCCACCACACTGAGCTATGTGCACGTATTTTGATATGAATATGTGCTTCAGGTTCTTTTGCTTAGCATGTGTTAATTAATGTTAACTTCTGAGGAACTGCCGAGTTTCCCAAAGTGACTGAAAGAAGTATATCCCATCAGCAGGTCCCAGTTTCTCCTCATCCTAGCCAACACTCGGTCAGTAAGGCATTACTTTTGTAAGGCCAGATATTCATTTTACAAACTTCCTCTCTTGGATAAAATTAAAAGCCCACACTGCTCAGTCAGACAGATAAAAGAATTTTCAAAGTCTGTGAATTCAAGAAACAAAAAAGTCGCTTTGCTATTTTGGAATTCCGAGACAGATTTTGTGGAAAAGAACACACAATTATTGGCTTACATACACATATCCACCACTACTCTTCACATATGAAATCTTCTTAATTACCATTTATTCTTAGCAATTTTCCCTTTATACCTGCCATGCACGAAATCCTATTCAGATGTTCATCTTGGATTGGATTAAGTGACATGATGCTAGGCCTGCAAGCGCCATGGTCACCATGGTTGTTTTGTAGTCAGATGCCCTGGACTGCTTCAGCCAGCAGTGACTGTGTGTGGCAATGACCTCACCAGTTTGATGGGGACCCTGAGATCCTACTGTGTGTATCTGTGGTGGCATCAACATACCTGCTGCTCCACCAGTATGGCACACACAGTGGCAGCAGCAGGTAACACTGGGTGGGCCAGGTACCCATGTCAGTCACTGGTTTAGGGGTCTATTTGATTATTTTAGAGTGTGCTCTTTCTACATATGAAAGCAGCAGCTTACTGTAGAGCAATGCTGTGTTAATGCCAACAGCAGCCTCCTACAGACCACCCTGGCCTTAGCTCTTGGTGTCCTGGAGACCATTCAGAGAGGCTGGCCTGTGCTGTCAGGTTTATTTAAGTGCCCAGCAATGTGTTCTCATGGAGTGACCTAAGGATCCGGGTCTCGGGACGTGTTCCTGCCATCAAGCAGGTGGCTGGGTATCTGTTGTGCTTTGCATTGTTCTAAGAGCTTTATTTACACGAGCGTACTCTATAACAACCTGTGGGATCACTGCTACAAAAGTACTCATTCCGGGTAGGAAGACACTGAAATACAGAAAGGCTGAGTAAGGGTCACACAGTAAGCACTTAGTGGAGGACGGATCTGGATCGACAGTTTATGCTCTGGGTCACCATTTTATTCTCATATTTTAAAAGTTATTGTCATAATATTTTTTAATTAAGTTGAGGTCTAGATTGATACATTGTCAAACTCAAAAATCTCTGCGCAGAGCCTAAACGTGTTAAAGTTAGTTTTCTGAAGCACAGGTCTTACAATACCATGAATGGGAGCAACAAACAGAACATTTCAAGACTCTGAATCCTTCTGCTTCCAGAATTCCTTGACCCCAGGATGCAAAGCTAGCTCTTGTTCCTCTACACTTTAATGACAATCTAACACACGTTTGTGTCAGATGCGGCAATAGGCACTGGGATAAGAAAATAATTAGGCAAAGTTTCTTCTAGAATTTCTAGCAGTTTGGTAGCATTATTGTTTAATCTCTCTAGCCTTCTCTCTATGGTCCCTGGGTGAATGGGATTGAAAATAAAAGCTAAATTGTAGAATGAGCCTTTTCTAATCACGCATTTCTGTGATGACATTTCCACTCCTCTCTCTAAATGGACACACTGTGGTCTGAATAGTCTTCTCCAAACGCTCCATGAGAAACCTGAGCCCCATGGAATGGGTGGAGAGGCAGGCCTCTGAGGGACAGTTGGCGGAGTAGACAAAGTTCTCAAGAGTAAGCTTAGGGGAAACCCCAGAAAGCTTTTCATCCCTTCCCACTGTGAGGACTCATGGAGAAGACACAGTCTACGAACCAGAAAGTGGCCCTTATTAGACACTAGATCCAGCAACAACCTTGGCCTCCACAACGTGAGAAATAAACTTCTGTTTGTGTAGAAACCACCTGGCCTGTGGGAGTATGTTACAGAATCCCTGGCGAGCTAAGACACGAAGGGACCGTCTACCTCTAGCTCTAGCTCTTCTACCCAAAGAATGTCTTAGGGACCTCAGAGAAGGAAAGACACCTGCGAGTCGCAGCTCCTTCCTCCCCAAACACCAACCACAGGATCACAGACCTCCTTCAGTTCCTTCCTCAAGGAAATGGCTCCACATCCCTCCAGTCCTCTAGCCTCAGACCACCCTAGCCCAAAGCTACTCCTTCGTCCTCCCTGCTTCAAGTCACACCCAAACTTCTGCATTCTCTCTCTCATAAACTCTGCATCTGTCCTCCTCCCTCTCACCCTGCTCCGAGTTCTGTGCACCATCTCTCCTGATGCTGCAGTCGTCTGTCCTCTCCATTCCGACCTCCTGGAACGCATTGACTACCCAGCGTCCAGATGATATTCAAAACACAAATCAAGTCTCTCTTCTCCCTGGCTCAAAACCGAGCAGGGGATTTTCACTGGGTCGAATCAAATCAAGTTCTAGTCAGGGCCAGGCTCTTTGTGAACTTGCTCCTGCTTCTCCTGTCTTTCCCCACTGGCCACCCCAGCCTCACAGGCCTCTTCGTATTCTTGGGTCCTACTTGAACATGGAAAGATGATTTTGCTTTTCTGCAGCTGGCCCTTTTTCTCAGAATCTGGTGTGGCTCCTTCCCTCTCTGCATTTGGGCCTCTGTGGGAATGTAGCTTTCTGAGTATGGTCTACTCTGATCCTGCGTAGCATGTTCCTCTGTCATGCTCTGTCCCTTCTTACCGTTTAGTTTCCATTTGTAATCAGCAGTAATGAATTGTTTGTTTGATGGTCGGTGTTGTCCCTTCCGTTACAAAATCAGCTTCACGCATTTTGCTCGTAATCCTAGTGTTCAGAGCAGCATGCCGAGTCATAGATTCTCACTGCATGTCCTTTAACTGTGACCCCGCATGAGTACCTCACTTTCTTTATATGAAGCACTGCGCATGTGTGGCTTGTCCTCCAGCCCACTTTCTTCTGAAGAACGTTCTCAGGCTACACACACTTGCTCCTACATGGTCTGAGCTTACAAGTGGGGATGAGACCTCTGTCCTGTCAAGCTCATTCAGCAGAGAGGAACTAAGTCAATGTCAGGCCTTTCCTGAATGCAAACTCTGCAGGTGCCATCCCTGGACACTGTATCCAGTGCACATCACTTTCCCTGAAGCCTTTCTCTTTCTCAACATCCTTTCTCTTTCTTCACAAAACTTGTGTTTATTCCATCATTTATTCCTCACTAACTTCTACTGTACTTTGTGCCAAGAGCTTTGGGAGGCCCAGAGAGAAGGCATGATCATTCACTCAAACCGCTGTGGTTGGGAAGCTGAGGAAGCAAGATATACACAGTGTGACTGCTGAATCCCAAGGCAAAAGCCCCAGGCAGGGGCCATTTACTATCATGGATCTTGTATACTTAGCTAAATTTACTTGCAACTGAAGAAGGTGCAGGCATGGTTCTGCCATGGACCCACTGTGTCTTGTCTCCTCATCTGTTGATCCTACTGAAACAGGATGAAATTTATCTGTATATGGAACATCATTGTCCAGTGCTGTGGCTGGTGCAAGATTTATGTTAACTTACAGTGCTTGATGTTGGAAACAAAACACGCCTGTTTTCCGCCACTATAGATCATTCGATCCCTTTCAGTAACTGGAGCTGACAACTTAGTGTAGATTTGCAGCAGAGACTTGTGGGTATAGGCTGGGTAGCTCTGAGGGCACAGTGTTGCAAGCATTCCTTTCCTTCCTCTCAACACACTTTTGCCCTGTAGCTCGCCTTGAGCCTGAGTGACTGGTCCAGCTGTAGGCCTTGGCAGTACATGGCTGGGTACACCGACACAATCAGGTGCTTCACCTAACCTTGATACAAAATTCCGCCAAAGGATGGCTGCAGAAGTCAGATCACAAGGTCAGGCGGCGCAGCTTGGCACTGAGCGCATCAGTGACTCTGCTTACCTGTGAGTCAAATGTGAGTTTCCATTGGCAAATGTTGACCTTCCAGTCCATGCCAGACCCTCTTCCAGGAACTAGCACACAGCAAAGAGGACTGACAAGAATCTCTGTTCTCGTGAGCCTGTAGTCCAGGTGGTGGTGGCGGATGTTGGACAGAGAATGGATCTTGTCAGTAAGGAGGATGGTCGGGATGCGGCTTTCTTTAAAATGTATTTATTTATTTATTTTTGTATTGTGTATATGAGTGTTTTGCCTGCACGTATGTATCTGCACCCATATATTCAATGCCCATAGAGGCCAGAAAAGGACATCAGATTCTCTGGAACTGGAATTACAGATGGTTGTTAGGCACCAATGTGGGTGCTGGGAACTGAACCTGGGTCCTCTGCAAGAGCAGCCAGTGCTCTTAATCACTGAGCCATCTCTCAGTGATGCAATTTTCAATGGAGCAATCGGATGCAATTTTCAATGGAGCAATCAAGAAAAGTGAGGACTGAGCAAGGAGCTGAGGAGCCAGCCCAGCTGTATGTACCCATGGGAAGGGCATTCTAGGTCACATGATGGGACGTGTGTCCTAGAACATTGGGGCTGGAGGAGCTGTGGGAGATGAGGCCAGGGAGAGGAGGGAAAGGGACACCAGAATTCGCAACATGCAGACAATTCTGAGAATTAGATTTGACTCCTGAGAAGTGGGAAACCACTGAGGCATTTTGCTCAGGAAAGTCATGTGACATGTTTATGGATCATGCTTAGCTGCTACATAGAGATTTGCTCGTAGAGGAGGAGTACTTGGGAAGAAAGACCTTTACCCCAGTTACCAGGTGGTACATGGTCCAGGATGGGAACAGTGGAACTGGTGAGAGGTCCTCAGTTCTAGGATAGCAGGATATGCTCAAAGTGACCATTGTTTACTTAAACAGCGTTAACTCCCGAAACCAAAGTAAGTCTTTTTAAGACTTTAAGATCATTACATTTATTTATTTGTGTGTAGGGAGGGGTTGCCATGTATGTCATTGTCTGGTATGGTTATAGAACAACATATGATTGTGGGTTCTCTCCTTATGGGTGGGTTCTGGGGACTGAACTCAGGTTGGCAGACTTGGTGGCAAACACCCTTACCAGATAAACCATCTTGTTGGACTCTCTTCTGATGAACTTTTAAACAATTTCAAGGGGTTATTGCATTGTCTACAATGATTTTTTACTGTAGGAGGGACTGAAAACCTAGATCCCAGGACAGAAAATCCCCTTGGGTTCCCAGGACCATGCAGTGCGGTAACTGGCTGAGCTGGGGCACTCCATAAGCCAGCTTCCTGTTCTGTCTTTAGTCTTTTCTACTCAGCTGCCTTGTGGCCTGAGCTCTGAGCTCCTGCTGAGATATTACCACCTTGAAATGCATCACTTTTAGCCATCCAAAGCTCAAAATGCTGCCATTCAACAGGGGGAGAATCCATAGATTCTGTGGAAAGGAAGGACTGACGCCAGCCCGAGCCCCTCCTCCAGCCCCAGCCCTTCCAGCTCGCCCTTCCCTCTAATATCATATTGGACTGAATTCAGTTATTTCTCACACTCTCATTACTGTCTGATCAAGATTTATGAGTTGATAATTGTCTGAAAGTAGGGCCACGGAGTATCATTTGTGTTTGGGGCTCACCTTCCCGGTGACCTTTAGGATTAAAGGAAAAAGGAAAAGTGTGATTACTGCAGCACCAAACGGTAACGTGATCCAACCTGGCTAATAATCCAGGGCCTCAGATTTCCCAGTCGACGACATGTGAAAGCCAGGCACAAAGAGGATGGTTAGTCTCGCAGGTTCGTTTCACAAATTAATTTTCTGGAGGTGTCACACCCTTCCTTTGTCGCCTCCAGGCACATTCTGAGTGACGGTTTCCAAACAGAAGGACAACAGCTCACGCCTCTGAGGCCTTTATTGGATTATTTTTACACGCCATTTAAAAACACTTTTGGGGGAAGTCTAATTGAAAACAGACCTCTCCCCTCATCTGAGCTCACAAACAGAGCCTCACTAGGCCGATGAGAGAGTGAAATCATGGAAACTTTCTGAGCTCAGTGGTGAAGCTTGGTCACCCACTTCTTTGGAGTCCTGTGCATACGGTAACGGACCTTCATGTTGGTTCTTTCTTACACGTACCAGATATTCAGAGACAGGACGGCAAAGAAAACACTGCCCAAAGTTCAGTGTGAAGCCTCCAGTCAGTCCGAAACCTGTGAGGCATTTGCAGTTCCCAGTTGGGAACACACAGTTCGGTGTTACCAAGTCAGAGGGCCGCTTCCTAAAGTGCTGCTGGCTCGGGTCCCACCGAGTCACTCATTGAATCAGAAGGTCTAGTAAATATGAAACTGTGATAATGCCTTCCCTCTGTGCAGGCAGTCTCGGCTTCCAGCTCAATAAGGATTTATTGTTCGAGGCACTGTCCTAGGTCCTCTACAAAAGTCTGTCATACTTGAAGGAACTCACAGGCTGGAATCTCCTTCTCCTACAAGGCCCAGAGCCAGGGAGCTGCTTAGTGGGGCCATGGGGACTTGACCTGAGTCTGGGTTTGGGTGTGGGTGGAGCTGCCTTGCAGATGCTAGCTTTGCAGCAATGGGAACTGCCTGGAGGAGAGGAATTCAGGATCAAGCACAGCTCTTATAAACTTGAGCTTTTGGGTGTTAGGACAAGGGTAAATGGAGCGAGCTGTGTAATGGCAGGACTGTATTTCTATTCTGCAGTAGTATGTTCAGAACCAACCTGGTCCAGCAAAGGTGCGTCTCACCACTTTAACCCAGGCCCTCCCTCTACACTGGCAACATGTGGTAACCTCTCTGAAAGTAGGTATTATTTTGCTCCAACTATTTGAACCCAGCATGGGAAACATGTATGTGTTCCACTCTGAACACTCTCCTCATATATTATTGGCCTTTTATATACAATTTTAACCCAGTCCCACACACATGCACCTCTATTGCACAGCAGGTGTAGCAGAATTAACTCTGTTATGGCTCTAAAGTGAAGCTATTGGTAATGAGATAAAGCAGGTTTTAGAGTGGGCCATGTGTGCTAGTCCCAGTGTGGGGCTGTTGGAAGATGGTGGAATCTATGAGGTGGGGCTTTGGGGGAAGGTTCTTAGGTCACTGGACAGTTGCCTCTGGAGAGAATTGAAGGCCTAGTCTCCTCCTCTGTCCATGCTTCCTGGCTCAAGCAGTCCCCACTGTGCTGTGCTGGGCAGCCTTGCCACAGGCCTAAAACAATGGTACATACCCAGAAACCTTCAAATTATGGGCTGAAATAAACCCTTCTTCTTTATAAGTTGATTGTTTCAGGTGCTTAGTTACAGTGGTGGAACACTGACTGACACAGTACATGGTCTACATCAGGCGAGCAGTAATTATTCAAACATTGCCATGATTAGTTCCTTAGGAAATGTGAACAGCATAGTTCTCACAGATATGTGGAGCACAGTCCAAACCTTCCTCACTTGCTTCTGACCTCTTCTGTTTTTGATTGTCCCTCTCCCTCTCCCTCTCCCCTCTCCCCTCTCCCCTCTCCTCCCCTCTCCCCTCTCCTCCCCTCTCCCCTCTCCCCTCTCCCCTCTCCCCTCTCCCCTCTCCCCTCTCCCCTCTCCCCTCTCCCCTCTCCCCTCTCCCCTCTCCCCTCTCCCCTCTCCCCTCTCCCCTCTCCCCTCTCCCCTCTCCCCTCTCCCCTCTCCCCTCTCCCCTCTCCCCTCTCCCCTCTCCCCTCTCCCCTCTCCCCTCTCCCTCTCTCTCCCTCTCCTTCTCCAAATGGCTTCAGGCAAGCTCTCAGTTCACATCTGGCTTCTTGAATCTTGAATTACCACTTAGAGTCCCCTCTGTGGCCTTGGTCCCTTAGTAACGCTATGTCCAGAGATCCCCACCACCCATGTGCTGGAGCAAGTACAAGAGTTGTAGGACTTTTGTGAGGTGATTGTTAAAAACTGACTGTTGCACTCACAATTAAATAAGGCAGACTGAAAACAATATATGCCTAAAACTCATTGCTTCTAAATTATTTTATTGTTGGGCTGTGATCTAAATTCTTGATAGTGTTCCCTCTACTGCACCCCGGTAGAAGTGCTGTACGGTGCACCCGGGTAGAATACTGTATGGTGGTGTGTTACTGGACATTCTGTAACCCATGTGACCACTTGAAAATGAACAAGCAGGCATTATAGTGCAATGTGAAGGGAGCTACAAACTCAAGCTCTCTTGCCCAGAAGAGTCTGTTTCATGCGGACCAGCACAGCGCCCCCTGCAGCTCTCCCACTGTGGCACACCAAGACTGCTCAGACTTCTGACAAGCACAGCACTTGTTGACAAACACCTCACCACTTTGGTCCCTATGGGACCGTCACCAGGGGTAGGTTGGGGATCAGTATCTATTTATTTTGAATACAAATGCTTCCTTTCCTAATGTGACCCACCCGGAGCCTGATTAGAGGGTGAACACTGGGATATAAGTTTACCAAAAGGTGACTCCTGGAGTCACCAGAGAACTTTCCTGTGCTCTCACAGTGTATCTGGTGGAGAAAGTCTGACTGTGAGCAAGGCACCGCTATGTGGTGGGAGTTGTTTCTGGTAGGGGTTTCCAGCAGTTCCTTAGGGCAGACACTCATCTTCTGTAGCATGACTTGTGCCAGACAGATTCTGTCAGCAATAATTATCTTTTCAAAATGAGAAGTTTGTGTTTTTGAGTGTGTATGTGTGTGTATGTGTGTATATTTGTATGTGTACATGTTTGTGTGTGAATATGTCTTTGGGTGTGTGTTTTTGTATGTGTGTGCATTTGCCAGTATGTGTTGCTTTAATTTAAATATTCTTTTTCATCTTATACTATTTCTATTTTACGTATATGAGTGTTTTAGCTGCGGTGTGTATGTAAGTGCACCCATGTTGTGCAGTGCCTGCCGAGGTCAGCAGAGGGTGTTGGATCCTCTGGAAGTCAAGTTACTGATGGTTGCTGGCTGCCATGTGCACGCAGGAAACTGAACTGGTGCTCTTAACTGCTGAGCCATTTCTTCAGCCCTGGGTGCGTTGTTTTATAGATAAAGAAAGCTCACATGTCAGCATAGAAAAAGGGAGATGAGTAGGAAGAGAGTTCAAGTATTTCTTAGGGATACTAAATAGGCCTCAAACTTAGAGGTCCTGTGGTCATCCAAGACTTTTGTCCCATGCCAACACTTATGTGCCTACTGGTGATCAATAACTCTTCTCACTGGGAATTGTTGAGGAGCCTAAGAAGAACTATATATCCCTGGGCTTGGAAAAATTCATAAATTTCATATAATGATAACTGGTTAACACTTTGCAGAGGGTCTGAGGAAACAGCCAGTGTGACCCTTGACATTTAAAACCCAGCTTCACACATTTTACAATTAAACTACCTTCAAGTGACTGATAACCTGGGATTTTCCTTTTTCCTAACGGACTGCCTTGGCACCTTTTAGGACTTGGCTGTTAACCTGGCTGCCGGCCTTTTGGGAATAATCTTGAGTTCTGGAGAATAAAGAGCCAGTGGGGTACTTATGTAAATGCACAGTTTTAAACAGCACAGTGGTAATGCTACCATCCCTGGTGACTGAGTGCAATGCCCAGGACATCTCTGTCAGGAGTGTGACTCTGAGCATGTCAAAACGTGCACAGAGATGAAACTGCTCTTCGGTTGAAAAGTTGTCTTCTAGCATGAAGTCTAGGACAGCTGGGATCTGTAGGGCCATTGGTCTGAATTTATTTTAAAAATTGCCTCCAGCGTCCTGGTGGCTTTATTTTTACAATAGTCATTTTACTCATGTAGCTACAGACTGTGGGCACGTGTCTTCTGTCTGTAAGTTTCCTCACTAAATCAGAGCTAGCACTAAAGGACCACAGTGAAAACTAGGGTAAGTGTCCTGTTATTCCTAGCCAACATGATGTTAACACAACAAACACCTCTTAGAGTGCCTGAAAACAATGCTCTCTAAGGAATCTGTGTTTGAGAATCATTTAGTACTGTTTAAGATGGCTGCTATTACTTTAGTTTTTACCAGGGAGAAAACAAGGCTTAGAGAGGGTAAGTAACTTGCTCATGGTCACACTCCTCTTCAGTACCTGTGTAAGACTGACTTTTAAGCACAGATCAAAGCAGGATTTGGGAGGAAGAGAGTGGGTCTGGAGGGCCAAACAGACGTCCAGCCCAGGGTCCATTCCTACATGGAGTTCTGGGTTACCATGTGAAATGAATTTCATACTGTTGGTAGCAAGCAGTAAAATAAATGTTTGCAGGTCACACAAGCCGCCAGGGTCCTCACAAGGGTGGGTGGGAGATGTCTAAGTAGGAAAGTGATCAGTTTACTAGATCAGACCTGCAATCCAAGGTGGTTGACTGGCTGCTTTGCGTAGGTGGGTTGGGAGAGCTTGAGGTGGAACCGAGGTGGGGTGGATGAGTTGGGAGTGGTTGCTGCTAACTTCCAGGGATTAAAGACGGTGCAGAGTGCGTTTCCAGCTTTGCATGCGTTCTGTCCCACTGGGACAGGGTGTCCAGGGAATGGTCCAAAGTCTGAGCAGGCGAATAGAGTTAGGTGTCCTGAACAAGGGCTCCAGTGTCTGCCCACCTCACTTTCCTCATCTATACAGTGAGGGATGTTGCCTGAGGGTTTGCTGTGAGGATGGCATCTGAACCTGTAAACCCGTATAGACCAGTGCTGAGGACATGCTACCTGATATGACCTGGACACTGACAGAAAGCGGAATGTTACAAACATAGATTCATCTGCTCACTGGCAATTCAAAAGCTGTTTTCTGAATGCCCACTGCATGCCTGGAACTTGGCCAGTCTTGGAGATAGAGCCCATCGGGGAGATGAAGGTGATGCTATAGAAACAGTAAAAATGCATTTGATCTTCGCCAAGATGTGGAGTGATAGAAAAAACAAAATGACATAATTCTGAGGATGGCTGGAACTTGTCTGGGATGATGCACCACTAGACTGTGAGCTCCATGAGGACGTGGAGGCTTTGATTGCTGTTTGTGTTCCCTGCTGCAATTAGAGCAGCGTGTGGCACATGGTGCATAATTACTGTGAGATAAACACACCAGCCACTGTTCAGATTTATGCGCAACAAGTCACCTACTTTCACAACTGCCCTATGAAGCACACAGACTGTTCATATCCCCGTGTTAGAAATAAGATCTGTGAGCTCCAAAGGGATTCACTGAGTAGAGGTGAACTGCAAAGCTGATGTCTGTGATCTTTACTTATAAGCACTTCACTATGCCAAAGAGACAGTCTATTAAAGGCCTGAAGAGGTGCCCATGGCATCTTGTTTGGAGCACAGCTTTCACTCAGGGAGGTGTCTCCATGCCTGGTGATGCATGACCACTGTGTCTCCATGTATGGGCTTGAGCTGAAAGGATGGGGCAGGACCCTGATGTGCTTCCACTCTCAAAAAGTGGTTGCCTTTGAGACAGAGTAGACATCTGCAGATCATGAAAACACTTCTCTGTAGCAATCAGCCAGTTCATTAGACGTTTACCCTGTGTGCTAGGTACTCTGGGGAAACGGAAACCTGAGGCTGAGCTTGCACATTCAGAATCCACGGACTGGGAGGGGTGAGGACTCACAACGGAGGGGCAGCACAGAGAGCTGGGGCCTGTGCTGGCCCTGGGAGATCTGAGGGTAGCTACCCTTGGCCATCCTCATGGTAGACAGAGGCCTGGCACAGAACTAAGAGTCAGAAATATCGCAGATTATCACAGGTGCATGGACATCCCTACACTGCTTGAGGGTGCTTCTGTTATCCGTGGAAAGCTCTGCCTTCTGCAGTCTGCCTTGACTTGATAAGTTTGGGCTAAGACGGAGGACTGAAACTTGATGAAGTATCTGGAAAGGCTCAGAGAGGGGCAGCTGGAACGGGCGTGCAGGGCAGTGGGTGCCAGGTGAGCCACCAGCCTCCCAGGTACAGTGATGGAGTGCTTCTTACCCGCATACTGATTTCCCACCAATAGGATCAGTCTGAAGGCTGGCCTCTGCTGAGAAACTGTCCTCTGGGGCTGTTTGTTTTGCTAGCTGGTCTGGAGTTTGTCCTGTGGGGGAAGGGTGCACCTCCTGACTGCTGTGCTCCTTTGAACAGAGGAGCAAGGGCAGTGTTCCTTGTGAGAGAAAAGCCCCACGGTGACTCAAACTCTAGCTCCACACTGTGCTGGGAAGGGACACACACACAGGAGTATCTTCTCCATCACTCTTGAACCCTGGGAAGCCCTTGCTGTGCAGAGAGTGAGCTGCTAAGTGGCTTATTTGGGCTCCCAGAGCCCACCCACTAGTCAGCAGGCCCATGATGGATGGCAGTCTGCACTCTCAGTTATGTGAACTTGGGGTGTTTTCAAGGGAAAATTCTGGTCAGCAGGCAAAGGCTGGCCAGGTTTGAGATAAGTGTGAAAAAACACATTAGAAAAGGAAACAAACCCAAAGTTTCCCGACAGGGAAACTGTTAACCCTGTGTCTAAGGTGTCTGTGTGTGCATGTGTCCCTGCAGGACTGGAGGCTGTGTGTGCGTGTCAGAGTGTGTGTAGTGTGAGTGCACACGTGTGTTGGAGACCAGAGGAGAGGGGGATGGGTAGAGAGAACATGAACATGGCCAGGGAAGGCAGGGATATTAATCATGCTAAAAGCAATCTGGCCCCGCAGGAATTTATAAGGATCCAACTAAAATCAATGGGAAATTTTATGAGACAATTTTCTTCTTGCTAGCTCTGGGGATTGTTTGAACTCTTGAGGAGCTTGGGCGGGGCTAGCTCAGAGCACAGCCAGTTCTCACACCTGAGAGTGAGACTATGTCTTTTCTATGTTGGCAGCTTGCAGCTGATTCATCTTGAAGAACTGCCCGGAATGTAGCCTTGACCTCCAGAGTTCTTGACTCCCCATCTCAGAACCCGAGCTTCCTGCTAGCAGTCAGGAGATGGAGGAGGAGGAGGAGGAGGAGGAGGAGGAGGAGGAGGAGGAGGAGGAGGAGGAGGAGGAGGAGGAAGAGGAAGAGGAGGAGGAGGAGGAAGAGGAGGAGGAGGAGGAGGGGTCAGTGCTCTTTGTCTTGGTGTGCAGATAGATGGGAGAGGCCAGAGGAGGAGGAGGAGGAGGAAAAGGAGGAGGAAGAGGAGGAGGAGGAGGAGGAAAAGGAGGAGGAAGAGGAGGAGGAGGAGGAAAAGGAGGAGGAGGGGAAGGAGGAGGGGGAGGAGGAGGAGGAGGAGGAGGGGTCAGTGCTCTTTGTCTTGGTGTGCAGATAGATGGGAGAGGCCAGCAGATACATACACAGGCCTATAGACCTCAAGCAGCATCTGAAACCCCTTATCCCCCATTAGCTTCAGAGTGTCATCTAGATGCTCGGTGTGGAGGCTCCCATCAGCCTTCCCCACTTTCTCCACCGAGGCAGCCTTCAGCCTAAGTCACTGCATGCTGCTCCTGGACCACACTGTCTCGTGACTCTTTCTGCTGAAATCCCCCTGCACACCAAGGGATAGCTCTCAGCCTGCATCCGGGCTTGTCATTTAAATAGGATGGATTATGAACCATTTCAAACTTCCATTAAGAAAAACACAGAAAACACTGAGCAGAGCTCTAATAGCCACCACCCAGCTTTAGAAAATACGGTCTGTTAAACAACTCTTCTCCCTCATACTGGAGGAGCACAAAACCACTCCTGGCTCAGCGTTACTGGACTTAAATATGCACACAAATATACACAGCGGGGTGTTCACACAGTGGTATTAATTTGCCCATGGCCTTTGGGGGAGCGTTTAGCAAGGGACATGTGCCACTAATTCCAACTGCAATAGCCAGTGCTGGAAAACTCTTACCTGTGTCTGAAGCATGCAAAAGGAGAGGCTAATGGAGCAAAAGTGAGGACAACTCCATTGTCCCTTAGTAACCAAATAAAAATCAGCTGTGGTTTAGTAACATGAAATATTACATAGTAGTTAAACAGGAGCTACACGCATTATAGACATAATGCTGTATAAAAGAGAAGCGATCTGCAAAACTGTCTGCTCATTTTTCATGGCCAAGTTAAAGATGTAATCCTTCTCTTTAATGAAGCATTCTGTGAAAAATTCTGTCCAAATGAAATCAATTGCCTTTTCTCTCTAATAGAGCTTTATAGCTTACAACTTATATCCAGCAGTACTCTTACTGGATAAAGAGAATACCGTGGGTTTTCTGAAAGTCTTTTGCTGTGTCACAACGGCCTCCTGTGCTGTTAGCTTTTGTCAGTCTGACATAAAGTAGACACACTTGGGAAGAGGGGACATCAATTGAGAAATTACTTCATCGAATTGGCTTGTGTCCAGGTCTGTGGATCATTTTCTTGATGGCTAATTGATGTAGGATGGCTCAGTCCACTGTGGGCAGCACCATCTCTGGGCAAGTGGTCTTGGGCTGCCTGAGGGGCCGAGGCAGCCGTGGGGAGCGAGCCAGTAAACACTGCCCACCCCCCCGTCTCTGCTTCAGCTCTGGGTTCCTGTCTTGAGTTTCTGCCCTGACTTCTCTCAGTGGTAGACGGTCACTTGGAAGAATAAGATGCAAGAAACCCTCTCCTCCCCGAGTTGTTTTTTATCAGTGTGTTTATCAAAGCAATAGAAAGACAGCTAGGATACCCTCATCTGCTTTTGTGCTCACATGGCCACTACTTTCTCTGGGGATGAAGCCCAGTTGTACAGCACTTGCCTAGCATATATGAAGTCCTGGGTTCAATTCCAGTGTCACGAAATAAATAATAGTTTTTGCCAAGTGTGGCCATGTCTGTAATCCTTTTACTGGGGGCGGGGGCAAAGATAGGAAGTTCAAACCAGTCTGCTATATAGTGAGATCTAGGAGAGCCAGGGCTGTACAACAAGATCATGTCCCCAGACAAACAAGTGAACAAAAGAGGCCTGTATAACTTCGTTTGTTTAAGGCTGACTTTCTACCCTTCAGTCTCCATCACACATACATTATGAGCTTCTTGACCAGAGGCACCGTCATGTCTCAGAGCTTGGTTCCAGTTGCTCATTGGTTGTGCAGGGAGAGGAATGCACATGTATGTGTTTCTAAACACCTCAAAATACCTCATGTCCTGAGTTTTATTAACCCCTCATTTCCAATGGAGAACAGACATGCATTTCCCCAGTGCCTTTCCCTCTGTCACCAAGGGTGATGAAGGACAAGACTCCAGGCCTCCCCTCTGAGCCACCAAAGGCAGTGTGGTACTGAGGACTGAAGTCACTTGTCTTTTGTATCATCTCTGTTGCACTAAATGTCAATAAAGTAGGCTGTTTTGGATTTTGTTAATGAGTCGACCTATTTACATGAGAAGGTAGAGAACTTTCTGGGAGTCAGAAGAGTGACAGATGAAGAACCTTAAAGATCCAGTGAGGTGACTGACAACCAGAGTGAAAGCAATTTCATTTCAACTCTGTAATTTGCATGTCTGTTAGGTGCCAGGCAAGTGCTCAATCTCATGGAGTAGAGAAATGAGAAGATCACAGGAACGGTGACTAGGAAATACTGGAATTAAAATGATTTGCAGTAAGTTCCATTTCTTTTCCTTGTGTAAGGGCAGAACCAGGACCAGATTCAGACTTCCAGGGCCCTATCAGGCAATCATACCCATAATACTCTTACTGGAGAAAAAGAATACCATGCGTTTCTCGGCAGTCTTTGGCCATGTCGTAATGGCCCCCATCTGATTTTATGCTCATATGGCCGTTATTCTCTATTAGCATACTAATAAATGTTTATGAGATTATGCTGTATAAACAATAAACTTTTACATTTTATTAATTAACCCCACACATTAGCTTGAACATTTACTGACTTGTAAAGCAGGATAGCACTGCACAGGGAGCCGTGTGTGCCAAACTACTCTTCGCTCTGTCTGGAGGAAGGGCCGCATTCTCATTTGTGTGACTCTGAGTGCCAGCCACAAACAACACTGAATTTGAAAACGGATGATTTGGTCCTCCCTCTTCCCAGCTGTGACCTTGAATAAAGCCATGTCCTTGTAAATGGGAAGGATCAGTGGTATAGGAATCTCTGGCATCTTTGGCCCATGGCAGGTACTTGATAGACACAAGCTGAATCAAGCAGAACCGAAGCAGGTGCATGAAACTCTCTCCTTTTTATCTATAAGTAGCTCACCAATTTGGTGTGGTGATTAGAAGAGAGAATGGCTCGGAGAGGCTTTCTATGACTAGAGGTTTATTGTTCGGCAAACAGTGTTTAGCAGTTGTGTCCCTTTCCCTGTTAGTGGTCTCTGTACACTTAGTTTTAAGCAAAGATGTAAAGGAACCATGGAAAAGCCAGACCTTGGAGATGGGGAACAGGTCCAATCTCTCACTAATGAGTTCCTTGCCTTATTTCAAATGAGCTTTACTTTCATCTTCTATCCCACAAGGATAAGGCTGTGAAATCTTTAAGCGCAGATTGGCCTTTTTTTTTTTATTTGCTAGTGCCTAACAAAGTGAATTCATTGACTCAGTACACATTTATGAAAGACTAATCACAATCTAGACCATGGCAGGTGTTGGGATGAGGGATGGAAAAGATGTGGCCTTCCTTACAGTTGTGCTTGTTTGCTAATAGAGAGGTGAGCTCCAGATGTATCCAAGACAAAATGGAAGGAAACCAAACCTAAGATTTTGTGTTCAAGCCAGCATCCTGAGTGTGAACACCGTTCTGACTGCGATAGGACAACCTTCACACCCATTCTGCTCTCCCGAGCCGAAGAAGGGATAGGAGCCCACCACTAGGCTGTTAACGGCCGCCTTCCCTGATGGCCACACAGTGGCTGGTTTTGCCTGTCTACCTGCCTGTGGACACATTACTAACTCAATCCCAGGATCTACTCACGACGTGACTGGATAGAAAAAAAATGTGTGAAATGATTTAAATCATTTGGCACACACGGCTCCCTGTGCACATGGGGAAGCCCCTCAGGACAAGAAAGTACTTTCCAAAGAGGAAAAGGATGCTGCTTACAATAGGATTAATATTGATTACTGTCAGATTCTCTTAGCTGATTCCTGTCCATTGGTCCTCTCTTCAAAGCTCGGAGCTCTCCCTTGCTCTCTGCCTTTCATTATGTCCTGAAGAGTTTCTGAGATGGATCTTGTGGAATGTAGGAGATCCCTGAATAGCATGTAAGCATTAAAAGGGAATTTGTAGGAACTCTTCAAAACTTGACAATAAATAACCATTTTATGATTATGATGTAAGTGAGCAGAAGCGCTTCTCTTCCGGGCACAGCTTAAAATGCGTGAGAGGAGCCGCGAGGCCAGGGGATCACTGCAGAGCTGCTTAGCAACAAGACACTGGGAGTGGTGCTCTGCCTGCGCCCTTCCCTCTGCTGGTTTTAACAGGACTGTCATTTTGCTTTTAAGTGACTATACCTCCTTTATTCTCAGTTCTCTCTCTCTCTCTCTGTGTATACACATGTGTTTGCATGCATTTGCATGTTTGTCTGTGTATGCAAAAGCACATATGTGTGAGAGTGCCTGCACACATGTGTATGTTCATGTCCATGTGGGGCCAGAGGACAACCTTGGGTGTTGTTCTTCAGGTGCTAATTTTTTTGAGAGAGGGTCTCTCTCTGGCTTAAAGCTTGCCAAGTAGTCTAGGCCAAGCCCCAGGTATTTGTCTCTTTGATTTCATAGTGCTGGGTTAACAATCATACACCTCCACAAAGCTTTCCTGTGTAGCTTTTGAGGATCAAACTCTTAAATTCTGTCTGTTCAGATGCTCCAGGTGTGGAGTGCTTGAAATAAGCCCAAATCAAGATACGATTTCTGTTTTCTGGTTAATAGGAATAGGCATATATTACTGCTTAGGGGAGAGAGAGGAGAGAGAGAGAGAGAGAAGAGAGAGAGAGATACCCAGGTTTGTGGAAGAACATCTACTGGTACTGGAGGATATAGTGTCCTCTGATACGATGTGTACCCAAAACTCTGCTAGGGGAGGTAGGGGCTGCAGTGAGAATCTGGGAATGCAGTCATCTTTGGAAGAACAGAGGCCAGGGTTGAAGCCTGCTGACATCACTGACTTGAGTCGACCTTGCTCAAAGCCAGGTCTGCTCATAGACCTTCTAAGAAACCCTTTCCCCTTTCCTTTCTTGAGCCAGTTTTCTGTCATTTGCAACCAAAATATTCCTTATATGATATAGTTGGTGATGCTTTATTTAATTAAAAAAAGATTTATTATTAATTTATGTGTGCCTGCAGAGGCTAGAAGAGGACCCCAACCCCCTAGAGCTGGAGTTACATATGGCTGTGAGCCATACAATGTGGAGGCTGGGAACTGAACTCAGGTCTTCTGGAAGGACAGCAAGTGCTCTTAACCAATTAGCTATTTCTCTAGCCCCAGTTTACTTAATTTTAAAAACATATCTAAGGAAACATTAAGTATTACATTATCATCATGCAAAGTCAGGAGGGAAGTTTGTGAGGTAATTTATAAGTAAGAGTAGTAAGTCACAGAGTAAACAAGGAAAGACAGCTAGTGAGTGAATGGGATAGGACCAGGGTGAGACTTAGTACCACATTGGTTGCTAAAGAGGCATCTTACCCCCACCTGTGGAGAAGATATGCAAAGGAGCCACAGCATGCTGTTTGATGGGGTACTTCAGCCACAAGTATATGGCTTGATCCAGAGTTGACATGTCTCAGCCATATCATACAGCCACTGCATCACCCTTCTCACCTAGGTCACTAGGTGTATCTGGGTGGTCTTTCTGCCTCCACTTCTGTTCTCTAACCATCAATCCTCTACAGTGTAGCAGGGCAATTCTCAGTGCGCACTTGGTTACGGCATCATTTGCACTCAGCCTTTCACAGCTTTTTTTTTTTTTTTACTCTTTTTATTGAATTATTGCAAATTTCATAAACTATATTTTGATCGTATTTTGATCCCTTCCTCTACCTGCACGCTCTTACTACACCCCATATATATATATATATATATATATATATATATATATATATATATGCCTTTGTTGTCAAATCTGTGTCCCTAAATGTCCTTCAATGTGGGTTCATCCACTGGAGTTTGGTCAACCTACTGAGAGTCTCGCCCTAAATGAGACAATGAGACTGTCTCTCCCACTCCCAGCTGCCATCTGTTGACAGTATTCCTCAGATGGGTTTGGGTTTCTTATTTACTTCCCCATGTCTATGTTGGGATTTTGTCTGGTTTGAGCTTACAGCTCTTTAGACAAACAACAAACTCAGCTTTGCACACAAGGTATTTCATGATCTGACTTCTAAGTATCTCTGTAGCTTCCTTGTAGTTCCTTGAGTCATCTGCAAATGCGGATTCCTACATCCATATTTGTGTTTCCTCTGTATGTGGGCAACAATTGTGTTTTATTCAGTTTTACATAAAGGGAACAGCAGCTTCCTAGTACACAATAATCAGAAAATGTCTGTTGTGCGGATTAAGAAGAGTAATGGGGGGAAACATGGCACAACAGATCACTGCTTTTTGTCATTTGATACTTCAGATTATTATTCTTAGGTTGTATGGACTTTCTTTGATTAATTCATATTCTACAGTCAGATAGCGGGTGTTAATAGCTGAATCAACTATTTTGTTTTGTTTTTATATGTGTCCTTTTTTAAAAGACAAAAATTCATGATGCTCCAAAATGAAATAAAAAGTGTTTTGTTTTCTGTGATCTCAAAACACTTAGGTGGTGGGGAGAAGATGGTAAAGGCTTTATGGAGGATGAGAGAGGAAGGCGAGATTTGGAAGTTGAGAAGTACGGTCTCCTGGTCCCATTGCTGGCTGAAGCCCTGGGCAGGATGACAATGATTTACGTTAAGTATCTAAGAACACCTAACTTCTCTTCCCATGCATAGAAACCTTCTCCTCCCAGACAGGACAAGGTTGGCATCTCACCATAACTGTGTCTGATTGGTGGGGAATCTTATCTCTAAGCACCCTTCCTCAAGTTTGCCTTTGAAACATCCAGGGAATCCTTTTCCTTGGCATTATGGATTTTCTTTCAATTATGGGCCTTACCTGCTGTTTTTGACGAGTAATGGCTTGTGTATGCTAAGCATTAATTTTAATTTTTTAAATATCATTTTATTTATTATTTTTATTTTAGAAGTGTATTGCCTGCATGTATATAAGTGTGGCCATGCTGTGCAATGCCTGTGGAGGTCAGAAGAGGGCATCAGATCCTGTGGAACTAGAGTTACGGACAGTTGTTAACCACTTTATGAGTGCTGGGAATCGAACTAGGATTCTCTGCAAGAGCAGCCAGTGCTCTTAACCACTGAGCCATTGTTCCAGACTGTGTATTAATTTTTCATGTTAAATGTATTATGTTGTGAAAGTGAGCCTTAATTATCATCTCACACATTCATGGAAAATTTAGCTTTGATCTGGGAAATTTTGTACTCCACAGGAAGAACTTTATATTGACCAAGAATGAAATGAGCCTTGGGGAAATTTATTGATTGATTGGGCTCTCTTAGTGGACCATCTGTTTCTCCATCCATCCACTCATTCTTCCATTCATTTGTCCCATAATCATTTTCTGAAAATCTATACTTTCCATGTAATTCTAGTGGTGATGGAGGATTCATAAACCTGGGCTGGAGATCAGGACAGAAAAGTCTTTTGGAGGTGCAGACGTCTGGATGAATGAAAGAAAGGAATGGGAGTTAGGTTGACAGGTGGATGGAAGGAAGAAGAGAGGACCATCCAGCAAATGGAGTCACAATGACCCACATACAAATGTATGATGAACTCCAGGGCTGAAGAGCAGTTTGAACCAAGTGCTGTTAAGCACCTTTCTTGTTCCGGGAGCTACACAGGGATCTTCTGGAATGATCTTTGTTGAATTACAACAGTAGAGACCTGGCTCCATGGTAGTTGTTAGGCATTAGATCAAACAGAAAATTGAATAAGTAGCTGAAGGCAATGGCAGAGATTGGGAATTGCACTGATTACCTATTTGCCAGAAGCATCACATTAAACTGCACCATGATATTATATGTTCTGTTGCAGGGTGAGTCTCCCATAGAGAGGAAGAGTGAGAAATGAAATCTGAGCAGAAAAGCAAATGAATACAGCCAGGTTTAGCATTAAGAACCTCCATAGACTTTCCACTGTACCATTCCATCTATAGCAAAAGAAAGCATTTTCCTTTAACAAGTGCCTTCAAAAATTAGGATCTCCCCAATTTCCCTGGACACTGTTGGAAACAGAGCTTAGTCATGGAATCTGTGGTTACTGGGAGTCTCTTTTGAAACAAAGGTTGCCAGAATGGATAAACATGGATATCAAAGAGTCATGCACTTTGGTGCTTTGGACCAACTTTGACCATTTTTCCAGATCCATCTAAAACTTTCCCTCCTTTGACAGCCTTCCTGACCATCGCAGCCTGACCCCACTACAGCTCTTCTCTGAGTTAGAAGCCATTGTCAAGAAAATATATTCAGTAATTAATCACATCTGCCCTGTGAAAGCTATTCTTCTGTTGCCTCAAACTGCAATTTCACCTTGCCGTATGATTTGTTTTGTGCATGTGTATTTCCCCACTTAGCTTATAAACTCCTTGAGGGCAGAGACTTTGCAACAGTATAATGTAAACCCTTTCTTCCTTTTTAGCGCAGTTCTGGCCACACAGTCAAAACCCAACACATTGGTTTTTCTCATTTCATGTAAAAGGACCTCTGAACTAGAACATTTTACAGAAACTTAGTTTGATGAGAAAGTATTTCTATCTGCCACCTATGGTAGAATACAAAAGTTACTATGATAATTAGAAACAGCTCTGACAAGGGGTAGAGTCCATTTCCCCTGAATCTCGCTTTGTGATTTGCTTTTGAACATCTGAGTATGGCGATATTGATATCGTGTGAGATATGCACTTGGGTCTGGAGGACACAACAAAAGAAGTGCTTAGATGAGACAAGGCCCATGTGAGCTCATGGAATTGCGAACATTATAATATTGGTGGTTATTATAAACCGCGAAGTGTTGGGATAGTTTGTTAGCCAGCAGAAGCTAACAGATATATAGTCCTTTTAGTTATCATGATAAGCCCATGAGATACTTGTTTTCATGCTACTTTATGGAAGAGGAAACAAGAGAGCAACGTGATGTAGGAGTGTAATATAGTCTTCATGAGCTCTTATCGTGAGCGTCGTTCAACAACTCTCACATCTTAACTGGCACTGGTGTGTCACATGAAGAGAGAACAAAGAGGTGTTTGTTGAAAGAAGTCAGGAAAAGTTCAGACCATGAGTTCCCTACAGTGAACTGAAGGAACACAGAAGATCAAGTTTAAGGGTTCTCGGGTCTCTATTTTCAGGTAGAAATGAGGTAGAATGGAAGTTTGCAAAGAGAGAAAGCTAGGGACAATGACGACTAAGTTCACGGGACACTTTGTACATGCTAGATGCTCTTCTGGGTCTGTAATCTTCAGAAAAGTCCTGAGTGGTCCTGGGAGAAATTAAATAGCTCATGTAGCTTGTAAGTGATATGTCCAACTTCAGAGAGAAATAAATCAAATAGATGGCTCCACCATCTATTGTTTAACCTATCACATCATTTTCTACCTAACCGTCTACAGACTGAATGGGCCCTTATTGTCACTGCTTGTGACGCCCTGCTCAGTGGAAGCCTAGTAAACAGTCATCCGTGGCCACAAATGCATGGCACACTGCACACGGGCATAGGGCAGTGGCTTCTCCAACTTGATGACATCAGGAGGGCCTTATGCTTTCTGCTCTGTGAGCATATTTGGCTTAGCAAGAATTATAGAAGCTTTGAGCAGAGGCCTTCTGAGACCTTTATGAGGTATTGCCATTCAAATCAAACTCAGGATGGTCTCTTTCATTTTCCTAATAATGTATGTTCCTGTACCATCGCCACATGTGTTGATGGGGTGGGATTCCTTCATGGAATGTTGCAGGGTGACATGTGAGATTTTCAGTTTCTAAATGGAGAAGACCAAGACTAAGAAGTTAATGGTTGTACCTCATGTTACAAAGTTAATTTGTGGTTGAGGTGAGACTGGATCTCATCTATTTTATGTCCTAGCTCCACAGTCTTGAGTTAGTCAGTGAAATCAATTGCATCGATAGAGGAAAAAAAAATGAACAAACAAATAAAATACACAAAAAACTCTTCCTCTATGGGTGAGCACAAGGTGCAGAGAGGAGTTCGCCAGGTTTCCTGTTCACAGTAGCAAGGAATGTTTGTGTAGAGAGCTAGACTGCTCTGAATGCTTGACCCCCAGTGACACATCTACGTTTCCTAACAGCCCAGCGAGGGCGTACACTCAGTGTTCTCATGCTGTGCATGGGGAAGTGGAGGAACAGATCAGTTAAACAGAACTGGATTTGAATGTATTTGGGATTAGAGGCATTTTGCTTAGTCTTTGTGCTGCCTTTGTGGTCTGGGTAGAAGGACCTCTGTGCTGAGGAGAGAAATGAAAAGTGAGATGCCTTATGACCTTATTCGGTCTGTCCTTAAGCACACCAATTAATTTTTCTTCACCATCTTTTCATCCGTTAAATGGGATTTTTTTTTATGTCACCGAATTCATAGTGAAAGTTGATTGGTGGTGTGTGTGCAGGTGTGTATCTTCATATACTCTCTAGTCCTACATTTAGTATGATTTGAGTGTTTGATATTATCCCACCGTAAGGAGTCACCTGTTCCCTGCCATTCCTCTGGGAGTGTTAAAACAGCAATGCACTGGACAGTGATAACAAAGAACCTCTCCAGACATAAAGGACTTGACAACCTATAAACAGTCTCCAGATACAAACTACTGATATGGACCCTGTCAGGAGTACACTAAACTTTTTCATAAATCTGCACAGCGAGTCTTTTGTAGTCAGTTCTGCCATCATCCCTCACACAGTAATGCCAAAGGCTGCGATGGTGCCATTTTATCTTCAACAGCTTTGTAGGAGAAAGGTAGAGGCATGGTTTCAACAACGGTCCATGGGATCCCAAAGCCCATAGACAGGAGGTTGGTTGTTTGATGACTGGTAGTTCCTGCCTGGAGCACTATGCAGAGAAACTAAGAGATGCCCTCTTGGGTCTGTGGCATTGTCGTGACTGGTTAGCTGTGCCTGTCTGGGAGAGAGATGGTGGCTGACACCTGCTCACCTCTCTCTGGAGAGCGAGAGTCTAGCTTGATGCTGTCAGGAGAGGACTCATTTCTGTAGACAGCAGCAGCATCTTGGTATGCTTTATTCTTTCTTTCACCCATCTGTCCATTCATCCATTATCTATCTGTCTGTCCTCTCAACTTTCTGTACAGCTGTCATGCCATCCATAAACCTGTATTGAGATATTCTGTGTAAGGGACCAGGCTATGGAAATTCATGTGCTGCCTTACCCCTTGGAGTTGAGTGGGGTCTTCCTAAGGCACATCGTGGATGGTGCTGGACTCAGGAGGGACTCCCACAGAGCCTGGGTGGGGGATGCTATGCAGGGAGACACAGGCAGGCTGAACTGTACTGCTCCTGTGTCTGCAGATGAGTGCTCAGCTGGCCAGCCGGCCACTGGCACCATCTGCCTCTGTGTAAAAACCAGTAGAACCACATATGTGCTGTTCCCAGATGCCGTTTCATTGCTGGCACCTTCCAAGCCGGAGGTTCTGTCACGGTGTAGTCTGCCAAACCTTGTCCTGAGGATGAGGCCACTTGGCCAGCTCAGCTGCCTTGAGTCTATGTACAGAACTGCTTCTGTGTGGGGAGGGAGAGGCTGGGCCAGCCTCTGTGTGTGTGTGTGTGTGTGTGTGTGTGTGTATGTGTGTGTGTGTGTCTGTGTATGTGTGTGTTGGAAGGAAGCCCTTTCTCTCTGCTCTGCACTTGAGCTATTTCCCTGGGTGAGAGACAAAGAAGCTTTGTGTCTCAGAGTGATCGCTGCAGGAAAAGCTCAGCCCCAAGCCACAAAGTCATCCAAGTTCAAACCTCACATGCAGTGTGTCATGGTCAGAAACTACAAGTGAAAGAGGGCCCAGGAAAACCTTAAATAGATGGGAGGGCAGCAAGCTGGGTTTGTGTGAAAAATTAAAGATCTTGTCAGATTCATTCTATCTTCACTTTCAGAAGAATTGCTAAGGTCCACATTTCACTGCTTAAATGTTCTTTGAAAATTACTGTTGCTTTCCATTTAGTGTCTATGTCAGGAAGAGGAACAGGGAGGAGTTTGTCAGGCGCTGTTCTCTCTGTTTTAGGGTTCACCTGCTTTTAAGAGCAGCTTGCATTTCCTTGGCCACAGAAGAGTGCCTGACATTCAGGCTAGTGTCTCAGATATAATTGAATTGCTGGGATGTGTTAAACATTGTAGGGCTTTAAGCTGAGAGTAATTTAATGATGTGGCCTTTAGGACTGTTAATTAGCACTGTCTGTATGAACATGTAACAATAACACCACCTACTGTAAAGTGAATGCTCTACACTTCAGAACACTCATTTCTTTAGAGCTTCCTGCAGAGAAGCAGTCATTAACTCTTTTTGTGACAAAGGCTTTTCGCTTTTAGAGGGGTTGTGCAGGGTGTCGCACCCTCTCTTTTACATGCAGCCACAATGCAGCTGGCAGACAGGGACACATGGAGAACTGGTGCTCAGGCCTCACAGTAGCAACAAATTGAAAGACGTGACAATCCTCCTCTGCCAAGCTGCTAGGACACTGTCACTCCAGGGAGCAGAGTAGAGAGACCTGGGAGAGGATGTGAAGAGACTAGAGTCCTGCATGTTTGGGTAAGAATGCTAATAGTGTAGATGGTCCTCAAAACTGAAAACTAGAACTCCAGTGTAATCCAACAACACCGTTTTGGATGTTTATCCAAAGGGCTTGAAGTCAGGATGTCAGAGACACGAATATCCCTGACTTCACTACAGCACTGTTCACAATGGGAAAGATGCAGGCCTGTATACAGTGTCCCCTGACGGATGGATGGAAAAGAAGAGGTGGCACATGCATGAGCTGGAATACTACTTAGCCTTTAAAAGAGAGGAATTGAGCTGGTGTGGTGGCACCCAACTTTAATCCCAGCACTAGGGAGGCAGAAGCAGGTGATTTTTGTGAGATTGAGGCCAGTTTGGGAAGATCTACATAGTGTGTTCCAGGCTAGCTGGGGCTACATGGTGAGACCCTGCCTCAAAACACAAACACAACAGAAAGGTAGGCAATTGTGTGAAATGCAGTGACTATAGTGGATAAATCCTGAAAACACCTTAATTGAAATAAACCAGATACAGAATGGCAAATATGGTACAATTGCATTTTTAAGTATCTAAAACAGTCAAATACTTGGAATAAAGCAGTGGAATGGTGACTGCAGTAAGCAGCTGAGGGGCAGAGAAAATGTCAAGTTACTAATCCAGGGGCAGCAACACTCAGCAGAGCAAGATGATGTGTTCTAAAGGTCGGCTATTCGACACTGTACCTGTGACGGTACCGTACACTTCCCATTTGCTTACAGAGATAGGCTCAAGTCGGTGTTCTCACTGTAGCTGAGGAAACTTATGGAGGGTGAAGGGCATCGCTCAGTAGCAGAGCACAGCTCAGCATGCGGGAGGTCCTGGGTTTAATCCAGAGCAGCACACGCATATACACATACACACGCATACACAACATATGGAGACACACATTCACACAGCACACACAACATGTGCAGACACACATCCACACAGAGCACACACCACACACACACACACAGAAAGGCACACACAGAGAATGAGCACACATATACATACATGCACACAGATTAAGGGCACATACATGCACACATATAGTCATGGCACTAGGTCATTGAAGGGTGAGTTGCTGACTCCATCCTGCCTGCTCTCTTGAAGGAAATGGTCAGTGGCTGGCTGCTCAGTGGGCTCAGTTGTGCCATGGGTCTGGAGGAGACATACATGTGCTGCATGCTACTTGTTTTGTGGAGGCTGCCTCTAAGGTTAGGGCTCTTCCAACCATCTACCCTTCTCTTAAGTAACAAGTATATTCTGAAGATACAACAGTAGTATTCAAATATTTGGAAATTCCACCGTGTCTCTGCTCTATTCAGCCAAACCTTCCCATGATGATGCTCTAGGCCTTGACACTCCTGAAGATTCCAATGTGCACACCTGGGTTTTCCCCTCCTTGCTTTCTAGCCCCTCTTTGGCCTCTCTCTTACATCTTATCCACCCTCTAGTCTGGACGTGGCCCACTGGCTGTGTTCACTCTTTCAGACCATGGAAACCACGACAAGTTGACCACAGCCTTCCTCTGTTGAGTCCAGAGGTGGCTCTGAATACTTCTTCATGTAAAGCCTCCTGATTGGAGTTGGATTTGAGTATGGCTCACCAGTCCAGCCCATCTCCTTGGCCTGTTTTCTTCTAACCTGTCAGACTGGCCAGTGGCTGCTCACTGACATTCTCCATGGCATTTTCCAGAGTGACTTTCCAGATATCTCTGTCTTCCTACACCGCCCTCCAGAGCAGCCTGCCTCCACTTCATGGCTACACCCTCTGTCCCCATTTCCCCTGGTCACACCCACTGTACCTCCTGCTCCTGCATCCCAGTCCCCTCACAGCTGTCCCTGTGATTCTTTTTCACCGGGTGTTGCACCCTCTCTTTTCTTTCTTGCAGTGCTCACTTTTTGACAGTGCTTTCCGTGGTACATTGAATCTTAGCACAAGCAGACTCGGAAATTCCTTCCTCTGTTTTCCCACTGTATTTTTTATGAAGTTATTAAAGCATTTCTCTTACTAATTACCATTGATCTAGTCTGGTTTTTATCCCAGACCCTAACAATATCTGAATTACAGTAAGAATTCAAGTTTATTTAGTGTGTAAATGAATAGATGAATTGGAAAGTTAGGCAGGAATTAGATTTTTCTCACTCCCAGAGTTTGGTCATAAGGACTCTGGCTCTTCCCTCAATCATTTAGTGAATGAAATTCGGTTCAATTTAGTGTAGGGTTAGATTTTTTAAAATATGGGGTTCTGACATGGTGTTTGGGTTTTCTAGATTCCTAGCACAGACCAACAGGCATGGTACCTCTCCTGCAGACACACTTTGTAAGAAGGTGGCAGCTGGTGCTTCTCAGTGCAAATGCGTTTGTTCCCACATGGGAGAGTGGGCCTTTGGTGGCAATGGGACGGGCAGTGTCTGTCAGATCAGTTATGTACAAGGCTCATCTCCTCGAAGGTTCCCTCACATCTTTTTCCTCTTGAGAGTTCACTTTGTACCAACCTTCTGTCTCGGGCAGTTAGGCCTACAGACAATCGCATGTCCACGCTGTTGTCCCTCCTGAAAATGTAGCACAAAGGAACAATTCCCTGCCAAGTTCCTCATCTTCCTTCTGGTAGTCTCCCTGATTTACAGACTGGACACTTAAACATGGTGGCAGAAGATATTCCTTCCTCATATTTCCACTCACACACCACAAGGAAAACCTGAGCTCCCCAGTTGCTTTGAAATAGGTGTGGTGGGCCCACTGTGGGACGATTTATTGCTAGTCTGCCTTATTTTCCATTTGTTTCTAGGTCACTGCTTCTTTGACCACAGGGAACAGGATCATGGGTACAAGGCATGAAAAGCAAGGAGTTCTTTGCAGGTGGGTTTTTCTTCTGTCTGGGGCTTGTGTGAGCACTGGTCCGGGAGTTGGGTGGCTTCCAACAGGCATCGTTGTTGGTGAAACATCATAAAACCTTGTCTTGGGGTCTGTGGAAGGGAGGGCATCCCATTCTGTTACTGCCATCAGCTTCTCGTAGTCTAACTGGTAGAGCCAGAGTCTAAGGATAGCGTGTGGCTGGGGTGCCATCTGGGGTACCCGGAAACCAAGCTCGTGTTCATTCGCAAAAGTGCAAGGTGGCAAGAGATGGGTCTGCCCTCAAAACACGCTCAGGACGCGGCCTTTGTTTCCATCTCACACTCACACCACGGCGTCCATTTCTTTCCATATCCCACTCCTACCACGGCGTCCAGCACCAATGCACCAGTTTGACTCGTCCGTGGCCGCTCCCTGTATCTCTACATCTTCTCTCGTCCCACCGAACAGCAGCCACAACTGTATTTGCAAAATGCTGTCTCCCTGCCTGAGCACACATCAAGTGTGTGCCTGATTGAAGCTGCCTTTGCTGTTTCCTGAGGAGAATGCATTTTGACCATATATCAGCTCTGAACTGCTTTCCTGGTGAAGCCTCCTACCTGCCTTGCTTTATTTTCTTCACTGTGATTTGGTCCTCATTTATTTTCAGCTGCCCCTAGAAAAAGCATGGTTTTCCTATAATGGCCCTTCTTCATCATCATTGTATCCCTCCAGCTTAAAAAAATGTTTGAGGTAAAGTAGGATCTTAAGAGGTATTTGATGGCTGTTGGAATGAATGGAAATAATTCTTGTTCTTTCTCTGGGTGTGTTGACTGCCTTATTGTCTTTTATGTATCCTTTCTTTAAGAGGCAGCCAGCAGGTAGCTGATTAGAGCTTAGAATCTGAAATCTGATACTGTGTTCAAGGTCTCACTTTGCCACATGCAAGCTGAGTAAACCTTGACAAGTGTAGTCTCCAAGACTGCACTGACTCACCTCCGCAGTGGTGACAATGACAGAAGGCCAAGTTCTGAGCTTGGTGAGAAAACCAAATGGCATATATCTGAAACCAGCACACAGCAATTTCACAATAATAACAATCTGGCCAGCTTATGCAGGGCAGAATGGACGCAGATCAAAGCCTCCAGAGGAAAAATTCATGCTCACAAATCCTGCTTCTAAGAGAAAAATTTTCAAGCCTCGGGCTAGTGCCAGTTAAGAAGTCTCCTGAGAAAGCATCCTTTCTTGAGACAGAGAGGAACTGTACACCCTTGTAAGGCTGCACTGAAGATGAGTAGTCCCTCATTCCAAGCAGGTGGCTTGGGTCCTCATTTCCTCCGTAGGGTTTGCCTGGTGCAGACTAAAGGCCAGGGAAGTGATCGGGCAGCAGGTAGAAACTCCTTTCTGCCTTTGATAAGTGCAGGAACAGGGTGTCTCACTTGACTTTCTTGTTCACTTTCTTGTTTGGTTAGCAGGCTCCAGGCTGAGGCCATGCTGTGGCCCCTCACTGGTGGGTCAGCATGTTTTATTTCCCCTCTCTAATGAAAACCACTTGTGCCCAGTAAATCTTTCCTTTGCTCTTATTAAAGCACTCGACGTTGGTTATTGAGGTCTGTTCCAAGCTAGGTGAGAATCAATAAGGCGATCCATTTAATCACCTCAGCAATCAACAAGCTATTTTCTTAGTTTGTACTCTGGCCAAGGCCCACAGAAATCCAAAGGCTTATCAGGAGAGACCCCCCTTATCATGGAGACCTCCTCTCCCCTCCATTTCTCTTCTCTTTGTAAAACTCGGGGAGTCCCAAGTCCTGCTGTTTGCCTGGCCTTAGGGCTATGCTTGGGAAGATGGTGACCAATCCCAGGTTTCTGGAAAGTTCTTTTTAAAAGGAAAAGACTGGTTCTTTCAGGGCTGTGGGTAGTCAATTATAAATGGTCTTGTTTAGCCATTGTGCACTGTATGCAACTGGAACTGCTTGTCGTAGAATTACCTTAAGTCTATAGATTCAAAACTCTCCCACTTCAAGATTCAAATCCAAGTAGCATAACTCAGTAGCATGGCTCAGAATTGGAAGAGGAGAGTTCAAAAGTTCCCAACACAATGAAATGAAAAGGAAAAGGAAATGCTAAGTACCTGATCATTACCCAGTCTTTATGTGTTGAATTATCGCACCGTATTTCCAAACCGCTGTTATATGACAATAAACAAATTTATTGGCTAAAATCCAAAAAGAGAAAGATTCAGATTTCACCTTTGCCAGGAAACTTTCTATAACTCCCCAAAGGGTCAGTCATTTGGTCCTTGGGATGGTTTGAACATAGGCATTCTGTGCCATAGTTGGGGCCATCCCTATTTTCCAGTAAATAATCCTCTCAAGATCTGGGGCTGTGGTTCAGTCATCTCTGTATCATCAGGACCCCCTTGATGCTGAGCACGCAGAAAGAGGCCCATTGTACTTACTGAAAAGGAGGGTGAGGAGGAGCAAGGGAGAAAGGAAAAAGGATGGGAAGAAGAGAAGGGGAGGGAAGGCAGGAACAGAAGGGACAGAAGGAGGAAGGAAGAAGAGAAGAAAGGAAGGAAGGGAGGAAGGAAGGAATTATTTTTATCCAGCTCTGAATATCAGTGTTCGAGTCATGGCATTATCTATAATTTCTGGGCATCTTTAAGCAAAATATATAACCTGTTTTAGTCTTAATTTCTTTCAGTCCATGAAGTATATAATCCTCCCAATTCTTCCCAACTTAATCGTTTTGTTATTGTATGCATCTACACTCTTTCATATCCAAAGCCACTGTAGGTAACAAATACTTTGAAATCTCCTTTTTTCAACCTGAAATAAAATGCTTCAGTAGACCTGACTTCATCCAGTGCTGTGTAGAAACAAATGCTCTAACTTCAATAAAGAGGAAATAAAAAGAAAATATTTTATGACAGAGTCTTACATATTCCTTTATATAACAGTATGGGACATTCTCAACTAAAAGACATAATGATGGAATCAGGTATTTGGGAACGTCACAGAGTTACTTTGAACAATGTAACAGCTACAAATGCAGACTGAAGCAGGTGGTTACATTGGTATCTCATCTACAGTGCGTGTTGCTTCACTAACATAGCTGTTATACTATGAGAAGTGTTGCCATCATACACATCACTGGTTTTCATGTTAAGGTTTTAAACAAGCAGCATGCAGCCTTTCTAGAACTGACATACAGTCACATTGCTAGAAATCTTAGGCTGTGTCAAACAAAATTTTTTAAGCATGGTATCAATAAATAGGCGATGTCTGATGGACACTCCAAAGTTCTCTGGAAAGGGGGAATGGTAGATTCTCTGGAGTTCAGCATGATCCCTGACACTAAGGATCTAGGAATCTTTAGACCCTCCCTACCATGTACAGTAAGGCCTCTGATCATTGAGCTCACCAACAACTTTCAACCTGGCACACATCCAAAAATGCTGTCTACAGCATGGCACCATTTCTGCCAAGGACCAGTGCTCTGCAATTTGAAATGCTATATACAGGCCTTGACTGAAGGACATCTGTGTAATAGCTCAAGGCCTCTTACTCACAGATGGTCCCTGTGCTTAGAAGTTCTATTTCCACTGTCTTGAATTTCTTAGTAATACTGCATTTTCATCTTGCATAAGAACCTGTAAATTATGTTGCTGGTCTTTGCCACATGAGCCTGTATTCTTTAGAGTCTAAGAAGTGTTCTGTTCCCAAATGGTTGTCTTGTGTTGTTTACCAGCATTTTCTTTTATTAGGTAAGTTATTAGAAACTGTTTTGCCTACAGATTGGTCAACTTGTATGTTTACTGAACAAATATATATTAAGTCTTCTTATATACCAGGTGGAGTCTGGACTCAGAAGATCTGAATTCAAGTCTTGAAAGAATTTATCAATTTTTGTATTCTTTTACTTTACTATGTATTATTATTACTCTACCATCAACAATAACCCTTGATTTTGTACAGAACAACTATGAACTCAAAAAGATACACTGCATTTGGAAGTAATAATCTACTATGATAACCCACTGGCAAATGGACTGTTCTGTCACCATGTTATTCAACATCTTTGAAAAGAAGTTTTCTCCTTTTTGTCCTTAACGAGTCATCAGGGAACACGAAACTTTTAACAAGATGTGCATTTTTCCATCCAAGGATTCTATCAACTCCAGATCAAATATATTCAAAAAAATGTGGCTCTACTGAACATGTACAGATCTTTTGTTATTATTCAGTACAGCCTACCAACTATTTATGTAGCACTTACCATTTAGGTTGTGTTAGGAATTATAGATAACCCTGAAATGATTGAGGAGCACAGGAAAATGGGCATAGGTTGCATAGAAATGCTCTGTTACTTTACAGAAAGGACTTGAGTACCTGGGAATTTTGGTATCTTGAAGAAAGGGTCCTGGACTCATCACTCCTACACACGAAGGACAACTATTGGCTTTTCCATGAACATCAGGAAACAAAGTAATTGGATTCAGAAAAAAAATTAATTATTTAGGAGTTATATCAAAATAAAAGAAAAATGCAAGGCTGAAGAAATGGCTCAGCAGTTAAGAGCACTGAGTAGTCTTGTAGAGGTCCTGGGCAGCTAGCGACCACCTGTAATTCCAGTTCCAGGGATACTGACACCCTGTTCTGACCTCTGTAGTCATTGCATGCATGGGCACATTTATATATATGCAACCACAGACACTCATGCACACAAAATAAAAATAAATAATACAATTAAAAATTTCAAAAGACAAATGTAAAACTGAGTGAATCACAGAGTCAGGAGTTTTGGGGCTAAGATCGATTTTTAAACATTGTCCAGCACTGACGGACATCTGGGTATACAAATGTGACTCAACAGGCCCTAACATATATGACAGAATGCATGAAATCTTGTGGGTGGGCTGTGGGGGTTGCAGATAGGGAAGAGGCTCTAAATATAATTAAGAAGTATGAAATGCACAAAAATTCAATAAAATTATATATTGGAAAAATTATTCAGGGCTTAAATATGCTTCAGTACCATTACTGATTATACAATCTGGGGTAGTTTTGATGCATACTTCAGAAATTTGTGTGCCCTAAGTGCATTAAAAAAGCAATTTAGCAGCCTGTATATGCTAACTGCAAATAATTTTTATCTGATCATTAAAGTGGGGCAGGATAGCATGTCTTCCATTTGGTGACACTTAATTATATCTTATAGTAAAATTTCTCTAAAAATGTCATATATTATTAATATTTTTCACAAATTCAATGTAATCCTAAGCAATAGCCCTGCTAAAATGAAATAAAAACTATAGTGACTAACTGTAAAGGTACTATACTTGGAATCCACTGAAATATAGTTAATTGGTTTGGAGATTATTTAGCCACACAATTTTTGCTTGGGAAGGAGTCAAAAGCTGACCTTAACTGACTAAATCACAGACAGAGTCATAGTACAATCCAGGCATGGGCCATGTCAGGGATGAACCTGAACCTATTCTCTATGAGAGGAGAAAGGGCCATTGTAGTTTGAGCCCTATGTCCTTCACTTTGTGGTAACAATAGATAAAAACAGAATTGTGAAGTAAAATTCATCTATGAACTGTTAGCTGTATATGGTTTATACTTGAGAATTTGAAAATTGATACTTTTAATAACATTAAGGAGATGACAGATTTTATTTAGGTAGTCTCATATGCATGTGAATTTGTGACACAAGCATGAAGATTCATGTCTGTTGATGATACTGCATGGGCTGAGCCATTACATGGCTTTGTGTTAGAAGGACTCAAGTACATTGTAAGCAGAATATGATTCTTCTGTCTAAAGGGGGGAAAATCCTCTTTTGCGGCTAATGATTATAGACTGTGGAAGCAGCAGAGATGCCTGGGAAGGAGGAAGGCTGTATTCAGGTTAGGGAACAGGAAGCTGAAGCTGATGGTATTTTCAGTATATGTTGATGAAAATCAGTTTTCCCTAGAAATAAATTGTTGCTTAGCACTTAGGATCCAACCTTTACAGGGATGAACTCTAAGAATATGTGGGCCAAGACTAAGGCTTTAAAAATCAGGATTTTGAGACCAGAGATAGGCGTTTCTCTATAGAGAACTTTGGACAACAGCAGCAGGAGCCTGGACAGAGAAATAGTTTCATGGCCTCAGTTGATGGATTCTATAAGGTGTGGGCTGCCAACCACCTGCAGTAGACTCTCTATGGAGCTGACAAGTCCTCAGGACCAGGCCCTACTGACTTAGGGATCTGTATTCTTCAACAACGTTCCTGGAGGCCTTTCAATTCTTTCAGTAGGAATTGAATAATTGCTGGTTTAATGTCTCCCTATGGTGACAAGGTTTGTTCTCCAATGTATTTATAGCATCTAATTTAGTCCATCAACTGTAAAATCCTCTCAATAAATAGTTTTTAAATAACTAGATGAATGAAAGACTAAGAAAAGTCTTACACTGATAGCAAAGATCACTACCTATTTTTATAGTTCTTTGTATTTTGATAGCAGTAGCCTCAGGTTCTAGTTACTTCTTTAGACATTTTAAACAAGATCTATCAGATGCTCAAAAACAGGTCCTGCCTGTAAAAATTATAAAGTGTGATTGAATACAGGTCTCTCAAGTAGATGCATCATTTCTGACTCTTACAGCCCTTCTGGCACTTAAAATGGAGTGGAGATTACCATGTGTATAGAGCAGCCTTTGCAGAATTCTTAATTAACTTTGTTTCTGTCCCTGCTGTGAAGTCTACACTGAGACAGGTATTTTGGGGAAACATGCACGAACTTGTGTTTAAAAGCTGGTGGAAAGAGTTCAAAGACAGAGCACATCATATTGTGATGGTCTGAACATCTTTCAGCCCCCCTCCCCTCCCGCCCCAGAACTGATGGACATAGTGACGCTGCAACCTAACCCCGAGCCCGTCCTCCCCAGACAGAGGTTTTCTTCATAAAACCCACTCTGGCCCTTCTTCTCAAGTTCTTCATACACTTTTCCCCAGAAAAAAGAAATCATTCATATCTAACAAAGGAGCTTGGATGCTTTAGATAGTTTCCATTGTGAGTTTTTGGCACTGTTATTGCCCTCAGCTCAAGTTACCTTCTGATCCCTCTTCTTTCATCTGCTGAAAATGGATTATTCTCTTATTAGCTTGAAACCATTGCTGTTTGCTGGGGGCATGCCTGGATAGGAACAATTCTACCTCTGGAATATTCCTGAAGACTGGAAATCCCTGCTTGTTCAGAAACTGGCCCTTAAAGCATGCTTTCCTGAAGATGGAATGGAGGCATGTTTGGGGTTGTTATCACAGTGGGAAAACATTCTAGAATTCTGCCTTGAGAAAGCTGAGCACTTCCAGCAAGTGTCAGGAAACCTTAGCCAAGTATTTCCTGAGGAGGCCAGCACCACCAGGGACTCCCAGGCCTTAGGTCACCATGAGGGGGAGCAGTGAATGAGCCTCTGAGTTCTTCATACTCTGTTTTAATCATCACTGAAATTCTTCTTAATTCCTTAGAAAAAAGCTCAGATCCCTTTCTGCTCCTAAATATTTTAGAGATCACTCTGGCAGATGACCTCAGATTTGAAACATGCCACCAGGTTTTTAACCAAGATTCATGAATAATATTTGTAGATTTATAAACCTGAGTGAGCAAAACTTAACCTTTATGTTCACTACTCTACAACTGGAAACATATCCTTTCTATGGATTGTGATCAGAAGTAGTTACAGGAAGACGGTAAAAGCTGTGGCTCATCACACTCGGAGTCAGCTGCTTTCATTTCACGCTGCAGGTGTTGAAGGTATCCGGAGACCCGGAGACCTGTACCGCTGGAAATTTGGGTCCTTGCCAGTCATTCTAGTGGCGCTCATTCCTTGAGGCACGAATGAAGTGCTTACCTTAGTATTTTGAGTATCTTAAAATGTTTCTGTATTTTTATTTTATGCATATGAGTGTTTTGTGTGTATATGTAAGTACACCCCCGAGTGCAATACTTGCAGAGACAGGGAAGAAGGTGTCAGATCCCCTGGAACTGGATGGCAGTCAGCCACCATGTGGGTGTTGAGAACTGAACCGGGGTCCTCTGCAAGAGCAGCTTAACTGCTGACCCGTCCCTCTAGCCCCTATTTTAAATATCTTGACAACTAATTTGGTAATTATATATCTAAAATGGTTTGTATGAGTTTTCTGAAAACACAGTAAGTATCTCCAGTAGGTCAATGAGTTTTCTGTTATGCCTTTGGTAAATGATTCTGAGGAGAAGCCCACGATGGATCAGACTGTTAAATGGGCCTGTGGCACACCAAAAGCATGGAATCTCAGATAGCAGCTCTGTACTTGCACCAGATGATGATAGCTGTTAATGAGTTATGATGAGAAATGAAAATAACCTGAGACTTGAAACCAGAAGGCCTGTGGTTGAGTCTCAGCTTGGCCACATGGCAGCTAAAGATCAAGTCGGAAGCTCCTCTGAGTATCAATTTCTTCACTGTTCTCTAGAAATAATCGCTGCCTCATAGGGCAAGTGGTGGGTTAGATAGGTGCTCCCTTCCTCTGGTCTTCCAAACTCAGCTCCTTTTCATGCATGTACTTTCATTTTTCTTCTAAAATAAAATCCTGGTGATGCATCTTGCCCCGCTTATGGACTTAATGCAGTTCCTTAGCAAGGCATAAAGAGACTGAACCTTCCTCATCACTGCTCACAAGGACTGTTTATTATGTTGCAGCTGCCTTTACTCTTAGTTCATTGTCCATGTGCTGGCTGGTACTTGGAATGCTTGGTACATCCTTACCATTAGAAAATGTCCCCTCCACCCGGAGCCCTCCTTCTGTCGCTTTCTCTGATTCAGCAGGATCCCACTTACTTCCTGAAGCCCCAGGATGAGCTCTGTTCCTGCATTCAGAACCAATTCCATCGTTCAGATTTTTCCCCATTCTGCTTCCTTGGTTTTAGGACCATTTTCAAGCTTGAAGTAGGAAGCTGAATCAGGCAGAAAGTGTTTTGAGTTTGGGAGAACATGTTGCTGTTATCATTGCATTGATTTGCTATTAACCACAATACTGCGTTTGTTTTAAAATTCCAGTTATCCAGAAAAAACTTCAGAGTTTCTAATGTGAATCTGAGAACAGCATTTGCACAGCGTTTGGAAGTAATGCTGATTAAAAAAAAAAAATCAAAGATGGCAAAAATTACATGGGCAGATTCTGGGAGGCAGAGAAGGGGGCTTGCCTGGGGTGAGCTTTCAGTGCAGTTCCTGCTGCTGGAATAAACGTGTAATAAAGCTTTCCTTTTCTGCTTTCCTTTTAACCCCATGGTGTTCTCCAGGAAAGCGAAAGCCTGCCAGACCAGCGACAGATCAAAAAGGGGAATGTTTCTGTCACACCTGTTCTTGTTTTCAGATTCTTGATTTGTAAAGGAGGCACCCTGGCTAGAGACATGGCTGGTGGGAAGTGCTACCATTCTGTCTGTCCTCCCAACAATGACCAAGGGTCCAATGCTTAGAGCTGTAGGGGGAGGACAGGTCCCCATGCTGTGCTGGCATGAGATGGGAAAAAGGAGGTGCGTCCAGTGAGCAGCTACTTGTTATGTAAGTGCTGACCAGTGCATTGCACAACATCCGGAGCCTTATGACAAAAGGCTTGTGAAAGCAGAGGACTGGAGGGATGGCTCAGTGGTTAAGAGCACTGGAGAGGACCCAGGTTCAGTTCCCAGCACCCTCATGGTGGCTGACAACCATTGGCAATTCCAGTTCCAGGGCATCTGTCACCCTGTTCTGGCTTCCACAGGCACTGCGTGCATGCTATATACTTACTTACTGGTAAAACACTCATACACATAAAATAAGAATTAGCTAATTAATTAGTTTTAAGAATTAAAAAAATAGAAGACAGAGGTTCCTTACCTGTTGCCAAGTAAGGAATTGAAGATTGGAAAAGGTAAGATTTTCTCAAATATCACTTATAGTGCTGAGATGTTAAACCCTGCCCAACATGACTCCAAAGCTCATGTTTTTTACTACACCAAATTGTACTACACCGCATATAATTTCCCATAGTCCCATTCATCTTTTGAGTACTCACTGGGTGAAGTGAACTGATTTCTCACAAGAAGCTTCGGAAAATGTTTTATTCACCATTAACTTTACACTTTTAATGAACTCTTCAAAAATCTCCTTTGGATAAAGACAATAAGAACATATTTATAATGCATGAATGTCCTGTTTGTTTGCAGAACACTGTCCTGAAATCATCTTATCTTTGACATAGCCCCTCCCTTCCAATTTATAAATGAGGACACTGAGGCACAAAGTGGTTAAGTGACTGACCCGAGGGGGAGATTTGTTCAATCATGAAGATGGGCCTGAAATTTTTCTGCTTTGTATTCTGACTTGAAAGGCAGGAAACATATGCTCATGAGGGAGATCTCTCTGAATCTCACATCAGGTTGTCCTCCTGCTAATTGAATCCTGTCAGTCTGAGTTATACCCCTTTGGAGAAGACTCCACCAATTCCTTCTCTTTTGATATTTTTACACTAAAAATATTCCCGGTGCAAAGCATCTCATTCACAGGCCCCATCTTGGTAGGATCCCCTGAGTGTGGCCTGATCCCCATCATCTCCCAGAGGTTCCATAAATTCACACTGGAATTTTTCAGAACCTTCTATTCCAGAATGGAGCGAAGAGGGGGACCCTTATCTCTATGGAATCTCCTGGACTTTTTGCTGCCATGCTTGTGTCCGAATCAGAAGAAGGACTTCCCAAAGGGAGAGGATTATTTTAGTTTTGTAAGTGCTGTCCTCCAAAAGCCTCTTGGCATAAATGTTTCATGCCGTAGCCTCTGCAAGGCCAGGATTGGAACATTCAGCTGTGAGGGTGTTTATATTTGTGGAACTCTCTTGAACATTTGCTGCAGGTTTCCAACAGCTGCTACGCTGAAGCTCTGGGGATATGAAGATCATGAATATTCAGGTGAAGCCACCAGAATGAACAGCCGTTAATAGAATAAATGCCTAAACAGTTGTGTAAGGCTTATTAAGACCTATTGGGGCTGAGATAATAAATTCCCACTCTGACATGTTGCAACTACTGTCGCTTAAACACTTTGGACCACCTCTTCCAAACTGAAGGAAAAAATGATGTGAGTCCTCTATGAGAACACAAAGAAACACCTGGAAGCCTTGGCAAGGGGACGAGATTTGGCAGAGATCTTTCTGTATACGAGTGCGGCCTCAGGAAAATGATGTGCTGTTCATTGTTCTCGTTTTCAAGGTTATCTCCATCTACTCCAGGCTGGAGTGGGCATTGTTCTTAACCTGGAGAAAAATCTGTCCTGAACCCCTCAGTTCTGAGCCAACGAGGTTGTGGGACCTGGCCACCAGTATCTTTATCCCCCAGGCCCATGGCCTGGGAGTCTCCCTCTGTAAGACTCTTCCAGTTCTACTAGTGGGGTTATCGTATCTAATCAGAGAGATTGAACACTCACTACAGGGACTCTTTGTTGCAGAAATCCACAGCAGGGAAGTGATATTAAGGCTGCAAATGTGAAAGTGACCTTTCAGAGTACCCATTGCAGAATGGGTTGGAAATGTGCAGGTCATTCCTGGGGGATGTGGGAGATGGTACACAGGAGCTGTCTCTCTTTCTGATGGAGGTTGTCACATTGTGTTAAGCAGAGCCAAACTTCCCAGCTCTGGCACCTCTAGTCACAAGGCATTAACAAAAAGTATACAGAGGAAGGTATCCAGGTTCATACCTAGAGGCAGACTCAGTAATATTTGATCAGAATCTGCTGTCAATTCAGATAAAGAGCGTTTGACTTCAAATAAAGGCGACTAACTTAATGAAGGAAGCTTATACATGCATATAGCACGCTTCCTCCCGAGCTGAGGCACAGTCACCACACCTGCAGTGCTAACTTGTCTTCCCTACTCTGAAGGGAAGTCATCAGGATTTTGGAAGGTACACACATACAACAAAATAATGTAGAGACCTTGGTGTGGTTTGAGAAGAATAGATTTTAGGGTGATACAGACCTGAGTTTGAATTGTCCCTGTCACCCACTAGAGGCGTGAGTGACCTAAGGCAAGCTGTTTCATCTCTCTGAAGGGTGGATGCCTCATCTGTGACTCAGTATCCTACCTATTCACACAGACCTCCTGTCAAGGAACTAGCTCAGAGTCTGCACTCAATTAGCCCTTTTATCCTTTCAGCCGTTGTTCATTGATTTATTTACTTCTGTTCTTTCCCATTTCTTCTACCAATGACTTAACAAGGCTATTCTGATTTGTTTTTATCTTATTTTATTATTTTTGTAACACTGGGATTGAATCTAGGTCTGCACACACGGTGCCTGGTAAGAGCTCCACACAGTTATATCCCTTACCCTCTTTAGTTCTTATTTTGAAACAGCATCTCACTAAGTTACTTGGACTGGCCTTAAACACAGTGTAGCCCAGGCTTGCCTGGAACGTGTGATCTTCTGCCTCACCTTCTTGAGTAGCTAGGGTGACAAACCTATACCACTGGGCCTGGAAGGGCTAGGTTCTAAAAGTTTCCTTGTAATATAGAAATTACCTTGAAGTTTCTAGACTTGCCCATACCTTTACTTACTAGATAAGTCAGCAATTTGCCTAAAAGTCAGGCAAACAGAGAAGAAAAACATCTTAGTTCTTCCCTATCTTCAGCCATCCGTGCTCTCTATGGAATTATGGGTGCCCTGGTTATCAGTGTAGGAACCAATCTGTCTCACAGTCCTTTGTGTCATGGTCAGTGTTCCGGGGGAAAGAACAGCTGGAATACATTAATTAATCCAAGCATGCTTAACTGGAAGGGCACTTCTGTCCACAAGTGGTCAAAAGGGTAAGAGGACCAGGCAGAGGGCAAGTGGCAGAAGTTCCTCAAAAAGCCTGCAGGTCAGGCCTGGCATCAGCCTGCATTTTGAATGAAGATATTTAGTTTTCCTTTTGCAAATAAGTTAAGGAAGGGTCTGACAGCCATTGCCTTTCCAGAGGTGGATCAGAAAGTAATCCTGAAAATTCTGTTCAAATAGGAAAACTCTTTTAGAAGAGTGGGTAGTGAAGCCTTTCACGTGTTCTTAGCAGAGCTAAGGCAGACTGATGGATGGGGTCTGGATGAGGTTGGCTGAGTCAGATACTTTCAGGGAGCTGCAGGCAAAGTTCGCTTTCTGGACCAATACCGGGGCCTGGCTGATTTCAGATTAAAATATATAATCATACCCCAAGAACTAATAGTTATTCTGTCACTTCCCTGTTTCCCTATTGGGTACCCTGGTGCTGAATGTCACTTCCTGGTTTCTGATTGGAAGAATTCTCCAGGATGGCGGTTTCCGTATACCATCCTGACTGTTGTTTTCACACACAAGTATGTACTCTGTGCAAAATAACACACAGAAGACCTTTCAACCCCTTAGATTACAGATTCAAAGTGCCTGCCTCCCACATCCCGGATATCTCTGTCACATAAAGCTATGCTACTGCTCATTTCCCTTTTCCTCGGAGTTTGAACAAACAGCAAGTAGCCCATGCTTTTGATTCCGATTCTGAATGCTTCTATGAAGCAGAGTTCTCTTCCTAAGGAGTTTAGGGAATGAGTGATTTTATTTTCATTGGGAGTGAGTGATTTTATTTTCATCCAAAGTGGGAAAATAAGTGTAAAGTGGAGATTACTTCCTAGATAACCAATGCAGGAAGGAAACAGAGCGATGGCTAAACCCCAGCTACCACTCAGAAGGAGGACACTAGGGACCCACTATAGTGTTGGAGAGAGGAAGAGCAGGAGCGAGTGAGGCTGTCTTTGGAAAGGTCAATCAATGACATTTGCTGTGACATGAGCTCAATATTCCTTAGCAACCTCTCATTCAGTTGGGGAAGAATGCATTTGGAGGTAGGTAGCTCTCCTAGGGCCAGGGAGACAGTAACAAGCCAAACGAGGACTCTAGCTTGGCTTAGTTTTGTTCTAAAACTAATAGCTTCATCACAGCTCACCTCATACCACGGCCAGCAGCCCCTACCTACAAGCAAAGCCTGAGAATCAAGAAGGGAGTGAGAGGTTCCTTCTGTGCATGACGTCAGAGCAAGTCACTTCCAGCTTCCCATGGGAAACAGCTCAAGTTTTTGGTGCAGAGCAGTGTGAGTAAAGTGAATGATGGGGGACGTGGGTCTCCTCAGTTGAACTTTAGCAAGTGGTTCCAAGCCACTGGTTAATATTTTGCCATCTTTGACATAAAAAAAAAGCTGAACCTTTTGCAGTTGTGGTTAAAGGTAATTTTAAATATGTTCCAGATGTGGCTAGCGGGTAGTTAAGCAGGTCTACAGGCTTAGGGGGACCAGGCCATGAGTGTGTTTAGCACTCTAAGCTGACTCAGGAAGTGGCTCTATCAGCTCAAAGGTAACAAGCTTCCTTTCCCCTCTGGCTGGAGGAAACTGGGTGGGGCAGGGCAGGGACTGCAGCTGGCTAGACCTGGCTCACCAGGAGGTGGAAGCCAGAGATTTCTGCTTCTACACAGGCCAGCATATGACTGGAGTCTGACAGACTGGAGTCTTCTCAAGTTGTGAACTTGAATCTTCCAACTGGCTTGATTGCTCTAAACCTCAGCATTCCTATGTGTAAAATGGGGGTGGTCATTTGCTCTATAGGCTGTTTTGAGATTAAAGAGAAAGTATCCAAAGAATCTGGGACAGGAAATATTGGTTACTGCGCCCTTATTTCTGGACAGAGATCATTAAATCATTTTAGACTTTTTCTTCTAGCAGTTCCCAAATCTTAAATGAAAGTGAATCCCCCATATTATTCTTTGCTTTCTTCAGTTAGGTTGGCAGAGGTTAGTGGCCATTGCCCTGTGAAAAGGAGACACAGAGAAACAGTGGGGTGGGTGGTTAGAGGATACAGAGAGGAGAGGCCACAGCACCTACAGAGAAGGGAATTTGGGGGTAATGGAGAGATTTCCAAGGAAGAGTTAGAGGAAGCATTGCGCTTTGCTGTGTGACATGTGAGCCTTCCCTCCAGCTCATCAGGGCACCCTTAACACACTGGGAATGGGGTTTGTGATTCCTATTGACGACAGGTCCAGGATACACAAGAGACTCAAGTATGTCTGTCATCTTTAAGTTCCTTTCAAGATCTCTGTATTGGGCAGGGCTATTCCACATTTTCTAATGTTGTACCTCCAACTGTTACTATGGATGGACTTGCTTTGTAATAAAAAGAATCTTCTACCTCTTCACATGAGACGATGGCTCACTGAGAAGGCGCTGTAGTTCAGTTTGGATATCCAAGTCTAGAATCTTTCAAGTTTTTAAGGGTAGTGTGTTTTAGGCAACTTCCTCAGTGCCACTTGTAGGGGCTGCGTATGTAAAGGAGGAACTGGCAGGGACTCAGCTAGCCCTGCAGTACCTGACAGATGAGAGCCTGCCATGTCTGAGTCACAGTCAGCAGCTCCTCCTACTCCTTGGAAGAGGCGTGTACAAAGTGGAGAGGGGGCTGCCAGGCCAGAGGCTCAGCACTCCCTTCTTCCTGTCAGTCACTCAGCCTCCAGCCTCCCAACCTCAAAGGGAGCTGACAATGACCTCCAGATCCCACTCTGAGGAAAGGCTGAGTCAGCTATGGCTATGCAGTTAACCATGGAGTACTACACACATGCACATGTGATAAAGATGGATCTCTGGTCTCAAACTTAGCTCTGACCCTGGGTACCTTTCAGCCTTGATTTCCCGAAATAAGAGGAGAGTCAGCAGAGCTGCCTGCTGTGTTGTTTAGAAGAGCAGTACTGTCCAAAGTGTTTCATTAATGATACGGTGCTGGAAATGCAGGCTCTGCCACCGCCATTTCACACTGCTTACGAATTTTAGTATTGATCTTGGGTACATTAAAGAAAAAAGTGGAGTGTTTGTATTAAACACATATAGGACACAGAGCCTTTTAATGTTCTGTAACACTCATTTCCAGTAAGGGGAAAATGTAAGGCTTTCTGAAATGAAACACTCTTCTAAAGCACTTTATTTGAACTTAATTTTACTACATTCCTTACGTAGACAGGGCTTTGCTATGGGTAATACATGACTCACCCCTCAAGCTTTTCCAGCAACAGTGAGAGTTATAGCTATTTGATTTCCCCAATAAAGAGTTACTAGCAGCAATAATCCCAGAGAATATTAGGTTAGGAGCTGTGATCCCTGTTCTCAGGGGAGGCGCAGGCTCAACAACATGAAATATTCTATAATACTTCTGAGCTAAACTAAACAGAGGTGGCACCCGGGACTTTGGGTCATGGTTGTTGCTGCCTCACAAGATCAGGTCATTTGCTTCTGGCTTGGTCGTCCTGGCAGGAACAACCTTGAACTTCTAACAGCTGTTGGACAGAAGGCTCTGCAAGTCTCGATGGTGAAATCAAGTCTCTTTTTTGTCTGGACAGACAGAGCCCTGTCTTGACTGGCCTTGGGAAGGGGAAGGTGGCATCTGTTTTCTCAGCCATTCTCTTGCCCAGTCACTTTGTCTCCTGGCAGTGGTACCACCATCTCCCTATAGTCACCGAGACTCAGAGCTTCAGCATGACAGCAGATGCCCCCTTGCCCTTCCCAAGGCCGATCAGGACAGGGCTGTGTCTATCCAGGCAAAGTATCTGCCAACCTTCGCTGGTTGTCACCTGTTTTTCATCTGCGGACGCTGTCCCTTTGCAAACCCACATTATATTCGCATGGACCCTGGCAGTTCTATTCATCTCTTCTGACCTACCCACCTGCAGAGTTCCTTTGTGTAATCATGCCCTCTCATGTTCCATGAAGATTTTATAAAGAACAGGCATGCACTTCCCATGACCCTGCTCCTTAATGCCTATGATGTGATGTTAAACTCCTTGGTCTTTTGTTCTAGGCCCTCCATGCCCATCTTTTGGATGACTCTTTGTACTGTTCTTCAGTCAAGTTCAAGGCTTCTTGGTTTCCTAGGTGTACCCTCTCTTCATCATATGTTTTTTCTGCATATCAAATCTCTGTCTTCTCAGAAAAACCCAAATAGTCTCTCCATTGAGGAATGCCATAGGTGAAAGTCATTTTTAACTCATCCACTCACAGAATTCTGCATGTTAGTTTTGCCTATTTTATTCACTGAAAAAAGAAGTATTTGAGTCATAGGAGGCAACATGACAGATACTTTCTCATATAGATCATTTCTGAATCTCCGCTTTTTCCTTCAAAACACAAGGCAGTTATAATTTACGTTTGTTTGTGTGCTTATTACTCACTGTCTTACTGTCGAAAAGCTTTCTCTGAGCATAGACCATGCTTGTATGTTCGTGTCTATCACCAGGATTTAGCAAATGTGCCTGCCTCATGTATATACTAAGTAAAGACTGTACCCACTTCTATGCCTTCTTGTGGATGCCCTGAACTTCACTGCTCTACCTCTTTCAGGCCATCTAGCAGCTGCCCAACTAAGAATTTCATTTTAATATTAGTTTTTCCTTTCTTTCTATTGTGCGAGGAACTACCATGGCCAACTGCAAAAGAAAAGTCATAGAAAAGCTATGTAATTAGACAGTCTTTGCGTGCATTCTGGCACATCTCCACAAGGGAGGCCCAACGTGTTCTCAATAAGAAGACTTTTCATGGTAAAGCAGAACAGCAAAGTGGATATTAACAGCAGAAAGATAATTAACAAATTTGTGACATGAGTCTGTTTATATTGCTGCTGTCAAGGATAATCATGTTAGTTTAAGAATGAGCTTTTGCTTGGATTTGAAGAATTCACACATGAAAATGTTGTTAGGTGTGTATTCTGGATATGAAATTAATGCATGTAGAAACTTACATATGTGTTCATGTTATGGATAACTGGTAGCTTTAACAAAGGTACAGTATATTTTATGTGTAAATTAATCGAAGATTTACAGTGTCTTGTCATTTGTCTTGTTGTTGATTATTTTATACTTTTGTTTTTTATTCATTCATTCTTCCCCTAAGTTGACAAGTCTCAGAGTACTAACAGGGTGCTTAAAAGAGTGAGTGATAGAAATAACAACACGGAAGTGTGTCTGCATTGATCACAGAAGGCTTCATAGAGAAGTCAGTGTATGCAGAAAAGAGCCTCACCTTTGACAAGGAAGGTAATGGGATCATCATACGGCCATTTTACATTGCTCTTCCTCACTGGCTTATGTGGTCATTAACTACATTCTGTGTGTTGATGTGTATGTGTATGCACTGTGTATGTGTGTTTGCATCCATTAAATGTATGTGTGCATGCACACAGTTAAACAACCATGCCTACATTCTGGGTGTGAAAGAGAAATGCTAGAATTTATATTTCCAGGTTTCAGAATTGCTTACTTACAAAATGTACTTGTTTTCACGGCAGAAATCATCACTTATTCAGAATGAGATCAAGTGAGAATATTGATGGGAGGGACAGCATGCACCCCCTCCCCCTGCCCATCTTCTCCCGGCACCATGTCTGAACAGGGCTTTGAGCCGCATCATACATTTATTATCTTTATTATTTTATGTGTGTGAGCGTTTTGCCTGCCAGCATACATGTAAGTGCACCTGGGTGATGTAAAGCCTGCAGAGGCCAGAAGAGGGTGATGAATCTCCTGGAACTGGAGTTATGGAGGATTGTTAGTCACCACGTGAGTGTTTGGAATCGAACCGGGGTCCTCTGGAAGAACAGCAAGTGTTCTTAACTGCTGAGCAGTCTGTCCAGCCCTGAGCTGCATCATGTAAACACCATCTGCTACCTCTCTTTCAGTTTTTCCCTCTGAAGTGTCACATTGTTTGATACATGTACCAAGAAGCAATCAGAATATAACCAGTGGTAGGCATCACACCTCATGCATAAGAGCCTCTAGGATATCCAAGAACTATCTATACTCAGGCGAACAGAAAGAGCTGACACATGTCAATGTAACCAAGCTTGTAGGTGGCTCCTGGAGTCTTTTCTCCAGGTCACAGAGACCATGAGTAGAGCACTAGAGTTCAGGGTCATCATACACTTTGGGCCCATCAGATAGTTTACAAAATGGTGAAGGAACAGCTCAAGTGCCACGATGGCATAAGACTGAAGTGCTGTAACTGTAAGGACAGACTCTTACTTCACCCCCTGTTAACTGTGTTTCTCCTGCCCTCTCCATCCTCTCCCTCCAGGTAGTCACTCCTCTAGTTTTGTAGACCATCACCTTTAGACCACTCTCATTTTCTGCATGACAGAGGGTACAGTTTGCCTTGTATGAACTTTAGATCCAGTTGCTCAGCAAAGAGAATTTCCAGTTCTTTTTGATTTTCTGCCTGGGATTATCACCAAGGTCTCTTTTTTCATTAGTGACCCAAGCAGGCTGGGTCCCCTAGGGCCTCAAACAATACTGGTAATTGCTTTTACTCTCGGTTATATGCCAGAACCTGACAGTCAGATCTCATTGCTGCAGACACTACATACATGAATCTTAGAACAAACAGGGAGGAATCAAGCTGGCACTGACCTCAAAGCTTCATCTCTACTGGCTATCTTTCATAGTACTTGAAGGTACTCTGCATGCTACCAGAAGACAAAAGTAATCATCAACCTTACTGAGCTGTGCACCCTGTGAACTACAATAATGACTGGCCTACCAAAGTGTGCCCACTGGTGTGATAGTGGGAAGCATGTTGGGGACCTCCCACGTGGAGACCTGCCAGAATGCAAGCAAAGACTGTCATATTGCATAGCTGCAGAAATCTACATTTCCCCTGACTTTGCATTAGTTTCCTGTAGATAAGAGGAGGTTCAGTGATGGCCTGGGCTTCTCTTTATAAGTAGTGATTAGCCAGTCATCACTGTAGGACATCAGAAGAAGGTAATCATCTAGGTTTGGTGATATTATGTAGGAATGCATCTGGTCCTCATAAACAGGAAGTAAATAGCACAGTCCGTGGCACAATATGAACCCAAGAAAATTACTGAAAAGAACAAGTGAGTTCAAAGATTCATTTCTGCAGAACTCAGAAAACTCATGTAAATGATATCGATAAGAATTTACTGTCCATCTCTACACTCAGAAAGAATGACTGCTTAGAGGAACTAACAGTCAGAACTGGTTATTATTCTTGGTGAGGAGGACTTGAGATCCCCTTTAAATCTTCAAATCATACCCCTGAGAACTCGTCCTCTAACATTTTCATAAAAACCACCTTTTTTCTGAGCACTGTAAAATTCTAATAACAGGAATCTCCTTAAAGTTTATCTGAATTTGACATGTCAAAGGGGAAATTGGGCTTAGAATTGAAGAACCACAGTTACAGCCAGCTAGATCAATTTGTGAAACCTTTTTGGGCATGAAGACCTAGAGGTGTGTAAACGTGGAAGCCCTCTCTGTGGGGGGCAGTCAAGATCCTTGCTCTCCTCCTTTCCTACCATGCTTAATCGCCAGCATTTAAAGAGCACTTCAGTAGCATCTTCAGTAGCACTGTGCATGGCAAGAGCACTTTGGCACTTTCTTGCCCCAGAATTTCCTTTCTAGTCATAGAATGGCGGCAGCAGAAAGAATCAGGCTGGGAATACTTTTTCAAAATACACAAAAAGAATGTTTCTGACACTCTGTTCTTTGGAATTTTCAGCAGGCAATCATGGATTCCTTCACTGGTGTATTTTCAGTCTAGTACCAAAAGATCAATTGTACTCTTCATTTTCATTTGTTATAATATCTGCATTTTTTATTGATTTAGATGTTTAGAGGAGGTGATTGAAATGCCGTGACTCAGATAGTAGTCATTTAAACTTCAAGGGTAGAGCCAAAGGTATTTCTGAACATTAACCTCTTTTTTAGGGAGGACACTAAATATAGTGAATTAATTAGTAGCCCCCAAAACACTCGTCTGCCCAGAGCCTGTGGAATGTGACACTGTTTAGAAACTGGCCTTTGCAGTTATAAATAAGGTAAGGATTTTTGTATTACTTACTGTTCTGTTGCTGTGACAAAATACCAAAAGCAGTCTATAGAAGAAAGAGTTTATGGTTCCCAGAAGGAGAGTCCGTAATAGTGGAGTAGGCATGACAGTAGGCGCTGGAACAGAAAACTGTCTCATCATATCTCAGTTACACTTTGGAAGCAGAGTGGGGTGAGGCTATAAACTTTCAAAGCCTGCCCCCAATGATGTGCTTCCTCCAGCAAGGCTGGCACCTCCTAAAGGTTTCAGAACCTCCCCAAACAGTGCCAGTAACTGGGGACCAAGTGTCAAATACAGAAGCCAATGGGGGGTATTACTCATTCAAATCAAGACAGGTATCAGGATGAAGGTACTCTGGGATACATACATGAGTGGGCCCTAAACCCAGGGACAAATGTCATAAGAAGAAAAGATACATACAGAGGAGGCAATGCTGTGAAGATGAAAGAAGAGATTAGCATGATGGATATGCTAGCCAGAGTGCCAAGCATGACCAGTAGCCACCAGACGTGAGAAGAGACGTGAGGACTATTTCTCTCCTAGAGCCCAGGAAGAGCCAACCCTGCCATACCTTGATGGCAGACTTCTAGGTTGCCAGGATTTTGTGAGAGATTCATTTTTGTGGTTAAGCCACTGAGTTTGTGTCATGGGAGGTAGAGGAAACCCTTCGGCTCGTTACCAGTTCAGTTTGCTGGAACGCTAGGGCTATCTCGAAGGCAGAGGCTTTCTGCAGTGGTATGAGGATTTTATTCTGCTGCTTATACTGGGCATCATGACCTCTGAACAACCATGGGAACCTTGTGGTAGAGAAAATTGAAAGGTAGCTCCTGTTTCTCAGTCACTTATTTGTCAAGTATTATGCTAAGAGACGTGTATGTATTATCTTATTCAATCTCCAAAGCAGAAACCAGTTCCATTATTGTCTTCCGTGTTCCAAATGAGGACAAGTGGCCTCTTTCATGAGCAGGTGGACAGAGGTCTAGTCAGAAATGGCCTTTACAAAAGGAACCTGGTGATCTGGGTAGGCCAGAACATAGCCCCTGGCAGAAATCTAGGGAGCCTTTAGCCATATCAGAGTAAGAAGTAAAGATTCATACTGATTACAGATAGCTAGGGGCACCATGTCCATATTTCGTTCACCTTTGCTGCTCTCTTGTTCTTTGCACATAATGAGTTAGCAGGAATCTGCTGAATGGCTTAGAAGAAGAGTGTGTACTTGAAGACCTGGAGCTGGGGTGGCCTCAGCTTCAATGCTTGATGCTTAGCAAGCATTCATCTTAGACTCTAATTAGGAAGTCCACAGATGAGCATCAGGGAAGCTTCGTTCAAAAGTTGCTATTTTAGTCACCTTGTAGTGCTGCCCCAACAGTGAGCTGGCCTGTCATTGGGTGGATCAGAGTAGAGAGTGGACTGTATTTGTGGAGTTCTGTCCCCAGGACTGTTCTTGCTGTTTCAAGCATCTCTGGAGAATGTGTGAACATAATCAGACTGTGGTTACGAAAGGATGGTGCTGTTGTCATAGAGGAAATGATCGATGAGTTGGTTTTGGATGGGAACTAGGCACTCTAGGATCAGGCACAGGTGGACTGGCCTTAACAGAAGAGGAGGAAGATTATCTGCGTTCAGATAGAATGGGATTCAGCCCATGTCGGTCAGCATGCCTACAGCCTAGGAAAGGGCACCTTGGCTGTCTCTCAGTTGGAAGATATTATCTCCAGATGGAGTCCTCTGCCTGCTGGCAAAGTCAACAGCATTATTTGGTAATATTTTGATGTGCTATTTATGTGGAAAGGGGCTTTATTGACATATCTTTCACATCATGCACAAACAACTCTAACTTTCCTTCTGAAAGGGATGGCAGCAATGGAGATGGCAAAGCTTGGAAAAGCATTAGGGCAGAATGGGCTGGGCACGGGCTCAGGCCCAACACCATGTGTCCTGGCCAGAGAGTCCAGGCATAGCCTTGATTTACATTCAGGCTGCATCTCTGGCTGCTGAAGCTGGACTCGCTTGTCACTCTGACGAATCTGGCAGGAGTTCCAAAGCAGGGCTTCAATGAACGGGGAGAACACTTCTCAGGACTGAAAGGGGGTGGGCAGGGAGGGCCTGGGAGAATGAGGCAAAGGTTTCATGTCATGCATTTGCCTGTTCATTGTCTCTATTTGGGAAACAGTGACTTAAACGTGAACTTCAGAGTGGTTCACATTATTGTAGTGACTCCCCCAAACTTGCATTTCCTTTATTGGAAATGTGGAAACGCGTGCTTTCCTTCATGCAGCGTTGTCTGGAGCATTTAGCCCATTCTCTCTGTCTCTGTCTCTCTCTTTCTCTGTGGCTCTGTGTCTCTCTCTCTCCTCCTCTCTCTGTGTGTCTCTCTCTCACTCTCTCTTTCTCTCCACTTTAGTCAGCACAAATTTGGAGGCAGAACCAAACTCAGTAACGGCCTATCTCATGCTGCTATCAATTTTCCGCCAGAAGAACATTTCGGGACACAAAGTCCTTTGTCTATTTCCAGAAGCTCGATTCAATGACATTACATGAATGACTACAACACTATAGCATGTTCTGCACCGTTTCAAATTGTAACCTAAAAAAGGGAAGAAGCTGGAGCTCAGCCAGCGCGTAATGATTTCAGTTCTTAAGAAAATCCAGCAACCATTATGCTACTTTCAATATTTTCTTGCTGTGGAAATTTAAGAATCGACTCTAATCAGATAGCACCCCCACCCTCCATTTCGCTATGGTTCTTGTTACTACCCAGCCTCCCACGTCTGCTTTGGCTTAAAAAAATAAATAAGTTTACAATATGTTTTTAAAAATTGGGCTGAATCAGACAATTGTATATTTTAGAAAATGAAGGCAAATGTAAAACAGGCTAATCATGATTCCAAATTCAATCTTCGGGTCTCTAATTGATCCCATCCCAAAGGTAACATTCTATGCTAATTGACATGCTGAGATGGTTACAATTATGTAAAGTAAAACTAGGCCTGTTGGAAACTGCTTGTCTTCTTGAAGCACAGGAGATGGCCAGCTTTTATAATAGCTGATTGCAAAAGGATGCAACCACTTTGCTCACATTTCCTCCTCTGGTTTGGCCCTTGTACATGTGCAATGAGCCCCCACCCTTCAATAATGTATAGATCTTAAGGGGAACGTGATACCGTCGCATTTTCCTTGGGACTGGGGGAGGCACGATAGGAGTCAAAATTTTCAATGTTCATTTCATAAGTCAGTTAAAAAGGGAGAGAAGATGAAACCTAACGTTCTATATTTGTTGGCAGAATGATTTTCCTGTGTGATTGTGACCACACGCACGAGCGTGCTCAGCCTCGATAGGAAACAGATGGCAGTGAGCGGATTCCGCCCCGAGGTGGACCCACAGCTCTTGCAGATTCTGTAGAGTCTGAGCAACTCTTTAGTGCTGGCCAGAAGGAGCCTTCGTCCTTTCTCAGAACCCTTCAATCCTCTCCACCCTCCACAGACAGCACCCTGGAAAGGAGACCAGTGCTCCCTGGGGTGAGGCTAGATGTTGAGGAGGTAGAAAAGCAGGAGGCCTGTTTATGCAATCAGGAGGAGAGGCCGCCTTGGATGGTAGGGAACACCTGTGCCTATTGGCACCTTGCCTCCCTGGACGGGCAAACCGAGCAAGCCACGTGCATGATTAGTAGCATTCTCCCCCTCTTGCTCAGCAACACAGGCAATAGGGGTGTCATTAATATCACATCTCCATCTCCCAACAATGTCAGTTCATCACCGTCCCCATCAGCGCTGATTTAGTGCAAAGCCTCAACAACCTCTTCGGGATGGTTGCTATGGATTTTCTAACTACCTCCAATCTTGCCATCTCCAGTTCATGAAGTAGGCCAAGCCAGAGGAACTCGACAACTAACTTCCCTGCCTGTTCCTTGCCGGGGTCCCCAAGCAGCTCAGAATGAAATACAGCTGCTCTTACTTGTTTGTGTATAATTATTTGTCTAATGCCTCCTCTGGCTGCCAGTTTTCTCCTGTATCCTAGCAGGGAACACAGAGAGCACCCTGCCAGGCACTGTGTGGGGCCTTGGTAAGGATTTGTTGACCGGTCAACCAAGGCAGACTGCCATCTACAGGGTGTGAGATGGGTCCTACAGCCAAATACCAATGTTTAACCAATAGTAAGCGTACCAATACTTAGGGTCTAACCTACTCTATATCCAGACTAACAACACAGTGAGAAATCACTGGTTGGGCCAACAATCAGTCTGGACACATTTAGCCCCTCAGGAAGGACCTCAGGAGACAGTAATTGTCTGATAAGTAGAGATTGTCCTTTGCATTTATTTTTTGTAGACCCTCAGGACCTCAGGGTCACAGAAGTTTTATACTCCCTTTGTTCTAGTTTGCTTTCAGTTGCTGTGACAAAACATTCCAACCAATTCCAACCTAGGAAAGAAAGGATTTATTTTATTTTACATCTCCTGGGTCACAATTCATCACTGAGGGAGCCCAAGGTAGGCACTCAGGGCAGGAACCTGGAGCCAGGAGCTGAAGCCCAGGCTGTGGGATGACACTGCTGACTGGCTTGCTGCTCTAACCTAAGATCAGCCTGCTTTCTTACACAATCCAGAACCACCTGTCCAGGGGTCCCACCGCCCACAGTGCGCCGGGCCCTCCCACATCACTCAACAGTCAAGAAAATAGCCCACGGACATGGCCACAGGCTAGTTCAATGGAGACAATTCCCCAGTTGAGGCTTCCTCCACCCAGGTGTATCAAGTTGACAGCTAAAGCTATCCAGCCTGCCTTTGTTCAAGGAACTAATATTATGGAAGGAGAAAGCAAATCCTGCAGAAGTGGCTTCTTAAATGAGCACAGCTACTGGCAGGCACACAAGGAAATCCATGGAGCACACTGAGAACCAAAGAGAAGCAAGCCCTATCAAGCTCACAGCAGTGTTGCCTAGAGCCCAAGTCAAATGAATGTGGAGAACTTCCCAAGATCAGATCAATGATGAGAGAGGGCCGAATCTAATAGGTGGGCTCTGGATTGTGCCCCCTTTGGTGGGGGTGTTCCGTTACAATGAGACAGGAGAACTCTCTTGGTGGAACCTCTTTAATCCCATTTCACTCACACCATTCCTTGTTCACCCCTATTCTGATGTTACTGAGCTCAGGGTTCCCACGGGAAGACAGAGGTCAGGAAAAGCAGTTTAGGACAAGGAAGGAAAGTGCATCTTTTGGTCAGAAAGACCTGTTTCAACCAAAGCTTTCCTGCTTGCTTTATGAATCTGGGCAACTTTCTGAACTCTTTGAGCCTCAGTTTCTTCATGCTAATGGCCTCCCAGAGTTGTTACAAGAAGTCACTTGGGAGACCTGACATATTTAGGGACTACACAGTGACTTTTCTTTCCTATAAATGCTTTGTCCTCTTAAAACGCCCCCATCCTCCCTCACTCAAGAGCATCTGGTGAACACAAATTAGACTTCGTAGACCTTAAAGAAATAATAGAGGCGTGAAGCATAGGGGTGAGGTTGGGGAGTTGGGGTGGATCTGAGAGGAGATGGGGGAGGTCTGAATACAGCTAAAATATATTGTACGAAATTGTCGAAGAATCACCAAGAACATTATGAAGGCACCCCGACTCCCTCCCGCCTCTACCCTGTTATCTGTGGTATTGCACTTCTCCCCTTCCTGTCTGTCTTTGTATAGCTCCCAAGATGACGTGAACATTTAATAAGACCTTTCCTATTCGATTACATGTAATTATATAATATATGCTATATGTTATTTTATAAATTTATGGATAACTTTAAGTTTTATTATATGCTTTTGGCAAAAAGTGAATAAAATCCTATAGTGAAGAGATGAAGTTGAAATGACCTCTAGAATCAGACATGATTTTGACCTTCATGTCCCAAACATGAAATCACATGCCTTTAGCAAAGCTGCTCTTATTCTGGAAGTCTTGGCTTCCTGTCCTGTAAACAGGGCTGATAGTTTCCAAGGCTGTGGTAAGAAGGATTAAATAGAATGAGGGTATTTGTTTGGCATACCCTCAGAAAACCCAAGGTCCTTCCTGTTACCTGCTTCTATCTGGGACCCTAAGACATAATCATGACTGCTGTTCACTGAATGACACGAATTTTAAATTTTGAAAGAGATGCTCCCCTGTAACATGTCCTGGAATATGTGCAAAGAAGTGGGGACACTGGATTGTGATCCCTCAGGGGATCTAGAATTACTTAGAGGATTTACAGCTACCCACTGATATATCCAGAATCACTTTATGGGATTCACAGTCACCCACTGCTACCTCCAGAATTACTTAGGGGGTTTTCACTGATACATACAGTATCCATGCACATAGGGGATTTTCAGTCATCCACAAATAAATCCAGAATCAGTGAGGGGATTCACCATCACCCACTAACCCATGAAAACTCATCCATAGCTAGCCATGATGTATCCAGATTAATTTAGGTGCTTCCCAGTCACCCACTGATACATCCAGAATCACCTAGAGGATTGGTTCTCACTAATACATCCAGAATCACTTAGGGGATTCACAATTACCCACTATGACATCCAGAGCCACTTAAGGGATTCACAGACACTCACTGTTACATCCAATATCACCTATGTAGGGTATCTGTAGCCACCCACTGATATATCCAGAATCACTAAGAGATTCCCACTCACTGCCATATCCAGAATCATTTGGAATTTTCAGTTACCCACTGTAACATCCAGAATCATTTAAGGGATTTGCACTGATATATACAGGATTACATAGGAGATATGCAGTGGCATATTGATATATCTAGAATCATGCAGAGGATTTGTAATCACTCACTGGCACATCCAGAATCATTTAGGGGATTCACAGTCACTCACTGACACATCCAAAATCACTTAAGGGATTTGCAGTTCAGGAAACAAGACAGGGTTATCTAGGCTGAAAGCTGCAAGCGTGGTTATAAAAGAAAGCTTCACAGGGTTCACAAAGTGTAGAGGAAGAACTTTTTACTTAGAGAACATGGGGCATTCTTTCCATGAGGCATGATCCTGTGAGGCGGGCTTGAGGGGAGGGCAAGTGATTCATTTTGAGAGGTCTTTATTGATGAGAAGGCAGAGAGAAGGAGCCTTGCTGGTTGCAGTGGTACACACCTGTTATCATGGGAAAATTAGTAAGTAGAATCCCAAGTTTGTGTCTAGTGTAGACTACACAGTGAGATCCTATCCCCCAAATAATCCAATAAGACCTGGGGGAGCTAACTCTCAGTAAACTGCTTGGTTTCTAAGTACTAGGACATGGCATACCTACACACTCCCAAACCAAAACATAAACAAAAACAATAAAAATAAATAAATGTAAGGCCGGGCCTCCGGTAACAAATCTAACTTTATCTGGTAGCAGAATTATTAGCTCTGTTAGAAGCTGGTAAAACGAGCTGACTACAAATTGCCCATGATTGACATTTATGTAGTTATTTGAATCTCCAAATCTCTTAAGTACTACTTTTCTAATTCTGTCATGCTCATATATGGTAGAAAGAGGAAGTTGATGACCAACACAAAAACCATTGGTGAGTGGGCATCCCAGTCCCAACTCCTGTTTTGTTCATTCAGCCATCATTTTAGTCATACTTTAAGCTTATCACATGCCTGTTACTGCCTTTGCTAGTGACTTAGCAAGAAAAAATGGGGACTATGACCAAGGGAATGCATTGTGTTCTTCCTCCTTCCATCCATACTGCTCATGGTACCCTAGAATCTTCAAGAGTACTGTTTTGGGGGCGGCTCTTCAAAGACTCTCTCCCATGATTCACACTGCCTGTGTCTGTATTTGCCACTGAGAAGAAGACAGAGATAGCCATGCTTTCAAGTTATGGTTCAGGGCATAAGTTTAGGTGAGTATACAGAAAATTGTAATGCAGTGACATCATTCTGTGATGAACACAGCAAGACTGAACACAGCAAGATGTGCTGTGAGGAAACAGAAAAGGGAATGCAAACCTGATTGTGGTATCGGAAAAGACTCTGGGAAGAAGTCACCTGAGATAGAGCCTGGAGTATAAGACCGAGACAGTGATTCAGTGAACCGAGCAACTTAAGTTTTGTTTGATGAACAAAACAAATTCCACCCTTCACCTTTTTTCTGCTGGGGAGAGAACAGCAGCAGAAGGAGCTGGACCTAGGCTCGGGGAATGCTGTGGTTCAGATCTGAAGGGTTCCCCATCAGCTTGTGTGTTTGAACACTTTGGTCCCCAGTTGTTTGGGAAGCTGCAGGGCCCTTGATACTTAGAGCCTAGCTGGTAGATAGGGCATTAGGAGTAGGCCTGAAGGGCCATAGCACGGATCTGCTTCCCCCTGCATTCTGTTCCTCCATTTGCCAAGATGTGCACAAAGTCTGCCCAAAGCATCTGCTGTGCAAGGACTGAGTCCCTCTGGCCACAAGTTTTCTGTGCCATGATGGGCTGCATCCCCTGAACCCCTGAAGCAACCCTTCCTCTCTTGTGTTGCTGAGTTTTTAGGAAGGGAACAGTACGATTTCTGTCATCAAAGTGTTTATTTACTCTGAGGGTAGTCTGCACATTCCACTTCCGCACTTCTGCACACATTCAGAGAGAGAGAGAGAGAGAGAGAGAGATCTAAAAATAGACTAAGCATGGCATAATAATCTCTGGGTATATCCAATGACCATGAATGAAGAAAGTTTTAAAGGGAAATGAAGAAGTTTAGATAAGCTCCTGGATCCTGGATCAATTTTTCACTGGTCTTAGAGCCAAAGCAGAAGTCAGCATTGGCTTGTTGGTGGAAATGCATTGCTAGGAATTTGTCCTATTCTGAACTACTCCGTGAATTGTTGCAGGCATAAAAAATGTTTAAGAGAACATTGCTCCAGAAATGCAAAGTGTGAGAGGAAGTGAGGTGCCTGTGGAGCTGGAAGGACTCTCTTGTGTGACCTTTAGAAAGTCCTAGAAACAGTATTTATCTCAGAGAGGTAAGAATAAGTCCCCTCCCTCCACTGCTTCTCATTTTGTCTGGGCCTGATAAGAATTGTTTATCTTGGTGTCATTGACTTTCACACCGTAGCTTCTTCTTGGAGGACTCTCGTAACAGGGATGACAATTCGAAGGGACACTTTGAAACCTTGACAAATTATTTAATTCCTCTGATGGGATTTTAATATGAAATTATTATCTCCCTAGTTTCATGCGTCTGGATTCTTGGTTCCCAGCTGGTGTGGTGTTCTGGAAGGCGGTGGAAACTTTAGGAGGCGGAGCCTCGGCAGAAGTGGCTCCCTGGGGGAGCGATGACACCTAATGAGGCCCCGTAGTGTGGGCCTCCAGATGTTGAAGAGGCAAGAACCACGGGATGTCCACGGAAGGAAGCTGCTCTCCTGGAGTGGAGCCAGTCGGAGAGAGGTGATGTGTGCTGCAAGCTGCCGAGCTGGAGGGCGTGGCTAGCTAAGTACTTTGGAACTGAGATGATTCCATGAAGTCCCAGGCGTCGGCCTGCGGCTCCAGGGTCTGACTTATATCCTGCTAAGTTTTGCTTCTTCTTTTGGTCTAATCTTTCCTTGCTATACCCCGACTTCTCCTCCCTTTTAGAATATTAATGTATATTTTGTGCCATTGTATATAGGGAGTATGTGATTTGTTTTTTAAAATCTTGGTGGGAGGTCACAGTTAAGTGATTGCCTTGAGCGAAGAGACTTTGGACTTAGACCATTAAACACAGTGGAGATCTTTAAAACTGGGCTAAGTACATTCTTCTTCAAAGGATGGTGTTGAGCCCGAGGGAAATGTTCCCCACATGTGTTTGGACACTTGGTTCCCTGCTAGTGGTGTTGCTCAGGAGGCTTGTGGGAACTTTATGAGGTTAATGCCTTTCTGGAGGAAGTGGGCCACTGAGGGCAGATTTGAGGCTTCATGGTCCTGCCTCACTTTCTATGTAAATGCGCTATGCTTCCTGAGTGTGAGCACAAAGTGACCAGCCAGCCTTCTACTCCTGTTAGCATGCCTTCCCTGCCTACTGCCTTATCTTTACCGTCATAACGGACCGTGTCCCTATGAAAGCATGAACCCAAAATAAACTTCCTCCTTTAAGTTGCTTTTGCCAGAGTATTTTATCACAACAACAGAAGAGAAACTAAGGCACCTTTTGAATCTCAGTTTCTTCATCTGTTAAATGGGGTGATTTTCCAACTTACAGGGTTGCTGTGGCATTAAATAAAGTGAAACAGATTACCTCACTCCCTCATTAAGCGGTCCTATTTACTCTTCATATGCAAAGATGATTCCTTTTTAAGAGCCCAAGGTGCCGAAGATCTCAGGGGACAACTTTGTGAGAGGAGCCAGGCAAGTGTTGGCTGAGCCAGTGTTAGAGAATGAAGTAAGAGAAACAGACATTCAGCCCTTGCTTCAGAAGAGACTCAGTGATGGTCCTGGATGCTCGGGGATAATTGCTGAAAGAAAGGTGTGCTGGTGGTGAGAGGGAGAGAAGAATTGCCAGTGTGAGACAGACGGACGGATTGTGTCAGTGGAAAGCCTTTGCTTCAGGCCATATTTTCTAGGAATGTTTGGTCTCAAAGGGTCTGTGTGACCCAGGGAAGAAGAGCCTGGGGGAGGAAAAGAAAACCAAACAGATTCTGAAGTAGGAAGTCAGAAGCTTGGGAGGAGATTGAGGAAAATCTCAGGTTTGGCTGGCAGCCTGTGCAAGCAGAGGTATCCAAGTCCTACGGGTGACTTGGGTTGTCTGCTCTTCTTTTCTGTTTCTAACCACCCCTCACTGTTTTCCTACATTATCAGTAAACTTTTAAGGAGTGATGTTTGGGATAAATCAAGGAATAAAGATGGACTCTTGTATTACAGTCAGCAAAGGAACAGAAAGACAACTGATCAGAAAGGGGCTACAGAACTTTGAATTCCAGAGTCAGAAAACTGGGGGAATATGAGCTTTGATGGAGAAGAGGGTGGGGGGTAGTATCTCAGAAATCTTATTAGAATCTCAGAGGGCTGAAGTGATTCCAGCTTAGCAGAGAATTTATCTTTACCAGTATAAGAAGCACAAGAACTTCATGAAACTACATGTGGCTCCTGTAGAAAGTTTCTGAAAAGAGTGAGAAAACAAGATAGCAACACATCCCTGCTCCATCCAGCATCCTGGGGCTGCCAAACACCAGTCTGAGCATCTGTTTACCCACCTGCCCACCAAGCTATGTACTGACCCACTGTCCTGTCGGTTCATCCAGTTTTCTTTCTTTTCCATTTGGAGCCCAAATTGATAAGGTGAAAAAAATAGGAAACTTCCCTTATTCCTTGAAACTTTCACAGAGAAACTGTGGAACTAGAGATGTTCTGGCCTTTTTTCTTATTTTATTGAAGTTTCCTGACCATTCCAGACACTGCTAATGCACCTCCCGTGCTCATATGATGGGCTTTTTCCTTCACAGTCTGTGATGCAGATATGAACTCAGGACGTAAGGATCTTTGGAACCCCTTTCTGCCCATTCAACAAAGCTATTCATGGCATAAACTATATTTTGAATCCTTTTAACTTGACATAAATCTGTAGTCTTTCCCCATTAACTACTGATTGGTTCCGAGATTTGGGGGGCTGTGTCTTCAGCTGGTAAGAGCGACAGTTTTTTTTCTTGCAAGAATCCATTCACTTATTACTCATCTTTATTTCCTACAAAATTGCTATTTCATTAGCATGTGAGGAAGGATTCTACCATGGGCTTGAGCAAGTTGTGGTTAACAGATCCTTGGATTATAACTCTATGACTCTGATCCTGGAATTTTACTCTAAGGCACAAATGATTCCGAAGAAGTGGAAGCCACATTTCCAGACAGCATTCTCAATGTATAAATTCACAGCATGGGAGCCCAAGGTTGTGTACCATGGCAGAGACAAACCTTTGCCAGGCCTGGAGTGGAGAAGCACCTGGAAGCTGTAATGATCAGCTTGCCTTCCTGTCCGCATCGTTTTCTAATCCTCCAGGTGTAGCCACTTAGTCTGCACCTGTGGGCTCAGCCTTGCTCCAGCCGGGATTCAGTTCTCCCCTTACTTAAGAGGACTTTAAAGAACTCCAGGCCATTAATTCAATCAAACTAATGACTATTACCCAGTAAGTCAGATTTGCATCCTGATTCCCTCAGATTCTCTATGGCTTATTTCACCCTGGTGTTGCATCTGAAGTCCAGCTTCCTTAAAGCCTGCTCTTCCTTCCCCTGACTCCAGACCACCTGCATGTTTCAGATATTGCCAGTTCTGCTTTAGAGATATTACTAGCACCAGGATGTCACATGCAACCTCAGCCTCTGAACGCTGCTGCTTCTCTGCCTGCATCTCCCCTCCTCAACCATCCTTCTCTATTTGTCTCTCCTCGCCAGTATTCACCTAGTCTCTGGATTCCAGCCTGTTTTCACCTCTCATTTGAAACCTCTGTGAGTCAGATACTCTACTAAGTCTATGGCTGGAAAGATAAATGAGACCTGTCCTCTGACGGTTCCCAGCTCAGCAGAGCAGGTAGACATGGAAGTAAACAGTTCCGCCAGTGGAGGAAGCACATAAACGATGTCACGGAAAAAGAAGCAGGGCTGTTCACTTTTAGGAACTCAAGGATGGCTCCACAGAGGAGAAAAACTGGGCCTTAATGGATGGATAGCAGTTGTTTGCATAGATATGCTATATGAACCTTTCAGCAAAGGAACAACAGAAAGCACATGCACTCGGAGGTCTTTCAAGCAACCATAGAAGGTTGAAGTATTGTATGCGTGGGGGTGGGACTAATGAACTGGGCAGGGGCCAGACCAGTGACGGCCCTGGATGTAATAATGATGTAATGTGCACTGGCAATGGTAAGAGCAGAGAAGAATGCCATCAACACCACCAAACCCAGTGTTTCAGTGTTTCTTTTTACACAAGTATGAATAACATATACAGAGGAATTGGCATTTATTTCCCCCAATTAATTTCCTAAGATGTTTCTAACACCCATGGTCAGAGGTTGGAAACCTCTGGGTTAGAGTGAGCTAACCATGGTTTTAGGAGTGTTGAGCTTTGTGACTGGGATGTTCTTGAACCTATTTGACCCCCAGCTAAGTGGCTAGTGTTGAAAAACATACTTTGGGGACAGTATGTGAGGGATCTCCACAGTTTCTCCAAGTTTCTTTACAAAAAGCCAGTCCCAGGATGGAAGAAGATGCCAGCTATAGAAGCCTTCGAAGTGACGGGTCTCACTGTCCTCCCCACTTTGTCCTGTCAGTCACAGTCTGCCTAACATCCACTGCTGAGCTCTCTGACATGGTGCAAGGCTTCGGATGTGGAGTGTTCACAGCTTTGGAGAGTGAAGTTCTGGGCTGGAGTCAGAGGAAGGGTGAACTTCTCTGAGGAAGATACCAGGTGTGGGAACTTCACAATGCCTAAAACATTCCCCTGAAAACCAGATATGAAGCCCATTGCCAAATTAGGTTCTAGATTTGTGTTTAAAATGTTTGGTTAAAATGACGAATGGCTCAGTGTGGCCCTGCCCTGGAAGGGTATGACCATACTTTACTAACTTTTCCAGCTCTAAAGTAATCCTTGGTGTGAGGTAGGAGTTCAATGGATGCATGAAATTCATGTTTTCTCTCTTAGCCTTCTCCTACTAGACTTGCTGATCCCTGTTGATTTAAAAAAATGATATTCCTTTGAACATAGCAGTTATTTGGAAGAGGTAGGATTGTAACAGATTTACATTTTGTTCCCTTTACTTGATCTATATTAAACATTTTATAGTAATAAATCAATGATATTTTATAATCAGGTCACACACAGGTGTGTTGCCAGTCCTCCTTTGAGCACTTTTTATAGACACAGAGGATGATACAAGGAGAGTCGGATGAGCAAACTGAATCCCACCTTCTGCCTTCATTTGGTAGAGAAGGCTGGAGGGAAAGCTTGAGGTCTGAAAATGAACATTTCCAAATATTGAGGCCAAAATGGTGTCTGGGATGCAGAAAATGCTCCATAAGTATGTGTATGATGAGTGAATATCAGGGTGATGGATTAAACTATTACTGCGTTCATCACTTCTCCCTTTAAAAAACTTCAATAACTTCTTTCATTTTGAAAAAGATTTCAGAGGCCGAGGAGATGGCTCAGCAGTTAAGAACACTGACTGCTCTTGCAGAGGACCTGGGTTTGGTTCCCAGCACCCACATGACGGCTAACAACTGTCCTAACTCTAGTTCCAGGGGATCTGATGCTGTTTTCTGACCTCCTCGAGCACTGTACAGCACGGATGTACTTACCTACATGCAGGAAATACATTCATATACATACAAAAATAAATTTAAAAAATTTAAAAGATTTTATTTATTTTTATCAAGTGTGCACAAATATTTTATCTACATGTATGGAAGTGCATGATGTGTGTGTCTGCTGCCCGTGGAGGTCAAAGAGGGCATCAGATCCCTTGGAACTGGAGTTAAGGAGGGTGTTAGCCAACACACATGGGTGTTGGGAAGCAAACCCAGCTCCTCTGGAATCGTGCACGGTGCTCTTAACCACGGAGTCATGTCTCCAGCTCCATCATTGCTTCTCTTAAAGCCATTTCCTATAACCCTCTTCCTTTCATGGCCAGAGGTGGGGAATGAGTGAGGCACGCACAGGTGAGCCCTGAGACTTGTCTAGACAGTATGTAAGTTGAGAGGCCAGTTTAGCCTCAGGGATAAATGCAGAGGCCTGCACAGGCAGGATAAATCCTAAGGCACAGGCAGGCCTACCAAGTCTTCAGTCAGTCAGAGCCATGCACTGCACGGGCTGCATGTGTGTTACTTTCCATGAACAGTGTTGTGGTGCAAAGCATAAGAGGCCGCTTGTAGCAGATCTCAACCATGTAAACACAGAAGAAAAGTAACTAAAAAAGCAAGTCCTCACGTGCCGGTACCTGTCCTACCGGCCCTGTTATGGTTTTGCACTAAGGGTGCATTTTAATTGCATTTTAATTGCTGGAATGTGGACATAGTCCAACCAAATTGAAAAGTAACAATCCTCACTCAGCATTTGGAGACATGGCGGAAGTGCCCGAAGTTCAACTCCGAGGACTAGATGCGTAACAGAAGCTCCCCACCCTCTCCGAAGGAGCTCATTGGTTTTGGATTTCTCACATTCTGTTTGCTGTGGCCTGCTGCCAGAAATGGTGATGACAAAGATAATAGTGAAGAGTTAAAAATATGTGGAGAGTGGCTGGGCTGCAAGGGACACCAGGCAGCTGGAGGAATGGTGCAGGTAGAGAGGTCTGGGAGGCGGGGAGAAGACAGAGACATACAGAGAAATACAGTTAGAGAGAAAACAGAGACCCACAAGGAGACAGAGACATGGCAGCAAGCAGAGAGGCACTTAGGGACCTAGGAGAGACTGCCACAGGGAGTGTGTCTGTAGCGATTGGAGCAGAGTTAAAGATCAAGGTCACACTGTGGAGAGGACCAGGGCCGTGATCAGAAGTCTACACTCTATCCACAGTAGTGATTAGACACAGGACACTGGATTTCATATGAATGTCAAAGGCTGTCAAGAATGATAAATTGTAAGGAAATTATTCTGGTGGTGCTATGTCCGATCAGGCAGCCTGCCTTCGCCCCTAGCTTACTTAAGGTACATAATGTGCTCCCTCCAGTCCCATCTACTCACAGGGAAACTGAAGGGCCCTTGTGGCTCACCTCACTTTGTCACAAACTCTTGAACCCATAGACCCTGCCTTTTCCTGTCCCTGCACAGAACAGGAGTTGTTAGGAAGTGTAGGTAGACAGACTTGTGGTGGCACAACTTCCTTTCTTCCAGTGGCCTCCAAATGCCCAAAAGTTCCCCTCTGAAATCAGCAGAGGCCTGAGGGAGTGCTCGTGTGAGGCTATTGGCAGGCTCTGCCCTGCCAGGAGAGGCCAGTCAGAACATCAGTGTGGCGCCAAGGACCCAGCTAGCCACGACTTGGCCCAAGCATCGAAGGAAGGCTGTATGCACAGGCTTTGACAGATGCCACTGTGTGCAGGCAGACTTGAGTCTGAAAGGAAATGTCAGGGGACAAAAAAGGAAAAGGAAAAGAAAGGAAGAGGCAGCTAGCATTCGCTCTTGTAGCAGACAAGGCCACATATGGTGTTCATTGAATACACACAGTAACCCTAGCAGGTGGCTATTTTTATCTTCACAATTTTCCTTCCTTCCTTCCTTCCTTCCTTCCTTCCTTCCTTCCTTCCTTCCTTCCTTCCTTCCTTCCTTCCTTCCTTCCTTCCCTTTTCTTTCCTTCTTTCTTAAGGAGGTGAAAGTTCTGAGAGGCTATAAAGCCAGTCCAAGCTCTCTTAGCTGGTCAGAGACAGAGCTGCTAGCTCAGGTCTGTTTTTCTATTGCCCTAGATCTCTCCATCATCTACCCAGGAGACAAAGGGCTGCTGCAAAAGTTGAGGCAGCCAGGGAACACAGCCGGGCTGCGGCTGCCACCCCCTCCCCGAGAAAAGTATGCTTCAACAATGAGGTTTTCTCTGCAAGTTAGTGATTTTATGGCTCTCAGCAAAAATCTGTGACGCCAGATGTTAAATGCAGCAGGAGAAAGTTATTTTCATCATTGGTGAAATCTTGCGCAGTGCACTGAGTCTGGTCACATATCTGACTTCAGGCAACATGTGATCTGATTTCTGTTCAGAGAAAGAGGCCAGCCAGGGCTGTCAGATACTTGAGCGGCTGTTTAGGACTGGGTGTTGGGAAAGGGGGCAGCTTTGCAGGAGATTTCTGTGACTTGCTGGTAAACAACACCTGGCTTGTCTGGAGTCCAGACCCCTGGGGCAGAAGTCCACAGTTATATTTTGCAGGGGGCTCATCAACAGTACTAGTGGGGTTTGTTCACCCCATGGCCATCATCCCCTCAAGTCTCTCTTGCTTCTTCCTTTTCTGATCATGCCTCCGATCCCATTCATTCTTATCTAGACAATAAGGACCCTCATAGGAGCTGTGGTGCAGAAACACATGAAACTGCTTTCTTTTTGTCCTCCCCTGCCCTGTCTTGTCCTCTCCTGTCTTCTTCCTTGTCCCTCCCCTCCCCTCCCCTCTCTTCTATTTTCTCATTTCCAAACAATAGCAAACACTGGCAGCTGCATACCATTCATGCCAACAGACTGACAACTGTGGTAGTTTTCTGTTACTAGCAAAATACTTGAGACCATCAACTTAAAAAGAAGAAAGGTTGATTTGAGCTCACAGTCTCGGGGATTTCAGTCATGTGGTAACATGACCTTGCTCTCTTAGGGCCTGTGGTGAGGAAGAACATCATAGTGAAAGTGTGTGGGGAGCTGGGATAGAGGAGGCCAGGATCCCATATGCCTTCCAAGGGTACCTCCCATGAATCACCTTCCTGTAAGTTCCACCTTTTAAAGTTTCTACCACCTTGCAGTAGTGTCAAGCGAATGCTTGACACATGGCTTTTGATAGGACATTTAAGATCCTAACTATAGAAACCACCCAGTATTATATCTATGATGGTGTCCTGCCATAAATGGGGTAATGTGTACCGGATCACAGGGCTGTTGGAAAGTCACATTATAATGACACTAGAGTGGTGACTGGGTATATTCAGTGCTCAGTGATTAGAGGCTAGGATTAGAATGACATGTCTACCCCAGGTTTTCACCCCATTTTCTCACAAATGAAACCTTGACCCAGACACATACTTAAGGCTTACTAGTCCCATTCTTCATGACTTGAGCCTGTCTGGTACTTGGGACAGATGCCAAGTTTCTACCACAAAGTCCATCTCCAGCCAAAGTGAAGTCCTTGATTTTCTACCTAAGATTGATGAAGTCAAGGCCACACTTTCACTGTCTGTTCACTTCAGCACAGCCAGCTTCGGGGACCCAGTCAGTACCTTCACTGAGTGAAGGGGTCTTAGGTTTGCCCTCTGTTTTGCCTGCAAGGATCACAGCAACAATGTCTTCTAGGGAACCAGCAATCACTAATGCTGGACTGTATAAGGCAGCATTACTGAGTCCAAAGGCGTGCTTGTCAGTCCTATACATTTAGAAACATGGTATTTGTTCTTCAGGTCAGAATGCAGCAGGGTTTTGAGGACAGATTCCTTCTAGCCTGGTATGTGAGCTGGGCCCATTGATTCGTTTTCACCATTTTTTGTCTTTTTGAGCTGTGGAATGGACAGATCGCTTGGGCCAGCACATGGTCTGCCTGAAGGAAACTGTGCAAGGGTTTGTGATGTTTGGTGGAGAGGATCTGCGAACAGGAGGCGGGTATCCTGAGGGGTGCTGAGACTTGGTGAATGGTCATGCCCCCAGGCAGCTCTCTCCAGCAGCAACTGGAGTCATTGACTGATCTTCTCACCTTCTGTACAGTAGGTCCAGGCAAAACCAGCCGGGTTTTCCCCTTACGTCTTTTTCCTCACATTCCAAAAGGGACCTTTCTCTTTGGTGAACACATCTTCCATCACACAACAATTGCAGTGCTATCTGGCACTGTCAATAGCTGATTAGTTTCTTGAAATAAAGTTTTGCCTCCTTGTGACTATTCAAGTCATAATGTAATTTAATTTGAGAAATGTTTAATTAATACACAAATATTTAATGGACACCTACTATGGTCTAGGCTTACTTAAGATTTTCTAGGTCATATTGAAGTCCGTTTCTTTAATTCAGTTTAAATTGGAAAGGATTATTGAGATAGGCTCTGTCCTAGACCATGGGAATAAAATAGTGAACTGCATATATGCAGTCCTTACTTAGTAGTCCTATATAGATCAAACAAGCACTCATCAAATTATTAGGAAAGGTTACACTATGAGAAGCACACAGTATAAAGGAAAGCCATTAGTTCTACACCTGAGGCTCTGAAAGACGTGACATGTGATCTTGACAATTACTGAATAATTGTCAGTAGAAACAAGAGGAAAAAGTGCGTGTGCATGTGTGTATATGTGTGTGTTCATATATGCATGTAACACATATATGTGTATTTGTGCTCATATGTGTTTCTGTATTGAGATGTGTGTGTGTGTGTGTGTGTGTGTGTGTGTGTGTGTGTGTGTGTGTGGTGCTCTTGGTACAATGGAAAATACTGCAGGAGAAATAGCTGCAATGAAGCTGGTGAGGTGGGCAGGGACCCAAGACTTCAAGGTCCTGTCCCCAATGCTAAGGAGTTAACATTTGCCCTGACAATAGGAGGCTATGCATACATTTTAAGCAGGCTATGAAATAATCCTATTTGTGGTTTTAAAAGATGATTTCGTCTATATGCGCTTTAGGAGATTAACAGTATCCTTACTAATACTTTTACAGCCAGGCCAACATTTCTGATATATATTATTACATATTCCCCATGGTTTATGGATTTTCTAGTTTCCTTTCAGCACTGAGGACTGAATGCAGGTCCTTGTGCATGCTGGACAAGCACTCTGCCACTGAGCTCTATCCTCAGCTTTTATTTTAAGACACAACCTCACTAAGTTGCCAAGGTTGGCCTCAAACTGGCTATATCATTGAGGCTGACTTTAAAGTTGAATTACTCCTGGGTCATCCTCTTGAGCAACTGGGATTACAGGTGCGTGACAGTATTCCAGGTCTAGATTTTCTATTTTATGCCATCCATTATTTCAAGGTTCACATTGCAGTAGAGGTTGGGGAGCACTTTGTCCACCCTGAGGGGAAGAGCTTCTATTTCTTCTCTTCTTGCATGCTGCTGCAGGAAATGGCCCAGAGGGCCTAACACTAGGAATAATATGTTGGATTAATGCCCACACATAGAAAGATATTTCTATTGGTATTATGACTTTTGAGGAAGGAGCAAAATGGACATAAAGTTGGCTTTAAAAGCCAGGATTATGAACTCTGTGCTCGGTTGTTTAGGTTACTAGCTGATTTTTGTTACGGAGGAGCCCTGAGTGTGAATGAGGGAGACAGCTCTAAATGAAAGGTCATTGATTGCTTCATTAATGGAACAGGCTCTGGGGAAGGACGCAGATAATCCTGTTAGAGGAGTCAGCATGTCCTAATTGACACACTGTCTGAGAGCTCGTCACTCCTTCAGTTCTGTCAGCAGGCGGGGGGGGGGGGGGGGGGGGGCCGGGCAGCTTCTCTGGGAGCCAAGTTCTTCTCAGGCAGGAAGAGGGACCTGCCCCAGTCTGCCGTGTGCCACTGCCTGCCCTGTCTGAGGCTCCGTGATGAGGAACTTCCTGGTATTTCCGAAGTCCTACTTGTCCCCACGCATGCCTCAATTCCCCTTCTTTTACCACACGTGGTTAGCTCTTAAAAACTATTGTGTGCTCAATGCATGTGGACAGCAAGGAAACAGCTCTTGATGGAAGTCACTCTCAGCAATCCTGAAGGATGGAAGAGCCTGTCCTCGTGAGTCCTCACCCTCTTGGCTGTGTGGGTAGCCATCTTGGCTCCGTTCCTTCTATCCCTTGAGCTCTCGAGGCCTTCACTTCTTGTCCCTCTCCCTTCTCTCTCTTGGCTAATCTCTGCCTCTCCCTTATGCTGGCCCTCTCTCCCTCCCCTTCTTTTCTCTTCTCCTTTCTTTTTCCTTCTCACTTCTTTCAGAAAAAAATGATTAGGAGCTTACAAACTTGAAATTTCATGAGTATTTATAGACTATCAACTATGAGTTATTACATAGGGTGACAAAACAAGATATAGGTCCCTTCTCCAAAGACAAGGCAGAAGCAATTATTCCAGAAGGCAGAATGTTTTGAGGGTCATAAGAATAGAGGTGTGCCACTACTAGTCATTAGCACTGACTGTTGACTGTGCGTTATTTTTTAAATTTTTATGAAAATCACAGGAAGTAAAATATTTTAATACTTATTGTATCCATGAAGAGGTGAGATTCAAGGGGAATAAATAATTTGTCCAGTGTCAAAAAGCTGGGTCCATTTGACTCCAAAGCTTATGCTTACTAGAGTTTTGAAGTCCAGAGACAACAGAGGCAAATTTAGTTGTGAGTAAAGGCTGTCAGCAAAGACTTCAGGGAAGCACAGAGCTAGAGACTGAAGAATAGTTAGTTGTTTAACTATTTAACAACTTGAACTCTATAAGAAAAGATTTTGAATCTCTTGCCCACACAGAGGATAAGCACATAAAAGCAAACATTTCACACGAATATTAAATGAAAGTATGAAATGTAGTTTTGCTATCCAAATTGACCTATGGCGTTGTGGAAAACTGTGTCAAACTTTGATGTCATCCGAATGTGAGGTTAAGCCCTGACTCTACCACTCATTAGCTTAGTTAGAGAGGGAGAGGGAGAGGGAGAGGAGGGAGAGGGAGAGGAGGGAGAGGGAGAGGAGGGAGAGGGAGAGGAGGGAGAGGGAGAGGAGGGAGAGGGAGAGGAGGGAGAAGGAGAGGAGGGAGAGGGAGAGGAGGGAGAGGGAGAGGGAGAGGGAGAGGGAGAGGGAGTTATGGTACTCTAGTACTGCAAGGATTAAATACACTGTGTTCACAGGATGCTGGCCATGGTCACCCCAGTTAATGCCAGCAGCTCCTAGGGGAAATAGCTGTGTGTTGGAGTTTAGACTCCAAGAAGTACAGAAAGAAGTGTGGAATGTGGGGAACTTGATGATTCTCAGAGGCAAACTTTGTGCCCCATCTAGTGAAATATCCCTCCCTTGTGTTCACAGATGTAACTCTTCCTACCTGCTCCTGTTCAATTAGATGCTTTGATTGGCCTCCGCTTCTTCAGGGGCAGTTCTAGGTGGGGATTATGATCCTGGGTGCATGCTCTTCTTCCTTCCTTTTGTACTCTGATGTGATAGAGAACTGAGGGGCCAGCTGGAGCCTATATGGAGAATGTTGAAGTGCTTTGATCCACTGCAGGCAACTCTGGAATATGCAGGAAAAACAGTGATGTCTGCCCTCAGTGAGTTCCTCTGTGGAACGCATGGAGATACAGCCGCATGGTATCCTGCCTTGGTGCTCCAGGGCACACCCTCCCGATTCTCAGAACACCGATTCTATGATGTACTGAGATAGGAATGTAACATCATGTAATATTGATTTCCTTAACCAAATCTGAAGCTTCCAAAACAGCTCTCCACCATGCTGCCAAGCAAGGTGGTGCCACTCTTGCAGCTGGTCACCTGCTTCTGGTCATATAGGGCCTTACACAAGGCTTCACCTTTTCTCCCCTCCAAGGTCTGATCTCATTTTCTACTCTTGTCCTCTCTCACTATCTCACCATTTCTCTAGCCAGACTAGTGCCCCTGTTTTCTGAGAATGTTCCAGGCTTTTCTTCTTGTCTAAAACACAGTTTCCTGGCACCCAACTGAAGAGTGCATGCCTCATGCCCCGGTATTCCTGTATTTTGCACACAGTGCTTAGTACTTTGTAACGTTGTTACTTGTTGGAACATGACCCTCCAAGTTCCCGGTTGAAATCCTGACCTCTATCCTCGGAACATAAGTTTATTTGGAAATGGTCTTACAGACTATGGGTGTGGGTGCATACTTGTAATTCTGTCTCTGTCTCTCTGTCTCTCTCTCTCTCTCTCTCTCTCTCTCTCTCTTTCCATAGCCCAGGTTGGTCTCTACCTTGTGATACTCCTGCCTTAAACTCCAAAGCACAGGGATTACAGGTGTAATCAGCACTTCTGGCCAAGACAAATCATTGTTATCAATGCCTCCCAGTTTATAGTTTTTGTTCCAGCAGCGCTAGCAAATGAACACACATTCTGTATTTTACTTCAAGATCAGTTTCTTCTCAGACTCCCTCGGCTGGGACAGGCTGCACGAGTCTGAGAGTTTCTTTGGCTTTGCCACTGCTAGAGCCCCCAGCCAGAACAATGACTGACTTATATTTGCTGTTCAATAAAGATGTGTTGAGTGAATCTATCAGAAGACAGAAAGTTGATAAATGGACCCTCAGGAGGCTGTGACAAGAGGAGACCAGAAGTAGGGCCCTGGCATTATCTTCTTGGCCATGGTTGCAAGAGTGGGTGGCCTCAGGCCGGGTTTCTGTCTTCCCTCTGAGTAGGCTTGGGAAATCCGAGCCCTTCTTCGGGAGACCTTTGAGGAGAGGAGGGCGCAGCCTCATCAGCATCCAGAAAGAAGGTCCAGATGGAGCGTTTAGCACAGGGCTCAGGATCCAGTTACACTCCACTGCGCTGCAGCCAGCACTAATAAGGCCCGACGGCCTAATGGGCTGTCCTGTGGTGAGGCTGTGTGGGGAAGAGGCGCCTGCAATAAGATAATTCTATTGGTGGTACGCTTGTCAGGGGTGGGTAGAGCTGGAAGTGGAGGTGAATCAAGGTGGGTTAGGTGGATATTAAGCAGGAAATGCTGGGTTCCTTAGCCAGTGTCTGAAGGACAACCACCTTCCCCAGTCTTGCTCACTAAAACAGAACAGTTTTCCAGAGACACAAAGCTTTTCTTTCCTTGGCTCACCTCCCATTCTGGCTCAGGAAAATAACTTCAGACATTGGCGTAGTATAAGAGCTTTCTCTACTGAGCACCTACTGCACACCAGGTGCTGCTGTACGTAGTGGGACGGGATGAAGACAGAGCAACCACAATGGCTGGTGAAGTCCTCAGTGCAGAATGTGGCTCCAAGCAAGTCATGGAAACGCACAGTTCCTTTCTCTATGCCCTTCCTTTGGATTTCAATGAGGGCAATCAGCTGTGCGGAGGGCAGGACGTACTGAAAAGGGCAAGTTGTTTTTCAGTGTTGGGAGGTGGGGAGACACCTTGAAGGCCAGGATGGCAAGGGGACCGGAGTGGCGCAGGGAAAGGATGAAAGCATTGTGGTTGTGCTTGAAGCCTGTGTTGCCACAGGGACAGAGGACAGCTGTAGGAAGAAGTGTGTGTGTTTTGGAGATCCCTACAATAAAGCATGGGATCGAGGGAGCTAGAGGACCAAACTCAGTGTCAATGACAGTCCTGTGTTTCAGTTAGCAAGCAGGAAAGGTGGCTCTCCTTTTGAGATGCTCTGGGGAGCCCGTAATTCCCTGTGCTGTTATGAGGTAAGTTATCTCTGAAAAGAGGGAGAACCAGAGAGGGAGAAAATGCTACCCAGTTCCCACAGCCAGTAGGGGTCAGAGCAATACTCCAAGAGACAGAACTGTGAATCACTGTCTGCTCCTTTTTTCTGTCAGGTGCTATGTCCTTTGTGCCTCGGGGTTCTCTCAGTGTGCAAAAGTAATTCCTGTGCCTGGCAAAAGGTCCTTCTGGGAGCTTGGGAGCCTGAAGACAACAGGGATTTGTTGTCTCACAGTTCTGGAGACTGTAAGTCCACAATCAAGGTCTTGGCAGAGCCATGCCTCTGCAGAGTCCTGGAGGGGACATCCCTCCTTGACATACCGCTGTGACATTCCCTAGAAGTCCTTTGTGCCGTTGGCCTGTGGACACATCACTCTAGTCTGTCTTCCCAGAGGGTGCTTTCTCGGGAGTGTTTTGGTCCTTGGGGCTCAACAGAGACACCAGTCATTTTGCACTGGGACTCACCCTAATAACTTGATTATATCTGTGAAGATAGTCTCTAAATGAAGCCCCCTTGTAGGGTTGTGACTTCAATATAATCTCCTCAGAGATACTGTCAACCCAAAGTACTGTAGCCAGAGCTCCACAGTGAGCTGAGATCACACACTGAACATGATTTTGTTTTTAAACTTCCAGTACTTAATTTTTTTCGTGTGTGTGTGTGTGTGTGTGTGTGTGTGTGTGTGTGTGCATGCTGTGTGTGCGTGTGTCCACATTCGAGTGTGAATTTTGGCAAACCTGTAGAGGTCAGAGGGCAGCCTTGGTGTCAGTCCTCACTGTTCTCCTTGAGCCAGGGTCTTTTGGCCGTTTGCAGCTTTGTATACCAGACTAGCTGGTCCTAGAGCTTCTGGGTTTTGCCTGTCTCTGCCTCCGATCTCTCTATAGAACATTAGAGATTCAGGACATGCACTGTCTTTTACGTGGGTTTGGGGCATCTGAACTCAGGACTTCACACTTGGAGGGCAAATACTTAATCACTGAACCATGCCACCAGCTCTAACTCCCAGGACTGTCTTCATAGGGATTCTTTGCTCTCTTCTAGTTTCATCTGTGTTCTGTCTTGCCTATTTGCTTGTCTCTCTGATTCACAGTGAGGTTAACCCTTTCTTTCCTTTCTCCTTTGAGGTTCCAGTCCTACAAGTTGTCCTCTATACCTTATTCCATTCTGGCTGTTCTTCCTCTAAAGCCCATAACAGGGTCACCCCCCATCCATGGTGTGGGTGACTTACGGTTCACCAAATCCTCAGTACCTTGGTCTTCATTGCCTCCCCAGGTTAAGAGCTCCAGAAATGGAAACTGCTGCTTAGCTCATAGTGACTCAAGAAAACCTTGCTGATTGGATGATATTCATCTCTTTCAGAGGCCACCTATAGCTCAGGGTGCCATGAAATAACAGGGCCACCCAGCCTGGTGACATGGAGAGCTGAGAGGAGATCTGGTGAGACTGGTGATCATAAAAAGCCATGCCCCGTAGACAGGCTCCACATTCGGTCGTTTTTCTGCTTTTGTAAGCCATGGTTCATCTGGGTAATTACCTTAACTTTCCACCTGACTTCTCCTGTGCCGACCCAGCCAAAATCGCTAGAGGTTTGGCTAATCTAAGAACTGGTTGACTAAGAGCTCAACTGATTACAGAACAGAGCAGGCCCAAGAGAAAATTCTAAAGGCTTCTTTGTTCCAGGTGTCCTCAGAGAGGCTCCATCCCTCAGGGATCATATTGCAGCCTCCAGTTCAGGCGAGCAGAAAGCCTCTCTTCCCTGCCTGAAGGCTGGCAGGACCCAGGAACACTGTCAGTCTATCCTTGCCAGCTGTTTCCCTTGCTGACAGCAATCCTTTGTGGGCCTTGGCGTTTCTTCCGTCCTAAGCTCTTCCCCTGAGACTTTCCAGGGCCAGCAGCAGGGCAGGAGCGAGCAGAGCAGATGCTCAGCCCTTCCTTTTGTTAGTGACAGTCACAATGTTCATGTCACCCAATGAAGTTGGCAAGAAATCAAAATTTAGAATCTGAGAATTTTATGTTGGATGACATCTTGGGGATAATTTTGTCCAAATTAATCTTGTTGTGGTGGAAGGAAACCGAGGCATTAAAAAATGAACTGCATCTCTTATATAAACTCAGACACAAATGTGAGGTTAGGACAGAGGTCCTGACCAGCATTGTCTGCTCTCCCAGGATGATTTGGAAGTCAACAACATAGGGTCATGTTGTTGGATCCTCTATAACAGGAGTTTGGGCAAAGAGTTTCTTCCTCCATATGTAGGAGTAAATATGCACGAGCTCGTTTCTAACCCTGGCCCCTCAGCCCCATCTTATAGCTAGCTCTCCTCCTCATCCCCTTAACAAAATTCTAGGCATCTTGACTTTATTTGATTCAATCCCATCCTACCTCTAGGCTTCACACATGCTTTTCCCACAATCCAGGTGGGATATGACTTTCACTTCACCTGGATAATGCAAACTCTTTCACATCTTACCCATCTAGAAGATGGTTTCCTTTGACCTCTGCCATATCTACATAATACATATTCCTGATTGCCTTCACAGGACTATGTCTTTTCTTTCATGGACTTGTCCCTTTGAATTCTGATGCTCCCTTGTCTTGGTTAGACTGCAAGGCTTATGAGAGCAGGGACTTTAGTGATAGCTGTATGTCGAGGCCAGGCATATAGTAGGCAATCTATAAGTCATTAAATAATGAACCAAAAGACTGGCCTTGCAGGTATGGTAAGGCCAACCTGTCCATCTGTTACAGTTTTGTCTGAATTCTCACGTTATACAGAACCTATTGACTCATTGCTCCAGCAGCTTGGGATACACATATTGTTTTGCTCAGGTGTTCATACAAGAAACAACGGCTCAACGAGGAGAAGTACTTCCTTTTGGCAGTCTGCACTGTAAGTAACTAAACCTCGGATGGAATGCAGATTTGCTGGGTCCAAAACCGAATTTTATTATTGCTAATTATTATTCTGCTTAGATGCCTCTGCTGCATATCAGACGTTTCTAAAGATAAGAAAGGTCATGATTCTTTGTGTGTTAACTATTTCAGATTTTGCCTTTCCAAGACTGTAATCTCATTAGTGGAAGAGCCAGGGATACCTCAAAGCAGAGCTTTACATTCTGGTGTCACTCTTGGGTTGCACTCTGGATATGTATCCTTTGGGGTCACAAAGGTTCTTCAGATTCTTGGGTCAAGTGAGGTAAAAAAAGAAGCTATGATAATATTCACTTGCCACAGGTTCAGCTTTTTACAAAAGAGAACAAAGCTCAATTCACCAAAATATTCTGGTGCTAGGGGTCCCAACAAAACTCCCAGTTTTCAATCATTTGCACATAGTTGAGTGGAGACAGTTAAAGCACCCTAATTACTGAGGTGGTGGGTCCCCCTGACACCTGTAAGACATTTGGTGTAGTTCAGGAAGTAATGCTTCCTTTCCAGTTTACATCACCATTTAATCTAATTATTCCTTCTAGTTTAGCTTTCACATACTTCATCAAAGAAGAGATTGCTCATTTCCTTGAGAAACTGTAGACGTCCCCCGTAACACTATTTTTTGCCTCTTGTAAGTAATCTGAGATTTTGTAGCCTTCTTTCCCTACTGTATTCTCTGGTTAATGTATAAACTTGGGGTAAGTTTCTTGACAGAGAAGTCCAGAGGGTCTCACCTGTGGGATTAGCATTTACAATTCAGGAATTTGAGAGCTCAAAGGACTCTTTCACATCACCAGCATTAAGCTTCTCATTTTCTAACTGAGGAAACTGAGGCCCAAATAGGGGCAGTTGATCATTCAACAAGTTTCTGCTGAGCCCCTGATATGTACAAGATCTGGGAAGAATGAGTGGATGAGGTAGGACAAAGTCCCTGCCCTCAAGGAACTTGTGTCGGGTGAAGAAGACTCAAATCAGTGCAATTGAAAGTATTTGGTGACTCCAAATACGCAAAAGAAGCTGTATTGTTTTACTAAATAGATGATTTTCCAAGTAATGATACTGATAATGAGTCAGAAAGTATGAAAAATTTCACTAGGTAAACAGTGAAGAAAGAACTTTCTCGATGGAGGCAGCAAACATGTGGTTAGAGCAATAGAGATATGTCTGAAGTTAGAGTAAGCAAAGAATGCAGCTGAAGGAGATACAGAGGCTGCGCCACGAAGCAGGCGGTACTTCAGAATACCTGCACACGGTCACAGAGATCCTGTCACCCTCCGCAGCTGCTCTCCACTCTTCCATACTCTCTGTCCCGGGGGCTGATCTCCACATGCCTCCCGGACAGACCTTTCTTTGCCCTACGTCGGCGTTTGGTCAATATCAGGTCCCAGAGTTGACCAGAGGATGTGAGAGAGGCCGTGCTGCCTGCCTCTCTGGGGCTTGTGGCTTGGCCAGTGGTGCACTGCGGGAGGCTTCCATTCTCCTAAATGACATTTCCTATGAATTCCCTTTGCTTGTCCCTTTAGGCTTAGATGTGATGACAGTTCTCTGTTCTGACGCGTTTTAGGATGCCTCACCTCTCTTCTTGGTCTCACTGTCCCCTGCTCACTCCTTTGTAGACTGTCCTTCATTAGATTCTCTTGGTTACTGTGGCTGAGATTTTTGTGTCTTCTTCGGGTCTTTACATGGAAGGGGCTGCAGTGGAGAAGACCCTCAAAGTAAGGACCGCAGTGTCAAGCATCAGTGGATCCCGATGAAGAGGATCAGAAGCAGTCTAGGTACCATCTAAGGTTCCAAGAATGTGTACGTGAAAAAAAAAAAGCAAACAAAAATCCTACAACCAAACCACAAGCACAATAACTCTCACCTCCTGCCCAGTTACCTAACTTAGAGACTACAGCATTTAATGGAAGCACCTGCCCAATAAGAATCCCCCTATGACTCTTCTCATTCCCTTTCTCACCACTTTGAGTTCCAGCCTGAAAGGGTCAGAAATCGCATCCCAATTTCAGAGTACATGGAGGACATGGACGAAGAGAGACAAACACGTAGAGCCAGTGTGTGAGAAGAAGGCTGAAGGATTGATGGATTCATCGGCAGATATCGTGGGAAACAACACACTCCAAACAGCTTTTGGGTTCTTCTCACATGTTGATTCATTAGATTTATGATTTTAGGAAACGCTAGAAACTAAAACTCTGCTGTGTTTTCAAGTTACCTATTTCATCGTTGAACTTATTTAACCATGAAATATTTCTTTGGGGACTAATTCCAATATAACTTCTTGTTACTTTTGATATACTTTGGAAATCGCTGCTTTTGATATCAAATATGTAAGTATGTAAAACAAATGTATGCATTTCTCCCCTCCATAAGAAGGAAGGCATCACAGTTCCTTAGAGCTGACAGGATGAATTTATAACTACCAGTGGAATTATAAATGAATGTCAGTGTTCAATATCAGGAAGTTAAAAAAAATTAGAGAATATTTTGCCTACCTGACATGTTGTTAATGATAACTCACAGCTTGTATTCCTTTAAAAAGCTCTGGGATTCCAGAGCTCATACAAGTCAGAGGGAGGAGCTTATGAGGCATTAAAGGGAGAGACTGATCGAGTGGTGGCTGTCTATCATTCAATGACCATCACAATGAAGAAGAAGGATGGATTTCATTTACAAAATGCTGTCATAATTTTATAACTGGTTTGAACTATTTGCCAGAAATTATTACAATAATGCAATAAATGAAAGTTGAATAGAAAGAAAACACCAGATAAAAACTGGCCCTAGAAGGGCTTTGGACTCCATTGATGATGCAGAGTAGACCGTTAGGAATTCTTAAACTTTCCACAAAGTCCTCTGGACATCTTGCCCTCACATTATTTTCAATAAGAATTCAAAGTTTGAGGCTTGAGGGGTCACTACAGCATTTCTCACAGAGTGCTCACAAAAGATTTGTTGACTGTGTGACTCAGAAACTATCTTTATTTCTGAGAATAGAAGGACACAGGCTCTGCCGGGTCAGTGTCTTTCTTCAATTCTGCTTTTCTCTATGCCAGAAACTCCACAGGCATTAAGGTCCTTCATCACAAAATCTACGAATAATAGTTATGACTGTTCCTTTATAGATAAGACTGAAACCAAGATTAATGCAGTGGCTGGTGACAGATCAGAACTTGGTAACCTGATAGAACTTTTGCAAAGCTTAGTAACTTGTGCTTGTTCTTAGCTTTGCTGGACTGTGGCACACTTCGCCCAAGACAATAACTATAAAGCACTGAAGACACTGAGGCTTTTGTAAGAACACAGAAGGTGAGAGACCTTGGTGTCTTCCTAGAGACCATGGGATATGAGAAACCCTGGTGCTTTCCTGAGGCTTGAAGATAAGCAAAATCAGGGAGATTTAATAGGGGCCCCTCTAAGGCCCCGCGAAAAGGTAACTCTCAACTCTCAACAGGCCCACAGAGACCCCGTCTGTTTCGACCTCCCCTGATATACTATGCTTTAGGCACTTCCTCAGTACCCTAACACAACTGCTGTTCCTGCTGTCCCCAGATACTCACATGACTGGTCTTTCGCCTTCCTTAGCATCTTACGCAAATGCCAATATTTCAGAGTCAACTCACCTAACTCCCCCCTTTAAAACAGACAGCCTTCCCATGCCTGGCACTTCCTTACCTTTAATCCTATTGCGCCTCCTTCACACCCAGAAGAAAGTGTGAAATAGAGAAGGTACTCAAGAGATACAGTGAGTGGACTCAAATATTAAGCAACATCTACTTTAACAGGATTTTCTGCAGACATTCAAAATTCTGAAAAGCCTTGCAAGGCCTAGGTAGGGCTTTCTGATCAAATACCACTGTTCTTTCTTGCTAGCAAGTTAGAGGTCAGGAGAAGGACTGGCTCAGTCAGGCACAGAGAAATGCTATGAAGGGCTATATATTTCCAGTGTCTTCTTACTTTAATTCCTCCTCATAAATTGCTTTCATTCCAAATATGGCTAACACAAACAAATAGTTTGGTCTTCACTACTGAGTTAAAGCAAACTTAATTTTCTTCATTTTCAGGTCAAGATGACTTCTGGAGTAAGAGTATTTGGGTCTGCAGTCTTCTCCTACCCCATGGGCTGGATGAGTTTACTAAGTCACCGAATGTCTTAGTGTCCTCCATAGGAGAAAGAAGGTCGAAATCTCATCCCAGGACTGAGGTGAGAAGAAAACAGGCCTCCCAGGAACAGTGTTAGCAGTTTCCTGCTACCCCTGCATTGACCTAGTGGAAAGATCCAGCCCCTCCCCCCAGCACTGCCCATGGCAGATCCAGACCCAGACCTGGACCAGATAAGGACCATCTGGGTTTGTATTAGTGTAGAGCAGCGAGACCAGGAGACAACCGTGCCTAGTGATGCCAGTTTCCTGAAAAGACTGTGCTCTGGCCAGTCCAGCTGGGCCCCAGGGATCACCCTGCCCACTGGCACCCTCTGGTAGCTACCTCAGGAACTGTTGGCTGAAGAAAAGACCACACTTGGTGCACTTGCTTCCATGACACAGAAGCCTGTTGGCTCAACGGAGATGTTCTTGTCGCCAGCTCTGAAATACTCACTGGAAGTCATCTTCAAGCTGGTTTTCTGAAACAAGGCCAAGTCCTCATGCCTGAGTTCCAGGCTGGGGAGCTGGTATTCCCTATAACACACCTTTCTAGGAAAAAGAAAAATCTTAATACAGCTTGCCAGGGGATTCGGAGTCACTGATTTTATAATTTTTTTTTTTTAGTGGCTATTTGGATGTAGGCAGGAAGCTCGAGTCTCTCACAAAAACAGGATTTAAAAAAAAAAGAGAAAAAAGGAACTCCTCCCCTCTCCAGGGAGACATTTGAGGAACAGTGAAGCCTGGGGTGGGTTTGGATGCCAAGAAAGCACGTTCTGAGCCAGAGAGCAGCCAGGGTGGGCGCTGGTGGGCAGCTGTGTGCTTCCGGCACTTTCTATTCAAACCCACTCCAGCAGAGGGGAAATGATCCTTCTTTCATCATTTTCTTAAAGGAAAGTAAAAACATAAAAGAAAAACAACCACCCAAAACCCAAAGGAACCAGAGACATTCTAATGTCACCAAGCGGGGAGATTCGGGTCACAATCAACAGTGGGTGTCAAGGAGCCCCAGCCCCACAGACACAGCTCAGCTCTAAAGGCCTAGACAATGATCAGATGCCAAGCCATGTGAAGCGCCCAGAGGCAACTCCAAAACACCCGGCCCACCAGCGGGTGGAGGCTGCCAAAGAGCCAGATGCTGCAGCTTTAAAAATATCTTCTGCTGCTTGGCGTCTGCATTCAGGGCTGCTGTCTCCTCTCCAGGAAGGAGAGGCCGGGCTGGGCCAGTAGGGCAGGCAGCAGCAACGGGCATTGCTCGCAGAACCCTGAGTCTCTGATGGCCGGGTTGCCCGTTTGGCCTTGTTAAATCACCCGCAGCATATGGAGAAAGACATCTGCTCAAGGTTTGGACCTCACAGATGGGAAGAGGAAGCTCAGCCCAGCTTTCTGAGGCCAGAGCATCCAAGTCTAGCTTCCACAATAAGGCCAGGAGACATCTTCCAGGACCCTGGTTTCCTTTGAGCCATACTGGACTCTGAAAAAGGGACCTACAGGATCATGCCACAGGGAGTCGTGATATGACAGGGAGCAATCGATCTAGTTTCCCTGGAGCCCCTTCCTGACTAAACTGTGAGATGGGGCAAAATCTGTGCCTCCTGTGTTTGACATGGTGGTAGGGCAAATCATTCAGGTGATGGCACATGCCTTAAGTATTCTAGTTGAACGATCCCCAGTCTTTCCACTATAGAAGTCAGAAACATCTACTGGCAGGTTGTATTTTCAGAGGCTTCTCTGATCCTTGCTAAATGCTGGAAGGTAGATGCAATCCTCTGCCTAGTTCCTACACCCCTTCCTACGAGTCCTGAATGAACCCTGGAGTTTGTCTTTGTGGCAGATTTCCTTTTCAGGGCTAGTAGGAAGTTAATATGCTGTTAGGACAAGGGACAGCACCTTCATTAGAAAACTGCCTTTATCTCCTGAGGCCATTTCTGTCTTACCCAAAACGTCCAGTTCAAATAGAAAAATCATGTTTTTTTTTTCTTATTTTGTTTTCAATAACATTCTATTGGTTTATTGTGTGCCTCCCCCTTTAAACAGCTACCAGGCAAACCCATTGGTCTGTGAGGTAATGGGCTAGAACTGAAAGTGGGGAGAAATTACATTTCCAAGGTGATTTAAAACAAAGGAAAACTCATAGGTATCCTTGGGGATATGGTGTTGCACACTGTGAGAGCTGGAAACACACTGCTTTCACCCAAATATGGGAAATCATATGCTTGAAGCCTGCAGCATCGTTTCCAAATTGCATTTGGAGACCTTCCATTAGAGTCACATTGCTGGTCTGTACTCCAGTGGCTGCATTTCCAACTGTCGTTTTCACCTGCCACTGGTCCCAATGACCTGTAACTAACTTTAGAACCTCAGGGATTTCAGGTTCCACTCTAGGTGTGGGACAAATGATGGGGTTACTTCTAGCAGTATCTTCCATTCTCTGGCCATCATTTTGACTTAAGAATGGCCATATGATCCACAGGAGTCCAAATGGGAAACTCTCTGACTTTGTGCTGGGAATACCAAGACTCTTGTTAGCTATGAATAGTGAGGTAATTCAGGATAGCCCAAAGAAGGCAAAAGGGAGAACTACAGTCCACTCTGAGTTACTGAATCAAGCCATGATTAAAGACAGTTCTATAGTTGTTTTCAACGATGAGGCTTTAGGTTAAGGACAGTTTTTATGGTTTTATTTAAACACAAATCAAGTGTGCACATGAGCCATGTATTCACTTTCTTTGCTGTGCAGCCTGGCACTGGGACTTGTGGCTCTGACAGCCAGCTAGGTTGTTCTTTTCAAGATGGCTTTAAGGTTCTTGGAAGAACTACTGGGAACAATCTCAGTACGGTGAAATTTGTCACACACAAACAGCAGTTCCCATTGTATGACAGAGTGGACCAGAAACTTCTGGGAGCCACTGAGAAGAAAGAGCTTCCTTTTCTTGTTGTTCTCATTGACAGTGTTGGACATTAATATCTGGTCTTTGCATGTCCTCCACTCTCTGTTGTCAATATTTCTAGATTTCTGCCAGTTTACTTAATTCTGACGTATTTGTCTGCTTGGTGCTGAATGAACTTCGTGGTCCTTTATTTTAAAATATTGGGCTCCACAAGAGATGGAGACAAGTAGAAGCTGGCAGGCCTTTTCCTAGGCAAAACATGCTACCAGAAGAGAAAATTGATTACCATCTTTGCTCAGCTGTGAATTTTGTGAGCCACAATAACTGTCCTAGGAAGATATGCCCACTGGTACAATAGTGGCCCAACTGTAATGGAAGTAACCAACCACTTTCTGATTGCATTTAAGATCAATCTGCTTCACAAGATGGAGCCCATATCTGACATTAATGTCAAGCCTAGGAACCTGTGGCTTGAAAAGTCACAGGCCATAGGGGAGAGCCTACTACTGTCATTCTGCTAAGTAAACATGATGTTAAACTGACTCCTAATGACTTACTGTATACCCATAGATTCATGCAGCTCTCAACTCTTACCAGAGAAGCTTCCTCATGCACCAGATGAGACCCACAACTGCCCAACATGCAGAGAACAAGAGACTGCTGAGTGCTTATAGGAAACCTATATTGGATATCTGTCACCCAAGGCTCAGGGATCATTGTGGAAGAGGGGGAAGAAAGACTGTAAGAGCCAGAGGTGGTGGATCACCACAGGGAAACAGTCTTTGGACAGTCAATGGTGGTAGTATACACAAGACCCATGTAAGCTCAGGCTAGACAGAATCCCGGCACGGAAGTGGGAGGTAAGTAGGGCCCAGTCTTAACTGAGGAACTGTTGTTAACTGGTGGCTGCTGGCAGAGGTAGTCAACTTTCTTTAAGGGTGTGATGCTAGATAGGTTGACCTATACTGAAGGACGTTTGGGGGATGCAGGTTTGAATCTATCTATCTATCTATCTATCTATCTATCTATCTATCATAGGGCAAAGGTATTGAAAGCGGTACAGGCATGGGAGAGGGGTATAAACATGATCAAAATATATTGTATGACATTTGCAAAAATTCAATAAAAATGAAAATGTTCATTTTTTAATATTGAAAAAGACAAATAAACCACCAAGTGTCGATAATCCCACAGCCCACACATTTGTTTTTTTGATGTTAAAAAATAACAATATATATCTGCATGCACATTTGCTTTTCTTTAAATATGCTATTGACTTGGAAGATTCTAGCTTTGCTGTGTGGTCTTCCTACAATTCAGACTTTTTAAGATACAATTGTACAAGTGAGTTTCAGGCACCCCAAGTAAATATCAAGCAAACATTCCTTTGGTTGTTTGGCCAGTCCTGTCATGTTAAAAAATGCAATCCAAGTACTTGTGAACTCATGGCATCCTGATGTCCACTAATCATCATTACAGATAGCTTAGTGTAGGTTTGGGCCTTCTTGTGTCAGATTGTGCTCTATCTGTCAGTCATCCATCTATCCATTCATCCATCTATCTGTTTAATGCCAAGGACTAGAGAGAGTAATCTTAACACTTGCCAATGGAAATATCTCACTCTTCCAATTTCCCATTTTTTTGACCTAGATTAAAGAAAGAGTACCTTGAAATTTCGAGTCAATCTTTTAACAAAAACCAAGCAGAAAGCCTATAGAAGCTTTGTTAGTTACCAATGCAACCAGAATTGTGTGAAGCCAGGCACTAAAGAATATTGAAATAAAGACAAGACTGAAGAATATCATCCATCACGCCAACGTTAAATATTTCAGTTTATCAGAATGAATTAGCTTTTGTTTATTCTTGAGCAAAAAAAGTAAATATTATCAACCTGAAATTACAAACTAATATTTTATCAATAAAATAGAAATTCATTCCATAATATCCAAAACCAGTTGACTATATGCTACTTAAAATGTTCCTCCAGCTCTAAAAATTAAGGTCCACAGTTCCCTTTGGGCTGACTTCATCTCAGAGTTGCGACTGAAGAATAATAAGAAAATAAGTGACATTTGTTCAGAGCTCTGCAGGTTCACAAAGTGCTTTCATTGGAGGCGTATGATTTCACTAGTGAACCCTGACCTTAAGTTTCCTGTGCTGCTTTCTGTCAGTGCCCCAGATATACACTTTCTGTCTAGGCCCCCAGGGACTGGCAGTAGAGATTTACTATACTATTTTGTATTATTACTCCACTTGGTTGCCTCTGCTCCTGGACTGTATACTTCTCCAAAAAACTGTGAAAGAATGTGAAAGTTGTCATTCAAAATGGAGTCACATGTGCCAACCCCAAATGAAAGAAATAAATACATCTGGGAAGTTTTAAAGGAAGTGCCCTTATGCATGGATGTCTTACAGAAACTATCACAAAAGACTCTCCTAGAACCTTGCAAGAGTGTTCACCACAGCCTTATACAAAGAGGACTTCTACCAGGGCATCTGTTCAGCAGCTTTCTATTTAACTGTATACTGTCGCCACTCTGGTTAATCATTGTGGTGCAAATCACTATTTAAAAGTCCCTGGTTTGCCCCCATTTTTTGCCTTTAAAACCATTGCCTTGTCTGAACAGCTTTGATATATCATGGCTTATGATGGCTGCCTCTTCCTGGTGGCTCAGAGTCGTGCTATGCATGTTGCAGTGCTCTACTTCTCCCAAATAAATAGAATGATTCTTTGGAGAACTTCTTTTGGCTTTGTTTTCTTGCTTTTTTTTCAGATTGATAGAACAAGGTATTTCTCATTTTTGTATTTTCAGTGTTTAATCTGGTGCAGAATGTTTGCTTAGTAAGTGTTTTATTGAGAGCCGATAGAAAAACTGTGCTGTGGGTATCTTTTTTTCCATTACCCCAGCACATGTCTTCCTCATCAGTAATGTTTATTAAGTAACAGCACATGATGTTCTTATTGAGGAATATCTGTTAAATGACAAATTGTTCATACATTTGACAGTGCATCACTGCCTTTGAGTTCAGTCTTGCTACTACCCTAGTTCATGTCCACATTAGCTTTTCTTAGGTATGTTTCAAGAGCATCCAACTTCAAAATATTTTATGATTTATTTTTATTTTATGCCTATGTGTGTTTTGCTTGCACTCCTGTTTGCAATGCCCACAGAGGCCAGAAGACGGCGTTGGACATCCTGGAGCTGGAGTTACAGATGGTTGTTAGCTGCCATGTTGATGCTGGGAACTGAACCCAAGTCCTCTGTAAGAGTAGCTAGTGCTCTTAACTGCTGAGCCATTTCTCCAGCATCAATCAAGAACATCCAACTTTTAGGAGCACACCGCTGACCCATTCCTACCTTTCGTCATCATTTCTGGACATTCTTTGTCATTTGTGTCCAAGCTCCCTAAGGAGAATTCTTCTGGCTGAGTACTTGCTGGAGGGAATGGACTTTAGAAATGCCAGCTCCTTACTGTACTTTATTTTTGTCTCCATATCATGGTTAGGTATAAACATTCCTTATTCCATTTATTTCTTCTTCAGTACTGGAGATTGAACCTAGGGGTCTTGCACATAGTGGACAAATGTTTTCAGCAGTGAGATGTATCCTCCACCTGATTACATTTTCCTTGAAGGAAGAATTTGTGTTGAATTATTTTTGTCTACTGGATCTTTAAAGCACATAGCAAGTGCTGGGATAATATTAGGCTAAAGAGTAATTTTTATACCCCCAATGGCTCATTTTGCCTTTGACTGAAACTTTTAAGCTAACCACTTTTAGGATTGGAACAGACTCTCAGAGTCTTAGATTAAATTCACCAGTCCAAAGGAAACGAAAGCAGAGATTCCTGGTTTTATATTGATTCAGACATACTAGGAGTTCCTAAGCAAGTCACTCAGTACTCAATTCCCTAGCTTGTTTCTGTGACCCTAGTTAGCTAGACCAGAATTCCAAAATTAGGTATGTAAAGGTCTTATTATAGTGCCTGTCCCCCGGCAAAGGTCAATTTAATAGCCATTATTACAATTGTGGTTTTACTGCCGAATTATGTGGAAAAATCATATAAAATAAAAAGTTTAAAAAGATTTGAGTTGAGGAAGAAATCTGTAGCTGTCTTGTGTTGGTTAACTAGTCTTTCAAAACGTCGGTTCTATGTCTTATTGTTCTCCATATCTTTAAGTATTACAATACTTGGTCTAGAAAAGGACAAATCAGAAGGTTTTTAGATGTAACCGTATGCCTTTGTTGATGATGATGATGATCACTACTGTATACTGTCACATCCTGACTATGAAGGAGTGTCCCATAAAGTGTGTTCCTTTTTGTTGTTCATGTGTTGAAGGGTTGTGTCCCCAGCTAGTGGTGAGGGAACTGAGAGGTGGCTAGATCATGACGGTGCTAACTTCATCAATGGACTAACCCAGGTGTGAGTTCCTAGTTGTACAGGCCATCAGAGGTGGGCCTTGTTGGAAGAAGTAGATCACTAAGGGCATGCCTTTGAAGAGCATCTTGTCCCTGGCCCCTTTCTGTCTCTCTGCTCCTGCCGCCGTGAGGTAGGCAGCCTTCCTCCTCCACACCTCCACACTCGTCTGCCAGCAGGTCATGATGCTTCTGTTTTGCCACATGCCTAAAAGTAAAAGAGCCCAAATAAATCTCTCCTCCTTTGTTCTCTCATGCATTGTGTTGCCAGAGAGACAAAAAGCTAAACATACAATGAGTGATCCTGAACTGATGAGTAGTGTCTCAGATCCCTTACTGTCTCAGAGCACACGACATTCTTTTGAGAAGCAAGTGGCTCTCCTCCATTATAACAGGGTCGCATGCTTATTCGTGTCCCACAGCTAGGGGAGGCACATTGAGTCAGGTCTCTCGCCTCTCGAGCCCACACTCTGAACCACCGCCATGTGTGCTCTGATGTTGCTTCCCGGCGAGGAGGCTTACGCTGTGCTGCAGGCCCTGGACTGGGAAGTTGATCCCGAGGAGGGAGAAGCAGAGACCGAAATGAGGCAGTCAAGGCTGATCCATACAAAGTGAATCAGTGCTATCTGCAAGGAATGACCCCGATGCCCAATTCCTAGTGCGTACACACTTCCCAGCACCCCAGGTCCACCATGGCTTCTCTGGTAGGTTTCCTAACAGGCCATGACCACTGGCAGGATCAGTCAAGTGCAAGGCAGGCCTGAGCTGTAACAGCAGTGCTAATGGGAATTTGGCTCTGCCTCAAGCCAGCATGGAAAGCGGCTGCTGGCTCCTGTAAAAATCCTTGGTCCAGACCATTTTTCCACAAAGCAAAATCCACCACCCCAAAGAAACACCATTGCCTGCTCCTGGTGCCAAACTCACGGAAAATCAAGTCGTGAGACTCACTCCCCTGCCTGGGTGACATGACAGATCGCAAAAGAGCTTTCAGTTTCCTCTACCCCAAAAAAGTCTGCCAGAGATATAAATATTTAAAAACAGGAGCTAGACCGAGAGGGTCAGCTTTCACTGTGCCTTCTTTGGCAAGCGTTCGATCCACCCACCAGATATCATTTTATTCCATGTAATGGAATGGCAGTTCTGGGTCGCACATCCTAACTTCTGACACGCCAAGTGGGAAAAAAGACTGTGAACTATTTTTGTAGTCTGAAACAGACCCGGACCCTGGCTGTGAATGCCAGGCTGAGCAGAGCTCTGAGAACTTGTGCTGTTTTTTTTTTTTTTTTTTTTTTTTTTCTCCTGTTTCTTGTATTTTTATCTCCTACTAAGAAGTCCCCCTAATTTCTGTCCAGTAGGGTAACACCTTTTCCTTATCAAACATTATCAAACAGGGTATAATTTAGTTTTATTTATTATTTTCTTTTGACTCTTCTTATCTCAAACTAGACGAGCCAGGAACAGGTTTGTAAATGTGGAGACTCTTCATTTCTTTGTTTCTTTCTGTCCCCCAAAACCATAGTTCTGGGAGAGAATTCAAAGTTGTAAATTCTGTTTCCTACAGAGAAATAGATACTGACCACTATGACATCAAACAGGTTTGAATATCACAGATGACCTTGCTAATGAAGGCGCTTTCTCACTGATGACCTTCTCAATTTAGGCCTTCACAATTTTAGGTGGATTAGAGGAAGCTAATGAGGATTTTGAAACAGGGCCTGGACTAAACTCTCATCATGCAAATCCACTGAAAACCCCGATAATTTTAAAGCACAATTAACCTGGTTCCCAGGCCTGTATCTTACTCACTTTATTTCCATGTGTTCTATTTTCTTCATGAAACAACAATAACACTCTGAAATTTTTTTCCCTCTGTTTTCATTAATTCTGGTCTTTTTTCTTTCTATATTCTGGCTCTTTCTTTCTTTTCTAAATTGCTCCATCCTCAGCATCCTTTTTAATATGGTTTAGGACTCACAAGAGTTAATAGGCAAAGGGGGGAGGAACCCACTTGTTTTCAGCCTGGAGCCTGTCACCTTTTCTTGGCAATTACACAGCTAATGGCTGGGTCCCAAGCAAAGTGGCAAAGAATATCTCTTCTCACGTTCCCAACTCACAGTGCATTCCCAAATACCAGATGGTGTTTTTGGAATCCATTTCACTATGTTTGATATGACAATACTTTTGTATAATGTTAAATTATATATAACTATTGCAAATAGCTGAGATCAGAACAACCAAGAAGCGGAAAATTAGCCACGAGAAGGGAAGACAGAAACTAAAGACTGTGGACTTTCATCTGCCCCATTGTACCCCGGTTCCCTTGGATTTTCTTTGAATTTGGAGAGGATTTGCAGCAGGGGTTGGGGTGTGCAGGCAAGAGGGTGGCAGCCTGGAGAAGCACCCGGAGGAGAGGAGTGGGAGGGGCGAAAAGGAGCGCGCGCTGCCGTGCTTTGCAGAGAAATGACATCGTACTGGGATCCTCTCTCTGCTAGAGCTCAGTACATAGCAGGGAAAACTTGCCAGACGTTTTGAGAACAGCGTCATCTCCTTTCAATGGCCAAAGCCTAAAATAAGTCAAAGAAGATTGATAAAGCCCACGAACATCCCTCTCTGGAAACTGTGTATTTATTCCAGTTGAGGGACAAGGAAATGAATTAGCAGACCTGAGAACCTGTAACAGTCATCAGAAGGTCAGGGAGGCAGGAAAAACAAGGACCACCTCTGAAGAGCACAATGGAATCCAGCAGAAACAGGCCAGAGGCTTCTTCTGGCTGGGGAGAACAGGGACGCAGCAATTTGATTTCTAAACCAGTAGATGGAATTGGCTTTTCATAACGGAAACACTTCAAAGAATCTACCCTTGAAGCACAGGAGTAATGCCTGCCGAGTAGTATTTCTACCCCAGCTGGTCAGATGGGGCAAACACATCTCCTTAATTTTAATTTTGTGGCTATCTGACAATATGCAACCTCTGGTCTTCTTTCCCCAATCTTGCAACAGGCCTTATCTCCACACTGCAGAACTTACTGACTTCAGCCCAGAGCAAATGCATTACAGCCAAGTGATAAATTGCTTAAAATTATTCTTAAAAAATGAAAATGCTGGAAACCTCCAAAGCTGCTCTTTGAATGGAAGGACAATTTCCAAGCTGCATGTATTAGAGACTCTTTCAGAGCACTGATTCCTCCTTCAACAGTCATATTACCACCCTTCAGAGCCCATCTTAAGAACCAAGAGTGCATCCTATTTATGCTACTTGGCTTTCCGTGGCAGGAGAGGTGTTTTGTTTAGTTTGGTTTTGTTTCCCTTCCTGCCCCTATCATTAGCCCTTGCTCCATGCAACCTCTTCCTCTACAAGGACCCCTTTCCCTGGCCCTCTCCTACCATGTAGTGGCACTCCCCGGAAGGCTCCTCCAGCTCCGGTGACTACTACATAATTAACAATAACTTGTAGTAATGCAATTTAAGAGTCCTTTTAATGGGCGGTGATGGTAGAATGTATAGTCCATCTTTCTTTGTCATCTGAGAAAAGCGGCCCCCTGCAGAGCTGCTGGTTGCTGAGTGACGCTTTGTTGTCGGCACCAGACGCAGTACCAGCTGCACTGGCAGGTAGCCGAAGTGCAAGGAGATAGCTGCCAAACTAAGCTATACAAAGGGAGACGTGCCAAAGAGAAAGGGACCTTTACATGCGATGACGACCTTTGACCCCCAAGCCAGCATGGATCCCATAGTTATCCCTTCCAGACAATTGCATCTTTCATTCCATCACAAACTATGATGGGAAAGGGGACCGTTTGTGACTGAGGTTGGTTAGCGTGTAAGTTTCCAACAACGGAGTTACTGCATTTTCCTTCCATTTTTAACAGTAACCATTTTTCCTTAATCTGGAGGTAGGAAGAAATAAATAGTTAAACAAGGTAAAAGAAGAAAAGCCAAAGAGCTACACTACAGCCAACTAGCATGGGGCAGGGTTTCGGGAAAGTGAAAGGGTTTAGTTAATGACCATATGGCATTTAGAAAGTCAAATGGAAACTGAACTCTTCACCTGACAGGGCAGCTTCTTATAAGGAGACCGACAGAGCTGTGCGTTTTGAAGGCCCCCGCCAGCACCTTCAACCCTGCTGTATAATACTTCTTTCATCCCACCACAAAGCTTTTGTTTGCTCAACTTAGATTGATGAGAAACTAACCACTTGTATTTGAATATGTTCTAGCAAGTTCACTTTTGTTGTTCTGTGAAAAACACAGGCGATCTTTGGAAAACAGATGTCATTTTGTGTTTTAAAGCCATTTTACACCAGGACTTATGAAAAGAAACCTAAAGACTCAAGTAAGGACCACCTCGAAGTCACAGCAGCCTTTCTGAACTGGTCTTCACTCTCTGGTCTGATGGGTAGAGAAACTGGCTGTCAGCCTTACATACCTAACACAGCTGCACATTTCAGGGCACCTAGGAAACGCCCTCACAGTGATTGTGACATAACCCGGCTTCTGAATTCTATATTTTTTCATTTTCAAGGGAAAAAAACCTGTGGTATATGCAGGGATGCATACTACCTGCCTCTCCAGGAGCAGAGGCATTTCTGGAACAGCTCCTTCTTTGATCTGTTTCCCTATCAAAGGCATGGTTCCTTGGAGGCAAAGGAATCACCGATACCTGCTGGGGCAGCCTGGAGGACCACACCTGACTCCACATTCCCACGCACAGACGTCTGGTCTTTATTTTCACTCTGTTTGAAGCTAATGGAATTTGCAGTTGATTAACCTTGAATCTGGAGAAGTGATCCAGTCTGGGACTGCAGCTGGCAAAGCCAAGACTCCTTGTCCTTCTGAACCGAGTCTCACGGCAACAAGTGGTATTCCTCAGAGGCCCAAGCCCCCAAGCCCAGAGGAGTGTGTTGGAGAGGGAGCACTCCTCAGGTCTGGGAGAGCAGGAGTGGAGGCAGGCTATGCTAGCACTTGAGTTTGAAAAATAAAATGCTGGTGATTAGACACCAAATTAAATCAGAAACCTGAAAGCCTCTAAGGGGAACAGAAGTCCTTTCTACATAGATTCTGTGCTGGGGGAGGTGGTTCCCTTGCCTGCTGGCTGTGTTACAGTGCAGGTTGCCGAACTTCTTCGTGCCTCATACTTCTCATCTGTCAACTGAAAATGATCAGAGGAACCCACAGAATGTAATGGAGTCTCAGTGGATCAATACTTGTCGAGTGGTTAGGAACAGGGTTTGTCTCATTGAGAACTTATATTTTCTTCCTTAAACTATATCTTTAAACTCACATGGATTGACTTTTAGGAAGTTGTGCAAATATCATTGTACTCAACTTGCATTAGCAGAAATTAGGCATCTTTTCATCAGTTTATTAGCATAAAAGAGGGATAATGCGGGTGCCTTGGTATTCTGCCTGGTTGGGAAGCTTTTAAAAGGACGTCTCAGGTTAAAAGCAGTGCAACAGGCAAGGCAAAGGTTTGATGCTCATTGTCTGTGTGATGGTAAAGGTTGCTATTTGATTTTCTGAGGGGATTCTACCACATATGGTATATTTAGTGCATGAAATGTGGCAGTTGGATTCCTGTGTGTTTTTTTTTTAAATTGTCATATAAACAAATAATTCCAAACATATTTCTTCTTTGTAGATTTGTTTCTATTTTGCAAATTGTTTCAGGCATCAATAAACAGGATTGTACAAATGTGCATACAACTGCAGAACTCATTTAGCTTAGCAAGTGCTTCTCACATATTCATTTACTCAACAATGCTACTTTCAAGTCATGTCAACATTACTCCATTCCTGCCTCATGACTAATACAGTGTTACTTAAACCCATTTCACGTCTTACACCCAGGGAGCACGACTAACCTTTCTGATGTGTGCCACCTGGTGCCTCTCTAAAGTCAAAATAAGAAAGGGGCCTCTTTTCATAGCGAAACTTCTTTCCTGGCACTCTTAGGGGGGCTGGAGTCCTTGGCCAGAGTTTACAGGGTAAGATCAGTAAGGGGAAAGCTCATTACAGGAGAAAAGCAAAAGTGAAAAGCACAGTAGACCAATTAAGAGGCTGTTGGTGAGAGGCATATGGGCATCCAGGAGGGCGATGTTTCCATTGTCTGTTCTTTTATATCAAGGAGCATGAAAAGGATTTTTCACTTGCAAAAACACTGTCAATTTCAAAACATCTATCCCAAACTGGATCACTAATATCCATGAAAGATGGAACGGGGAAGCGCATGCTAAAGCCTTTTACTCAGCACATTATATCATAGTCAGACTCTACTGCTTTGTGTGTCGAGTAAGAGCTTTCTAAACACGTACTCTAACCACAGCAGTCAGGAAAACAATACCCGTTATTCACTCAATTTTCTTGAGCTAAAAAAAGGCGAGTGATAACAACATATGCTCTAAATGTGACCCATGCAGTTTAGCTTAAAGGCAAAATAAGATAAAAGTCAGCACTGCACACAGAGCTTAAACAGAAACATACGTATCTATAGACTCACTCTCTCTCTCTCTCTCTCTCTCTCTCTCTCTCTCTCTCTCTCTTTCTCTCTCTCCTCTCTCCCCCCCTCTCTCCTCTCTCTCTCTTTCCATATGTTGCCCTGTGTTGGGAGCCACCATACTGAGCCTCACACCTTTCGCTCCAGGATCCAGAGCCCTGATGCCAGTCTATGGGAACAGGTATGCAGGAATATTGTTGCTGCCTTACAAGCAGAGACTCAGAGTACCCTGACTTCTACTAGGTTGAATTGAAGTGCTGGAGAGGTGGGGAGAGAGGTAGGGGAGTCCTCTCTCTCTCTATGAAATCCCAGTGACAATGTAAATGAATGGTTGCACTTCAAGGTAGCCTTATACAATAATAAGGTTATTAAAGAATTTGTTTCCTTTTCATACTACTAAACTTTTACTTCGGAACTCGACACACACACACACACACACACACACACACACACACACACACACACACACACAAACCAACAACAACAAAAACTGCTGAGCCTAAGAGAAATGATCCAGAACTTTCTTATGCATTTCTTTTGAGTAGAGTTTGGAATCCAGCAAAAGAAAAGTCACAACCCAAGGAAGTGAGTTCCTGAATTATGCACTTTTATTAACAAGAGTAAAGTTTGGATAGCCGAGAACTAAAAGTGACAGGCAACATCCTCTCTGTTCCAAACTCTTGGCCTGTGGTTGTGGCACTGGACTTCCCACACAGAGAGGGTGTTTCCTGTAGTGCTGCCCAAAACAAAGTTGCAAAGACGCTGAGTTTGAATATAGCTGCAAACACAATGCTTTGGTCAAGTGGCCACACAGGTTTCCCAGGAAAAGCAGACCTTTTAAAATTTCTCTCTCTCCCTTCCTTCCTTTCTTTCTTCCTTCCTTCCTTCCTTCCTTCCTTCCTTTCTTTCTTTCTTTCTTTCTTTCTTTCTTTCTTTCTTTCTTTCTTTCTTTCTTTCTTTCTTCTTTCTTTCCTTTTCTTTCTTTCTTTTCATTCTTTTTCTTTCTTCCTTCCTTTTTTTCTTCAGAGTCTCCCGGTAGCCCCCAGCTGACCTAGAACTCACCAAGTATACAAGGCAGCCCTCAGTCTTACAAAAATATGCCTGCCTCTGCTTCCTGAGTGCTGGGATTAATGTACCCACCACCACACCTAGCCTGAAAGCAGATCTTTAATATTAAGACAGAGTTACCTTAGGGTTCAGGGGAATTCTTCAAGAATCATTAATTTTCTATGGGTTTCCTGTTCTTTGAAGTCAGGCTTTCTGTTTGCTGCAGTTATTTTGTGTGAATCAGACACAATGGATTTTGGAGAGAATTTTTTGTAGTTATGAAAACCATGTTAATTTTTAGGTCCATATGCAAGAGAGAGGCCCTTAGTTTGCTACATAGTTAGTCACATTTATTAAAAGATTGTGGCTATGGATAAAATGATTGTTAAGTTCCTGATGAGCTCTAGCACTGTGTGAAGACGCTCTGTGGAGGTCTTGATGGTTTTGCTTTGGGGAAGACTTAAAGCTCTAGTTGGAAAACAAAAACATAGTGAACCTCTTCTTCTTTTACCTCAACTCCAAACCCAAATAAACCCAAAGACAGAAACAAAAGTTATATTGATCTAATAATACTGAGGACAACAGCTTACTGTGTATGTGCTGTACTGGGGCTAAGCACTTTACATGTTGACACCCTTTAAACACAGGAGAAAAACGAGGCCCCCAGTTTAAGGAACTTCCTCAAAGTCACACAGGAAATGCTTCAGGATTCAGGGGCTGCTTCTTTACAGAGTTAATCTTTTAAAAACCCTGCCTATTGGAACTATTGGCAACAGACGGCTGCTGGGAGGGGAGAGTCAGTCTCAAGGATGTGACTCTGGACTTCAGTAGATGGACCCCCACTGAAGGATATTTGGAGACAAGAATTAAACTCTATAGGCCTGATTTACCTATATATGTCTCTTTGCTTAATTTGATGGGGAAGAGGTGGGACAGGTAGGGGAGAGGATCTAAATACAATCAAAATATATTGAAAGAACATCATAGAAATTCGATCAAAATGATTTAAAATTTTAATTTAGTGACACAAAAAATATTGAGACAGGGCCTCCCTATGTTGCCCAAGCTAGCTTCAGATTGTCTGTCCTCTTGTTTTTACCTGCCTGGTGCTGGGATCACAGACCTATTCACACCACGTGCAGCTAGTTAATCATTGCTTAAGTTGCCCAGAGATAATACTGTTTTGTTGGTCATTATGGTGTAATTAAAATAGGAAGAGAATGAGGTCAAGAGTCAGGTGAAAGTTGCATCTTTGCTCTTTCTGGATTGATGACATCCTACTCCTCCTAGAACATGCCCCTGAAAGGGGGGATGCTATCAGTGTCCTTCTGTTCACCAGGCCTAGACAGGTGCTCACTGCAAGTAAACAGTCAGTGAAAGTTAACTCAAGGAATTAATAAATTAGATGAATCTTTCTTCTCTGAAGACATGTTTACCTTTCAACAGCTTTGGGGAACTAACTTTCAAACTGTGGCCTACTTTCCCAGGCATGGAGTCAGTTTCCCCGTCCTCCTAGTGTATTATGTGCTCACAGCATTCAAACACTGATATAATAGATTGTAGAAACTGTGATCATGTCTGTGTATACCAGGACTTGTTTATAGGTGACACAGGGAATGTTTGCCATTGGCAGCTAGAGAAGGAATTCAAGAGAGGTGGCAGCCAGTAAAGGAGATGAAGCAATGTTCTGATTCAAACCTTTCTTCAATATGCACATGGGAAGAGGCACAACAGCTCAGACCATTTGGGGAAATGCACCGCACACTGCAGTGAGATCCCTCTTCATGCTCACTAGCGTAGCCATAAACAAACAGAAATGAACAAACAAATAGCAGAGAATAGGATGCCCTGGGCCAGTTATGGAGGATTTGGAACCCTTGTACAGTACTGGTGGGAATGTTAAATGATGTGGCTGCTCTGTGGGGAAATGTGGCGATGTCTCAGAAAAACTAAGAATAGAATTATCATAGAATCCAGAAATCCTACTTATACTTATGTAGCCAAAAGAATTGCAAGTGGATGTGGTCAGATCTTTGTGCATGCAACATTCACAGCAGCTAAAGGGCACAAACAACCCACATGTCTACCAATGGATGACTAGCTCAGTAGCATGTAGCCCTTTCTACCACGGGGTTACTGATCCTCAATAAGGATGAAAGTATCGACACGTGCTACAACATGATCCTGTGAGACTAGCCAGAAACAAAGGGACAGATTTTTATGATTCCACTTACACGAGGCGGTGAGAGAAGTCAGATTCAGACTTACAGAAAGTCGAATGGAGGGTAGCAGGCACTGGGGGCGGGCTGGGGAAGACTGTTTTTTAATGGATATAGAGTTGTAGATGAGAAAGTTTTAGTGGTGATGGTTGCACAGTATGTGAATGCACTGACTATCACTAAATTGTGTACTTAGAAAAGGTTAAATAGTTGTATTTATTATATATCAATCTATACACACACACAGACACACACACACACCCTCAAAGGTGGGCAGCAGCAGGCTGGAAGTGTGAAAATGATTGCATGCTTGGGACAGGCTTAATCTCTCACGACATCAGCAGATTCTCAGTGCCCACCTTTATAGTAAACGTGTGTTGGGCGAGGGTGCTGATGGCCTGCTGGCACGGTCCCAGAGATGGAGAAGTACATGGCAGCTGCACAGCCCCTAGGGCGTGGTGTCCCAGAGCCTGTCGGTGAGCCCACCATCTGGCACCCAGGGCTCAGGGGTCCCAATCTCCGCCTTGAACGCTTTCTGAATTTGAGTGAATCTGGGCGTGCTAGTCATAAAATCTCTGTCCTATAAAGCTAATTCTCCTTCATCATTGATTTTGGGTTTTTACATGAGGTCAGCACTAGGCAAAGAATTGGCTTCTGTCACAGGTTGATGGAATGAACAGCCTAAAAGGCCCATTCTCTCTTGTAACGAAGGGAGCATTAATAAAGGCCATCTGAATCAGATACTTAGAGTTTGGTTGAAGATACGGAACTCTTTTTATGGAAAGTGATACTTGGGAAGAATCCTTCAGAATCTAGAAAACTTGCCAAGAGAAGGTGATTCTTTTGCTTCAGATCCTAGGGGTTAAGACAAAATTCTATGCAGGATGATATTAATATTTCCCTTTTGTATTGTTTCTAACACTCTACAACTTTCTTTTACATCCTCTGTTGTCCCCAAGATCCTTGCCATAAATCACTGTAGGAGGTTTAGCAGAGACCCAGTGGTCTACACATAAGGAAATTGCTGTATGTTCCTTCAGGCCAGGGCCTGGGGACTTGTTTCCCACCATGGCCTCAGCACCTGAATTTTCTACAGCTCAGAACATGATAGATTTCCCAGGAGTTCTTGCAGAATGACTCCATGAATGTACCAAAAACTTTCCATTAATTGCTTAAGGTCCTGTGGGAATGAGATGGGGGCTGGAATTCCTTCTGATTTCCATAACAGAACCTTGATATAAACAGTAATATCTCCTGCCAAATTCTGACTAGGGAATCTGTCCACCTGTGAGGTTAAATACACTGGAGTCAACCAGTCACTCGCTTGGTGGGCTGAATGCCTTGGGGTTCCCAGACTGGAAGCTGCCTGTCACCTCTCAAACTATCGCCCTTCTCTGTCTTCTTTGAACCCCTCCTGTACTGGGTTCTCTGCTACTCCAGGGTCTGCCGGCCTTCGCTGTCCTTGTCAGGCCATTCCCTCCCTCCGGACTTCTTTTATCTCGTGGCTTTCTTATCAGACAACCCCTGTCTTGTTCTGTTCTCCCAGGCCTCCTTGGGCCTTTAGTCGTGGGGCCCTCTCCTCCTGCCCCGCCCCCATGCACACAGTTCCACCGGTCCCCTCCCCTATCACAGTCTGCTCTGTTTCCTATTAGGGGAGCGTGCATTTTAAATGTCTCAGCAGCATCTGTCTCTGTGGCCACAGCGCCTCTGCCCCCATCCCCTCTCTATCGGCCCCTTCCCAGTGAGTCAGACACTAGAGCGGCAGCATCAATTTACAGTTGCTGGCCAGATACCAGATGTTCTGGGTGGAAGCAAATTGTCATAGAAAATGTTTGTCATTTCAGATAAAGATCAATGCTGAAAGTGGTAAGGATGGATAGGAACTAAAAAGAAGTACAGTTTTCATTGTTGTTATCATAATTAATAACAGTCTCCGGCAGCCTCTCCCTCTTCTCCCCAGTTCAGTTAGAAACGATTATAAACTATTTCTTCCCCCGGAAGCATCCCCAGTTGGCAATCTTTATCACATCATAGTAACAAGGCAGGGAAGGGATTTTATTAGATAGCGGAGAAAGGCAACAGGTAGTCCGGGTGGAGTACTCCTCATGCTTGGAATGAAAAGCGCTTCAAACTGGAACATCTTGGATTTTGTAACATGTTCACATACACAATGAGTTTCTGGGAGATGGGGCTCAAGTATAAACATAAAATGTATGTTTCTTGTACACATAGATTGAAGGGAATTTTTTTTTACCATGGTTTTAATCATTTTATGAGGTGATATTTTATTATGTAGAATTCTGTTGGCTCTCAGAAGGGCTTGGATTTTAGAGCGTTTTGGGTTTTGACTTTCCAGATTAAGGATGCTCAACCTGGATTTCTGGAGACAGCTCTGATTCAATCAAATGGTACCACAGTCCAGCCGGACCTCATCTGAAGATGATGACACTGAGGCTGGAGCTCTTCAACTGGTTCAAGGCACCACAGCGTGATGGGAAAATGCTGCTTATCATAAAACACTTTTGGAGAATCACAAAGTGGCACCAGCATGTCGAAGACATTGTGAAGCTCAGCAGTCAGTCTGCTGGGCCAGCCTACTTATTACAGAAACTTATTTTCTCCAAGTGAGTAGGAATTAGTGTTCTATAGAGTGGGCATTTGGAGCACTTTGCAAAATATTACAAAGACCAGAAAGGTGTACTTGTACCCAATGATGCTTAGATTAATTGAAAATAATTTTTTTTATTTGTTTTGCTGTTTTATAGAAGGATCTGGCTGTGAAGTCTAGGCTGATCTTGAACTTGTGATCCTCCTCCCTCTGCCCCACAAGTGCCAGCATCACAGGCAAGCATCACCTCACCCTGCTAGAATTATTCTTGAAATGATTTCAGGGAGCTTATGAAGAATGACTGCCATCTCTCCACAGGTCTTGGATACAGTTGCTGGAGACAGAGGATACCACATTGGGCTGGGTGTTAATAGAGCTGTGGTTGATTCTTAATCTTCAAAAGGAGAGAATATTTCCTCCTGTGGCATATTCAATAAATGCTAAAGTTAGTGAGGGAAGACTGGGAAGGAAAATTTAAAGTGAAGATTAGAAGAAATAAAAGTCATAGGTTTGAGAAATGCTAGTAGCTACCTGTACACATTTACCAGAGACTGGAATATGAACAAATGTCTTGTAATATTTAAAGTACTTGGGAACTAAGAGAACAGCCTCGCTTCTGTGCCTTTGAGAAGACGGCTGGTGGATACTTGCTTTTGGAGCATTAGGTCTCTGGTTCCTGATTTCTTCTTCAGCTTTCCTTTCACCTTTTTTCCTTTTCCTTTTCACTGCCCTTCCCTGGTGGGTGTGGAGTAGGAGACCCAACTTAAAACACTTATATTTGCCCAGGCTATGCTGAATCTCACTTGGTTTTAGTAACCAATTCGATGACCTAGTAAAGTGATTTGTTCATAAAGGACAAGAAATGCAGGGCCTGCAGGTGGCATCTCAGCTGTATGATAGCTGTTACAAAAGAACCTTCACAGTCTGCACCTACATTTATAGTGTGCAGATGACTGCCTACCCAGTTACCAAGGAAATAATGTGAATAAGGTGAAGTGGTAGATTCTTTACTTTTACTACCACGAACTCAAGGAAAGAGACAGGCAAGCCAGTGGTCAAATGGTCAGCCTGTTGCCACTTCCAGGAAAGAAGTTTGGGGCAATTTCAACTACCCTAGACTCTAATCTACAGGAAAGATGACAGGGCACTCAGGGTACCTCACTGATGGCAACGGGATAGACAGATCATGACCCCAGCTACAGTCCACAATCACAGGAACGTCCATCTCACATATGCAGTACGAGAGAGGGGGAGGGAAGGATCGGTCATCGCTTAGTCCTCTACTGTACTGTTTTAGCACAGTGGGGCAGAGCAGCCTGAGCTGATAGGAGTTCAAGCAGATAGGAGACTGCGAATGTAATAGCTTCTCTGGACACAATTGCCACAAACTGAAATTCATATTTGTATATTTTATTCCAGCTTTTTCTCATCACAGACTATTTAATCCAAGAGAATTTATTCAAAAGCAACATAACCAAACCCCCCTGACTATTCTACACTACACTAAGAGAAATATACATCATCCTGGCACTGCAGCTATTTTGATGGGGTAAATGAGGAAACATGAGAATAGCTCTTGAAATCTGTTTTCTTCAGAAAGTGTCACTTGGTATATTAAGAACCAGGGAAAGACATCTCAAAGCATTTTTGCGTGCTCCAGTCTCTGCCTGAACCAGAACATGCCGGACTGTGGGGTCTGGCCGTGGCTATAGGAAGGCCCTGCTGCCAGCCACACTTATTTGTGTGCCCAGTCAGTTTAGGGGTTTGTCTCCAGCTGAGGCTCAAAGGAAAGATCATGGAATTTGTGACCACCTTAGAATCATGTTATGATAACAGTAAATTTATTACCTCTTTAAGCCTCAGGCTTTTTTTGGAGGGGCTGTCTGAAAGATGAGGATAACTACCCAAACTTGGAAGAGCATAGATTAATGTGCTTGAAAATGTCAGGTGATACATGGCAGCATATAATGATCTATACATATTAATTTCCTCCTGTTTCTAAATTTAAAGTGGCATACAATCATAAACCAATGCTTAGAACAATGGCTCTTAGTTCAGTCCACGGGTGTTAAAGATAGCATGACACAATGATGGCAGCAAAGGAGGCTACCGTATTTAACAAAGACCCTAGTCACCAGAGTGGAGTACAATGGTCTTTGGAGTAACTTCCAGCTAACTAGAAAGAAAAATTCAGTAGACTACCTTTATTTCTAAATATTCATTGGTCAATACATTTTTATAGATATTGAGAAATGCCTACAGGGTCAGCCTAAGGGAACATTTTGTCTCAGGAAAGACAAATATCTATAAATAATGTCATAGTTTTCCAGAATTAACCCTTTCCAGAGGCATGCTTACTTTTGGGAAATTAAACATTCTGAAAGTTGAACCTTCTTAGTAAATACACATTTGGAAAGTAAGCATGAGTGGAAAAGGAAGCTCATAGAAGAAGAAAATTCCAGCATTCGTTCCTTCCAGGAGCAGTCTCCTCAGAGGCCAGATAATGGTTGATGACTTAAAGTCTTTGAGTTCTCTAAGCTGATGAAACCCAGAAACTTAAAATGTCACTATAACCCACATTTCTTTAAGTTGGTCTTTCTTCCCCATCAGCTCAGATCTTGCCAAATCCTCCAGTTGGGCTTCAGTTGCGTTGGGTGGAATACTCAGGGCACCTTTTCTTATTGCAGCTCAATGGACTGCAAGTTCTGCTTATATCTCTGAGATGGTCCTACTCCTTCCTCTTGAATTTATACTTGAGTGTTAAAGATTCACCCCTCTTCTTTGTGAGGTCTCACTAGGTACCACTGAATGGCCTGGAACTCTGCCTCCCAAGGGCTGGGATTAAAGGCATGTACCAATAAGCTTGGCCTCAGACCCCTTTTCTTCAAGTTCTCACTGGTAGTTCTCAGACTGGTGTTTTGATTTATTTTTTGGCATTCTGTGTAAAGCATAACCACACCATTTATTATCCGATAATTATCTGTCCCCTTGTCTGTGCCTCCTATTAATAAAGATTAGTTATTCAAATAGTTGTGAAATTCATCTATCCCACAAGTATTTATTAGTCATTACTATGTGCCAGGCAGTCTTATAGGCACAGGAGACACAGCAGTGAACAAGACTGGATCTTTGCCTTCCTAAAGCTGCTATTTTACTATACACAGACTCTGTGAACTTGGTGAACAGTAAAATTGGTGAGGAGGAAAGGAAAGAAGTTTGTGTATGTGTGGTAGTTATAAGGAAGAGTGGTCATGAAAACACCTGATGATGACCTACAGCAGAGTCCTCAAGAAGCTAAAGAGTCGATTTTACGCAGAGGACAATATTCTGCGTAGAAGAAAGGGCAAGTCAACGCAGAGCAAGGAAAGTGCTCTGTGGGTAAAGGAATGTGTCAGCAATCTGGCATAAAATCAGAGAGGGGCAGGTAACTGGTCCAAATGGCCTCTGCTGCATCCTGGACCCGGCTCGTTCTCACCCATCTTCTACACAGATGCCACAGCAGCTGTTTAAACTGTGAATCGCAGCATATTGCTTTCATGTTTAAAGTTTTGTTAAGTATTCCAGCATTTGCAGAAGTATTTTCACATTCCTTCTGCAAACTCCCTCCTCTGGAAGCTACAGTGAACGAATACTCTTCCAATGCACTGGCTTTCCCCTTATCCAGGAATCTGTCTGCCTTACAGTGGGCTCTTCCCACAGTGAAAATTTCATCCAACTCCATCACACTTCAACAGGAACTGTTACTGCTTCTCTTTCCTGACAATGCTGTTTTAACTCTCCCTCATCTCTGTTCTTCACTATGGACACAAGCGTAAAATGATTCTGAATTCAAACTCTAGCCCTTCTCGGAATCGTCACCTAGTCCACTACTACCACACCACAAACACACTAACCCTGTCATCAACTTAGTCCTAAATTTAACCCTGACCCCAGCTCAAACCCTCACTCTAACCCCAAATTTGACTCTTTATCAGCTGGCCCAGGCCCCAAGTGCTGTGAGGTGTGTGGCTCAGTGAGGAGTGTAAATCGCACTCCATCACCCAGCTTTTCTGGGGAGGTCGGCTGCTGCGACAGGGCAGTTCAGGCAGCCTGAACATCTACAGGTCAGTTGTCAGATCCGCTAGCTGGGGAGAAATCCAAGTGGACCTCTTATTTGCTGTCTGCATGCATCAGAGAAATTACTGAGTCAGTTTGTATTTCAGTGAAGTCATGTGCAAAATGAAAAGAGTAAATTTTTGTTGTAGATTTTTCAATGGCCGTCTTATGATGATGACAATAAAGCTGGAAACGGACCCTAAAAGGCAGCTGAGTGGGCTGCAGTGATGAAACTGTGCTCCCTCTGAAGCCTGGGTCTGAGTACCTCTGAGGGTCCCTCATCTCTGTGCATGAAGGCTTTTCCCTATCAGAAACTTTGTACATTTCATTTGGCAATAATGTTATTCTGGAAACTCAGTATAATGATACTTGATTTTCACAAAGAAGCTAATACTCTTCATCCCTTTCATTGATATAGAAATTTGAAGTGGCAAATGTATTCTCCTCTGCTATCTAAATTGCAAAGCTCCAATAAAGCAGTACACAGTCCATAAATAGCATTGAATCTACAAGTGACTTTGGGATAAAACTGTTGTTTTACAGTATAGCGTGTGAAGTGACCACACTTACAAACAATGTAATGATTTATATGTCATTTATTTAGGTAACATATTTGTTGTGGGGGTGACTTCTAGGTATTTATGGTTTTGCTTTTGATTGCTATTAAGAATAGAGTCACTTTCCCCACATGAATTTTAGGTGCTGCTGTTTCGTGGTTAGCTCTGCCATTGCTTAACAATCCACCCTATTCATTTAAACTATTTCTATTTGACTCTTGGATTTTTAAGGAATTTAACTTGGTCATCCAAAGATAACAATACTTTAGTGTTATTTCAATAATTATATATTTATTCTGTTTTATATCTTTGGTGTTGGCCAGAAACTTCCAGGACAACTTTATTAATAATGGCCACTGTGGACTTCGGCCATCATTATGCAATTTTTTTTTACTTATCAAAGCAATTGTATAAATATTTGTATAATTAAAAGCTATAATTAACTTTTAAACATTTTAAAGAACAAAATGTGCCAAGTTTATCAGCACTTAAAAACTATAGTGTACAGAAATATTCAAACAATGAAAAACAATGTAAAATGTAGATTTCTAAGGAAGGGGGATTTGCTGATTTTAATGGAAATAATGCCTTTATGATGCTGACCACTCTTTGTTATTATTTCCCAACTTGATTGCTCATGACTAGACAAGAAGGCATCTGCAGCCTCTACTTTAGGAGTTTGTTGTGTGTGTACATGTCTACAGCCTGCACAACATAGTGTTTTTTCTGTTTAAACTTTTATGAATGCTCTTCAAAATGGCATATTTTATGTTGATAAAGGCCAGTATTGTCTAGTTGCTTTAATATTACTAATTATATTTATCCAAGTGGTCCTTGTCCTTATTTCTTGCCTAAATGAACTATCAAAGTGGGATAAATCTGTGCAAAAGTACGCAGTGAAAGTGGGTTCCTGTCAGTTTCTTCCTTCCTTCTTTATTGTGCTACATCATTTACTATGAGTTTGCTTGATGCATAATGGAATTAATTACTACTGTACTCCAGTGTGCCTTTCTCCAGTTTGTCATTATGAACAAATGGCAGAAATAATAAACATTATACATTTGTCTATTTTCCTTATTTAATTGCTTTTGCCTTGAAGCTTACTTTGCTGGAAATTGATATTATATTTCTTTTCACTCATTCTATTGAATAACTCTGCCTTCCTCTTATTTTTAATGTAAATATTTTCATTCTAAGTATGTTTTCCAGTGGTAACAGATATTGGGATTTAATATCTTACCTTATCTGAGAATCCTGCATTTAAACCGCCCACATTTATCGTCATACAGGTTGTTTTGTTAACTTCTGTTAGTCTGTTCTGATTCTTTTTCTCTTTTGATTTCATTTTTAGATGTTTCATCTGGATTTAGAGGTTTCAATACATGGCATGGTGTATGTGTTTTCAGCTTCCTTTGTAACTGGGAAGTACATCTTCCTTTCAGCTCAACTTGTAATTTCCAAAATCCATAATTGATCATTATATTTTTATTATCAAAGCCAGCAGTTGAATAGAATTTCAGAATCTCTTTTATTCAAGGTAAGATGCTTAGTAAAGTTTTGCTCCTTCTCCCACCGAACTTTGCAGCTACTGGGCGTCCCCCTGTCTGGAGAGCAGGCTGAGAGCAGGTGGGAACTCTGTTCAGTTCCCCGGAGTACAGGAAGCATGGCTCGGCTCGGTCTATTAATGTCTTGCACGTGCTCTTTCTTTCTTCCGACCTCTCGCAATGTCTCTGATTATTGCTTCCCTCCAGTTGTTCCGGTTATAGAACTACCTTTGAGGTTCTTAAGCTGGATCTTAAGATTTGGTTTCTGGGATTGCTGTCACTCCCTGCATGTGCGTTTTTTTTTGTTTATTTGTTTGTGGGTTTTTTTTTGTTTGTTTTCTTTTTGCTTTGTGTAATTCATCAGTTTGGGAAACTTATTGGAAATGTGACTTCTGAATTTCCATGCCCACAGCCACAGTGCCATGCCTGTCCACACTGGTCTCAACACTGCTAATGCGTTACGAGATTTTTGAATCAGTACTTCATTTGATAATCTCATTTAAATTGTTTTCCATCCAAAGTTTTATTTCAGTTTTCCTTCTAATGGTTTCTGTTCTGCAATAGCTTGCTCTGCTTTATGATTCTCAGGAATTTTCTTCCACGGAGTTCCCTTTACTCCCAATCAGCAGCATCTAGTGCCTTTATTTGTGTATTATCTCTACTTAACCATTTTCAAACAGGCAGAGAGCTATCTCTATCCAGTAATGCTGAGTTTGTGCATAGGGTGTGGGGATGGCCCATGACCATCCAGACCCTCTCCAGCTGGCTTCTGATGCAACTCTTTCCCCAGACATGTACCTGCCGATCAGATTGCTGTCCTGGTATAGTGTCATGGACTAGGTCTCTCAGCTATTCTGTCTGTGATGAGAATTTTTCTTAACCTGGTGCCTGACTGTCTAATGTTCAAAGCAGATGGAGTAAATAAAACTACATCTCTTACTTTGCAAAGAGGCTTGGAATTTTTCTACTTCCTCCATGTCTTTTAGATTTTACTCACGGGATGGGTGCTAGAAGTGTGATACATCAATACCAGATTTCTCTGCCCCCTGGTTGTTATATAGTCATTTTATTACCTGAATAAGTGCAGAAATACTAGAGGCAAAAGAGGAATCAGTATCTCCAGGTCTCATAGAAAGACGGTATAGAGCAGTTGTGGATCTTCCTGTTGCCATGTCTGGGTGACCTTGGTCTTCCGCAGAGTGGTGAGTGCTCGTAACTGCAGAGCTGTTTTTGTGCTTTGGCGAATAGTACTCACAAACCATTCATCATCACATGTTTCTAGCCAAAATCATAGTCATGGAGTTTGTAAAATTTCCTGCCAGAGTTGTCAGTTAGTCAGTAATTCTATTGATATTTTAAAAAATCTTGTCCTCCTTTTTTGTGTCTTAGGTAAAGGAAGGTTGAAAAGGATTTCATTAAGAATTCTCAGTGAGAGGCTGTGAATCCAGAGACCTGCAGCTCCTTTTGTTGACTCAGTGTCTGAGGAGCTAACTATTACCCAGTGGAGAAGGTCTGTAGGTCTGTGTCATTAAGTCTTAGATCCCAAGGAACATTGTGGATATTCTCCACATGGGAAAATAATAACAGTATTATTAATAAGTAATTCAATTTTAAAATAGCAGACATTACTATTATAACTGGGTATAACTGGGTAGGATAGCCATTTGGTTTTTAATTTTTAACTAATTAATTAATTAATTTGTATGTATGTGAGCCTGTGTGAGTGTACATGCACCACATGCGTGCAGTACCCACAGAAGCCAGAGGAGGGCATTGGGTCCCCGGGAACTGTAGTTACCAGCAGTTGTGAGCCACCATGTAGGTGCTGGTACCAAACCTAGATCCTCTGCAAGAACAGGAAGCATTCTCAACTGCAAACCATCTCTCCTGTCCTACAGTCAGGTTTTTAAACTGAGTTTTGGACCAGAGTTCAAATCACAGATCAGTCATTTAACTGCTTTTAATTTTCTCTATTAAAAACTTAAAATCACATTTATTTATTTCTTTTCCGTGCGTGGGGGGTATGGTGTGGTATGGCATGGTGATGTGTGGTGTGGTGTGTGGGTTTGTACATGTGATAGTCTGAGGACAATTTGCTGGGGTCAGTTCTCTCCTTCTACTCCGTGGCTGCCTGGGATTGGATTCAGGTTGCCAGACTTGGCAGCAAGAGCCTTTACTCACTGAGCCATTTCGCAGGTCCACTTAGTAACTTTCTCCACTAAACTAAGGCAGGTTCTTAGCTTCTAACATGCAAAATGGGCTACTAAGGGACCACAACACAGCAGATACATTAGGCACTCTGCGGAGTATGACCCATGGAAGGCCTTGATTGCATGTTACTTCTTATCATTATTCTTAATATTACTTAAAACATTCTTATAGTTTCTTAACACAGTTTTTTTTTAAATGAGAGGATATTGTTATTACTGGATTTTTAAAATATAGTGGTAATAAACACAACTTGAGAGTTATTATAAGCAGGCATGGTTCATCTCTCAAAGGAACAACAGGTCCTGGTACTCTAAGAGGACTACTAAGTGAAGGGTGGTGAGCTGAACCGAACACATGACAGCTTCCAGTATAGAAAGTGTATCTGTAGTCAGCATGCAGTTACAGTACACAGAAATTCTTCCAAGCTATTTTTCCTGAGTGTCTTGGGAAACAGGTTTTGTATTTTGAGAAGAAATCTCACTTGCTCAGATGAACATTTAATCCCAAATCCTGTGATTTTTAAACAGTGAGATGAGGCTATTGCTAACTGGTTATTCTTCCATAAGTTCTAGGTACCTGAGAAGGTGTCTCAGGCATGGGCACTTGTGGTACCTAAGTTGAATTGATGGACCAAATTAATCTAAATATTGGGATGTCATATTTGCCTTCAAATATAAATATATAATTTTGAAGGGATAAGCTTGTTATATATTCTTGATTCATCTTACTGCGAAATATTGATATGCTAAAAAGTGATAGTTAAGATGATAATGACACTTGACAACAACCTTGAAAATAATCACAACCTTACTGAGGTGACTGGCCCTTCCTAAATATATTACATGCCGGGCATGTTGTCAAGGACGCACACACATAACTTCTTTCTTACGTCAGTTCATGACACAGGTATTACAGTGGTTTAATGTGATGTATGAATAGATTAAGCAACTTGCCGGAGCCACTGCTTCTAGGAGGAAGGCAGAAGGGACTCACGCAGCCATTCTCACTGTGGATCCTATGTTCTTATTTTGTCTCTGTTTCCTACCCCTCTTGTACACACTCATGCACATTCCTTCAGTTATCAGCTCCTTGAAGTTGTCAGTCGGGAGAGTGGGTCAACTTCTCATTTTTTTACATTGGGCTTTCAGGAGGAGGCAGGAAGGGCCTTGAAGATTTGGGTCGAATTCCAGAGCCTATGTGTTTAGAGTTGGAAACAGTGTCTTCCTACATCTGTGTTACTTTCTAATTTTCAAAAAGGCTTTCCCCTGATAATTAACCTGATCTTTCATACAGCCATTGGACTGTGTGGAGATACTGACACCCGTCATCTCAAAATGATGCAGCTGACAATAAGAGAGGTGATTTGAAAGGGCCAATGGATTACCGGAAGAAGATTTGGGATTACTTATAATCTTGATGATGACAATAAAGCATTTCTTAAATGGCTAGCATATGCCAAGAACTTGGCTAACGACATCAACTCATGAAGTTGTTTAAGCCACAACCATCAGGTATAGGCAATTATGTCCCCAACATACCTTCCCTAACAGGGCAGATACAGGTCTCAAACACAGGATCATAACTAGAGCCTGTAATTTATATTTTATCAGGGAGAAATTAATTAAGCACATATAAAGGAAACTTTGTCCATTTTAAAATGTATTTCTATGGGTAGAAAATATTAATTATGAAAACAGTAATTAATATCAATGGTATTCTATCATCCACTTGCTCTTGGATCAGTAAACATCTACCACCTGCTATGGATATTTTCCTGGGCATGAGAAAACACATATGAACAAAACATTGTCTCTCATGGAGCTTATAGTATTATAGCGGGAATAAAGCATTAAACAATCACACATTTATGAATGTAAACAGTGCTCTATTTGTTTATGTATCAAGGAAATGTCTGAAGAGCTTTGAGAGCCTGTAACACAGACATAGAATTCTCTGACACAGTCTGGGGGGCCGGGATGGATTCGTGAGCAAGCATGCTAATACTGAGAATGTTAAACACAGGGAGAATCATTTTCTAGGGAAAGGAGAGGAATGTGTATAACATCTGAGGTTCTAAGAGTTTTGAGGAATTGGCAGAAGGTCAGTTTCGTGGATGGAATATGTTCAGAGAGAAGAAGAATAGCTGGAGACAGGCTTGGGGAGGCAAAACCATGCAGGCCTTGTTTGGGACTTTGCTCTTTATCTAAAAGCAAATGCAATCAATTGAAATGACAGATGACTTGTCCTTTAGCTTTTAATGTGAAGAATAATTGCAGGAGGCAAAGACAGACACAGCGAGACTAGCTAGGGAGCTATTGTGGTAACGTGGGCTACTCAAGATGGCAGCTTGGGCTGGGGGAGAGTGGAGGGTACAGAAAGTCCACAAGAACTACAAGATAAATTGAACAGGATTGATTTTGAATTAGATTCATGGAGATTAGTAGAGGATGTCAGAGTCCCTAGAACTGGAGTTATAAATGGATGTTAGCCATCATGTGGGTCCTGGAACTGAGCCCTCTGGAAAGAAGCAAGTGCTCTTAACCACTGAGTTATGCCTCCAGCCCCAACTCTCAGGTCTTGAGGAAGAAACAGCACAGCAGTGGAGAGTAAATAGAAACATTCCCAGAGGATTTCACCACTGATGGGACATGATGAGCGAAGGGATGCGGGGCTCAGAGGGGAAGTGGCTCATTTTGCAATGGGGATCTAACTAAGAAGGCTTCATAAAGAAACCTTCGTTTTCACTGATCCTGGCAGGAAGTGAAGTTTGCTGGGTAGGAAAAAATGGACATGTTTCTCAGCCTGTGTGCTAAGGAAGAAATATCCCGTCCCCGTTTTTGAGATCATAGCCTAAAAGCTCAAAGGGATGCCCAGGCTGTTTTATAAACACAAGGCCACAATGAAGGACTGGGGTGGCCTTGCCAATATGCAGTCTCCAGGCTTCCTCCCAGGTATATCCTCCAGTGTTTGGCAGGTCCCACTCCGATAAATGGCTTTCCTGCTTGAGAGACCCCTTTCCTATTTGACATACTTACTGGTCCTCTGTCTCCCATCACCTATATAACAGCTTTCCAAGAGGAAAGGATCAGATGTAAATGGCTTAGCTTGCAGTGCAGTTCATATGGTCTGTATTGCTGTGACCTTTTTCCCAGGGGAGTTTTCCTTTAAGTTTCTTGCATTTTTGTTCAATGAAACTTTTTGATGCTAGAATATCATTCTGTCTTCCCCGGGCAGCAAATGTTCTGTGTGGCTACCACAAAGCTGTTTTCACTGTTGTTATTTAGTGGCAAGTAGATACCGATTTTCAGCTTGCCACAAAGTACTGCTCCCCATTACGTTAGCTTATCTGCTTGATTTGAAGATATTTGCACTTGTTACTCTGTGTTGAGCTTTATTTCTTGACTTTCCTTTTGAGAAATTATAGCAGCCTCTTTTATAATTGTTTCTTCCCCTCAATTTTTTTCTGTACATATTTTTCCCTTAAGAAATCCTACCAATAGCACTATATAGACTTCATCTTGAGTGCTGGGCAACATCTTTCAAGGATTCCTTACTATTTGCTAGGAGAGAGCTCTGCCCACAACACCTGTTAACGGGTTGTTTCCTACCTGGTTACAAAATAAGAAGCGAGGTTACTATTTTCTTAAAGTAAGAAAGGCAGAACAATATATGATGATTTTAATCGGTTTTTAAAATGAATAGATGAAATCAATTATGTAGTCGACAGTGTTTATCTTTCCAACATTTGAAGGGAGTTTATTAAATCCAGCTGCTAAGGCATTTCATTAGCGAGTAAAAAAGTTGCACATCTGTGGAGGATCGGCTGGCCGAGGAATATTGAGGGGTAAGAATGGCAGAGGGGACCATCTTGGGAACCTTCACGTACCTGTCCCCTTGATGGTGCAGGCTAATCTACACTTCATCATGTAGGGAGATGTGGCTGTAATGTGGGACAGCCACATGATTCCAGTGCCCGATTCCGGGATTCAGCATATGAACTCTGACTTTCCCTGCCCACCAGGGCTCTGAGAAGGCTGCTCTGCCCAGGATCACTCATTCCCACCTTTGACCTGGTCCTATTCCCCATTATTACCCATTTAAACAGTCAGCAGGATGAGAGCTTGTGCATACCACGGATCACAACAGGATCTTGGATTAGAAGGAATAAAAATCTGTCCAACATGTGGCACCATTAACGAGCTCTGGCTGAGACATATTGTTTACAGTCAGCAGTTGTCTGGAAAATAGATGTTTACTTGTAGTTAGTATCTTAAGACCATTGCCGTTAGACTATGTATGGTCTGTATTGTGGTTTCTCTTATAGAAAACTTGCATTGAGACAAAATCTTAAATCTTAATTAGTAACTCACATGGCAATGAAAAAAATTTGACACCAATATTCTATTTTGGAATTTGTGTGTGTGTGTGTGTGTGTGTGTGTGTGTGTGTGAGAGAGAGAGAGGGAGAGAGAGAGAGAGAGAGAGAGGAATCAATATTTTTCTGGGCAAAGAGGACATTTTAAAAGATGGCATAGTCCACTTAAAACTTTAAGTGAAATATTTACTAAATACAGATTAGAAAAATGTCCGCACTATTCGTCAAGAACTTAAACATGCTGTGTTTTAGTTCCCCCAAGCAAAAACTTTTGATAAAAAGTTTATTTTTAAATGACTAGATTATGTGTAAAGACACACAGGTCTCTCACAAGTTTCTTTATCTGGTTACATCACTGGATTTTCCTGTTTTGTAACAGGAAGATGGCTCACTCTTTCATGACAGGGTTGATGTGTCAAAACTGATGTCCTGGATTGCTTCTGACACATTGTAACCCTTATACCTCCACTAGAAGACAGACTTTGCCTTTACAGGGTGGTTCTAACCCTCTAAAGTTTAGAATAGCATTATATTTTAATTACTAATTCACTTAAGACAATTGAAGTCTAAATTAAACAAGTAGATTCTGCAACTCGAGCAGCCCATCTTCAGATCGTCCATATTCTTAGGTGATGGCTAACTTTTGCTAATCTTGCTTCTCTCACATATAAAATAGGTCTGTGATAGGAGTTAATGAAAAAACATCTAGCATGTACTCTACCAGATAACCATCAATCAGTGTTATCTGTGAGAGTGAAATAGTTAGGTACTGAGAGGCTCTTTTATGACTGATTTCTAGGCTTTATCAAGGATGCATAGATGAAGGAATGATAGACAATCAGAACAAGCCCTTAAATGCCAACTCTCCATCTTTCGTAGCCTAAATAACCAACACCTTAGGTCAAATCATAATTTCCTTTTCTCTTCGTCTTCTACTTTTCTGCAGTACAAAGTAGGAAAAACTTACATAATCATCAAGAACTCCCATAAATGAATCCACAAATGCTTACTGAGTGTGTAAGACAGTGTGCATAGTGAGCTCAGGAGAGAATTTTTGCCTGACTTCTAGAATGCCACTCTGCACATGTACAGGACATAGTGAAAATCTATAATAATAGCAGTTTGCCCATATTATCTGTTATTAATTTTAGATGATCAGATAGCACAAAATGAATCCTTGTATACTTGTCTTGATCTATTTCATTCCCTGCTAAGCATCCATTCCATAATATAAGCTCACCTGGAAAACTCAGATCTGCTATCACAGTAAGAAAGTCCTTTCTTACTGGATGGTAAGAGGATCCCAAAGTGGCTTTGGGATCTTCTAGAATAAGTCCCTCTCCTTTGGGGTTACCTCTCTATGCACTTCTGAGTGAAACTCAGAAGAGAAAGACAGCACAAGGGCTGCCACCATCCAGATCTAGTTTCCAAAACAGAGCTTTTTTTTTTTTTTTTTTTTTTTTTTTTGCCATTTTCCCTTATGGTATGCCATTATTTACTTGGGTTTACAGAACTGTTTTAATAAGAAAGTTTTGAAAATACCCTGGGATTACAGTCTTCAAATGGACATTCATGCTTACAGTATAAGCCTTCTTTGGTTCAGAACAATCCCACTTAAAAGCATCCACTTATAATTCCCAGCTGCTGGTCATACTCACAAGTGCACACAGGAATATACACAGACACGTATGCATCTTTGCATGCATGCACATGCTGACACACACCCACACATGCACTGTATTTGTGCAAGCATCCAGAAAAAACAATGCATTATAAAAACTGTCCTGTTGAGTTTGTAATCTAGCGTGAGTTACTGAGTGCTGATAAGTAAAGGAAGTGCAACCAGACAGCTTAATCCCCCAATTTCCTGTCTTCTAATCAGCCCCTGATTCTCCTGCTTTTAAATTAGAAACACTCCTGACAATATTCAGGACAGGTGAAGGAAAATCAACTAGAAAATAAGGAAGGACAAAGCATTTATTTCACTGTCTAAAGTTCGCAGGAGAAATATGAGCATAACAACAGGAAATCAAGATTTTTTAGAGATATAGAAGAAGTGCATAGGCTAGCTCGAGCAACCAATCGCATTCCCGAATGAAGCACATTTGGACTATAATTAGATTTAAGAGGGGGGAAAAAAAGGGAACTAGTCTAATGTATTGGCTTCTTTCTAAGAACAGTGAATTGTATTAAAGAAGTCATACAGGGCTAACCTCAAAGGAAACGATAGGATAAATGCTTAATGTTAAATAGAAGAAAAAGGTTAACCATACCCCATGCAGATTTTCCTTAGAATCAGTTACTGCCAAGGCTGTGAAATTTGAAGTATATATAAACATCTGAAGTTGATAGGTTTTTTAGAAAGTAATATGGCTACATATACTTACAATGATGGATAATATTTAAAATTGTTTACTAAACAATTAGCTCAGATAGAGCCATTTCACTGTGCAAAAATATTTTCTTTCATTTTGTTGAGACAGGGGATCCTGGTAGCCCCAGTTAGCCTGGAATTCCCTATGTAGACCTGTCTGGCTTCAGTCTACTAGAGATCCACCTGTCTCTGCCTCTTGAGTGCTGGTTAAAGGTGTGCATCGGCATGCATGACTTGGCAAAAATATTTTGAAAAGAATATTCAAATGCATGACATGCAAGTATATAAATGTTTACCGTGAACTCCTCTAAAAACATACAAGGTGTTGAAAATATATTGTGCTTTATTATTTTCTGATTCTTCCCATGTCCAGCCATTACAGAAATTTCCAAATTATTTGAATTATTATCTTGAAAGAGCTGGTACAAATTCCTAGAAAAATCGCCATTAGGCAATATCTTAAAAGGCACGTAGAAAATGGTCATTGAGAAAAGTTGTTCAGTTGAGAACTGACATCTAAAAGTTGAAATGTGAAATAGAACTTATGAAGTGAATCTCAGCAAATAACAGCAAAAAGTGTGCATGAAATATGAAGGCTCCCAGTCATTTTAGAAGTAGATTGGAGTCAGTTTTTTAATTGGCAAATAGATTAAGACAGTACTTCACAGTATTGTTTTGATTTTTTTTTAGATGTATATTTCAAAACTAGGCATTTTAAAGTACAGGGCATACCATGTCCTTCTTTTAACTACATTCCTGGCATATCAAGTCTGAGTTGTAAAAATGTGGATTAAATGACAGTTATTGAATGAAAATGTATGTGTCTATTTCTAATGAGAAATTGCTCCAAATAAGTGGTTGGGGAGTTGGCCTGGGTGGTCACAGCTGGTTAGAGAGCCATCTAGTAGTCTCTGATTTAGTCAACATGAATTTTAAAATTGAATGGTAGAAAAAAACAAGTATATGTTGGAATTCACATCCAAATTGTCCCATAACAAACTGTTATCACTAAATTAGTGTGGAGAAGAGAATAGTTATTCTGCCTGTATTTGGATGCTGTGTGGGCAGAAGGGAAGCGACCTACTGGACAGAATTCTGTTCTGAGTGCTCCCATTTCATTTGGAGTGGAGAAAATTTCATGAGTCCTTTCTTTAGTTTTCTATTGGAAAGTTTCAACTAGAGATGTCACAACACAGCTAGATTAAGTAATATCTATTTCTTGATTTGCATGATTAAAGCATTAGAGAAGTAGCTCAGATATCAAAAGATTTCTCATAAGTGGCAGCGCCAAAGGTAATTACTGTTAAAATGTGCATGTTTGAACCTGGTTGCTTGTTAACTTCCAAGTTGTTTACAACTCTGTAGGTTTGAACCAAAGTTTTCCTTAGACTTTGGGATGTCCAGAGCTCCCTTTTGCTCCATTTTGATATAAAAATTCAATTTAAAAAATTTCTTGTATTCATGTCCCTCAAGACAACATTAACTTTAACCCTAAAACATGGTAGCCAGAGATGCATTTCGCAGTATTGTACATTGTAAAACAACTGTTTCTTAAACGAAAGTAGTATTTTAAAGCTAAAACTTATACTTAAGAAGAACGAAGATTAATTTATCCAGTTGGTGTCCAGTCAGTTATCAGAAAGGGCACTAAACCACACTGTAAGTGAGAGGAGTTATAGGGGGGCAGTGAGGGGGAGAAAGAGGAGAGGGGTTGTTATGCTTAGTCTTTTATTAACCAGTTCTTTCATCCTAGTGTGTCTTTATTATTTAGAAAAATTTAAAAAATGACCCAGGGCTCTGTCCATTCACACCTAAAATTCTGGACTAGGTAATGATCCCCCACAACCTGGCCCAACATATGCCCCCAAACTAAAACAAACAAAGTCATTTGCCATACAAATTGTTTACGATTCATTAAAAAGCAAAATTGCATATCCTGGTCCTGGCAGCTGAGGCCGAGTCTCCACGGGCGGAGGGGCATTCACTGAGTTGCCTTTGTATGCTGGGAGGACCAAGCCGGAGGTTCCCACTATGAGCCCGGAGTCTGTGCAGCCAGATGACACAGGAGGTAATTTTAAAGCTTTATTTGCCTTTAATGTGAAATTCAGATCTTGTACTATCCTTTGCTTAAAGAGCCATATCAGCCAAGAGAAGTTTATTTATCTTTCCAGTTGGGAAAAATGGTTTGTGGTATTGATATGGGGTGACTGAGGGAGAAAGGGGGCTGCTGTTCAAGAAAAGAGATCTAAAAGAAAATGTGAAATTTATATTCTGTTAATTAGTCAATTCCCCCATCATCAAAGCCTTTCCTCAACATACTATTGATGGCGCATTTACATCAGTAGTATTTGTAACTGGTAGATTTAAAATGCTGCAGTGTGCAGTCACTTTAAGAGAACTAGGAAAAAAAATCGATTTATTCCCTATGGAAACTTCTACAACTTCTCTAAAGAGCACTCTGATTTCTCACCCCTTATTCAAAGCAAAAATCTAGGCGCACTGAAGTTGAGAGAAACTTCCAAGCAGGATTCAGCCCAAGCAGCAGTGTGTGAGCTTTCAGCATTGTTTATTTTTAGTCAAATGCATTGCTAAATGTTTCTGCCACTTTTAGATGTTATATTCCCTGCGGTAAAACATCTGTAAAATAATTTTAAATGAAAAGCAACTTCCGAGTAAACTTTATAGAAAAGAAATTACAGTTTTCCAAATTAAAAAAAAAAAACGCAGCCTTTGGTGATCTTTGATAGAAATAAAAGAGATGACACAATTTGCCATAAAAAGTAGCAGCCTGTAAAATCTAGGACCTCTTGAAATATAGGAAGTAGAAAGTTTTACTCAGAACATGACATCAGCATACAATTTTTTTTAAGCTTACAACTTAGCCTAGAAAATAATAGCCAAACCAATCAGTATATTCATTTGCAGTGCTTAACAAGCTGTGTAAGTCGAAGCAATAGTCAGCATCATCGAAAACAAGCAAACCTTGTTCTTGCTGGCAGAAAGTCTAATGGGAAAATAAATGCCTTGAATAAAAGTTCAGGGTCATAATGGATAGATTATTGCAAGTCTCATTAGCCAAAAGCTGCATATAACACTGTCCTGCAACCACTGGTAAAGCTTCTAGTTAAGAAATTACAAGATAAAACGTACATGTACACACATACCCACAACCACTTTTACTCAAGTCCTTGGAAGGGATATACTGAATCCCAAGCAGCAGCCGAACAGAATCCTGTAGTAGTTCACTTTTAATAGTTTTTCAGTCCTCCAAATTCCTACATCTTGCCAAAATGATACCACCATTGGTCCAGGAGGGGAAAGTGCTCTTTCTGTAGATCGTACAGTGAACCATGGCCTGTTTTGTAATTCCATTCGCCAGTCTCCCCCTTCAACATCACACACACACTCTTTCCTTTTCTTAAACTGATATCTATGTGAAATGAGCTGAGGTTCACGGTCCAGTTAGGAACGGATAATACATTCATTGTCCTGGCGGCAAACTTTTTTTTTTCACCCCCTGGAAGAATTTACGCTTGCTGCAAGAATAATAATTACGGAAAACTAGAAATGCAGTGCTAATGAATTAATCCTTAACGGACACCACCCTAACGAGGACAGTAATGACTTGAGGACTCTCTTCTTCACAGGACAGTGAGCTATTGTGCATCCTCCCAATTCACTCTACCTCTTATAGATCCCAGAAGTCAAAGGTTGTCTGGCCTGGTTGACCATGACATGTGAGTTAACTCATTCAGCGGGTACAAGTTAGAAGTTTCTTAAAACTTTACTCACACCCAGAGTAACTGGAAGAAAGGGTGTGTAGATCTTTTAGCTTAGAATTGGAAGTTCTAGGAGGTGGAAGACCTGCTCTGACATGAACAAATGCGAAAGAGTTAGATTTGAGAGCTCCGGTCCCCTGATGGGAGATGGGGAATGAAGACTCTCACAGGTGACTTCAGGCAAGCCAACTCCTGGGGCAGGACAGGATTCACTCAGGGCTTGCTCTTCCCTGATACCCAACATGCGCCCTCAGAAAATAGCACAGCCAAGGAAAATCACACACCCTACAGTTCCTGAAAACAAAAGTGAGGGGGATGTGGAGCCAGAAGGAAGGAACAAACCCGAGGGGAAGGACAAACGACTCCTTTTCCAGGTCCACACCAGCAGAGCTAAAATACATAATTTCACCTTGAAACTTCTGATACTCTTTAAAAAAAAATTTTTTTTTTTTTTTTTTAAAATGTAGAAAACGTCAAACACTGTCCCAAGGCAAACAAGGCAACCATTCCTGGAACTCAAGTTGCAGAGTGGCGGAGAGAGGGAGGTGGCATGAAGCAGTGAGTCTGCCTCACTGAAGAGTGTGAAAAAATCAAATGTGAGTTTGATGAATGTGAGGTCTGGGACATTTTGTCAAAGAGGGAGGGAAAGTAGAAAGGAGGAGGGGGAGAGGAAAAAAAAAGGCAGTCCCGGCTGCCAACTCACCATCCACCACGTTCTGGCCGAGATGTCGTAGCAGAGTTGCCATTTGATGGAGCCGTCGGAAGCTTTTCCTGCCATGACGCTGTCAGCAAGCTTCATCTGATGCTAACTCACGGGAGATAAGACACCTAATTGAGAAAACATTTGCAGTGGCATGTGGGGCAACATGTAGTCCGGTCCATACCATATGGAATCATGGGTAAAAAAAAATCTCCTTGACAATGAACCAATCTCTCTCAGACCCGGTGGCAAGGTGAGGGGGAGATGAAAAAGTCTTCTGCTGCGAGCACTGTCTTCGCTCCTTTAAAACAAGAGCCCACTGCCTCACATCAAAGGGAGGTGGTTAGAACTAGGGCTTCATCACTCAGATGATTTTGGTCTGCAAGGTTTTTCCTTTCCTTCCAACAACCAATCCCCCCCCCTCTTTTTTTTTTTTTTAAGGAGAATAAAGAGATTTAATAGGACAAAGGCAGGTAGTGGACTGCGAGGGAGATCGCCACAGGCTATTAGCCTAAAATTTCTCCCTGACAGATGGAACTGCTTAGAGACTATCATGCAATGTTTGGGGCTTTTTTCCCCCCACACCCCCACCCAGACTTTAAGTCTGATTCAGTATCTGTTTTTCACAGCCACTTTTCTCAAGAACGTGAGCTGTGCATTTCAAAAAGTGTTTGGTTCAGTTTTGCTGTGTTACATGTCTAGGTTGGAAGCAAAGCACAAAGCCTAAAACTAAATCTGGGGATAGCTGAACAGGTTTTCCAAGGAGAAAAAAATTCCAGGGGAAAAATATTTCTCTTTCTGTACCTTTTTTTTTTTTTTTTAAACTAATTTATTAGTTAATTTGGTTGTGAAGGAACCTAAATGCCAAGATGCCGGCATTCAAGCCCCTTGAATTCTGGTTCAGTTGGTATTGTATTTGGTGACGTGCTTTCATGTGAGTAAATAAATACATTGCGGATAGGTTACGTATTCTAACCAACGCTATGTTACGTATTATCCATATTTTTGATGCCATTAAAATTAAATTTGTACATCTCTTCTTTATAAATAAAATAAGCAGTCATTAGCAATTCATTTTCACATAGTTAGGGCTAAACTTGACATGACTGTCTCTTTAATGAGGAAAATAATTTCTGTTCTCCTTAATATAAACTAGCAATTTTTTTAGGGATTTTAAACTACACATTTTTGCATAAAAACACAAAAATAGGGGCCTACCAATATGCAGTACTCCAAAAATGATTTTTAAATGAGAAAAAGTCTAGACATCTGCTGCTGAATCTCAAGCCATTTTATTCAGGACTAATGGGGGGAAAGGAACTGGACAGAATCTCTTGCATTTGTTTGATCTCATTCCTCCAAGCAAAGTTCTGCAGAAACAGCAGACACACCTTCCCAAGAGCAGCATTCTAAACACATCCTGACTTTTTCTGAGTGTAAGCAATCCTGGGATCCCCATGACTGTACCAGAGACACTTTGCAGTTCTGTGCCCAGAGGCCTTCGTGCAATGTGGGCACCCAGCGCATGGGGGAATTGGTTACTAGGTCTCACAGTGTTCAAACTGTGACTGTTTAAAAAGTTGTCCATTGACAGTCCAGCTAACCAATGGATTCTTTTCAAGGCATGTTTTAAACTGAATTATGTTTAGATAACTTTTTTCCAGGTCGTATTTTAAGTTGCAACAAGGTTAAATTTAGTGGTTTTTGTGTACTTATTTCTGATCACTTCCTTAATAATAATAGGGATCATTTTAAGTATAGTAATATAACAGATAGCTCTTTCGACCAAAATAATTTCAGTAAAGCAAATTTTAAACAGTTATATCATGTGCTTTCTCATTTCAAGCATGGTTCATGGGCTACGTTTAGAGTGATCTAAACTGTAGATCTAAAACCTGGACATTTTTCTTTCTCATTTCCTATTGTAATGGGATTTCTTTTAATAACGTGGGCATGGGAAAATTGTTCTCACTCTTTGGAAGCCTCTTTGTGCTGCTTGTATGTCCTTGGTCTCAGTTCTCTTTGAAGAGTCTGGAGTAGCACAGCAAATGTTAGATCGACTTCAGGGTCCACTCAGGGACACATGCTCCTTCTTCTGGAAACACACCCTGAGTTTCCCTGCTGGAACCCTCACGGCCCTGTGCAACTGCAGTGTCGTGAAAATGACCATCTGGAGAAAGACAAGGAAAGAATTAGTAAATTCTATATAATATGTGAAATAGCAACTTGCCCCCCTGAAGGAAGAGAAAAAGAAGCAGCATTCTGTCTGAGAATCAACCTTCTACCCCATCCCCCCATTCTTACTTGTCTAAATTTCTTGCTTTAGGACCTTCAGCTTCTTCTCTAGCATAAAGACACACAGACACCTTGCACTTGTGAGCCCACAGTGCTCCCGCAGCGAAGTGTGCCTATCAGAAACCTCTGAAGTTGGAGGTGTTTCTTGTCCAAGCTGCTGCATTTCAGAGACTCAGAACATTCTATGCTTTGTTCATTATTTATGAATGAATGGGGCACAGGCTAACCTGGAGTCCAGATTTCATTTTATGAATGATGGAATACCTGGAGGATTTTGCGGGAGACAGCACAATAGTAGACATTTTGGGATAACAGTATTTTAAATCCAGAACTGTTAGATACATCTAGCTTGATTGTTATTGATAAAAAGCCTGATCGTAGCTACTCTTTGACATATAGCAATCAGTCTTTTCACAGTGTGGCCCATTGTTAATAACCTTAAAACAAGATTAAATAAAACATGTTAAATATTGCAATTATTGTGGGAAATAAAATTATTTGGTGAGCATAATGGGGAGCAATTCAAGCATTTAACATGATCCAGGAAATGCTACTCCAAACAATTGCATTTGCTTTATGCATTTTCCCCCTTTGATTGCTGACAGATGCCTTTTTGGAAACAAACATCTAAATGGTTTGCCTTTAGTCAGAAAAAAAACTGTAACAGAAAGCGGCTACATGTTTTGAATTTAACTCTTGTCATCTGAACACTTCGTCCTGGTGTACACGGATGGATCTAAGCAAAGGTAGTTTTCCCTTCAGGAAGCAAGGCCACGGGCTCTGGGTTTTCTTACTTCCCTGGAGCATGTGTGATAAGAGGTGGGAATCCTCTAGCCATGGAGCCTGGGGACCAAATAAGGTCCAGGTGAAGAGAGGAAGCATGAGGAAGGAAATGGACTTATCACAGGCAGCTGCAGGACAAGTGCCAGTTGCTTTCTAGCCCTACTCTGGCCGTCCTGGCCAAAGCTCCCCAAGTAAAGCACCCCTTAGTGCAACAAGAAGAATTCTAGCCATCTTAGAGTGTGCAGGATTTGCATCTAGGTCTTCCCTCCAGTGCATTTGAATGCAGGCCTCCAACAGGTGTACAGTAATAAGAGCTTTTGGTTCTGGTTCTGTGCCTCTAAAAGGCAGTATATGATGGGATAGTAATGACTTCTGGAGGCATGAATGGTTGAGAGCATTGTTTCTGAAGTCTCAAACTCTGCTTTGGGAGTTACTGATTGTGTGACCTCTCCCAGGTTACTTAACTTCTCTGATTCCCTGTGTCCTATAGTAATCAGGAAAATAAAGACCACAACACTTATCTTATCAGTAGCATTATAAGCAAACAAGCGCATAAAGTGTGCACTCCCTGGTCATGAGTGCTGTATTCTCCCTTTGCTTTGTTCTTGTTTGCTTGTTGAGAGATGCTCTCATTTACCTACTCTGGTCCCATGCTGTAAGGCTGGGTTATTATGTCCCTTCTCTTTTCCCATAACAGCCTGTGCCTTGTTCCGTCACAGCTTTTATAACTGCTGCCACTTCTGGAACCATGTGGCTTCCAGTCTGTCTTCCCATTCACACTGCAAGCTTCCTGAGGGCAGGGCTCTGTTTTAGCTACCTGCATAGCTATGAGGACTAGGAAAATAGTTAGAGCTCCGTAATGGTTAGAGTAAGTTAGCAAGGACGGCACAGGATGCTGGTCAATGGGAGATCCAATGGAGATCTCACACTCTCGCAGATTTTTCCTGCTTTTCTCCCTTCTAGTAGATCATCTGCTTCCCCAGGTTAGCCACCCTGGCTCCACTCCACAGGAAGCACCAGTTCCTTTGACTTCCTGCTGCTTTCCTTATCTATGGCATCCACTGGTACTTCAGATAGACTGGCTATGTTACTACCTGTCTTTGATGAACATATGTCTTTTATTCATTTATTCACCCATTAAATAGCATTTCTGTAATGCAGGCAATTAAATGTCTCTTTTTCCCTCCCTCCTTTTAAGCTTTGTTTCCAGGACCCTTGGAAATGTGAAACTCTAGAAGAGCAATGTGATTCTGAACGCAACATGTAATAACAGCTAGCGTTTGTACAGTGTTTACTCCCAGCCAGGTGATGTTCCAAGATCTTTCAGTATTTTTTTCCAGGTAGGTTCCTAGGAGGTAGGGCCTATTATTAACCCCATTTGCAAACAGGAAATAGATGATAGGAGGTGAGGTGTCTTACTTAGAGTCCTTGAGTTACAGATGGGAAGGCTGAAGCATAGGAGTTGAATGTAGACTTTTGCCTCTGGTGTTCTCCCCTAAACCATTGAAAGGAAAAACGGTAGTGCTGTTACTTGCTACATGGCAGGTACCATCCAAGGTGAGTTTAGGTATGGCATGCCATAAAACCTCCACAATAGTTCTAGGTGGTTATTATTTTCAGTTTTCAGGTCAGAGCTCAAAAGATAAGAGTCTTACTCAAAGATACACATTAACCAAATTCAGAGATCATCATGGTGGCTGGTATGGTGATATATATTGGAATTCTAGGAGACCGACGCAAGAGAATTGTAAGTTCAAGGCCAATCTGTGCTACAAAAAGGGTACTGTTTTGTTTTTAAAGCAAGGATTCAGCTTAGATCTACTTGATAAATAAACCCCAATCTTATGTTTCCCTATTCCAACCAACTAGATTTTTCATATTTCTTTTGTACGTTGGGTGGTGGGTTTAACAATATATAAGGCTTGGAATCTCCAAGGCTTCAGAAATGCTGACATTAGAAAGTTAGCCTTTTGCTGAGGCTGCAGAGTTCAGTTTAGGGTAAATGGGCATCTAAGATAAGAAGGAATAGAAAAGGAATCCTGTATTGAAGAAAGAGTTCTCCTGTGTTGATACCCAGATCTTTCTTCTAACTGTAATCTGTGGAAAAATCCTAAAATGGTGTTTAGGACATTACCTTGTCTCCAAAGAAGTGTGCTCTCATGATCTTTGACACAGGAAAATCCCACATTAAAAGACTCTTCGCCTCTGAAGCCCAGAAACATGTCCAGCCCTTTGGGAAGATTAATTTTTTTCCTCTTCTCTTTTTTTGCTTTTCTTTTCTCCTTAAAACAAAACAAAACAAAACAAAAAACAACCTCCCCCCCCCCCCAGCAAACTCCTCTATACAGGCACACATCTTACATCTTTACTGGGCACAGAGTTATGACTAGAATAAACTGGTGTCCAAGTCACCTGGCATGGTTTCCTCTCCGTACGGCAGTTTTGAATGCCACAACCTGAAAAGGGCAGAAATGAAGAAAATGCCAGGGGGTCCAGACAGCCCATCCCATTTTAATGAGCTGCTCAGAGACTGGTCATATTTGGGGGCTGTGCATGTGCAAAACGTGGAGTTTTTTTTCTTAAGAGAAATATTGATAATTTTTTCAGCAGGAACTCACCCACCACATCCTGCAAGGAATTAATTTCCTTCTTAGTGGCAGTTTTTGCACCTCGTTTCTATTTAGAAATTCCTTGACTTTTAATCTCTCTCTGCATTCTCTGTTAGCCAGCTGCCACCCAAGATTGGGATAAACCCTCTGCCCCTTGTTAGAAAGAAAAAAGAGAAAAGAAAATGCACCCAACACAGCTTCTAATACGTATATTCACAACTTCTAGGCAAGGCGCTTAAGCAAAGTAAAAGGTTAATATATTCTAACTAGATGTTAGGTATAGAATGTCAGATCTGTCAAATTTCATTATAACTTGCTGCTCATTGGAAAAGATTTGATTTCTTTTGCCACGTCCTACTATGTTCAAGTCACAGACTGCCAGCAGCAGCCCACTGAAGACCACAGGCTGGCAGTGAGCGGGCTCGAGTGGGAAACCAGCCGCAAGGACCATCTGTTTCCGATTTCTCGCTGAGCCAAGATGTGCAGTGAAGTGCATTCCACTCACCAGGCCAGCTTCTCCCCTGCTCAAGTTATTAGTGTTACAAGTGAAATGATCTTTTCCAAACAGCGGGGGAGCCATAATCCTTATGGAACAGGACTTTAAAACACATACACATATGCACTCACAAAACACACACACATACACAGCCAGTCAGACATCTTTTGTTAACGTTGTGAGGAAGGCTGCTTATAAATTTAATTACAGCCTTCATGGGGTTTATAAAGCATGTTTTATTAAGCATGATAACTTTGGAGGCAGTGGCACATACATTAGCCTCATTGAGTCTCACTGAATGATCAAATATCTTTAGGATGGTTTTGTGGGCATGATTCAAAATGCTAAGAAGGAGGTATTTAAACCATCTTTCCAAAGGATACTGGGGTTTAGGGATGATCAATGGGGCCCTAGCTCACCGCCTTCAGTGATATAACGTGGTGCAAGTTGTCAGCTGAGACTTGCTAGCCAGACGTTATATTCCAATGGGGCCAAATGATTGCACTCCCAGTATAATTTTGGAGAGATCAGCGATGTCTTATCTTTTTCAATTTGGTGTCCTCTGAAGACTGAGCCTTTTAAGATAAGTTTGGAGAGGAATAGGAGGGCTGATTGTGTGATAATCTGACAGAAAAGCCATACTGAAAAGCTGAGATCTTAAGTAATTAATGTTATAAATGTATGTTTAGTAACAGGTGATTGACAATGTGCCAGGTGCTCAGGAATCCAAGGGAGAAAACACAGTGGCCTGCACTCCAGGTGCTCCATATCCATCACTGAGGAAGCAGATGCAGGATCAGGCATAGACTTGAAGTATGATAGAATCAGGAATGGAACTTTGGCTCTTGCATACCCATGACATGTCCTCTAGTTTTGGCTATAAAATGGGATGGCTGGTTTGCAGTGAGAGCTGTGAGAATTAAATGAACTTTTACCTATGTAAAAGGGCAAAGATACTGGATGGGGCATTTAGTAGGCACTCAGCCTGGTTGGTTTCTGCTTCCTTCTAGTTATTCTCTGATTCCTAGAGAGCCGTAGCAGCAGCCAGTGTCTCTTTGGTGGACTCCTTTGCCTGCAGATGGCTTCGGCAGTCCACTGTCCATTCAGGTGTCTTCCCAGGAATATGGTGGCTGATAACTCCCAGCTGATCCTTCCTCAGTTAGGGACATGAGATGTATATGCTTCTTGTCTAGCCTAGAAGCTTTTCTCCAGGGTAAGCGCTGGGTTACCCTACAGGCTTTCCAAGGGCAAGGCCTGCAAAGGGCGCTGTGTGCAGTTACAAATAATTAGGACCCGAATGAGTGCTTTTGGGTCATGGTGATGAGTGAGAAAGTGATTTTCCAAAAGTTGAATGATTGTTTTTTTGAAAACAGAGATCACATAAGTGCCTTAAAAAAGGGGGAGGAACAAGACAAAATCTCTTCCTTAGCACATTTAAAAAATGCAGCCCCTCATTGGGGATTGCTTAGAGTCGTAGATCAAGTTAATAGCAGGAACAGGGCTCCAGCCCAGGACTGCAGTTACCAGTGACTGCCTAGTGCTTGAAGAACCATGTCCTGAATTCTACAGCTGAATCGGACCCAGATGGGCTTGTGCCCCTGGCTTGCTGTGGTTGCTGCTGCATTACACACTGGCCAGTTGAAGTTGAACCATCTTACTTTACTCATATTTACAGGCAGAAATGGAGACAATCTGTATTATTCCCATATTGGCGACAGAAAAGCTGAGACCCAGTGTCCCAGGCAGGATCCTTGGAAACAAACGAGACTTGAGTGAGACTTTGGAGAGTAGTTTATTGGGATGGCTGTCGGGATCGACACCGCAGGGGAGTGAAGGGAGGCAGACTGAGCAAAAGCTGGAATCAGAAATCACTTAGTCCTCACAAAGGCCCAGCAAATCTGACTGGGAACCTGGAAGCTGGGGTGCCCTTACAGAACTATCCTGAACTGAAGCAGGAGGTCAGGACATTGTTCTCCTGAGAGCTGCTTCATGGAGAGTGGAGAGCCTGCAGACCAGACAACAAGCAAAAACCAACCTGCAAGAAGCTGTCAGATGGGAGAGCTAGCGGGATGGGGTGTCACAGGACTGCTCAGAGGTGGAGAAGTCTCCTGGCTAACCCACTCTGTATATTCTCAAATGCCATAAGGAGGCTGCTCACCCCACTCAAACAGAATCTGCTCACCCACTAGGTCCAGGGGATCCTTATTCTTTATGAACCACAGGGGTCGGGGAGGCAAACAGGGCTGGGCAGAGCTTGGTTCTCAAGTTGTTCAGTGATGGACACCTTTCACAGCAAACGCACAAACTCATCTAGTGACCCGAAGAGAAGGGAAGCTAAACCCACATAGTCACGATTCTGTGGTGCGCTGGTGCATTCCTGGGCTATTGCACCTGTGAAGAGAAGGAAGATCTGGGTGAAAGGGTGGGAGGGCAGTAAAGGGCGGTAATGGAGTGAAAAGCTGTGATTTCTATTCCAGATGTTTTCATCTCAAAGTCGCTCATCCATAGAAAACCTGATCAAGAAAAAGACAAGAGAAATAAATTCTCCCAAACTCAAGTCTGAAGCATTAATGGTATGTGATGATTAGACCATTTCAAAAATACTGTGGATAGCTGGGTATGCTGGCACATGCCTTTAATCCCAGCGCATGGGAGGCAGAGACAGGCAGATTTTTGTAGATCGGGGACAGTCTGGGCTACATAATGAGTTTCAGGTCACCCAGGGATGCAGGGAGACCCTGTCTCGAAAAAAACATGCTTTGGAGAATGAATCTAAGCTCCCATCATTTCTTTAAAATGAAGAAGCTGGCAGGGAGCTGGGAAGTTTCCCTTCCTGCTCCTTCATGCAGCTCTTTATTTTTATTTTTGATTCTTTCACTTGCTGTAGAAATTTAAAAAGAAGCCACATTAATTTTTTGAGCAGTAACCCTGCTTTTACACGTCCCTGGCGGCGTGACGTAAAGGATTTGGGCTACTTACCTGTTCCCTGACGCTTGAGAGGGCAAAACCAAGATTTATGTTTCTTCCCGTACCTCTGTCCCCCGGAAGTGAGGGGACGTCTTCCCGGTTCCTCTGTCCTCGCTCCCCCGCTCCACATCCCACTTTAGCAGGTGCTTTGCCGCTTTCCTCACCCCCTCTTGTTCTTCCACATTCTCTGAGCTTTCCCTGCGCTCCATACACCGTGCTCATCGCTGCGCGGTTCAGTTATAATCAACACACTTGTCCTTGGCGCAGGCAAACAGCCAGGCCACGCTAGAAAAATATAGGGAACTCAGAGACGACAGAAAAGGGTTCCTTCCTGTGCGGTGGTGGAAGGTGTGGTTTGGTTGCATTTCCTCAAGAAGTGATGGTGAGATCTGCCTTGAGGGCTGGTAGGGAGTGTGGCGGACAAAGGCTGATGTCAAGAGGGGCTGTGAGAGCGAAGGAGCTCTAGGTCAAAAGAGTAACACAGAAAAAACCCTAGGAGGAGCCCGAAGACATAATAGACTTGGAAAGTGTTTCAGGTGCCCTGAGAGTCACACTTTCTCATAGTCCTCTCCCTCTGTAGATGCATCTACACATCACCAATTGCTTTCTATACGTTTCAAAGGCTAAGAAGTGCACGTGTGTGTTTACCATTTCCAATGCTTAGAAAACAAAAAAAGTAGGATAATATGATGCATAAAATGACATGAAATTCAATGTTGTGTTCACAACCGAGTTGACTCTACAGTTGTGCTCAGTCAGGTACGTGTTGGTAGTTGATTTGTGCTGCAAAGGCAGAGAAGAGTCTTTAAGACAGACGCCATATGGCTTGGCAGACCCAAAATATGTCTGATCTGACCTTTTACAGAGAAAGTTTGTTGACCTCCTGGCCTTGTAGATGGGGCTTAGGACTTGTAGCATAACAAGTTTGCCTTCAAATTCTGGCTCTTCAACGTCTGCCACCTTTGTCAAGTTTCTTAAACTGTTAGTTTGGCCTTTTGTAAAATGGCAATAATATTTTTCGGGTGTGCAAAGCTAGAAAAAGATGTGAAGCTCTTAGAAATAGTAACTGCTGAAATAAAGTTATTTATCAGAATAGCTGATAACTTTCACTGTTTTGAGCGAACAGCCTTTGTGAGAAGATGACTATACCAGAGATTTGCTCTGTTCATTATCTTAGTGACTGTGACTGTTTGATTGGGAATATCCCTGAAGGATCCTGTGTTGACACTTGGACCCCAGTCCGGCCATGTCAAGAAGTGTACATCACAAGGGCTCTGACCTTCTCAGAAAAGTAATTTATCAGCATTGAGGTTGCAGTTCAGTGGACAGACCATTTGTCGAGTGTGTCATGAGGCCCTGAGTTCTATCCCTAGCATCAACAAATAATTAACTCAGCAATGGGTTCATAATTTGATGGACTATTGGAAGGTGGTCTTGAAAGCATTGACTTCTTGGAGAGTATTTTGACCCCAGGCCCTTCTTTTCTCCTTTGCTCCCCCACTGTTGAGGCCCCACTGTGATATTCTGTCTCACCACAACCACAAACAACAGAGCAGTGTGACTGGGGCTTTTGAACTGTGAGCCAGAATATTTTTTCCTCCTTTAATTCGTTCATCTCAGGTATTTTGTCACAAGAATGTAAAGTGATGGAAAAAAAACTGCTTTGGTAATTTCCAGTCAAAAGGTATTTTCTGTAAATAGAGAAATAGGGAAAGAGACAGTGAGACAGGAGATTGTTGTCTGACCTCCTCAAAAGAATAGCGACAGCACAGGTTGATTGTGCACCTGCTATGAGATGTTGCTCAGCACTTTCATGTGTTGTCATCTCTGACCGTAACCCTAGCACATGTGGTAGCTACAGTTATCGTTTAACTACACAGGTGTGGAGAGTGATATAGAAAGGTAAAGTAAATTAGTCCAAGTCACACAGACAATAGGGGACAGAGTCAGGACCTGAACGTGAGGCAGTCAGATGTCAAAATTTCTGTTTTAATCACTCTGCTTTTGGCACATGTCTGATGGGAAGCAGAAATCCAAGACTTAGAGCCCACAGCTGTACCTGGTGGTGGGTGCACTGGAATATCACTCTGAGGGAAGGTCTGCAGCAGTGTTAAATTAGAAAAGTGTTGCAGCTGCTCATGTCAGCTCAGGTCCATTTCTCAGAGGAGCCTCACAAGAACTGCAACCCCCTGATTGCTTGCAAGATGTCCTACAGCAGTGGTCTCGCCTGTAATCTCTTTCTCATTTGGGTTGGAGATATAAGCCTGGCTACATGTCAGGGGGCTGGCGGTGGGAGGAGGCACAGATGCTGTGAGTTTGGTTCTATTAATTAGATGACATGTTGTAATTAATAACCAGAGTAGATTTGATTTTCAAGTGTCATTAATATTATCATTCTTTGCATGTGCATGTGTGTGGTGGATGTATGTACATGTAGATGAGATCACTGGTGCACATGCATGTGGAGGTCAGAAGATAACATCATCTGGTATCTTCCTCAGTCTCTCTTCATCTTCTTTTTTGAGATATAGTTTCTCACTGAACCTGAAGCTTACTGTTTCTAATGAGCATGTCAGATCCTGGGATCTGTATGTCTCAGCCCTTCCAGCACTGTGGTTACAGGCACTTTTATATGAGTGCTGGAGATCTGGACTCAGATCCTCATGCTTGTGTGGCAAATGCTTTACTCACTGAGATATCTTCTCAGCCCCTAAAGTATTGTTGTTGCTGTTATTATTTATTTTGACAGGGGCTCCCTAGTCCCAGCCTGCCTGGAAGTCACTATGTGGACCAGGCTGGCTTCAGCCTCACAGGTCTGCCTCCCTCTAACTCTCAAGGGCTAAGATTAAAATAGTGTGCCACCATGCTTGACTGAAGTGTTATTTTGACATGGGAATATGCTTACAAATGATTCTATTAAGAAACAAGTCCCACATACAGTGATTTCTGCTTGGTAACTTTATATGTATATATATATATGATTTAATGTATGTATTTCCAAAACGATGATGAAAGATATAATATAATGTAATATATATATAATACAATATAGAATAGAATTCTTAGTAGTCGGGGAATAATCATAAAATCATAAATGTTAATTTTATCTGTTTCTTACTATTTCCAGAATTTTAAAGCATTTATGTAATTATACATAAATAAAATGTCAAAGTCATTTGATACTATGTATGAAAAAACAGCATTCTCAGACTCCACAATTCCTCCTTCGGTACATAGCTCTAATGTGGTTCATCTACTGTATATACAAATATACTCTCATTTTAACATTATTCGAAGTCGTGAAAAAAATGAGAAAAAATGTTCCATGTAGTACCACCACATCAAAGCATATTGTGCAGCCATGAAAGAAATGTTGTTTACAAATGGGAAATGCTTATGCTATAACAGTGTGAAAAAAGCGGGATGCAGAATTGAACACAGAATGAACACAGTTCAGTGAAAACCCAGCAATCTATTCATTACAAGACAGAAAACATTCACATGTTAATGGTTGTGTACATAATTGGTGGGATTATACATTTTTCTTCTTTTTCTGCTTTTATGCAATTTCAAAAGTTCTTTTAATGAATGGGTGTTGTTTCTATAACAGAAACAAATAGGCATTAAAAAACTGTTGAAGTTGGAGATGTGCGTTGAGTGGTGATTAGTCTTAAATCTTTTCCCATGGCCCATTGCCTGTCCCTTCATCTCCTTTATGATTAGCTAGGTGTTTTCCAACTGAGATAGGAAAGCAGAATGAGGATGAGATCTGCCTGAAGATTTGGTATCTAGCCCGGGTGATGTGGCTTCTCACCTCAAGCCCCCAGTATGGTTCAAGGACATGGTGCATCCAGAACCTAGGTTTATTTATCTATGAAATGCTTTTGGATTATACCAGGGGTTTCTGGGATCGGCAGCTTAGCATGTGTTGTCTGGTTTTTAGACACCTAAAAAAACAAACTCAACACAAACCATTCTACTTTGATGATTTCCTTATTGGTTTTGTAGAAATCTTTCAAGTTAAGAATGATTCCATTGTTAAATTAATTTTGAGAACCATGGGATTAGATAACTTAGTCCTCAGCATCTTAACCTAGATGTGACCCTATAGGGGGTCGCATCACATAGCATGGTTGTCTCAAAACTTTGGAAACAGTGAAAAGTTTCTAGATGTGCCACACTCAAAAAATTAATTCTGAATCAGATATGTAAAGAATGTGAGGTTTCTGGCAGCATCACCTGTGGGCATCATGTGGCTTCACTGTGGCCTGAGTCTGAAGCTCTACCACACACATGCTGCTGCACTGCGCTTTCTCTGACACCACGCTGTGCCAAGGAGTGATATCTGAACACCTCGGCTCAGATGTGGGGCTGTTGTATGCTATGAATCATAGTATTTTCACTGCACATGTAATTTTCTGCTCTTACAGAAACATAGGAGTTTAATGATGGAAAAGAAAGACTTTTATATGTTTTCCTCCTACTATGACTCAGCATAGATCAAACTCATACATCTTTGGATTATATTGCTTTAGAATACTCGATTTTAAAAATTGAGTATCTAGCTCAAATATCTTTAAAAAGACCATTCAATGAAATTTGGCCTAAGATTAGAGAATAAAAATGACCCTAGACATATTTAACAGTTTGTACTATGCTTTTATGCAGAATAACATTCTCAGCATTGAACTCTCTATGTAGACAAAGATTTACCTGAAGCACTGAGATTAAAGGTGTGTGCCTCCAAACCCAACAAGCTACATTTTAATTTAATTTGATTTGATTTTAGGCTATTATAAATTCAAAATATTGATCAACTCTGAAAAGCATTAAAGATGCTCCATGTCCTGCAGGTATCAAATGATCAGTTAGATTCAATTCTTATCTAAAAATAAACAAGCATATCTATCTCACTAGTAAGTGAATTTATGTTAGTGTTTAATAAATGGTGAAATTATATGCACAGCAAATAATTGTCTTAAAATAAATTCATTTTTAAATCAGTAAACACATAGCTATTTTATATACCTGTATATCAAGGGTCATGTAAAAAGTTCTCCGATGAAAATAGGTTTAAGTGGGAGGTTTAAGAAGCTCTGATCTAGACTGTCTATATCTAGATAAAATTTCTTTTAGATAAACTTTATATTTCATTTAGCATGTTTTAAGTTGATTTTTAATCATTGGAAAGAAAGTTATATTCAATGACCATTTTTCCTCCATCCCCTGATGTCTCTGAAAGTTTGGCTGATTTAGATGCATCATGTAAGTGGAATCATCAGTAAATTTTCATGATTGGCTCATTTTATTTATCATAGTATCTCCAAGGCTCAATGTCTTAAAGACTTTTCCATCCCATGTCTATGCCTTATTTAATTTTTTTCTTTTGGTTCTTTGAAACGGGGTATTGTTCTGCAGTTTAAGCAGGTCTGGAACTCATTGGTTATCCTTCTCTAGCCTTGGAGTTCTGGCAATTCTCCTCCCTTAGCCTCTAAGCACTGAGGTGACAGGTATGAGCCCCACACCGGGCTACCATATTTCCACTCACTCATCAATTGGCATTTAGCTGTTGCCACATCCTGAATACTGTGCACGTGATGTATATATGCTCATTTTTTGTCAATACTCAAAAGTGAGATTGCTGGATATGACGGTAGCTCGATTTTTATATTTTTGAGGGATCTCCATATTCCTTTCCAGGGTACCACACGGTTTTACATTGCCACCAGCACTGGAATCCAGTTCCATTTCCTCGTCAGCAGTTGTTGCTTTCAGGCATGTGGTGGCATCTCACTGTGCTTTCATGTGCATTTCCCTAGTGGCTACTGATGCTCACCATCTTCTCCTATCTGTGGGTTATTCATGTGCATTCTTTGGAAAGCCATTGCCATCTAATACGGCTGAATAATGTTCAATTAGGTTATTTGGCTTCTGTCATTGAGTTGTAGGAGCTCCTTATACATTTTAATATCAATCTCTTGTCAGAAGTACTGTTGGCAAGTGTAAGTTCCGAGTTCCTAGGCCATCTTCACTCTGGAATACTGCCTTTGCTATGCAGACTTTAGAATTCAACGTGGTCCGTCTTGTTTATTTTTTTCTGCACTTTATTGCCATAGCCACAACATTGCTCGAAATGGTGGAGTGGCACTTTGTTTTTCTTTAAGATATTCACAATTTCAGGTCTTACATTTAAGGTTTAAGGTGTTTTAAGTTGATTTTCTGTACACATCATGAGGTTAGGCCCGTTTTCATTCATTTACACAAACATAAAAGAGATTATTTCCCAGCGGGGTAGTATCAGCACTTCTGTAGATTTTCTGATCACCTATGTGTGGGTTACTTCTGGGCGCTCTGTTCTGTTCCATGGCTACATGCGTATCTTAAATCTTACTTTTGTGATTACTACAGCTTATAATTTATTGTGAAGTCAGGAAATGTGAAGACAGGATGGGAGAGATGGCTCAGTGGTTAAGAGCACTGGCTGTTCTTGCAAAGGACCTGGGTTCAATTCCCCAGCACCCACACGGTAGCTAACAACCATTCGAAGCTTCAGTTTCAGGATAATCTGACAGCTTTTTCTGACTCTCTGGACATTGCACAACTCATGTGCATTCACATATATGCAAGCAATATAGTCATACACACAAAAAATTATAAAAAATGTGTTTGGTCTGGAGAGATGGTTCAGGGCTTAAAAGCATTGGCTGTTCTTGCAGAGGACCAACACCCACATGGTGGCTAACAACCACCTGTAACTACAGTTCCAGTTGAATCTGATACCTTCTTCTGACTCTGCGAGCATGAGTCTGACTTCTGACACTGCATGAGATGAATGCTTTTACACGCATGTAGGCAACACAGTCATACACATTTTTTAAAAAAAGACTCCACCTTTTTGCTCCAAGAATATTTTTTGGTTGTTCAAGGTCCTTTAAAGTTCTGCCCAAATTTTAGGAGTGTTTCTTTGAAATTTTTGTAAAATAGGTAGCATTTGAAGTTTGATAGGGATGTCATTGACTCTGTTTGGGTATTAAAGGCACTTTACCAATATTGTCTTTCAAGCTAGGCATATGAGTTATCTTTCAGTTTGCCTACATTTTCTTTAATTTCTTCTAGCAATATTTTATAGTTTCCATTGTAAATCTTTCAGAGCTATTTCTAAAAAATTTATTTTTGATATTACAAATGTGATTATTTTCTTAATTTCCTTTTAAGATGGTGGTATGAAATGCAACTGATTTTTGGGTGCTAAAGCTATATCATGTACATTTACTGAATTTATTTATTCTGACAACTGTTTTGTAGGATAAAGTCTCCAGTTTTCTACATATGCAATTATGTCATTTGTGAATAGAGATTAGCTCACTTCTTTTCTGATTTGATGGCCCCATTTACTTTTCTCAGTTGCCCTGTCTAGAACTTGCAGTGCTATATACCGAACAGAAGTTTTGAGGGTGGGTATCTTCGTCTTTATCTTGCTCCTGATTTTAAAGAAAAGATTTCAGCGCAGTGCATGATCATTTCAATGTGTTGCTTAATTTAGTTAGGTCATGTTTTTGTTGATGTTTTTGTATCTATATCCACTAAGTTCTTTGCCAATACTCTTTTTTTTTTCTTTTTTGCAGTATCTTTATCTTTGGCATAAGGTTAACACTAGTCTCATTAAATAAGTCTGGAGATAGTACTTCCACTTTCCATTTTTGGAGGAATTTGAGGAAGATTAATGTTAGTTCTTCCTAAAAGACTTATTAGAATTCTGCAGTGAAGTGACCTGGTCTTGGGCTCTTCTTGTTGGAGGCTTTTATTCCTGACTCAGTCTTTTCATTGCTTTTTTTTTTTTTTTTTTTTTTCAGGGTCTCACAGAGCCCAGGCTGGCCTCACATTTGCTGGGCAGCAGAGAATGATCACGAGCTCCTGACCCTCCTGCCTCGCCTCCCTAGTGCGGTGATTCAAGTGTGTGCGCTAAGCCCAGCATCACCATCTCTACTTTTGGTGTTGTTTTCTGTTTTTCTCTTTTTTCCCATGTTGGAGTGGGAGCCAGGGCCTTTAGACATGCTGAGAAATGGTAGGTAAGCGCTTTACTGGCGAGGTATAAGCCTGACCCCAGATGTTTTGTTTCTTTCTGATTCTGTCTTGGTTAATTGCATGTTTATAGGAGGATTTATGAGCTCTAGGATATTGAATTTGATAGCTTATAATTGTTCCTCTGGTTTTGTAATTGCTTTCTTTCCAGTTGCTATTTCATCTCCTCAGCTCCCTCTCCCACCTTTCTTTGATTAGTCTAACTAAAGGTTGTAATTTTTGTTGATTTTTCTTCCAAAAACCAATTCTTAATTTCACTTCCTTTTCCCATCTATTTTTCCTATTCTCCACTTTAGTTAATTCTGCTTGTTTTTATTACTTCCTCTAAATTTGGTGGTAACTTATTTTTATTTTTTAGTTTCTCAGTTTGTTGCTATGAAATTCCTTTGAGGAATATCTTTGCTGAATAATGTGAATTTTGGTTCCTGGGTTTTTGTCTTGATTAGTCTCAAGATACTTCAATTTATTTTCTATCTCTTCTTTCACCCATTGGCTGTACAAAACTATGTTATTTAATTTCCACATATTTGAGAATTTCTCTGAGTTTTAGTTTCATTATTTAGGGTTGGAAGTGATACTTGGTATGATTTAAACTTTCTTCATTGTATTAAAGCTTTTTGTATGTTTTAGCATTTTATCTGTACTGTAGAATGTTCCGTGACACTCCGGGAGGGCAAGTTCTGGGGCTACTGGATGGAAGATTCTTTGTATGCCTGTTTTGACATCTTGTGTATGCATTCTGTTCAGGTGTACTGTCTTCTTATACTGCTTTATTACTGCTTTTCTCTCTGGATGTTTAATCTGTTGTTGAAAGTGTGCTATTGCAGTCTGCCACCACTGTGTGCCTAGGTATTTATTTGCCTCTTTATTTCTGTCAATGTTTGCTTCAGGTATTTGGGCATTCTAACTATATATTTCTGCTGTTATCACTGTATGACATCCGTCTTTGTCTCTCTCTCTCTCTCTCTTTTTTTTAAATGTTATCTACTTTTTTCCGGTATGAGGATAGCATTCTTTTCTCTCTTTGTATGGTTGAGATTGAGTCCAGATCTTGTGTGTGATAAGCAACCACTATACCACTAGACCACCCCAACCCTTTATCTCTACGTGTCATTAGCACTACAAATTCTAGTTATTTAAAATTTTAATTTTATTTCTAATGACACACTTGAAAGCACTGTAGAAGCCATCATTATGGCATTATAGTCTATTTGATTATGTATTTCCCTTTGCTTCTGAGTTTTCTACTGTCATATGCTTTTGGTGGCTGTCTAGCATCTTTTCAATTCAATTTGAAGGACTCACTTTAATACTCCTGGTAAGGGAAGTCTAGTGAGGACCACCTCCCTCAGTTTTTGTTCAACTGGAGATGTATTCCTGCTTTGTTGTTGTTGTTGTTCTGTATAACATCCTGTTTGCCATTATTTTCTTTGTTGACTCGAATTTTTGTGATTTTATTACAATATAATTTGATGATGTTTAGACCCCTCCCTGTTCCATATCTCCCCTTATCCCCCCCCCGATTTGATGTACTGTATTGTATATATTATAAGTCCTATAGACACTAGTTTTTATGTCCCCAAATATTCATCAGTGTGGGTCAATCCACTGGAGCCTGGTCAACCTACCAAGAGTCTCACTCTTAAAAGAGACTGTCTCTGCCCCTCCCAGCAGCCATTGGCTGCCAAAATTTCTTTATGTTGGGTTGGGGTTTCTTATCCATTTCCCAGTGTCTGTGCTGGGATTTTGTCTGGCTTGAGCTTGAATGGATTTGGGGATGCTGTCACCATTGCTGTGAGTTCATATGAGTAACTGAGCAGTTGTCTGGAAAACTCTATTTCCTTTGGAGTCAGGCACTACGTCTGGCTTTTACAAGCTTTCTGCAATGACCCCTGAGACTTGGGAGGCGGAAGCTTGATACAGGTGTCCTATTCAAGGACAAGCACTCTGCAGCCTCTGGTTCTCTGCACAGTAGCTAGTTGTGGGTTTCTGTGTTAATCATCATTGACTGCATAAGGAAATTCTCTGGTGAGAGTTGAGAGATGCATTAATCTATAGGTATAACAATAAGTTATTAGGAGTCAGTTTAATAGATAATTATTTGGTAGAAAATGAGTACTAGGCTCTCTCCTATGCCCTGTGTCCTGTCTAACTTCGGATTCCTAAGCCTGATACCAAGGTTAGGTATGGGGTCCATCCCATGAAGCTGACCTTAAATCCAAATAGAGAGTGGTTGGTTACTCCTATAACGCCTGTGCCATTATTGCCTCAGCGGGCACACCTTGCCAGGTCAGATGCTTTTGTAGTTCACAGGATTCACAGTTGGGTAAGGCATTTTCTCTTTCTGGTAGCATGTATGGCACCTTCAGGCACTATGAATGTTAGTGGAATTATTTTTTGAACATTTGAATATATCATTCTACATTCCTCTGCCTGGCGAAGTCTGTACTGAAGAAAACCACTAATAATCGTACAGTAGTTTTCTTGTGTATGATGAGTCACTTTTATCTTATTGCTTCCAAAAATATATCTTTGATTTTCTTCACAAGTTGATTTTAATTTCTTTCACTGTGAATGTCTTTGAATTAATTTTAGCTAAGTGTCCTTTAGACTGTTTGAGCCTGGATGTCCATGTCTTCTACAGGTTTGAGAAACGTTCGCTGTTATTTCTTCAGATAATCTTTCCGTATCTGTAGTTCTTCCTGTCCCCCTTTCTTTCTTCTTATTTCTTCCTCTCTATCCTTCTCCCCCCTCCACTTTTCTCTCTGTCTCCTTTTTCTCCTCTTTCTTTGTTGCAGAGTTTTAGTCAGGTAAACAATTCTAATAGTTAGCAATAGTCCCATCTGTCTCTTTCCTAAACTCTCATAAATGTGCACATTACTTGATGGTGTCCTCTGATATCCTTATGCTTGCTTCACTTTTTTGGATTACTTTTTATTATTATACCTCTGACTGAGTAATAGCAACGATCCATCTTTGTGTCTACTGATCTCTTTTGGTCTGTGTAATTACTACTACTGGACTCCTGTCTAATGTTCAAATGTATTGTGCTCTTCAACCTTAAAATTCCTGTTTAGTTATTTCAAAAACTCTCTAACAAGAGGCAATACTTTCATTCCATTTCTTATTTTTTCTGGAGTTGATTAAATATCTACATTTAATGCCTACATGTGATCATTTTGAATTCTGTTTTAGGTAATTTAACTGCATTGCTTTAAAGGTAGTTTTTGGAGATTTATTTGTTCCTGTGACTGAGCCATGTTTTCCCATTTCTTTATGTGCCCTGTATCTTTGTATTTGGAGTTGTGCCTTTGAAACACATTTATCTGTCTTTACGTATTAGATTTGTGCAGGGAAAGACCTTTCCGTGACATATTCAGTGAAGATTTTGGGGACCTCTCAAGATTTTTCTAGGGCTACCTTCTTTTTGCGCTTAATATGTGTAACACCTACCAACTAGGAAGAGATGTGGCTTATTCTTCAGTTTGTAATCTCTTTCTCCCTCTAGTGTCAATCTGCAGTATTACAAGTTATATACTGCTAAACTACATGCCATTAAACTCTGTTGTTTCCTGTGGCCTCAGGTCAACAAGATACAGTGGTTATCACCACAAACCTGTGTGAGGAAAGTCAGACACCAGTGTCTCAAGGAGCTCCCTGAAGAGTTGTAACAGGCTGTGCCAGTTTCTGTCTGTATCATCACACGTTCTCTAGCACAAGATAGTTCATTTTTGTTCTCTGTAGAGAACATGAGCACCATGAAGTATGTGAGACACGGGTTCCTCAAGCAGCCCCTCAAAAGAAATGACTTTGAACATGCATTCTATTTCTTTTCTCTTCACCACCCAAGGAAGAAATTGCAAATTGGGCTTTCGCTAACTTTAGAGATGAACTGACTTGGAGAGCAGATGACATATTTGAAATTCAATGGCTTCTCTCTCTCTTTCATCATCATCATCCTCCTCCTTCTTTCTTCTTTTCTTTTGTTTCTTTTGAGACTGATTTATGTTTCCAGGTTGGCCTTGAACTGATAATTCTCCTACCTAGGCATCCTAAGTAGCTGAAATTACAAACATGCATCATTGTGCCTGGCTTACCCATTTCAATGTGACTGTCTTGACTTTGAGCTTGGGGTACTGAAATTTCCCAGCTGATTTCTGGAGTTCTCATAAAGGCTTTTTTGGACAATACATTATTTTTAGCCATTTTTTTCTGGGGTAATGAGGTTTGGGGTTCCTACTTCTGCTGTCTGGCTTACGTCTTTCTCTTCTATCTCGTAAATAATGAGACATGACAGTGTGCACAGCACTCACATGTGCAAAGACACAAGCTTTACCCCCCTGTGCCTCTTGGATGTGATTTCTCTCAACCTTCCCTTTTCAACATTGCTCAGTCAGTGGGTTCTAGGCCCTATGAACAGATATAGCATTGCCTTTTTACCTAAGTCATAACGACTCTGGCTCTAGGGCTTGCACTGGAGCACCATGTACATTGTAAATTCAGAGACAGATGTATTCAAGATTACATGGGCACCTCTGTCACTCAGGCTCTAGTGTTGAGAGTTGGTTTATGCAACTATCCTAGTGAGTTTTATCGTCAATGACACAGTCTGCGGTCACCTGAGAAGAGAGGCTTAACTGAGGAATTTTCTGAAACAGAGTGGCCTTTGGGCAGGCCTGTGGGGGGATTGTTTAGACTATTAATTGATATAGGAGGGGTTAGTCCACACTTGAGAACTACTATTCTCAGCTTTGCAGTAAAAGAAAGTTAGCCAAGGCCTGTGGATGATCCAGCAAGTACTGTTCCTTAAAGCTTTCTGTCTTCAAGTTCCTACTCGAGTTCCCATCCTGACTTCCCTCAAAGGTGAGCTGTGACCTGAATATGTAAGCCAAATAGATGCTTTCCACTCCTAGGATGTTTTTGGTCAGTGTTTTATCTCAGTAATAGAAAGGAAACTGGAACAGCAGCCAAGCATCTCTTCTCATGACTGACTCCTCGAAGACCTCAAGGAAAATTATTTTTACTTCTCTTACTGAATATATTCAACACGGGTGTTAAAGATTTGTGATTCATGTCATTGCAATGTCAAAGATGGTCTCCACTTTAGAATGTGGGGCACATTGGGACAAGAGAAGGCCTTAGGTAAAGGAAAAGGCAGATTAATTAGCTTACTAAGTCCTTCTTTTTCAGAAACCTTGAATATGATGGATTCCTAGTTAATAAAGAATCATTTTCTAGTGTATGGAGAATCCTTTTGTCTTCTAATATGCACCTCTCTTTGTGTCATTTATTTATTTAACTTAAAAATTGTGAGCATTATGACTGCATATATGTGAGTGCACCCTTATCATGCAATGCCAGTGGAGGTCAGAGGAGGGTGTTGGGTCCCCTGGAACTACAGTTATGGATGGTTGATCACTGCCATGTGAATGCTAGGATTCAAACCCAGGGCTTCTGTATGAACAGCCAGTGCTCTTAACCTCTGAGCCATCTCTCCAGCCCCCTTGTGTCATATTTATTAATAGTTAGATATAGGTGACTATATTACAGTAGTCAAAACTCATATTGATATTAAGTTTGAGGAGAGGTAGAACAGTGTGCATATGTGAACAGTGGTGTATGTGATATGTGAGCAGTGAGACTGATTACTTTTCCGTATAGATCAGAACATTAACTTTTAAATGGTCAAAAGTAGATAAGTGATAATATGAATAATGACATTATATTAGCCTGTACTTTTTTTCCTACGGAAATATTGTTATATTGCATTATATCACATAAGTCTTGTGATATTTGAATATTGTAAATATAACAATCATTGATCTTTATAAAGCTAATCATTATTACTATATTTTTTCTTGATCATTCTAATTGTTTCTGACTCAGGGATGATTGTTTGATTTCACATTACTATTAAAGAAACGAAAGTATGAGGTAATCCTGATTACAAAAACCTAAGGAGTTGCTCAAATTCAGGAGAGAAGAGTAAACTTTATAGAATTATAATGATTAATAAATTATACATGTCTTTAGTATGCCAGAAACATCAACCATCGATTATAGAACAATCAGGCATTCATAATTGTAGTGAAATTCTGTTATTTTTGATATCTTGCTTATTTCAAATAATATAAAAACAACTTGACATAATTTTAGATTTCTGTTTCGATCAAAGCATCTGTCAAAGTGGGATTGTAGAATAAATCATATCATTTTATTAGCTTCGCTGCCACTTTAAGTCCTCACTCACATGTTGCGTGAGCCTCTGGATGTGCTCTGTCCTGAGCTCACGACACGATCAGGGCTGGGATGAACTGGCAATGCTATGGCAGTCGACGCTTGCTGCCCTGTGGTGACACTTGGAGTACCAGGCTGTACTTGGGCATCTTGTGATTGCCTCTGTGCAGTTCTTTGAGGAATGTTCTAGATTTTGTTCATCTCAGGAAGGTGAGAGATGTGGCTGAGGGTCTTCTGTGGCATCTTCAAGCTGAAGGATCTCTGTCTTAGGTTGTTTCTGATTCTTTGAATTCTCTGTTGTTACTGTCTACTGGTGGCCTCAAATGAACTACAGAATGGCACATCATGCAAGTCCATGAACAGCTTTATCATTGTGTAAAAAACTGAATTTATGAGAATTTGATATCCATATTGAGACCCATTCAAAATTCCAAATCAAATGCAATATTGGCATTGTTGAAAGGATCCGTCTTCACTTTTCAATGAAAATAAACTCAAAATTTACTAAAGACTTAAGGATAATAACTGAAAACAAACCCCAAACAAAGGAAAATGCTTCAGGACAGTGGAATGGGCAACGTTTCTTAGGAAAGACCCCAAACACCCAAGAAACAAAACAAACAAAAGGGTTGTACCAAAGTAAAAAAGTTTCTTCAAAGCAATAAGCAGAATATAGAGACATTCTACATAAGAGAAATTAATTGCATGCTAAGAATCTGAGAGGAAATCAACAACTAGAGTGTTTACAGAATTCCAAAAACTCAATAGTAAAATTCACATAGAAAGATTGAAAAGAGGCAAAAGACCTACACAGACATTTCTCTGAAGAAGACATACAAATAGTCAACAGTTCTATGTAAAACTAATATCACTTATCATCAGGAAAATGCAAATCAAAGCCACAATGAGATATGACTTCACTGCAGACTATAACCAAACCGACTACGGATAGTAAGTCTTAGCAAGGATGTGAAGAAAAGGGGACCAGCACACTGCTGGTAGACTTGGAAATTAGTATAGCCATTAAGTTGTACTCTTAATTGACAAATAACAATTATAATCTTTAACTGTGATTTTAGCTTTCACATTTAAAATTTTAAAAATATTTTATTTGCATACATTACTTATAAAATGACATTTTTAATAGTTCTAATAATAATTTGGAATTTATCACTTTCTTATAAAAGAAACACTGTATCTTCATAATGAGTGTTAAAAATATGAAGAGATACATTAAAAAATTCTTCCTTTAAGGGATGGAGAGATGGCTCAACAGTTAAAGGCATAGACTGCTCTTGCAGAAGACCCAGGTTCAGTTCCCAGCACCCACTGTCTATAGCTCCAGTTCCAGGTGAGATGACACCCTCTTCCAGCCTCCACAGGCATTGCATACACGTGATGCACTTACATGCAGGCAAAACACTCATACAAATAAAATAAAAATAAATATAAAATGTTTTAAAAAGCTTTCTTTAGTTCTTTGAAGCACAAAACATCTGCTAATAATGCTCTTGTCACAGATGCAAGATTCACTTCTGTATTATAACTTGTGAAAATATTTACAAATTCAGAATCATTCCTAATATCTTAAAACATAATTATATAGTCATGAAAAACATGCCTTATAAAACAAAACTCATATTTCCCCAAACCAAGCCTTTAAATTTCTCTAATTTACTCCAGTGCTCTTTAAAGTAATTTTCTATGAGCACTGAGATGCAATAATGGTTAGAATGCTTACAGAGTCACTCTGATGTGAGACTGGTAAAAGCCTAACCACCTGATTTGATCCTAAGGTGGAAGGAGAGAACCTACTCCTGAATCTACTCTGACTTTGTGCACCCTGGCATGTTGCCCACCCAGGCACACACACACACACACACACACACACACACACACACACATCCTCCACAAAGAATTCGATACACTTCATAGCCACCAAGGGAGGCTTTACAAAGCACTCAGTTCTCTTCTGCACCAGGAGGTCCTGATTTAATTCGTCTGTCCTAGAGTTGGAAACTCAGTGTCACCTTTGTTCTGGGCATGGATCTTGAACAACACATATACCTGCATTTTGCTGAAGATCAGTAGGTCAGAATGCCTTGTTCTCGTTGCTCAGTCTTCTATGTAGAAGAGTATAAAGTGAGAAATTGAATGACATTGGTTTAAGGCTTATAAAGCATTATCTCTCATGACCAGTGACTTGGAACTAGGGCTGCAAAATATGTAGACACATTGGAGTCTGCCTTAATATGATGCCTATTGCTTTGAATTATTGGATTCTGACGACATAACAGTGTTTTTTAACCCTGACTGTACTCTACAGTTAACTGGAGACTTAAAAAAAGGAAAAAAAAAAAAAACACATACAATCACCTTCTGGGGCTGGAGAGATGGCTCAGTGGTTAAAAGCACTGTCTGCTCTAGCAGAGGACCAGGGTTTGGTTCCCAGCATCCACATGGTGGCTAACAATCATCCTTAACTCAAGTTCCAAGGGATCTGATACTCTTTTCTGGCCTCTACAGGCATTGCATGGTGCACTTATATACATGCAGACAAAATACTCATACACATAAAATGAATGTTAAAAAATAAAAAATATAAAAGAAAACAGACATGCTTTTGCTTCACACAAGACTAACACAGGAGCCTCTCCAGAGGTCCATTGTATTTATAGTCTTAAAAAAGGTTATATAGGCTTTTAAAGAATAGTCGAAATTGGGGGAGACTGGTTTAAAGGGAAGGGGCAGGACGTGATTTCTAGTTACTTCCCTGTTTGTCCGGTCACACTGACCTTCTCAGTGTCCAGCGTCGTCAGCCTTCCCCAGCTCGAACCCTTAGTCCTCGCTGACTCTGAGAACATGGCCTTGCTGTTCTGTCCCCTTCGTGTGAGCAGCTTCAAACCTCATCACTCAGCCAAAGCATTTCTTCGGCTGTGAAGTCTCTCGCTACTGCCCCAGGTTTCCGTGACATTTTTGCACTTCCCTCTACTTTGTTCACGTGTTCTCCTGTGGAGCAGTGCCTGCCTATCGCAGGGTTTGGGGGATGCATACTGCGGTCGCAGGGGAAGGTTCAAAGATACACTCTGTGGAAGCAACACACGGAGGAACCCAAGCTCTTCTCTATGTTCTGCTTTTCATTTGAAGTCTCTTTACAGTAAAGGCGACAGGCAGGGCTTTTGAATAGCGGGTCTCTAGTGGTAGTTTTTCCATTTTATCATCTCTCTTCCACCCCTACACCATGTGTGAATAGATGTTAGATGAGCGAAAAAGTTCATTACACTGATAAATATCCTCTTGGGTTAGGAGAACAGAGAGAACTGGAGCAGTTCACAGCTTAGAAGTAGAATGTCTATGTCTTTTTGACATCTTCTGAGTATCTTTTCCTATTTGGAAAAGAAATCATAGCTATAGTCCAAGGCCCATCTGAGGCATTCTTTGGCATCCAACCATTCACCTATTCACAGTTCACTTGTTGAGTACTTTCTGTGTCAAGACCCATGTTAAGCTTGAAGATTCTGTGTGCTATTTATTATCTATATTTTCAGAACCAGGTTTCTACACGAACAGATCAGTAGTTCCTTATGAAGTTTCCCAGTACACTTTATCTTAGACTCCTTTTAATTTCTTAGTGGAACACATTAGCATTGCAGGCTAAGCACATTTTGAAAAATGAATATTTTACCTCAAATAAAAAATTGAAATCTCTGTGAATGTTTGTGACTGCAAGGTAAACAGATCCATATTCATACAAACACAGACCTATAAATATAATGCAAATGCACATATGATGTGTGTTGCTGATGCATATGTAGACCCTGTAACATGTCTCTTTTTATGCTAAATATTTAAATAGACTTTAAAGATGGCAACAAGTTGTTAATTCATGGTAATGATAATCTAATTCTGCTCTAAAACCAAGTATAACTGGTACATAATTTCCAGTACTGATATTGGAGCCTCAAGTTAGGAACTGGATAATTACTGTGTAATTATGTGGCTTTTGGTAGGTATACAGACTGATTGTGGGTGGAGGAGCATTTGATTCATTGGGTATACTTATAAATTATTCACCTGTTCTGCAGGAGTTCTTGAATTTGCATTCATATATTTTAATACTATCTCATTTTATGAGCATTTGCCCTTGGCTGAAAAATAATAGAGTCTAATGAAAACAAAATGAAGTCATTGGTCTTTGCTTTACAGTGTTCCTGAAAAGTGAATCTCATTTAAAAATGATCCCTTCTCCTCTCCAGATCTTTTGGTCATCTAATCGATTTGTTTGGATTTTGGAGACTGATTCTTTTGTTGTTCTGAGACTAGACTATGCCTTAGGAACATGGAGAGAATTCTATGAAAATTCTAAAAGGAATATACACAGAACTATCTTCAAGCAAAGCAAAAGGCAGGCAGCTAGAATATAAGAGGACTGTGGACTGACACACCCCCAGAGTCAGCAGCTAGAAGGTAAGGAGACAGCCCACTGACACACTCTCGAGACAATTTGGATTGTGGGTGATATGGCAGAGAGTGAAAGGAAAGCTGATTCATCCCAGTCCTTAAGTGAATTGCCTGCCTGACTTGATTTACTTAGCAGGCTACAGTTCTGGTCATTTATAAAGTCTGGTTTTTAGTTTTTCTTGAGCTTCTATGTTTTAAAGCAGTATTCAGCAAATTAACTTTCAAAGGAGTTATGCTATATCTTACACTATACTTGTATGTGATGTTTGCTAACTAAAACCCTCCCTGGACTTTGAACTTGAGGTAACCACAGACCCATGGAGATTTCCTTTTTGTGTCAGACATATCCAAATGAGTATTTGACTCACCTTTTAAAACATTTTGCAAAGAAATAGAAGTCTAGAAAGGTTAGTTGACTAATCCAAGGTTGTAGGGTTGCTCAGTGATAAAGCTGGATATAGAATCAGCTGTGTCTAACTAGATCCATAGTCTCTAAGATGTAAAAACACTGTAAAGGGAACTTGGTCCATGTATGCATTTTAAATTATGTACTACTGCTGTCTCACGGATGATCTAAGGCTCTCCGTACCTGTGACTCAAATGATTTGTAGATACTAGATGGTTTTGACTTAGAGGCCATGAGATTCAGATTTGTCTTTGGAACATTTTCTTCCAAACTCAGTCCACAGGGATCTAGTGAGACTGACCTTGCTTCCAGGAATATGCATTTGAGCTAATCCAAGCACTGAATTTCACTGGCTACAGTTAGTGGTGGTGATTGTAGGATCAAAGCTACAACATGAAAATGAGATTAATTCAAATATATTAATGCAAAATACAAGTATACCACTCTTAAATTTTACTAGAACAACTTAGAAAAATAAATTCTTCTTTCAGTGGTTTGTACATCAGTGACACACCAGAAGAGATGCTCCATTTAAATGAGATGATTCAAGGAAGTCTTCTTAGAGAGGGTCTTTGTGCATAAGAACTCTAAGGAATAATTTGGGATCAGGGGAGATACAAGAAAGGAAAAGGGTCTCTCAGTCTCCGCATTACAAGGAGTCAGATCAAGAGTCACATCGGAAGGCCATCTTTGGTCATGGGAAGCAGCCAGTTCATTTAGAAATATTAATTTTAATAGTATGCACAAAGCACAAAGTCTGTACTGAATATTCAAATACTTAGAACCATAAAAATTACCAGATAAGTTAAATAACATGATGTTAAGATTTGCTCACAAGGGTAACAACAGCATACAAAACCATGCATCACAATTCCAATTTAGGAAATTATTTTGCTTCCAAATTGTTATTGCCTGGTATAACTATTAAGGGATTTGCAAAAAGTTTATATATCATGCAATACAGTTATTAACACTTATCTGCTGATTAAGACTGCTTTACTATTAACAATGAAAGAGCCCTAGAGAAACCCTTCTAAGACAGCCCTGGCCATAAGCACAGCTGTTCCATTATGACTGTTTCTCTGTGAGGTGTTCCTGCTGTGATTCCAGGAAATGGAGGAACTGGTTTGCTTTCCATTCACCTAAGGATGGATCTTTTGAGCCATAACACTTCCATATTGATTGGTGAAATTTAATTCTTTTTAAATACATTTACATTGGGGCTGGAGAAGATAGATCGGTGGCTAAGAGCACTGGCTCCTCTTGCAGAGGACCCAAGTTCCGATCCCAGCATCCACATGGTCTCTAATAATCATCTGTAACTCCAGTTCTAGGGGATTCAGTGCCCTCTTCTGACCCTCATGGGTGCACGACATGGGTGTGCTTACAGACATGCAGGCAATACACTCACACACATAAAATAAAAATAATAAATACAATTAAATATTTGAAAATACATTTTTATTGATTCCAGAATTTCATACAATGTATTTTATCACATTCAGACCTCTTACTCCATCTCCCTGAGATTTCATGTCCTCCATTGTTACCTGTCCCATTATATATATATATATATATGTTTTTAAAAGGCCTAACAATTCCAATGCATGAATCCCACCTGCTTTTCTTAGGTATGAGCCCCTGCCTGGAGTCTGGCCAACCACCCAGGTGTCACATGCTCAAGGAAAACTGACTCTCTCGCCCAGCTTCCATCAGTTGTCAGTAAATTCTCAGCTAGGGCTGGTGCTACCATAGATGAATACTTCCCTCACCTCTCACTGTAGAAGGTTCTTGAAGAAGATGGTTAGCAGTGAGGCACTCGCTGTCCAATCCTCGACCCGCGATGATGCCCCACAGTCCTTGACTAGGGGTCTGTTGGTTACTGGAGTATCGTCTTCTAACCCAATGCTCTCTGCTCTTATGCTCTTATTTTTTGATATAACCATCGAGGTCTTTACGTTTTTAGTGAGATGGTCTGCGTATTACTGGGTATTCCGTTAGCTTACTCCCTGTCCACAGATAGTTTGGGGTTCTCAGAGATCAGTCACTTTAAATAGTACCCATTCTTTTTAGTCCATTTTTGCAGTCTCCGCTCCCCTCCCCTCTCCTCCCCTCCTCTCTTCAACTGGTCTGGAATTTGCTTTGTAGACCAGACTGTCCTCAATCTCAGAGATCCTCCTGCCTGTGTCTCCTGAGTGCTGGGATCAACAACATGCACCACCATGCCTGGCTGTCTGTGTCCTTTGTGGTATAAATTTCTTAAACGTCTTGTGGATTTCCTATGTATTGTACTGGAGTTCAGTACAAATCCAAAATATGCATAAATGAGCGTTTTTGAGAAATATTTTTCCTCTGCCTTATATAGCAAATAAGAATGTTTATTGGCAATGGCTGTAAGATTTTCAAACTCCTCTTTACTATTTGAGAAAAATCTATGAGCCATCGACTTAAAATGTCCAGGTATCTTGTTAAAGAATCTTACCTATATCAGTCTTCTACTTCCTCCTCCTCCTCCTCCTCCTCCTCCTCCTCCTCCTCCTCCTCCTCCTCCTCCTCCTTCTTCCAGGATGAGACCTCAATCTCACAGAGATCTGTTGGTCTTAACTTAGTGTTTATTTTGAGACTAATTCTTACCTTGAGAGGCTTTTGCTGGCTGGATAAACTAAGGAGACTAATTTTCTGATTCAGGAATTCTTAAGATGAACTTTTGTTTTTTTTGTATATATGTGTTTTTCACAGTGATCTGATCTGCATATACATTTCAAAAAACAAATTTGCTTGAAAGTTGATCATTTATTTCCTTAGTTTAGTAGTTACTAGTTCCTCCTACCTCTTACTGTACCTTGTAGATAAAGATACCAGATGGTACTTGGAAAGTTTATAAAACATATCTGTAAACTTGTATAACTATAAGATATATACTGTTTTCCAAATTACCACTAGGGACAGTTTTGACAATCATGTCACCATTGCATAATAGATTTTGCAGCTTATCTGACCCTCTGTAAAGATGTTCATTGCTCTGTCTTAAAGGTAATGATAAATATTTTAAGTTTTATGTTCTGCCGCCTTGCATTTCATATTGAATTTCCATGTAAGCCAAATGATCAGTCAAGGAAACAGAGCTGATGTAGGATTCAGATTAGTTTTATAATTTAAACCTTACATAATTGTGGAAAGTGCTTATGAAACGGAGTCAAAAGTAGAGGAACAGATGTAACTAACCCAGTTATTAGGGGCCTCTGTGTAGACAGGCAAAGTGAGGCTGTTGTAGTTGGAGGAGCCATGCACTTCTAGCCGCACGCAGTGAAGCCGAAGGGAGGTGCTTGTGGTGACGTCAGCGGGCGTGCCTCCCTCTAGGTGGGGTCTGCCTGCATGGTTCTACCAGCACACCTAGGGCAGCTGCCACCGCTCAGCAGCTGGTGCTCTAGGAGGGAGGTTGGATGTGAGTTAAGAGTGAGGATCAACTAGAAAGCAGGGGACCCATCAGCTTGCCGCCCACCACAGTGAGACGTCATGATCTCTGCTGTTGTGCCACTGCTCGGACCTCATATGAGTTCTTCTCTTGACTGACTGTCACTCAGAATCATGTACAAGGGAATTCTGGGAAACAGTTTCCACTTTAATGAGTCGATAGTAAAATGATCCGGTACAAACTCACTCGTATCTTGTGCCATCCATATGAGCACAAGAAGAGAGGTGGATGCTCTTCCTCCTGTTTATTTTCCCCAATGTCAAATCTTTGCCTTCTTTTGATTATCTTAGACATAAACGTAATGTGGCTCATATTTCTCACCGGAGAAAAGTTAAAATCACATATAATGGTGATGTTTAAACGCCTATCAGTTTTAATAGCACTAACTGTGGATTTATGTATACTATGCTTGTGCTCTTTGCTGGTAACCATTGAGTTCCTAACCATAGGACTGTCATAAACAGCATCTTACTCTATCTTAATTGAAAATTAAACCACTTCACTGGGGTGTTCATTCCCGATTTCCTCTGGGAAAAAAACTTCTACTTATTTGGCTGTAACAACCCCCTATTTAGTCTGAAGGGTAACCATAGAGATCGATATTTTCCCTACTGTCTTTCTTGTAGTGAAGAACTGCACTGAAGAACTGCTTCCCACTTCAGGAGTGATTTCAGAGAAACACAGAGTTTGAACAGACATCAGATAGCATCTAGCGAAATCACTGGATTTTAACTGATGAGGAAGCAGCAGCCTACCTATCACTTAGGTAGCTGTCATCCCATTTATCCCATTTTACCAATGAGGAAAGACAGAGTATTAAGAATTAAACAAACCACATAAGCAGGTGGTGGTGAGCCTGGGCGGGGGTCCAGATGTGCTTACGTCAAGCGGTCTTTTAAGGCATTGTCTTACTCGAACCACTGAGCCATCATTTCCGCTCCTGACACACCTGAGGTGTGTGTGGTGAGGCACAGAGGATCTGTCTTTGAACCCTAAACTTGAGGGTGAGAAGAGGAAGGCAAGCACCCTGGAAATGCTCACTCTTCTTGCTGGAGCTCTTCCAGACCTGTTCTGAGCAGGTAAGCATGTAGTGGCTGCTCTGAAGCCTGGGTTGGGCACTTACTGCTCCTCGGGCTCCCTCTTGTTCTGGCTATTCTTTGAGTATGTCTGATGGTGTCTTGTTCTCCTCCTTCCATTTCTGTGCATATGTTAGAGCACAATATTTACTTACTTATGGTCTCAGGCTACTTTGATGTTAGAATCAGTTCCACAATTCCTAGAGAAAAATTTTGTGGGTTCCACAATTTGAAATAATAGCCCCTTTGGTAAGTATGGGATGTTTTATCTTGCATTATTCAATTAGATTTCAGAAGGGATTATATTTTCTACTTTGGCTTCCAAGAACAAAGTCAATGCCTGACTCCAAAACTGTGTCTGTCAACATTTGTCATTGTGAATGGGCATGGAGAGCATTCTCAGTGCTGTCAGTCTGGTCAGCATAGTAAGCATAGTCATGTGCTCAGGAGCTGCACACTGCTGAGGACAGCCTCATTTTACAGATAAGGACACTGAGTCGAGTTGGAATGAATGACTCAGAACCACACAGCCCTGTGTTAACAGGGTGGAAGATAGATTTTTAGACAGACCTCTACTCCACAGAATATTTCTACAGAAACTGTGTTTTTCAATACTTTTTTAAAGCTAAGTAAGTCTTTGCTTGAATGAAATGGTATCAAGTCTACCACATCAAACTGTTAGAACTTCTCTGACTATTGTTGGTGCTGCAAGGGTTAGGAAGGCAGATGGAAGCCCAGGACAAACTTAATGCTCCTACTCAGAATACAGTTTGGAAAACACTGGACTATATTGGCTGTCCTTGTTGTCTTCTCTAGCAGAGAGAGAGTCTGACCCCTCCTCTGAGCAGGAAGTTTTGCCCACTTGGTAACCCCAGTGGGGATCAGTGGAGTGAGTGTCATGTTCAGCCGGCAGCACAAAGTGACCATTCTTGCACTTTGACTGAAGGCAGAGCAGTGGGACGGGGCTCCCAAGACACATCTGCAGGACTGTATCTCACAGGAAGTGGCACAGCTCTTCAGAGATAAGTTTCACTGGGGAACAAAGAAGGATTTTGTTCACTGCTCTGAGAATGATGCATTCAACCTGGACTGGGCCTTTCAATTCCTGCAGCTGAGAACTAGGCAAAACGGCCCAGTTTGCTCCTTCCTTCTTAACACAGGCAGAATAGTTTCCGTTTTTTCTTCCTCTTCCTTTCCAAAGAGGTCTAGACAGCATCCCCTCCACTTGTTACACCAGTCATTTCTGTTGCCTCACTGAGCTTTATAAAATCAAGCTTGCACATTTATACTTGTATTTATTTGACACATTTTCACCCCTTGGGGATTCTAGGTGGCTCAGTTTGAGAAGCTGAAATCGTAGGAGCCATTGTTAAGAAGTCAATGTCCTAACAGAGTACCAGAGCAGCAGGGAGATGGAGAATTTTTTGTTTTGGGGAAAGCATGTGTTTAAGTCAAGAAGGACTTTAACTTGGTGTCCGGATTCCCTTTGGCCATATATTCCATTTTGAATAACTTGCTAAGATCCCTGCATGTTACTTTTCTAATTTGCAAAACAGAAATAAGATACTTCCTACTCCCATTTTCTATTGTCAGACCAAAATCTCAGAGTGTTGGCGTGTTTTGTCTGAATGCGTCCATAGCAAGTGAGAGCTAAGCATGCATGGGTTAGCTCTCGGTGCACCTGGGAAGCTGGACTTGCTGGTTGCAGCAAGAACATGACTTTCCAGGCCTGTGTTTTCATCCCAGCTTGAGGCACAGGCGAGCACATTTGACTTTGCAGAAACCATACATTTCCTGTGAGATAATGAGGTGTGGCATGGAGGCCAGCAGGATTTATATGGCAGTTAAATGTAGTTTGGTATCAAAAGTATGATTGCATTATTCATCGTGGCATAGCAAAGTTCACCTCTGCCCCCTCACTTTTGGCTGGATCAGCAGATATAGACCACGATTAAGGAAACACTGTCAAATATTTCTTTATAGTCTAATTTTCCTCTTGTTCTCCATTGCCTGCAAATGCCCTTGCCTCTGGGAAAAGGGACAACATCAACATGGCTTTGCTTACTGGCTGTGTCCTTCCTGCTTTTAAGGAGTGATTTAGGAATTCAGATGGACCCCATGGGAGGATTATCATCCTTGGCATGTTCCATGCAGGAATGGGTTTACTAAGTAGGGTCTGAGAGGCAAAGTCTTGGGTCTCAGGGAATAGGAACTAATATCTTACAATATAATCCATGTTGCCAGTAATAACAGCAAAAGAAATAGGACATATTGATATTCCCTCATAAGGTATTCATGGGCGTAATAAGGGGAGAAGGAAGAGGACGGAGAAAGATGTAAGAGTACAGGGAGTCTGAATTTCTTATCCCATACATGGAATTATATACTATTGGACATGGAATTTCACAAACTTGTTAGGTAGGTATGACTTTCCTTTTTTTCAGAAAAAAAAGCATTGAAGTTTAGAATGGGGCACAGTGCCACACAATTAGAAGAAAGAAGAGACTGGCCTTGACACCTGTGGCATCAGTCCCGGAACCTGTGCTCTTTGCATAGCATCAGGCCGCTTCAAATCTACACAAAGACTTGCATCAGCGAAGGGGTCAGGGCTGATGGGAATCTGCTGGGAGGCCTTTGATGAAGGAAGAGGACAGACTATCACACCATATAACTAAGCTGCAGACAGAAGCCAGGTTAAGGCTATCTTCTGCTTGGGAAGAACTTTTCTCTGAGATCTGGACTCCTCAAAGAGTGTTCCATAGGTCATTGTCCATCTATCACTGTTACTAGTCTATAAAGAGAAAAAGACTTTAGGCCTCCTAAAACTCAGTTTTGTAACTAAAGCATCTTCTTATTTGTATGGAGAGACCTTTTGTAGCAAGACATTTTGGATGAAGGAAGCAATGAACGGATTTGTACTGTGGTACTGTCTTTTTACCATGTCTAGAACAAATAAAGACAAACATTTGGCAAATTTGTTACTTTGCAAAAACACTTCTCTAGAACCATCTCATCCCACAGACATGCCCAGCAACCTACTTAAGCCCAGCCTCCCCGCCTCCGCTAACCCCCCCACCTCCCTGCCCCGCCACTCTGCCTTCTCTTTGCTAAATAGATTTACCTTGAGACGAGAGTTGAGATCACCTATGAATTAAGCCACAGGCCGGAGGTGTCAGATTTCTGTTGGATCTCTTGATACATACATTTTAAGACTTTGTGAAATGAGTGATTTTAAGGGATCCAGGCATTAGTTTTACCTGAGAGTTCTCTCCACAGACGTCTCTCATGCGAAGTCCCAGTGTGAACAAATCTGACAGACCATGCTTGGCCCATTGTTTTCCAATATTATCGTCCATTATTTCCAAAGAAGAAAGGATGTGAGATATCTAGGAAATCTATTTCTCCCAGAAATTTATTCTGAGAAAATAAAATTTGAGAGCTTGATAATAAAAATTATTCTTTAAAAAGTATCTCAAAACAACTCTTTTTTGGTTAAGACAGATGCTGGCATGAAAGACTCCTGTGTCTCGTTTCCATGGCTGCAAAGACAGGGGTAGAGACGGTTGTACAGCAGGCAGTACAGAATGTTTTTGCAGTTAGGGCTAAGGAACCGAGAAATGAGGTAGCATTATGGGAAGAAGCACACGAAGTCTTTAACAGAGACTCACCGAACACGTTTGCATCTGATGGAATTTGTTTACAGCAAGTTAGTCTCTTTCTCTTTCTCTCTCTTTCTCATGAGACAGAAACTCTCATATTCTAGCAACTCTTTCTTTATCTCCAGATTCATCCTGAGGTTTATCTTTTCCATGAAGTCTTCTACTTTCCTAGAGAGAACATCCAGCCTTGCTGCCTTGGTGTGAGACAAACCTCTGGGCATTCATGTGAGGCACTATTTAGATTAGATTAGATCTACCCTAATTCTGGGTGGCACCATGCCACAGGCTGGGGTCCTGGGTTGCCTGAAGAGGAGAAGGTGACTGAGCACAGGTATTTGTCCTACTTTGCCTCCTGACTGCTGGTGTGATGTGACCAGATGCCTCATGCTTCTACTGCCAAGCCTTCTCCACTGTGAAGAATGTAACCCCTTGAAAAACCTTCTTTCCTTAACTCTTCTCATAGCAATGAAAAAAGTAGCTACTATCCCAGGCAAATTTATTTTGGCCTATGGTTTCCTACTAGTATATGACCTCCATGAAACAGGGCTAAGGCCTGTTCTTCTAGCTCTTGGCACACTATTTAACCCAGATGATTATGCTCAGCTGCTCTGCAGGTTAAAAGTGAACTCGGCTGATGAATGGACCAGATTTGCATTCTGGATCTGATACTATTTAACTGTGAGTGGTTTGGTGCCTCTTTATGCCACAGTTTTCGCATCTGTAAACTGGGAATAATGATGGTATCTCTAGTTCCTGAGAATAATGTCATGATAAATTGATAGAAAAAAACCAGGTAAGGTCTGGAAAATAGCAATGTCTTGATAAAGGGCAGTGCTCTCATTGCCAATGACAGAGAGCAGAGTTAGAAACAGCAGCTAGCCATATCCTGCTGTTTATTTCAACAAACGCAAAGTAGAGTTTTCTGAGAAGAGAGTGGATATATCTAAAATCTGAAGAGAATACATTAAAAAGGAATGCCTTATGATAATTGAGTAGAGTAATAGTAAAAGATGGGTGCATAGTTCATGAACAGAATTAGGAGTCCTGAAATACGCCTGTACACACATGAAGTCAATTGATTGTCCATAGTGTTTAATGGGAATATGACAGCCTCTTCAATAAATGTTACTGGGGTAACTATATATCTACATGAAAGAAGCGAAACTAGACCTTTACCTCATAATATATGTAAAAATTAGCAAATGATGAACCAAAGACTTAAAAGTATCCAACTCTTAGAAGAAACCACAGCCACAGTCCTCACTCCTGCCCTGACAACGATTTCAATCATTATTTCAGACAAACACCAATAGTACAAGCCACAAAAGAAAAAGAAGATGTTAGACTTTGTCAAAATTAAAACTTTATTGCACCAAAGAACACTATCAAGAGAATGAGAACCCAAGATGGGAGGAAATATTCTCAAATCATATCCTTAATGAGGAGCTAATCATACTACGTAAGGAATTCTCACAACTGCAAAGGACATAGAGCCTAGCTAAAAGTGAACAAGTAACTTGAACAGACATTTCTTTGAAGGAGATAGTATAAATAAATGGCCAAGAGTTCATGAAGAGATGTTCACATTATTAATAATCAGGGGGATGGAAATCAAAGCCGTGAGATGCTCTTACATACCTTTTAGGCTGGTCATAATTAAAAAAAAAAAAAAAACCAAAAAGCAACTAATAATCAAGGAAACCAGAAAATGACAAATGCTAGTGAGGATGTAGGGGAACTGACACCTCCCCCCAGTGCTGAGAACGTAAGTGGTACAGCCATGATAAAAAACAGTTTAGTGTCTCCTTAGCAAGTTAAACATGACTTATCCTATGAATTAGCAGTCCGGTTCCTAGGTATGCCACAAAACTGAAAACAGACATTCAAAAGTGTGTATAAGATTGCTGATAGTAGCAATTTTCATAGAGGTAAAAAAGTGGAAATCATGCACCTGGCCACTATCTGACATGGAACCAATAAAACACGGTATAATCTACACACTGAAATATCCCTCAGCCAAACGCGAATGAAGTTCTGCTGCATGCTGCAACGACAGTGACCTTAAAAAGGTCAAAGTTTCATCTGAAAGAGGACCTAAGAGCACGTATTATATGATGTTGCTAAACGTTTACATAGGTCAACAGTCCAGAGTAGGTAAACAGACAAGAAAGCTGGATGGTGCTCGGAGCACGGGCAGTGGGAACTCCGAAGGCTGAGGATGTAGAGCTCCCTTTGTGGGTTGTGCAAATTTTCTACAGCTGATTGTTGGTAATGCTTGTAGAGGTGTGTGACTGTACAGACTGCCACAAGTGTATGCCTCAGCGTGGCCCTGAGCTGTGTGCATTTCACTAGGCTAACAGTAAAGGATTCTTCTTTTTAACTCCTGATTGAAAAGCTGCCCACTGAGGAATTCAGTCTGGAGGGTTTGCGCTGGGAGTTGAGGCCAGAACGAGAGAATCTTAAGTGAAGTCACTAAGATGGGAGTGAACAGCTGTGCTGCCCACAGAGACGCCAAGCTGGGAGCTGGTAGACCACCATCTGAGCTCAGTGGAAGTCACTCAGTCCTTTCTGAGGTTCACTTGTGACAATAGGACAGTAGATACCATGTTCTTGGACGATGTGTGGCCAGAGCCAATGCTTGACACACTGCAGAAGCTCCATAGGGGCCAAGCCCCCTCCGGGTTTGAGATTCTGTTATAGTTCCTTAAAAGATACTTCCTCCTTGGCTAGACATGTGATGGCACAGGCCTTTAATTCCAGCACTCAGGAGGCAGAGGCAGGCAGATCTTTGTGAGGTTAAGGCCAGCCTGGTCTACATAGTGAGTTCCAGGCCCGCTGTGGCTACAGGGAGACCCTCTCTCAACACACACACACACACACACACACACACACACACACACACACACAGAACAGAACTTTCCTTATACATTTTTTTCTGATAACCAGGAAGTCTTGTTAGGAAGTATCATTAGTGGTAGGAAGCCCTTGGAACTTCTACAGATGTCACAGCAAACCCTTCCTTCCTGATCTCAGAAAACCCAAAGCTGTAAGATGTGTTCCCTGGCTCTGTAACAGTTTTGTTTCCAGCTCTGTCTTTTCTATGTTTTCTTATTGTGTATCTTTGTATGGGAAGGAAAGCTGGACCAAGCCAGTGTCAGGCCAGGGAGAACATCTTGTTAGTTCTTTCACAATCAGATTCTGGCAAATGCCTTTGAATCTATTAATAGCTGGCTTTGTGGGCCCAGGCCTCCCTGTGTTTGGGTTTCATGGTTTCTGCAATACTTGTTTCTTATGATTCTGCTTTCTCTAATTAATTACACTCAAAGGGATTTCCAAGGCTTGGCTCACACTTGCATAGGCATTTCCTGTGGCATTTCCAAAGACCTTATGCTATAGATTTTCCAGAAATCTGCAACAGACATTAAAGCACAGGCATGTCTTGACTTTTTTTTTTTTTTTTTTTTCAATGTTGTTTGTTTTTAAGAAAGGGTCTCCCTGTAGCCCCAACTGGCCTGGAACTCTCTATGTAGACCAGGATGACCTTGAACTCACAGAGATCTGCCTGCCTTTGTCTCCCAAGTGCTGGGATTAAAAGTGTGTGTCACTATGCCTGGCTAGTCTTGACTTCTTAATGTCCATTTTACAAACGGCCAATATGGTGTGATTGTTTGGCCCATGTTAGGGAGGGAGCTGGGCAAACTCTTCATCTCTGGGCTTTTGAAAAAGTTTCAGTAGTTCCACATTTTCCTCCCTGCTGTGGAATCAGTGGCTGAGGAATTCCTGAAGGATATTGGGAGGTGAGGGTAGCGAGGTGTCTGTGAGGACCCTGCCTCTCCATGGATATCGTGTGACAGCACTGTGCTACAGAGCCTGGAATTTTAGGAATCATAGCCAGATTAGAACTCATGCCCTACCCTTAAAAATGATCCTTTATAACTGTGTTTCACTGGAAAATTTGCTCAGTCTCTGTATGCTTCTGTTTGTTCATCTATAAAATGGAAGATAAGTATATCTCAGGGGTCACGGAACAGGCTTAGATGAGATAAATACACAGCATGGTCCCAGTAGTGCCTGTGTGCCTGCCGCTGTTGTGTGTGTTCTGAAGTAGTCGTTTCTTTGATCACAGCAGTGTTAAAGGCATTTTCTGAAGCCTCACTGTGTAGATATGGCAGTTGGGGTACAGATTTAATGAAGGAGCTGGCCCCGTGTGGTGTGAGAGCTGGAAAGGGTTTGAATTGGGGAGTGACACCTTGGTAAGCGGTCCTGGAGCCACACTATGTTGCCTTCTTAGGCATTCTTGATTTCCCATGGCTACAAGGCTTTCAAAATAGCTGTTCTCAGGAGAATGGAAGTTGTGCTTTGTTTCTCAGGTTGCTGAGATTCCTAAGGCCTTGCCTTAGTGCTGAACCGTCCTCACCTCTGGCAACACCATGACTTGTCTAGATTTTTGTGGGCTCCTGGTAGGAACCCAGCTTCATTCAATATTATCGCTGGTAAACTCATTGACTGTTTCACGGGATAGATTCACACAAGCTCCTCTTAACCAGCTCTTACAGTAGGAGTACTAGGCCAGCAGTTTCACTCATTCTTATTGAAAGGCAATATGTTTAGCATCTCTTTTGCGTCCTTAAGCTGCAGATGGGAAGTGGAAACAGTCTTTGGTTTTCTTTTCTGAAAGCAGAAAACAGTGTAATTAGTGGGAAATTTACTCATAATCATAATCTTCAAAATCTTCTGCCCTTTCATTCCATTAGGACTGCCTTTTCTTGTTAAAAGAGATGGGGGGTGTGCAAGGCAAAAAACCCCATAAAATAGCCATGCTACTAAATTCTCTTTAATGATAGAAGCTAATAAGAAATGGTTCTGGTATTTCATCCAGCTTCTCAAATAATGGGTCTGTTGTTTTGATCTCAGAAGTGTAAAGGAAGCTTTATATTCAGGGATGGGCGTCCCTGTCTTGAGCACCTGAGAGACTGCATTATATATTTGAAGCCATTTTACAATGTCCCTTCCCAGAGTGTGAGGCCATTGCGGCTTTGATGTGGTTAGGTAATTTAGTACAATTATGTAATAGATTAAATTAGATTTCAGCCTCCCTAAAAGTTTTGAAGAGTAGCATTAAATGAGTTCACCATAATCTTGCAGCAATGGGAGTGTTTCCTATTTTTCTATTTTATTTTTGGCAACGTGCTAGGACAGAAGGCTCTCTTCCCATAATCACGAGTAGAGGAAAAGGAGAGATTGCTGAAGTTGCTTCTGATATATCTATACTTGGGAAGGAATGGGTCTGAGGAAGAGAGACTTCCTAAGGTAGAATAAAAGAAGCTGTTTTGTTTTCCAAAGAATAAATGAGCATCACATGGCAGAGGTGGTGTTCTGACAACTCTGTGAAGCCTTTTGGAATAAAAAGATCTGAGTTTCAACATTGTTTATCTCCTTGAGTTGGCTTCTTCTCCATAAAATTAAAATCACAGTACTAAAACTGAACAGACATTGCAGGATTAAATGAATTGATGTAGATAAATGCCTTTTAGATTCAGTTTTTCATAAATGGTTATTCTCATGTGCTTGAGATTTGTCAGTTAATAAATATGAATTGAATATGTATTTAAAAAATTTTTAAATTATTTTTATTTTTTGTGTATGTGTATGAGTGTATTGCCTGCATGTTTGTAAGTGAACCTGTGTCCTGCAATGCCCATGGAGGTCAGAAGAGGGCATCAGATTCCCCTGGAACTGGAGTTATAGACAGTTGTTAGCTGTCATGTGGGTGCTGGGGAACAAACCCAGGAGCAGCCAGTACTCTGAACCACTGAGCCATCTCTCTAGTGCCTGAACTTTTATTTTTAGACATACCCATTGTACTGGGCACTGGTTACTACATTGAATAAGACATAACAAACCATCCACTTCAACTGGAGAATTAGAATCACCCACGTTCAAATATTTCAAACCGGCTCACGATATTCATTTCCACTAGTACCCCCAGTTCTGCAAAACACTCTTTGCTTACCTGATTGTCCACAAAAGAAGTCACAGTCACTCATGATGCCTCCCTCTACCTCATCCCTTAGAATTCATTCATTATGATGCTCTGCAGTACTCATCAAGAAAGCCCGAGATCCATTAATTTCAGAGAAACTTCCCTCATTTAACTCTAAGCAGATATGTCAGAGCAGTGCTGGATCCCGATGCAAGCCCTGGAGCACTTCTGGCTGCCTGCACTGCCATCTTCCTCTAAACTTTAAAAATTTTTAATATTTGTCTTTATATAATATTTTTACTAATCATTTGAGAGTTCCATACATGGATAAAATGTACTTTGGTCATAACCATCCCCTCCCACTCTCCCTTTAAGCCCTCCTGGATCCACTGCCTATTCCCAACCTCATATCTTAAAGAAAACAAATAACCCATTGAGTAAAATTTCTGCTGCCTATATACACATGGATTGGGGGCAAGTACTGGAGCATATGTCTGACCAGGGATCACACCTTTAAAGAAAATTGATTCTCTTCCCCTAGCAGCCATTACCTGTCAATAGCTACTCAGTTAGAAGTGAGGGCTTGTGAGCCCCTCCTCCTCCACTCTGGAATGTTGACTGACTTGGTCCTGAGCAAGTCTTGTGCAAGTAACCAGTGCTGAGAGTTCACATTGCAACAGCCAAGTTGCCCTGAGGACAGCATTCCACAGCACTTCTTCTTTGGCTCCTATATTTCTACATCCCTCTTCTCTGATGCTCCCATAGCCTTGGGTGGGGCACGATGTTTATATAATCCTCCCTGAGGCTGAGCACCCACCGTCATTTATTCTCAGCCCTGTGAATAGCACAGCAAAGGGAGCTGTCAACTGAGTGAAGAGGCAGCCAGCAAGATGGGAGAACATCTTTGCCAACTGCACTAGGATATACAAAGAACTCAAAAACTAAACATCAAGAAAACAAAGAAACAAAAACATTAAAAAATGGACTATGAAACCAAACAGAAAGTTCTCAAAACAAGAAAAACACGTGGCTAGTGAACACTTTAAACAATGTTCAACATCCTTAGCTATCAGAAAAATGATAGGTTAAAACTACTTTAAGATTTCATCTCACCCTAGTCAGAATGGCTATTATCAGAAACACAAATGACAGCAAGTGCTGGTGTAGACATGAGGAAGGGAAACCCTTGTACAGTACACTCTTGGTGGAAGTGTTAACTAATGCAACCACTTTGGAAATCAGTTCAAAGTTTTATCAAAAACCTGAATAAAATATGACTCAGGTAAACTTCTGCTGAGCATACACCCAAAGGACTTCCTATCATATTACTGAGGTATTGGCACATCCATGTTCAGCTGAGTAGAATATAAAATTTTAAAGTGATTCTCTGAATTTTCTGTCTGCATTTTTACCTCTGATTTATTAATTTGGGCCCTATCTCTCTTTTGGCTAAGTTGGCTAAAGAATTGTCAATATTGTTTACCTTTTCAAATAACAAACTCTTTGTTTCATTAATTATTTTTATATTTTCCTTTCTATTTAATTGATTTCTGTTATGATCTTCATTATGTCTCTTCATCTCCTGCTTTTGGGATTGGTTTGTTTTTGTTTTTCCAATGCATTCAGGTTCATCATCAGGCTGTTATTTGAGAGTGCTATGATTTTTAATGTAGGCTCTTAGAGCTATAAGCCTTCCTCTTAGGACCACCTTTATTGGGTCCTATCGATTTGGGTATGTTATATTTTCATTTTCATTTAATTCTGGGAATATTTTTTATCAAAAGATGGAATACAAATGGTTGACAAATACTTTAAAATATTTTCAACATCTTTAGCCATTGGGGTAATGCAAATTAAAAGTGCTTTGAGATTTTATCTTTCCTAGTCAGAATGGTTAAGATAAAAAAAAAAAAACAAACAAAAAAAAAACAAAGAAGACAAAAACAAAAGCAAAAACAAATGACCCCAAATTCTGGCCTGGATGGGGGAAAAGGACACCTATTCCCTGCTGATGGGAGGGCAAACTGGTGTAACCACTGTGGAAATCAGAGTGATGATTCCTCAAAAAGCTAAACAGATCTACACAAGATCCAGCCTACCACTTCTGAGCTACTACTCTGTGTCCTACCGTAGAGATACCTGTTTATCCCTGTTCATTGCTGCTCCATTTACAATAACCTGGAAATGGGAAGTCCTTACATGTCTGTCTGTTAATGAATGGCTAATGAACATGTGGAATTTACACAATAGAATATTATTCATCTGTTAAGGAAAGTAAAATTGTGAAATTTGAAAGTAAGTGGATGGAGTGGGAAACAATTATTGTGACGGCATGTTTTCTCATTTGTGGATGTTAGTTTTGAATGTTTAGATATGCATGACTCATGTGGAAGACCCATAGAGGTCAGCAAATTGGTAAGGGGCCATTTTCCTATATCAATATAGTTTTCAGTTTTATTCTAAACACTTTTTCTTATATCCACAGGTAAGTGTAGTTCTCACCTCTCATTCAGGTGCCTTTGCATGTGACTGAGCCCTTCTCTTTTGCAACATTCAATATACTTCCTTTGTTCTGTTGGTCAAAATGACTTAGATGAGGAAGCTTTGCAGAAGACAGTTGAGAAATGCATTAACATTCTTTCTTCTTTCTGTTCCACTATGTTCTATAAACTTAGGTATAGAGGTTGCATTGTAGATGTGTCATTTAAGGCTGGGCACTTTACAGACACTTATTCTATGCATTTAACCCAGTTATGGAACTTTGTAATGATTTCCATCTATTGCAAAAGGAAGTTTCTTCGATGAGTGGTGAGAAGTATACTCGTTTATAAATATAAGAATATATATTTAGAATATAGAATATACAAGAAATTACTTTGGTTTAGGGGTGTGACAGGAGTACATTTTTCCTCTAGGAGCTATGACCTATCCAACCATATTTATTGACTGTGTTTACAGTATTGAATATGAGTTTACTACCATGGACTGGGCTTCAGTCCAATTAGATAGCTGTTGTTTACTTCCAAGATAGATGTGCCTCTACTGTACCAGTAGAGATTATTTGCTTGGCTGGTCATTGCTGTTGTTCATAGACTTTACAGTTGGAAACAATCAGTGATTTGCTTTCTCCATTGGCAGTTTGCAAAGTATCTTTTGATTTTGTGCGAGCTAGTCATCAAGGAGGAGGCTTCCAGGTAAGTTCTAGCTCTATTGCCCAAATACTGTGTCTGAAGTATCTTGTCTTTGACGATAGGTTCTCACCTTCAAGTTATGGGAAGCAATTAAGGGCTGTGGCAATAGCCTGAGTTATCTTGAAATTCTCTTGGACTATACTGATCAATCGCTTGAAAGGACATTTCTCCTGCTTGGCATTGTGTTTTCTTGTTATGTAGTCTAAAGTTAGACACATGCACTCATATATATCTATATATAGATGTGTATATTTTAGTAGGCTTTTGAACTAATATGTTTCCATCTGATTTTCTTATACCCCCTAAGCATTATTCATCCCTCCCTTCTTTCTCCCCAGTTGAAATATCCCTCATCTGCCCCACTTCTCTCCTCTTAACACCTGTCACTCTCTCTCTCTTGAGATCCTTTTCCTTCTTTGCTTTCATAATTCCGTTCTATTTTCCAGCTTCTGGAGTTACATCAGGATATATGCTCAACATTTAGGGATTTTTGAGCTAAGATCCACAAATGAGAGAAGACACATCGCTCATCTTTCTGACTCTGTTACTTCACTTAGTATCACAGTATCTAGTTTCATCCACTTATCTACAAATTTCATGATTTCTCTTTCTTCACCACCAAGCACAACTCCATTGCATATATGTTGCATATTTTTATTATCCATTCATCAGCTGTGGGACATTTCAGTTGTTTCCATTTTCTAGCTATTGTGAAATGAACAGCAACATACCCAGCTGAGCAAGTATCTGTGTAGTAGGATGCTGAGTCCTTTGGGTATCAGCCAAGGAGTGGTATAACTGGATATGATGGGAGACTTATCTTTAGGTTTATAAGAGTTCTCCACACTGATCCGTAGTGGTTGTACAGTTTGCAATCCCACCAGTAGGAAGTGAGGGTTCCACTCCTTCTGTGTACCCTCCCCCGGGGGAAGGTCACAACTGGCCAAAATACAGACAATGAGAGACCCTAGACAACTTATCCCTGAGTAGGACACCTATATCAAACCTCTGCTATCCAAGGCTCAAGGGAACATTGTGGAAGAGGGGGGGCAGAAAGATTGTAAGAATCAGACATATTTGATGATCACAAGGAAACACCGTTTTCCAGACAGCTGGTCAGTTACTCATTTGAACTTACAGCGATGCTAACAGTCACGCTCAAGCCAGACAGAATCCTACCACAGAAGTGAGAAAGGGGAAGAAGCTCCAACCTTAGGAAGAATTATTGGCATCTAATAATTACTGGGAGAGGGAGAGTTGGTTGCGATGCTGGATAGGTTAACCGGGTTCCAGTGGATGATTGCACACACATCACACTGAAGGACATTTGGGGACACAAACTTTGCTCAATAGGCCTTAAAATATAGGATGAGTCCTTTCACAGTCTTCATTCAGTTTTTGATTCAGATCCTCTTGAGTTTCTTGAACTTACTTATGGTTGTATTTTGAATCATTGTCTTTTGGACCCCCTAGGCTGCCATTCTCAAGAGTCATTATGTTAGAGACATTAATTTCTGTAGGAGACACATTGTCTTGGTTTCTCATATTTGTGCTTTTGTGATGAGACCTAGGCTTCTGGACTTTTGTGGTGCTCTGGGTAGCTGCTAGGTGAACAGATTTGCCTGATAGGTTTGGTTGGGTGGCTCGCAGGCCTGGGGTGCATGAGTACTCTGATGACCCAAGAAAGCCCAAGAGCTTCAGTGGTGGTATGTGGAGAAGTCTCAGGAACGGGGACACAGGACTGCAGATCTGGAAGAGCATGCATTTCTAGGGTGTGCAAAGATCCAAACAGCCCTAAGGGCTGAGATGGTGAAGGGAACTTGGATCTGGGGTGAGCAAGGATGCCAGCTACTCAAAGAGGCCTGAGTGCTGGCACGGGGGAGCCCTGGAAAGTCTCAGGAAAGGGTCCTCAGGACCATAGGTCTGGGGTGGGGAAGCGTCTCAGAGACCCAAGCAGCCTGAGAGTGAGATCATGGGTGGAACTCACCATAACAAGTCTCTCCTTTAGATTTTTTAGAGGTTTATTGTTTCTACTTTCCTCCCTTATCGTTTCCAGAATAGATATCTTCTGTTTGTGTATTTTTAAGTTGTCTGACTACTATGCTCTCCACTATCCTGTCACTTTTGTGAATTTTAAAGTTTTGGATATTAAATTTTATATTCTAGGAATTTTTTGCTTATTTATAGTCTTATTTAGCATTTACAGATTTTTATTTTTTTATGAATTATGAACATATATTATTGGGTACAAAGTCAAAATTATTTAAAAATATTTTCCTGTTAATTTCAATTTCTGACTCATCAGGATTGTTCTCTGTTGATTATCTTTCTCTTGAGAATGGCTCACCCCGTCCTATTTCTTTGTATGCCAGGTGATTTTAAACTGTATCTTGGACGTTACTTGTGTATTGTATAATTGTATATTCTTTTGAAGTGTGTTACTTTTTGAATTGAAATAATTTCAATTTAATTTGTCTCAAACTGAAACATCCTTCCCTCCAGGGACTTTGTAGGTTTCAGTTCCACTCTTTTATTCTGAACTGTTAATGATTTGCCTCATGTGAACATGATATAGAAGTCAGGCTGAGATTTGGACAGATTTTACATGTGGAATTTGTGACTTGTCACACTTGTCATTTGGTTAGTAAAACAACCAATAATAAATTAAACTGATGTTAAACCTTAATCTCAATTAAGATTAATATAAATAAAGCAAGAATGGCAGAAACAAAACAAATGATCAACTCAAAGTAAAGGGAATAATGCAGCCTCACAAAATATCCCTTGTGTACACTAAGTTTCAGATTATCTTCCTGAACCACAGCAGAAACTTTGCAACAGAGAAACATGTTAAGTCAACCTTCTCAGTAGAAATGGGATTCATATCCTTGGCAGAGTCTGCAACATGCTAATTTTAGTTTATGAATATTACAATGAAAAGATTTAATACCTTACTTAGTAGAAATCTATTAGTTGAAGGTACATACACTTTTTACCATTTTACTATAGAAGAGGGTGAGGAAAGAGGATTACTGAAGTCCAGGCTAGTCTGGACTGCAAAGTGAGACACTGTTTCGAAAATAAAACACATCAAAACAAAAACAAAATCTTCCAGAAATGGTAACCCTTCTGAGAACGGATTCTAGGAAGTAGTAATTTAGCCATTGGTCTGTATTGTGGGAGATTCATGGCACAGGATTTCTTTTCAGTTTTATATATCTTCCTTGATTTTGGTCAAGGAGGTCAGGTAGAACTAGGGGCTGCTTGCAATGCACAGGCTTGAGAACTGAGGTAGGTGAGGCTAGGGAACTTACATTCCATGCAGTAAATCCAAATCCTTGCAAGACTCATGCTTAGCTCTTGTTGCATGCACTGTGTAAGTCTTCCCTTGACCTTGGAAAGTACTAAGCGGTAACAGTGTTTGGTACGAGCAGGCAAATCAGAAGAAGCATTAAGAAAGTGGAGAAAGCTCAAGTGGGCTCTGGAGTCAGTTGCATATTTAAATCCAGTATCATCATGTAACTCGAGATTTCAACAGATTACTCCACTTTGTCTAGCCACTTTTTTATCTGTGATAGGGTTGGCACTAAGTGGACCCATCTGGGGAGTCATTTGTAAGACTGAACGATATAATGCATGCAAAGCACAAGTCTGCAAGACTGTGAAGCAAGAAGCTACCTCTGTCTTGCTCACTTGCAGGGATCTTTCAGGCATTTGACAGAGTGTGTGGCACATGGTAGATACTGAAGAAGTATTTGCCACTCTAGTCAATGAAGAGTGTAGAATCTGAGACACAAAATTCATAACATAGAGATGTTCTGTCTTTTCTAACCAACTGGGGATGGAAGAGGGAGGATGGTGCTGGGCAGGCACTGGTAACTCCTATTGTTAGACACAAGAAACTGGGTATGAGTCACAGTGAAGAGCAGGAAGCAGCTGGCAATTGGTATCAGGAGGAAGACAGTCCCAGAGCTTTGAGGACAGCTCTAGACCAGTGAGGACAGTTCCAGAGCTATGAGGACAGTTCCAGAGCTTTGAGGACAGCTCCAGAGCTATGAGGACAGCTTTGAACATATGGGTACTGTTCAGACAAAATCATGATATTTGTTAAACATTTCAAAACAGTACTTCACATGGGTATATTTTACATCTTTCAAAGTGTGTTTTACAGGTAATATTTTGCTTGTATTTTTAGGATGGGTCTGAAAGAAAACCTGCAGACATTTCATGGATCTTAATAATTTATCAGGCATTGTGTATGTATGTTTATAGATGTGAATTAGTCTTTATTTGGCTGATAGACCTATGAAATATACAAAGGGGTGAAGTCAGAGGATTTGAGGTTGTTTCAGCTTTAATGACTCTGAGAATGTCACTTGATTTTTTACTATCCTACTGAGTAGAGTTCCGCGTTACTTCTGTCCCCCAAGTTGGCCTCCAGCTCCTCCCACGCCTCTTTCCATTGCAGAAAGAAGCTTCTTTGATGAGTGGTGAGAAGTATTCTTGTGTAAGTATAATCGTACATATTTAGAATATATTAAGAAAGTACTTTGGTTTAGGGATGTGACAAAAGTAGGTTTTGCTCTGGGATCTATGACATCTCCAGCCATGGGTACTTGACTGTGTATATAGTACCATGCATGAGTTTCTTCTCATTATGGGCCTTAAGACAGCTGTGGATTATTCCTAGGATAAAAGTGCCACTACTATACTAGTAGGGATTATTTGATGGACTGGTCATTCTTGTGGTTTATAGGCTTTACAGATGGGCTCAATGATTCATTTGCTCCACTGGCAGATTGTAAAATATCTTCTGATACCATTAAAGAAGCTGGTCTTCAGGAAAGAGTCTTTCAGGTCAGTTCTAACTCAATTGCTCTAAATCCTGTGTCTAAAGTTTATCATGACTTTAGGAACAGGGTCTTATCTTCAAGTTCTGGGAGGCAACTAAGAGCTGTAGCAATAGTTGTTATTATTTTGGGAGTCTCTTAGACTACTCTGACCAACAACTTGGAGGGAAGTTTCCCATGTTTGACACTGTGATTTCACTGTGATTGTATTTTTTCAGTAGGCTTATGAACTAACGCATTTCTTTTTGGTTTTTCACACACAAGCATCATTTACCTCTGTTTCTCCTCTCTGCGCCTGAATAAGCCTCTTTGTTCCCTCCCCAGTTAAAGAATCCTCCGTTTTTCCTATTTTTCACTTAATAACACATCTACTATCCTCTCCTCTTGAGCGCCTTCTTCCTCGTTCTCCCCATGGGATCCTTTCCACTTTCCTGGTTCCTGTTGTCATATCAGGATATATACTCACATCTAAGGATTTGAAGCTAGAATCCACAAATGAGGATAAACAAGAAACATGTGTCCCTTGTTTTTTGAGTCGATAGCTTTACTTAATATAATGGTTTCTAGTTTTCTCCCAAATTAAATGATTTTATTTAAATTCACTGACTAGAACTTCATTGTGTAAATGTGCCACATTTTCATTGGCTGAGGGACATTTAGGCTGTTTTCATTTCGTAGCTATTGTGGAAAGAGCAGCAACAAATATTGCTCTGTTGTAGGACATTGAGAGCTTTGGGTATATGCCACAGAGTGGTGTAGCTGGGTCACGTGGTAGATCTATTTTTAGGTTTCAAGGTTTCCCTACACTGATTTTGGTGTTTTTGAGACTCGTTACTTTGTCCTGAATCTTACTTCTCACTACATACTATAAAATCTTAGAAAAGATAATTACTCTGTGCCTTTATTTCTTTATATGCAAAATATAGGTACTAGTATATATTTTATCGTAGTTTATTTACTTAAGACAGTTTTATTCTTACTATATCTAAATGAGTTCACAGTCTAAGAATTTGCGGTATGAGATAGAGACTGCTATAGCATTGAAAGGAGTTAATGAATATGAGATACTCGTGTTTGCACCTGTCATAAAAAATAATTAGAGATTTTTAACCTTAAAAATAGTACTGGGCATAGAGGTACATGTCTTTAATCCCAGTGCTTGGGAGGCGGAGGCATGAGGATCTCGTGACAATGAAGCCAGCCTGGTCTACACAGTTCCAGGCCAGCTGGGGCTACAGGGAGACCCTGTCTCAAAAAACAAAACAAAGTAAATGAACAAAGGTATTTTCCGTGCCTAACCCAATCAGGATTTCCATATGGGTAAATGGAGCTCATAGAATTCGGAAAAACAAACAAATATTTTTATCTTTCCCTTGTACTGGATTTTGAGACGATGATTTCCCCAAACTCAAGGAAACCAATTTCAAGTTGGCAAAAGATTGGTTTGATTTAGTTCATTCCATTTTTCCTGGGTTGCATTTTCTCACTTATACTTAATGGTAGGACGCTGCCAGACAATGTGACTTTCAAGCTGAGGAGATCTGCAAGGAAGTGGTGCAAATACTGGTTAACGTCATCCCTACTCGATCACACACAACAAATGTCTAACAACTAATAACCGATAATTTGTAATGGTCATCCTTAGGGCTTCATAAAAATGATATATCATAAAAAAGTCTTAAGACTTGTTAGTGGGACCCTTTCTCAATAGAGCTTCTCAGAGATTACTGAGAGGAGCAAATACTCATGGAAAACCAGAAAACGTGCCATGAAGGTTAATATTCTAGCAAAACTAGACCCTGCCTTGGAAATGGTCAACATTCCTCAGTGAACATCCACTGAATTGAACATGACTGTTATGGAAAGGCAGGAATTTTATAAATTTGGTGATCTTGTTCAGCCTATTGATGTACCTCTCCATTTTCAAGACATTCCTGCAAAGCAGAAATCACCATTTGTATTTCTGGTTCAAGACAAACACAGACGTTTCTGAAAAATTTAGCATCAAAGCACAGAAGGATGAATTTGATTGCAGCCAGGCTGATGGCACACACCTTTAATCCTAGCACTCAGGAGGTAGATGAAGGCAGAGCTCTGTGACAATGAGGTCAGCCTGGTCTACATAGTGAGTTTTAGGCTAGCTGAGGTTACAGAGAGACCCTGTCTCCCCCCCAAAAGTGGGGACATAGATTCCAATTAAACTTCATCTTTGTCCTTGAGATGTCTACAGTTCAGTGCTTAATTTGATTGTTTATTGCTGTACTGGGATTTAAAAATGTATTCTTGGGTGCAGTAATGATCTTTAGTGTTTTTTTTTCCTGGAATCTTCTACTGGTCCTCTGCACAGGATAAGCCTCTATGATATGCATTTTACTGAAATGCCCACAAATTGTATAATTTTATAACCAAATGACTATAGCCAATCTGGTTGATAAGGCATGGTGTTGTAGGATGTTTCTCACTCAAAAATGAAAATAGAAAGCTTAGTCCATTCAGACAATTCTGAGTAGGAAGTTGAATGCCGAGTAAACGAAGTGTCAATATGTTTGAAAACTGGACTGTGGCTTTCAGCTTGGGAGCAGTGTAGAGACCAATGACCACCATCAGGCTGAAAGTGGGAAAATGACAGTCATGATCATTTTGATGAAACAGGAGCTTTGTGCCATTGCTTTACCTCTGTTTGTAGGAAAGTGAGCTTCACTGATTGGTCTGGACATGGAATGCACACAATGGTGCGTGTTTAAGGAACAAGTATAGTTCTCTACTCTTCACCATCCCAAAAAACCAAGTTGCAGTCTTTTTACCTCTTTTTACCATTTTCTTTTGATGAGATGGGCGTATTTACAGGTCAGAACCTTGCTATGGGTTGCATATTGTGTTTTCATAAAAACAAAGACGGAAAAGTGAAGTCTGGCCTCTGGAGAGCAGAGTCATGGTGGACACCTGTGAGGAATGCCTTAGGCATGAAAGGCTCTGATTGGAATGCTAGATAGCAACATGTTTCCACTCTTGCAGGAAAATAACATCCACATCCTGTGCAGATTGGCTTTGGGTGATTGAATGCAAACTGGCCATTGAAGTCATAATAGATGGGGAAACAATCTTGCAGGGTAAAGTTGTAGCTAGCTTCCAATTCTTGGTAACTTCAGAATGGTCAGTGTTGAAAGTACTTGCCAGACTCTGCTCACTGATTTAGTATCTCTTGAGGTGAAGGACCCCTATGTTTGTAGGGTTTCTGTCCTTCTTTATTCGATTCTGAAACAAGGAGCAGTCTAGGAGTTACTGAGAGACAGTGTGCCAAAAAAGTTTCTCTGTATTTGGATTTTTGCAAGTGTGCTTTCTTGACAACTTACAGGTCAGTGTCAGGATGGTTAGAGCTACAAAGAGGACACATTAAAATGCTGATTCTTGGGCTTCATTCTAATTCTGCTGAAACTGCGTTTCTAATAGAAACTTAGGGTATTCTTATGTCAAAAGAATTTAAAAATTACTATTATTTAGTCTATGAATGGAAGAGATTGAATTTCTTGAATTTACTGACAATAAATAGGGTGGGAAATGTCTCAAGTACGGAGACAAATGGGAACCAGCTCTACCAAAAATCTGCCGAACGCCGGTAAGGTGCTTGGTAGCTTTTCAGTATTTGAATTTTTTCTAGATAGCCATGTTATGAAATAGGTATGAGTATACCCATTATAATGGGTCTTATTTGCATTCCGAGTTACAAGTAGTGAAGTAGTGGAATTACAACGGAAATTTGTGTGTGATTGACATCAAATCTTCATGCTCCTTTATGTGATACCACATTTCCTGTGACTCCCTGCTGCACTAAGTCCTAAATCCTCACTCCCTGGCATCCAGTTCTGAAGAGGTGGCTATGTCTCTAGAACTCGGTTCCCTCACTTGTTAAAGCTCCAGTGCTTTGTAAGCATATGGCTCTCCTGTCTACAATGACACTTCCTAAATAGCTAATAAGAGACAGTTGAGCACAGAAAGAGCACTCTTGGGCAACGGTCCTGGCCTCTGAGTGTCATGCTACTTTGTGCTTTCCCAAGTAAGGTTTTGAAGACAATTATTTATTTATGTTTTTTAAAAAAAGATTCTATTTTTCTCATATGTGCAAGCAATCTAAGTGGAAGTCCAGTGGCCTGAAGATGTATTGGCATTATTTATCTACTTTTATAATTTAGAATGCTTTCAGTCACCTGCCCTGGAACTGGGGCTGTATATATTATCACTGACAGACTCTCAAGAGACTATTCAACAAAACCAGAAAAATAAAAAATGATCTCACATTTGCTATGACTGTTTGCCCTCTACATTCCTGGATAAATGATGTCCAACCTCTGGGACCTTCTGTGCACCAGTAAAGGGTCTTTTTCTCTAGATGATTGCTGTACTCATCATGGAGGATGCTATCTTCTAGAGCAAAAAGTCTCTGGGAAGCATCAGCAGCGGCATCTGACAACCAGGAGTATTTCTTATGGCTCCTTAAAATATCCCTACCTGTACGCAGTGACCCTCATGCTCAGAAGCCAGCAGTGAGTGAAGCTGGGACGTAGTAGTACGCACCGTTCAGCCTGGCCCTCAGCTATTGCTCAATTCTGTGTGCCTCTAGGCTTAACATTTACACTCTCATGAGACTTGACTTGAGTTATTTACCATGGCCCCACATGAGCTGTCCATGGCCAGTGTTCAGCATTCCACATCAATGGGAAACTGGCTTTCTTAGCATCTCAGTATTTCCATAAATTCTTGATTATTGGAGGAAAAGATAAGAAAAGGTTTTAATGAAGATGAGGATGGCTCTTCATAGATTTTCTAGGAATGGTTGCTCATTTCCATACCTAAGCGTAATTATTAATACGACTCCTTTCACCTTCAAAATGAGGCTGGTTTAAGTGATAGATTACATTGTTATAACATGCATAACGTGTTTTGTCCTGTGGTAAGGGTTTTATACTATCAATGTCCAAGGACACAGAATTACACAGCAAATAGAAGGCTGATTTTTGGAACTGGGAGATGTCTTGGTAGGTAAAGTGCTTGTCATGCAGTCATAAGGACCTGTATTCAAAACCCCAGAACCCAGGTAAATTCAGGCACAGTAGTAGACTGCTGCTGCTTGTGATTCCAGTGCTCTTACGGTGGGATGGAAGGTAGAGACAGGAGAATCCCAGAAGTTCACGGGCCAGTGAGCCTCAAGTACACATTGGCAAACAGGAAAGTGAAAGGTGGGAGGTGAGGATCCACACGCCAAAGAGAACTATTTGTAGCACAGTTCCTGGTGCATTACAGATATATTTTTTAATAAAAGTAGTTACTGCCATGCATGGTGGCACATGCATCTTTAATCTAAGCACCCAGGAAGCAGAAGCAGGTGAGATCACCATCAGCCTGGTCTACCTAGGACTACAGAGAGATCCTGTCTCAACAAAATACCCCCAATAAACACTCTATTAATAACAGAGTCTGGTCATCTGCCATGTTACTGAGCTAATGTGGTTTGTAAGCTGTGGGTCATTCCAGCCTAGCTCAGCATCTGTAAATGGCATCATGTCCTCCCAATAGCACACAGGGAGCTGCATCTCAAAGGGAATTCAGATACAGAGACTATGTTTTCAAAATAAGCGCTAAACTTCTTTAATAACTCTATACGTTGCCTTTTCTGTTCTCTGATTTTACCAATTCTACTCATGTTTTTATGATAAGGAGAATTGTTAACATGACAGAAGTTGCTGATGAAGAATAGGAAGAGCCGAGAAATATGGATTGAATAAATGTACAGTATCTGAAACAATCCGAGATGAAGGAGGACAACACAAAAGGAAAACTACTGGAGTTTTACAAATGAGGATAATTTTATTCCAAAAGTAGGAGATTAAGATGAAGGAGGCAGGGAAGACTTGGGGAGAGCTCTACAAGTCCTGTTTAGTTATCATGCATTTTGAGGTGGTTTTGGTCCCCAGGGAAGGCTTTTGTGTTTCAAAGGTTACAAGAAAGGCTCTTCCATACTTGGTCCAAGAGAGTGTGTTCTTTCTGAGGCTGCCAAATTCCAGGTCTGGGAATGAATGGTAAGCCTTGGGGCAACCACGTGTCCTCTACTAGAGATGCATTCCTAGAGATTTGTGGTCTTCCCATCTGGGCTGCAGGTGATGGATTAGATCAGGGAGGAGGAAAAGACCCAAGTGGGGGTCTAAGACCCTGGGCTCAGCAGGGGATCTAGCTAGATTAGTAATAAGACTGCAGTCAGGACCAGGCAGTGGGATTTTCAACTCTTGACTGCTGCGTGTGTAGGTCAAGTGCTGGGAGCAGGTGATGCCAGTTTCAACAATAATGAAGGAGCAGTTGTACTTTTGAAAGAAGAGGTTTAGGGAAGTTTCTAAGCAGCAAAGGTCACAGAACTCATGCGTAATACACAGGCGAGAGCATGGATGAGGGAAGAGGAGTTGGTCATAAAGAAAGGACCAAATTTATATCTCATTGTATAAGCTGTGAAATACTCATGGGGAAGATCAGCCCTCGACTTCTAACTGGATGAAGTGACTTGGAAGTGAAGGCCGGGAATCCTATATCCTGAGTCAGAAGCAGCTTTTGCAAGATTGCAAGATGGCTTCCCTTCAAAAGACTGAGTTCATATTCCAGACCTATCCACCCTTACGCTCTTAAATCTACTTGAATATGCTCCACCTTGTCTTGGTTAACATCATTCTTTACATCTGTATTCTATCTGATAAAGTAGCTACATGTGACTAAGTTTAAGTTAATTTAATGAATGAAAATTAACTGAGAAAACATTCATTTCTTCAGGCCCCCTATCCAAATTTCAAGTGGTCAATGGCTATATGTGGTTGAGGGCTTCCATATTGTGATGGATAGGTAAAGAACATTTCGATCATTCTAGAATATTCTTCCAAGTAGAATAATTTTAGAAAAATTTAGTAGGCCATAATTATACATTATGTCTAACATCTCTTTCAGACTTGATTTTGTCTGAGTTACTTTGGTGTGAGTCACATTACCATGGGCCAGAGACTAAGCGAGATGCCTTTTCTCCCCATTGCAGGGTCCTCTATGGAATGTTCACATGAGGCTCTTGCTCGGGCCAATGAAGACTTTCTGGATCTGAACTGCAGTGGAAAGCTCTTCTTCCCAGCCTTGCACCCATACCTGTTCTGGTTTTATAACTATTGGATCTGAACTGTAATCAGGAAGACTTCCCTGTCTCCGGCCCTCCCTCTCCCTTTGTTTTTTACAGGCATCGCTCTCCCTAAATCTGCCACGCTTTTTGTGCCATCTTGGCTTCTGCTTTTGTGAAGGACATGAACTGACCTATGAGGGAATTAGAACTTACTGACATCGATATCAGGCCTAGGAAAATGTGGCTAGAAAGGCCACAGGCCATAGGGGAGGGACCAATAGCATTGTTTTGTTAAATGGATGTAGTGTTAAAGTGACCCCTGGTGACTTATTGTTGTACCCATAGATCAATGCATCTCTCAACTCTTACAAGAGAAGCTTCCTTATGCAGCAGACGGTGATTAACACAGAATTTCGCAACTGGCCAATGTTCAGAGAACAAGAGACTAAAAAGTGATATTCCCTGAACTGGGTACCAATATTAAACATTCCTCCAAAGTCTCAGGGATCATTGGAAGAGGTGGTGGAAAGACTGTAAGTGCAAGAGGTGGCGGAAGATTACAAGGAAAGAGTTTTTCAGCTAACTGGGCAGTTACTAATAGGAACTCACAACAGTCACGATCCCATACTCAAGTCCCACAGATGCTCAAGCCAGACAAAATCCCAACACACGCATGTGGAGAAGAGCCCCCACCCCTACCTGAGGATCTATTGGCAACCAATGACTGATGGGAAGGGAAGCATCAGTCTCACTTAAGGGTGTGACTCTTGGTAGGTTAATTTGGCTCTGGTGGATGAACCAAAGGGTATTTGGGGACACAAATTCTTTAGCCCTTCATATATGTTATATATATTAAACATGCATACGTATAATGGAATACATAAAATTGGGCAGTAGTAAGGGGTGCCGATAGGAGAGGGGATCTAAATACAATCAAAATATATTCTATGAAATTTTTAAAAAAATTCAATAAAAAACAAACAAACAAAAAATTCCAAAGATGACCCAAGACATGGTCTGAGCCGGAAGTCAGGCCTATTTGATTTACCCCAGACCATTCTGAGGCTATTTAATCAGCCATAAACCTACTAGAGATACACGGTAATCACATTTTTGCCTTTCTCTTTTCTAGTCTGTGCTTCCTGGGTTTTCTAACAGTGTGCCACCTATGTTTGTGGAACTGGTTGGATAGTCCACAGTTCATCTTGGACCCTATCTCAGGTTTAGTGGTTTTTGAGGGTGCATCTTTGATAACCTCCCTTGTTCAGGATAGAGATCCAAATCCTCCTTCTCTGTGTTCTGCATGGTTTATGTATCTTGGCTCAGATCCAGGTTTGGGATTTTTTTGAATTCTGACATGGGCAAATGTGTCGGGCCCTTCTTTCCTAGAAGAACTCTATGCATGAAAACAGCTGAAGAGATGACTTGAAATCGGATGTGCCATGCCTGAAGATCTAGTGCCACAGTGCACGCTAGCCAATAGGATTCATTTTATCCTTTGTAGCAGAGCTTGGCGTTACATTCAAGGTCTTGGTGGAGGACAATAGTATAATATATAGTATCATTTCTTTACACTTTTTTCCCTGTAACATTGAATGAATGCTTGTTTCCAACTCCAGCTGGAGATGAGAGCAGGGGACCTGCCACGCAGGAAGCATTTAACACTGGTCTCTCTGCACAGGAACTTGTCATATTCATACTGCTAGAACTTCTGGGTGACATGTAAGCTTTTGGGCGTCTCTCAGATGGACTCACCTGGGTTTCTGATGATAGCTTACCTGCCAGCAGACCTAGTGTTTTGAGGTGTCTGAACCGTCACTTGATTTATGAAAACAGACAGGGTTCATCCAGATTAAAAAAAATTACACTATAGACAGGAGTGTAAGGACTGTTTCGTGGAATGAGACCTGAGACAATGCATTCGGGTCTAATGCCTTGTCGTGTGTCTTGCTGATAGACTGATGCTGCTGGGCGAGTGTGTGAAGGAAGAGCCTAGGTCTTTTCTTGCTTGTTGCTTTGCGATTTTTAGGTGTCTTCCCTAACCTCACCGTCCAAACATGCTCATTACTCAGCTTGGATTCCATCTAGCAGGAGGCTGCAAAGGAGGGGTGACTATGTAGCTCCCATTTGAGGTGAAGCCTGGATTTAGTCGCACATCATTATCTGTGTTTAGATTCTGCTGACCATGATTTAGTCCCAGGATCCCATTAAAGACTACTTGCTAAGGCAAAGGCAGTGGATACCTTAATCCTAAGGGATCATTTCCTTCAGTCCTGTGCATGACTGTTTGCGTAGTGTACACAGTAAGGCGGGCCGACTTCCAGCACTGTCTCACTTGGAGTCTAAGCCTCTTTCTGCAGCATCACTCTTCAGGCTAACCTTTACCAATACACTTGTGGATTGCAACTCTGTGGTTATATGTATCTGTGAGCCTCTCACCAAACAGAAACAATTTATATCTATTATATGCCAAGTCTAGCACAAAGTAGACACTCAAAACACAGGATACCTGGCTTACTTAGTAAGTGGTTGGTGAATGAATGAAATCTTTCAGAAACAAAATGTTATACAAATCCTTAATGGAAGCAGACGTTCAGCACACTCCCCGCCGCCCCCCGCCCGGTTTCTACTGCTCAGGCTAGAGGCATGCCTTCTCTTTTTTCTCTTCCTTTTTTTCCACATTTGGGGGACTAATTTAAAAACAGTCTGTTCCTTTTACATATAATTTACTGGGGGAACAATCAAACAAGTGAAGTTCCCAATCAAGCCTTGACATCCCTGTCTACAAAGGCCACTGAATTTCACCTTCAGCCTCCTCTAAGCCTTTACTGTACTTCTCTGTGGACAGGAGCTGGGCAGATTTTTCTAACTTAGTTTTACCAAGTGGAAATAACACCCCCCCCCCCCCGCCACATCAAAGGGGCCCTGGGAGCAGGGAGGAGTGTTATTGTGGCTTCTCACTTCAGGAAGCAAGTAGAATGATGCTATTCATGGTATTAACTGCAAAAAACTATCATTAAGTCTTTGAATGTCGTATAATCATGGGGAAGGGAACTAATACTTTGGAGCTCCAGATATGCCAGGCACTTTGCAACCACTGTCTCTTTTAATCTTCTCAATGGACTATGAGAACGGTAACTTGAATCTCTATATTGAGGACTGAGATCATCTCAAAGAGATAAAATAATGTGCTCAGAGAAGTGTTGGTGCCGGAGTTGAAATGAAGACCAGCCTGTCCCAAAGCCTGCCTCCTTTCCATCGTGTCAAGGGCCTCTAACTTATACACTAGGGAAGCTGATAGAGCTCTCAGTGCCTTTGTACACCTACCTTTGTTGGCCTTGACAGTGATCTTGTGAGAATGGGATAGGGGTTTTGGTTGTGATTTTGCAGATGATGAGTTTCATAGCTATTAATTAGTTGACCTGTGTATATCACGTAGTTATTAAGTAACTGCAGAACCCAGTCTCTGTGGTGTGTTTTTTTGCATTGTCTGTACCACTTTACGAGAGTTCAGTGTTTGTAATTGGTAGGAATAGATAAAAGATGATTTTTTAAATTAACAATATTTTCATTGAATTTTTGTGTATCTCATTTAACAGATTTTAAGCAAATTTAGACCCTCTTCCCTATCTACATCTCCCCAAAGTCCCCCCCGCAACTGAATTTCATACATTCTGTCATATATGTTAAGTCTATTGGGTCAAGCATTTGTACCCAGATGTACCTTGGTGCAAGTTCATCTACTGGAGTCTAGTCAGGCTATCTAGAGTCACTCCCTCAAGGAAGATCTACTCTCTTTCACTTAACAGTAATCAGTTGCCAGTAGTTCTTCTACTAAGGTTGTGGCCTGTTGCCCATTTCCCCAATTCTGTGCTGGAGTTTTGTCTGAGTCAGCAGGGGTCCTGTGCATGCTGTCAGTATTGCTTCAAGTGCATATGAATAAGTTCCCAGAGGTCTGAAAGACTGGTTCCTTAGATTCATCAACCAATTCTGGCTCTTACAATCTTTCTGCCTCTTATTCCTCAATGGCCCTTGAGCCCTGGGTGGGAGAGGTTTAATATCCAGGGACACCCACTCTGCAGTCTCTTGTTCCCTAAAACTTAGCCAGCTGTGGCCTTCTGCATACATTGCACTCTGTTGTATGGGGAAACTTTGCTGGTGAGAGTTGAGAGACATAGTAGTATGCTCTCTAGCACTGGTTTCATTGTGTTCCATGCACCTTAGGTGTAGAGGTTCCACTGTAGATGTGTCATTTAGGGCTGGGCATCTCAGTCATACATTCTCTGTGTGTGACCAGCTGTGGAACTCTGTAATAACCCCATCTGCTGCACAAAGAAACATCTTTGATGAATGATGTACGGTGTACATTTTGTATATATAAGGATCCATATTTATAATACAGTAAGAAATTTCAATTGTCTAGAGATGTGACAGAGATAGGGTTTTCTCTAGTACCTACCTAGCTGTATGTATTTGGTTATGCTTATAGTGCCACCGATGAGTTCCCTCCCTCCGAGAGGGCTTTAAGTCCAATTAGATAGCTACTGATAGCTCCCTCAACCCCCGTCTAGATGAAAGTGCCACCACTGGGTCAATAGAGTTAGTTTGCTGAGCTAGTCATTGTGGTCCATTTAAAAAGTCCTTTCCTACATCTGTATCTTGTAAAGTATTGCTTACGTTTTATTCTAGCAGTTTCAGGTTTCAGAGACATTGAGGTCTCAGATGCATTTGGAGTTGACTTTTGTGCAGAGTGAAAGATAATGATCCAAATCCATTCTTCTACAGGAAAAGATGATTCTTCAGAGACATCAAACATCTTCATAATAGAGTCTGAGGAAGGTTATCAACTCATTCTGAATTTCAGGTACAGTTGAACGTCTTGTCCTAGGATCTCCTTTAAGTTCATGAAAACCAGCCTAGCATTTCTTGCAACTGGTAAACTCTTTTGAATATCATAGAAACCAACAGTGTTCTTTCACTGTGTCATGGAATCATAAAAACACAAGATTTCTGAAGAGTAGTGTCATCATCATTGGTGTAAAACTGTCTGTTAAAAATACTGAACTACAATGAGTAGTTCCATATCTCAGAGTTGACCTTGCCCTCAGATCAGCCTTATCTTGTGACTTCTTTGCTTCAGTTCCTTTAGTTCCTATTTTAACCCAAGAGCGCATTGTTTACCTTGTGTGTTCTTGGTTTATTGTTCATAGAATTACACGGAGAACTTGCAAAAACACTAATTGACCAATCCCAGAGATTCTGATTTGATATGTCTGGGGTGAGGCCATGACTTTCTTCCCTTAATAGCATCTGAGGTGATATGTCTGCTGCGACTTGGAGGAATATACTTTGACAGGGCTTGGTCAGTCCACTGTTTCCTAAACTGAGAACACAAGACAATGCATTGGAGTGTGGGAAGGACATGGTACTTGTATATACATTTTCATAAAGTTAAATTTTTGTCATTTAAAATAATATATATCTGTATAATGTAAGTTAAGTACATGGGGCTGAAACTGTTTCTTAGTGATAGAACACTTGCCTAGCATGCATATCACTGGGAGTGTGATTCTAAGTTCTGAAAAAAAAATCATGCCTACATCTAAATCTATAGTACATAACTGCAGATACAAAATGTATATGTGAATTCAGATTGTTTCTTGAAAGGATCTTGCTGGAATTAAACAATCAGCATTCTTCCACAGGGCAGGGACACCTCAGAGTCACTTGAGCTTTCATCTTGAAGAGATGATCTTTTCTCTAGGCCACAGATTTCAAAGTGTGGTCCTCTACTCAGCATTAGAAACATCTAGAAATGTTGGAAAATGTGAACTATCAAGCCCTACCTTGGTTTGTTGAACCCAAGGCCCTGGGATTGGACAAGCAATCTGTGCCTGTGCTTTTTACAATCCATTCTGGAGATTTGGGTGCCCGATCCAGGTTGAGAAATGCTGTTCTGGAAGGAGCCCTTTAAGGAGGCTCACAGGCCAGTGATTCAGTAGTGAGTTAGTCTTCCAGTGTCACTGGTTCTGACTTTCTAACTGTAGCCATGTCTCTTCTGAAGCTTGAGTTTCCTTAGCAAATGAACTCCTGCCTACTTTGAACTCAAATTGCTTTTTGTTAAATGTCTTTTAGGGTTGCCCAGGTCAGTATGGAGTTTACTTGACTAGCAAATAATAGTTTTAGTACAGTTGTGTGCCATGACACAGGATTTTGGATATATTTATGTTCTAAGTTACTCAGTATTTATGTGAAATTCACATTTACACCTTGCTCTTCTTTTTCTGGCTATAGACTTTCATTGTTCAAAATCACCATCTCCTTTAGGGAGTCTCCAAAAAGCCTCCGGCTAAGACTAGACACCTGTAGTATGTTCCCAAGGTTTAAGTTTTATTGACGTTCTTTGAATAACTTGGTATTATTTGTAACTGACAAGCATCATAGCTAAATTTTATTTATTTTTTTTGTTTACATGACTGTGAGCTTCCAGAAGGCAGGTATTTTTTCTTCCTAAACTTATATGCTTGGTACCATACTGACACTCTATAGTGGATACCCAGTTGATATTCCTCATATGTTTGTTGATTATAAATAAGAACGTTGTGCTATAAACTCACTGAACCTGGAAACGTAATATTCTGTCTTATGAAGCAGGTTAAATCAAAGCAGGAGGAGGACTGTTTAGATCAGTGCTTTAGTCAATTTTCCATCATTATAACAAAATACCCTAGATAATTAACTTATGAAAAGGCTTATTGTAGCTCGCAGTTGTTGAGCTTCCAGCCCATGACCAATCCATTGTTTTGAAGCCTCTGGAGGGGTGCGTCAGAGGGAAATCCTGAGTAGTGAATGGTAGAAGAAAGAGATCACTTGTGGCTCAAGTCTTCTTCAGGAGACTAGGTCCCACCTCCCAAAGATTCTGCTATTTCCCATCCTGATGACCAAGCCCCTAACACATGGACTTTGGGGAGACATTGACTACCCATGCTACAGCAACCAGTACTTTTCTGCTGGGTAATCCTTACATGGAATTGAGGTAGAATTCTTTTTTGTTTATTTGTTTGTTTTTAGAGACAGCATCTCCCTGTAGCTCTAGCTGGTCTGGAATTGGAACTTGCTATGTAGACCAGGTTGCCCTCCATCTCACAGAGATCCACTTGCCTCTGTCTCCCAAGTGCTAGGATTAAAACCCTGTGCCACCACACCCAGGTGAAATAGAATTCTTGAATAATAAGATAGGAATGAATTTGGCTATGGCTATCCCAAATGTCATTAAACAACAACAACAAGAAGACAAGAAAATGAGCCCAAAGAAGACAATTAATTTTGCGTAAAGCACCTGTTTCATGACCCTGTTCCGTTCAGCCAGCTTGACCTCGCCACTCTTGTGTAGCTCTAACCTGGCATATGCACTCTTAAGCCTTTCCCTGTGTAAATATAGCAGAGCGGTAAAGGTGACTGTTCGCACTTTTCCAGGCTCATGGTGAAGAGACATGTTGTAACAGAAGTGGAAGAAGTTTACAAACATTTTATTTATTATTTTTATTTTATGTGTATGAGCGTATTACCTGAGTGTATGTAAGTGCACCTGTGTCATGCACTGCCCACGGAGGTCATCGGATTCCTGGAACTGGAGTTACAGATGGTTGTTAGCTGCCATGTGAGTGCTGGGAATTGACTCTGGGTCCTCTGCAAGAGCAGTCAGTGCTCTTAACTGCTGAATCATCTTTTCAGCCTAGGAGTGAAAGAATTTTATGTTTCAAAATTCAAAGAAGAATCGTTTGCCTTTGGTTCTAAATACATGTGTATTGAGGTGAAATAAAGGAAATACAACCGGAGGACTGACAGAGGCCTTAGTGGTGGGTTTGTGGGGGGTCACGAAAAGGATTAAAATAGAAAAGAGTGTAAGGAAAGACTATGGAGATGGAAAATTGCTAGGTTTTAAGAGTCTGTGCTTAGTGTTGTGCTAGTCATATTGTATCTATTGTTTTATGGAATCATTGCATTAATGCTGAGAAAATGTACTTTAATCTGTGTCAGTGAAGAAGCTCAGGACAAGGACATTTCAGTGGTGGTTGAGGCAGCAAATGGCGGGACAGAATTCCACCTTTCTTTGCCTGGCTAAGCTTCCATTCCATTCCAAGTCACTCCAAAACTGCAAAGTCATTTATCAGGCTGACCTAATGGGAGGCCTGGTTACTCCTGGACTGGACTACCAATGCTTCATGTCTTTCCACAGGTCTCATTCTGATTACACAGCGCAGCGTGGAGACTTCAGAGGTTATAGTGTAGCTGCACAGAGTGTTCGGCAGCAGCAAGCTCACGCCTCCCTGCCACCTGTCCAGGCGTCAGCAGCCATCTAGAACTGAACAGCTATGTAGGTATCGTGTTCTTTTGTTCTCTTGGTGCTTAGGTTGTGGAATTTGTCTTTACTTTGGATCTGTTTGTCTTTCAAATATGAGAACTGTGATAAGAGCAACAGAGCTAGTGGTGTGTGTGTGTGTGTGTGTGTGTGTGTGTGTGTGTGTGATTCCAAGTCAGATAGGTCTGGCCCAAACCCCATCTCCTCTCTTTCTCATTTGGAAGACTCATGTAGCTTTTCTCTGAATTTCTGTTTACTATATGAGTTTATTTCTTGCCACTATAGTAAAATACAAGAGATTATATCATTTATGAAGAAAAAAGTTTTCTTAGGTCAAGTTTTGGAAGCTGAGATTCTAGATAGTATGGGATTGACTCCGATGAGGCCCTCATTGAAAATGGCACCAAGGCAGGTATGTCGGCCAAAGGAAGTCACATGACAAGACAGGAGCCAGGCTGAGACAGTCATGAGAGCTAACCAAGACCCCATGAGACTGTCTGAGGGTGTCACTCCAGTGATCTTCCATTGGGCTCTACTTAGTAAAGGTTCCATCTTTTAACATTAGTTAGACATAGACTCATTTTACTTTTTTTAGTGTTATTACACAGAGTGATCTTGACTGCTTTGCATATAGTAGGCATTCAGAAATAACCATTCTTTATATTCATTTGTAGGAAAGAGAAAAAAATAGCATCACTTAACTTTTTTTAGCCTTTGTGGTGATGCTCCAGATCCTTTAAGCACAGCTCCACTTTCCCCTGGCCCCTTGTGGCTAAGCCTTCTTGTTTGTTCCAGAATCAGCTTGTTTCTACAGTTACATGTACAGCATGTTCTTCTGCATATTTTCTCTGCTTTCCTCTCTCAGTTCAATTTCTTTCTCCAGGCAGATTCTTTGGTTTGTGCTGTCTCCTCTTCCCTGTGCTCTGCACCAGAGGCCTTTCACCCTGGCTCTTAGGGTATGATCAGATGTACAGTTGTGTCTGACCTGAGCTGGCTTCTACCTCCACTCTGCCTCAAACTTGCTCCAGGAATATCTGAGGCCAAAACATTCAGCTGTGGCAGTGACTGGCGGGGCATCACTGAGGTTCATCTGGATTTTGCAGACAGTGCTCTTTGAGGACCCACAGTGCATTTGGTTGAAAATGGTTTCTGGTCAACAAGGAGTTCAATTTCCTATGTGTTTCCTTTCAAACTGTTAAAAACATCCAGATTTCTTGGGTTCCATTTAGAATGGAAAACTATAACCACTTGGGAACTGTGATAGCAAAAACATTTGCTGGTTCCCCAGTGCTTGTGGAATGAATGCTAAAGCTCTTTGCAGGCAATCAAGGCCCCAAGTCCAGCCCTTCCAGAGCCTTTAATCAGAGGTTCTTAATCTGGGGTTGGTGAATCCCTTGAAGTTCCAGGCCAAATCATTTGTGTGCACTTTTTGTTTTTCTGGTTAGAAAACCCAAAGCTTTCATCAATTTCTCAAAGGGTACCCCAAATCAAAATGATTAAGAACCCATTAATCCCTGCCCTTGAATCGAGTAAGGGACACATCCAGCTGTCATTTTACTGCCTGTGTTCTGGAGCCCTGGTCCAGCTGAAGCCCACCCCTGTTGCCCTTAGTTTACGTCTCCTATCTTCTCTCAATGCCCCACTTGCTCGCTTATCTCTCCCTATTTTGATTATTAACACTGACCATTTTGATAATAACCAGCTAGCTTGCTATTAATGATAATTTCCTTGGAACATCTTAGTTTGGCTCCTCTGTAGAAGCAAACCCCAGGACTCTCCAAGTGCAAATGGCAAACTTTGGATGTGATCCTAGAAAACACCCAAAAGGATGGAGGAGAAATAGTAGTCAGCGATGGAGGTTGAGAAAGAATAATTATCAAACAATTAATAAGGTAGGCAGCTGAGTCCTAATCATGCTGGGCAGCACCTGCTTCCGGGTTTCCCTACCCTGGTAATGCCTGTTTCTTCACCAATTACTGCTTGGGGGAAGCAGAGCAAAGAGGTAATTTCCTAGCACTCTGCCTGCCCAGCACACATGGAAAGTGGCTCTGGCAGCCCCAGGATGCCTCAAGAGAGAATCTAGGTGATAGCAATCCGAAGCTGGTCTGGCATGTACCCAAAGATATAGAACGGGGAATCAGAAGTGTCTGCTGCATGACTGCCATGCTGTTTCTGATTACTCAGACATTTTATAGCTCTGGGTAAGCTATCTTCGTGATCTGCCTCAGCCTCTGGGCTGGCCGGAGCAGACCTCTCATGATTCCCAGACATGAGCAGTGTTGTCGTCCCTGAGTTCTCACTTTGTTCTCTTTGTCTACATGAACTCCCAAGTCTGTGCTCCTGCTGAAGACTTGATCATGATGCAAGGCCAGGCTCCTGCTCTCTCAATTCCCTAAACCCTTCACACATCCATCTGCCTTAGGCTTACACCTGTCCCACTTGTTTAGTTGCTTAACAGTTCAGATTTGCTTCCACAAAGTTGGTTGTATGTCAGGGCCAGATATGGCCTTTTCTTCTCCAGAAAGTGGATTCTTGAGGTTAGGGATTGTTTTTATCAACCTTTATGTCCTGGAAAGAGATCAAATATTAGGCACACAGTAGGTATTTGAAAAAGATTTCCTCAGATGAAGTTCACAGTATCCAAGAATATGGTTCTTGATTAAACCACTTCATGACATTGGATATTGGCTATTTCCTTTGCTCTCTGAAATCTGACTCCGTGTGTGGTTCATTTGAAGGACAAAGACATTTTCTTGCACTGATCCGTTGCAATTGTCTTCATCTTTAGTCACTTCTCTGGAAATCATTGCTTTAGGATTTCCTTAACTGTATTCTAGAGAGCAGGGTGATAATTTATAAAACAAGTACTTTTCTGAGCATAATACTCATCTGAAGGAATTTTTAAGGACTGTCTTGCTCTACCACTGTTTATTCATGTGAATTTGGACAAGGATAAAGGTCTTTAACATCTGCCTCTTTCTTGAATCCTTCTTTTCCCTGGTTGACTTATGGACTGGGTTATATGGAGCGCTAAGAAGTCTCTCCCAAGAGCCACAGTGCTATGGGAGATGGATATATTCACTTAGCTTTTAGACAGAACTGTTCACTTTTTTCTTTTATTCAAAGGAATACTTTATGTTTTCTGGCAAGTGGGAGAGATTCCATGTTATTTAATTGGAAGTAAGTTGGGGAAGTATGAAATTCTCACAGAATTTTAAAAAATCACTATTTTTTTTTTAAAGGGAACAATTTTCCCAAACACCAAGTAAGTAATAGAGTTGGGCCTTGAAATTTGTCTTCTGATTCTTGTGTTGTTTTTTGTTTTGCTTTGGCATTTGTTGCTGGTTTTGTTATGGTGGGAACTGAACCCAGGACAGTTATGCTATAAAAAAGTAAGTTGGTCAACATAAAATTGTAAAAAATGGTAAACATAGGTATGTCTGTTTTCTGAGTATTGGTAATTTTAGAAAAGTATTGGATGGATTTTAAAAAAAATTCTTGATTGTCTTTAGTAATTTCATAACACTTTTCATTTCAGATACTTCCTTTGATTTTAGTTTAATTTCATATGTCCAAACTTCTGATGTTATTTTATCAGACTGAGACTTCAAGGACTGATGATATACCTAGGCTCTGCCATACCAAAGAATGAGCTGGTGATATTGTTCCTGCAGGAATTGGTAAAGAAGTCCAGGACTGCAGAGGGGGATCATCTTCTCAGCACTGCCAGGGGAGAAGCAGAACAATCCACAGGGTCAATGTAACCAAGGTTCCTTACTACAAAACTACGGTGTATGTACAACCTGTGGCCTGTGCTCCGCATGCACCCAGATAGCTATGGCTGTGGCCCAACACAAAATCATAACTTGCTTGAACAATTACGAGTTTTGTTTTCATGATTATGTTTTGCAATTCAGTTGTATGGTTATTAAGTGTGAACTTTGTAGGTGGCAATCATGTCTTAATGTCAAAAGGTTGGACACACTTAGAAATAGAACTGGGAGGGAAGAAAAGCTACTAACATCAAACTGAAACCACAAAATAGAATGAGTTAGATTAGAACAGGGGGATATGCGAGCTATAGAAAACAGGAAGTACTGAAGAACACAGCTACCAGAGGAGGAAGCCCCGGCACTAGACCTTTAACTGATATCCAGTTTGTGATGTAGAGGCCGGTGCAGTGCCTTCAAGACACCCTGGTAGTCTAGACTGAAGAGTCAGACAAAAGGGCCTTGTTCATAGGGTTTGGCAGTTACTCTATAACACTTTTCAGCCCTGGAAACCTTTTCCAGAACTGTCTGTGGAGACAGTAAATATCTCAGGCAGTCATGCCTTTAATGACTCCACTAACATCTATTTCCCATGCGCTAGGATTTTACAAAAAAAAAAAAAAAGCCACAGACACACTACGCCTATGCTTCTTTGTGGTTCACGAGCCGATGAGAGTGCTATGAAATGTCAAATATGAAACAGGTGCCCAGGCACTGGAAGCCAGGGAGAGCAATGCAAAATTGATTCCAGTACCATGCAAAAGACACCCTCAGCCCGATTCAAGCCCAGATGCTGCCTCCACAGCCTCCATTCTTTTGTTGTGGCTTCAACCCTGCCACACATGTGCCACATGTTGTGGAACTGTAAGACCCACAGGAAAGCAAAGTTTCCCATACAGGTCAGATCACAGCTCCTCTTCCTCCTCTTAGATGAGTGCTTACACATCTGCCTGAAGCACAGGTGCATGCTCCTATCCGGGCTAGACCACAATCCTACGTTACCTTTTCAGATTTCAATTCTTCATCCACAAGCTGAATTGTCAAGCTGAAAGCAACCTACACACCCATTCTATACTAACTTGAACTTTTCATCAAAATCAATTCTATTTTGCTGTTTAAGAAAAGGTAGAGAGGCTGGAGAGATGTTCAGTGGTTAAGAACACTGTCTGACACCCTCTTCTGGCCTCCTCAGGCACTGCATGACATGCGTATACTTACATACATGCGGGCAAAATATTCATACATATAAAATAAAAATAAATAGAAGAAAAAGAAAAAGAAAAGGCAGAAACTGAAATGTAATAACTGGAAGCCTTGGACTAAAACCCTTGACCTTTAGCTCAATAACTGTCTATTTTGCAAGGGAAGTGATACATGTAAAATGTCTGTTCACAGGAAGCTAGTGTCTAGCAAGTCAAAGTATGTTTTCTGAGCACACGCAGTGAGGTTCTCTGAGGATAACATATGTGACTTAGACATGGTCCTGATAACAAGGAGCTTACAGTCTTGTAAGAAAGGCATTCTAGAGTGCTGTCTGCCAATTTGATATGAATGAAATTTTTATAAATCCTAGTCACATGTATTGCAAAAAGTCCTTTCTTACTGACTTGTAGTCATTCCTGTAATTGAGTCAATAAGGATCTTGCATATTTTAAGGAGTAAGTCCTGATTAGTTTCTGCCCTGTGGTGAAAATGAGAACTTCTTAGTTGTCACCTGTAGGATTCCATCCTTGCTTGCAGTTATTCGTGTAGGATTACTGCAGAAAGCAGGCTGCTGATTGAAGGGTGGCCTGACATAGGACCCCAGACTTAGTCACAGGGCCTGGTAGTGTAAGGAGCACCAACTATTTATATTTGTTTTGTCCCTTGTTTCGGTGGCTAACTAGCATAAATCTGCCACCAGTTTGGAGTTATATGGAATTGAGAACTCGGTATTTTTGATCTGTCTTCTATATTAATGTTTAAGACACTGAGTTTTATGGAAATGTTGGGATGAAATTGCTGTAAAGGTTTTATAATGGCAGAAATATTACAGAAGGTTCAGAATGGATGGTGAAGTCTTAAGCACTGCTTTGGTCCGGGTGATCGGGGGCCCATAAAATACCTGTGAGCAATTTTTGATCAAACATTTGGATGTAACAGTTTGGAGCTTAAATAATAGCTTCTTGAAAATAAAATATTTGCATACTCTTACATTATTATTAATGCTATATAATAAATGATGCGTGATAATGACTTGAAGTTCATACTGCCAGAATCTCGCCTGAATCTCATTTTAATCATATCTTGCATTTATGCTTGTGTGCCTTGCTGTCCAGAGACATGTGGTATGTAGAAAAGATGCTCAGCAAATATCTTCATGTACCTCTAAGCACAACCACCCAGAGGGAGAAGCCTCAAACTTCCCCAAAATGTTGCAACTCCGATCATTTAGAAGAGCCTGCTCTTAAAATGTGAACATTCTGATGGTTGTATGCAGTGATACAGATGTGGAAACACAAAGTGGAACTGCTAATTGCAGTTACTAGACCACATGCCTTTGCTAGCTCTCAGAGGGTTGCATGCTTCCAAGAAATATAGGGTTTGTACTGAGGTCTAGGGGCACTTAGACAGTGGAGGTAACACATCTCTTAAGTTGTGGTTAATGTCTCTGCCTGTCTGAAGACCACTACTGCTTTATATCTAAACAACTAGCACTTTAGGATACTTGTGTTTACAATTCATTTATACAAATTGAAGTGTTCTTTCTTAGTCTAGGTAAATAAATCCTAATTCAGTGTTTTTATTGCTCTTGATGTAAATTTAATATGGGTTCTGCATTTGGAAACTGATCAATCTTTGTACATTGCTTCTGAACCCCAGATGTACATGACCTTGGAGAAGTAACTCCAATTTTCTGAATTCTGTTTCCTTGGCTCATGATAGGTATTAGCATTTTGTTCTGGGGTGGGGAGGCTTGTTAGGGTTCAGTGAAATGTCCAGCATGAAAGTATATATATAATAGCCTCATTTAAAATCCTGGAGCTTTTAGCAAGTCATGAAAATACACTCTTCCAAATTTTGGAGAATCTTAAGAAGACTTTTTTTTTTTTATCATATTCAGTTGGAAATGGTCATCTTTTCTCAGGCTTTGCCTGTGTATAAAGGGAGTGACTCTTCTTAAGGTATTGCCATTGAAATAAAATATTACATGAATGTAGTCATTTTAGATCACCATCCTTACAGAACAAATCATCCTCCCTGGGTTAAATTTCTCTTGCTCTCATGAAGTGTTTTGATGGAGGCTGCTGGCCTGGAAATGGATCCCTGGTTTAGGCTAGTTACAGTCCCCAGGCCTTTAACCACACTTTTTCATCCAAAGATGTGTACAGGATTAAACTGGGATCTAAAGTCTTTTTTCTGGAAGTTAAAATGTATGACCACAAAAGAGGCAAACATTCATTTCTGCCAGTGTCAGGGAGATTAGAGAATGGTCAGAGAAAATTCTGATAACAATTTGAGTTCTTGCTCTATTGTTTTTAAAGTAAATTTATCCCCTTACAGATTCACACATCAACATATTTTTTGTCTTTTTTTACATAAATTTGGGTGGAGTTTTAAATCTTCTATTATTATTTTATAATAATAATAATATGTCTATTTTTACTTTTGTAATGTGTATGAGTGCATTGCCTGCAAAGTGCACCCGTTTCATGCAATGCCTGTGGAGGTCAGAAGAGGGAGTCAGATTCCCCTGGAACTGCAGCTATGAATGATTGTTAGTTGCCACATGAGTGCTGAGAATCGAATCCCAGGTCCTCTGCAAGAGCAGCCAGTGCTCTTAACTGCTGAATCATCTCTCCAGGTCCTGTTTTATGCTTTTTGTAATTTTCTACTGTGTGACAGACCACCTCCAAATTTAGTGGTTTTGAAGGATCACTGTGGATTCTGTGGATTAGGAATTCCTATGATACCAAGAGAATGGGTCTCTGTCTGCCCCCTGATATCTGCTGTCATGGCTTACTAGAGTGGAGTCACTGTACTGTAACTCAAACCAAATTACCAGCTAAGCTTGTGATGGATTTCCTTCTCCTAATATAGCTGTTAAGAAGAGAAATGGACACTTGTACATTTGGGGTAGCTCAGATAGCTCAAATGTGAAGATTAGCATGAGGGAATAAGGTTGTGCTGGTAAGATGGTTCCTGTACATATGTTCCTGGCACCTGGGCTGAGGTGATTTTGAAGATGGTGCTCATCTGGGGTTGTTGCTTGTATAAGCATTGCAAAGTCCACTGTGTCTCTGGGTTTCCCACAGGCTGATAGCTAGGTTTTAGGAGTGAAAATCCCAGGGAAAAAGCAGCAGAAGTACAAACTTTCCAAGATAACTACTGGAATTTCACAGAAAATATAGAGAGGGTGCATTACTTTTTTATAATGAGACTACAAATAGGATGCCATAATTCTCAAGCATCTCTGACCTCATAACTCCATTTCCTGAAATTTACCCCTATAAATTCTTGTACTTTGAAAGGTACTTTGGGAGTGAGAATGGGAGGGGACATCAAGTTATTCTTTTTATATCTTGTATTTCCTCTTCATGTTGGCCTTGCCCAAAGCCTAGTTTTCTTCCTCAATGTCCCTGTGTGCATTCCACATACCTGATTCAATGTTGCTGGTGGTAAATCTCAGAGACTCCAGCCCTGGCTTCACCAGGACTTGCCTTCTGTGTTGTGTCCTGTGTCTGACATCATATGGAGGGATTCTCTGCTCCAAATGGACTGAGACCCCAAACTGTGATGCCATTGTCCACATGAATATGAAAGATGCCCCTGCACGAGACTGGAAGGTAACCACAGTCTCCTAGATATTTCTTAAGTTAATCAGCCTCTAATTGACAATAGATAAGTAGGCTGGTTGCTATTTACCAAGCAATTATCCTGGGTCACACCCTGGGTTGAAGTAGTCTCAGTACTGAATTTTGGGTTGACCCCATGGAGTTACTAATTTTTTGTAGGTTGAAAGCAGTTCAATGCTGGCAATTATGTTGCTCCATCTAATAGCTCTTAATCTTTACTGTGTTACTGGAATGAAACTTTAGCTGGGCCAGATCAAAGGATACACACAGTATAGCAGGCAAAAATTTGTGTGTCTTCAAATTGGCCTTTGTAAAATCTGTAGTGCTTATAGAGAGTCTTAGCAAGTTTGGAGGAAGTGGAGGAAGAGGATTCATGTTGGGCATGCCAGCCATTCTTTTATTTTATGAACAATTAGGCTCCGGACTAAGATTTCATAAAACACTCTGACAAACAAAAGCCCTATTATTAACCAGACACACCTGTTCTTAGAAGGGTTTAGTAACTGTATATTGTTACTCAATACTGTCTTTCCCTTCCTGGAGTTGATTCAAATACTCCCTCTGGCTAGATATTCTCCAATCTTTAAAAGTGCTTCTGGGAAATAATTTTTTTTCCATTTCACTTCATATTGAATGGTATTTTGATACATCATAAATAACTGTGTGGAAGTCCTGATGGATTCCCTCCAGCCCGTGGTTATAATTCTTCTGTAGTGGATGAGGATCTTAGAGTTGAGATGGACTAGGAAACTGAAGGCTGTACTGTCAGTATGTCTTGCAGCTGAATGACACCCAACTAGCTGTCTTAACCACCTCAGAGTGGGCTATCTCTGCCCTTGGGCATAGTTCACCTAGTTAAGTTAGCTGAAAACATGGGGGTTAGGGGGTGAGCTAGCCTGAGCTTCAATCCTACTTCATTACGAGTTGTGTCTCTTGGATGCTAAATTGTCCTCTTTATAAAATAGAGATAATAGATAGACCTTTAAGAATGTACCAAAATCTCATGGCTTAAAAATACCAGCTATTATTGGGCTTTAGCCCTCCCTACCTTGAAACCACTTATTTCTAACTTTCTTGCTTTTCCATTGACTTGTGGTGCTAAAGACAACTGGAAAATCTCACGTTAGATTTTATTAATCTGGAACCATCCTACTTGAGGGCCCAAGAAGTCTCATACTTCTCTCTTCTTTCCTTGAAACTATCACTGCCCACCACCACAAGGAGATGAGAAGACTTGGATTAAGCAGCCACCGATAATTGTCCAGTTGTCAGTGTTTAGAGTGTGTCAAATTTGTGAAATTAAAAATGCAAAGGACAGAAATGATTAGCAGGAAATGAACTAAAAATTTCAAGGATGGAGAAGGTGACTATGTAAACAGACAAAGTACAGACTATCTACAGGACAATAGTATTCTGACAATAACCTGGGAGGCAAGCAACACATCAGCCAAGCTTGCAGTGACTGACTCAGGACGTGATCACTAACTGCCAACTCCCTTTGTTTTTTGGCCCCATTTCCAAATTAAGAGCAAAAGGTGGGTGTCAAATATGCTTCTCAAACCAATCATACAAGATGCCCTTCAAGAGCTATCTTAGGTTTCTCCATCTGACAGGCTGTGCGCACCGGAAGTCATGTGTCTTTTCGCTGTGATGATGCTCTCTTTACTGTCCACTTTGGGTATCAGCCAAGTGCAAGTGTTGATGACTGACTCTTGCTACCACAGTCGGAATAAGCAGCATCTACTTGCACAATCTGGGTAGTCTTTGTTTATTTCTGCAGTTTTTGTTGGAGGTTGCACCAGCATGTGGGCTGCACTGCCCATGTGCCCATCACCTTGAGTCACAAACCTTCAGCCATTAGCTGTGTTCTGGTTGACGCCTCTGCATTTGTTAACCACAATGTTAAGTCAGTCCTGGCTCTGAAATCTTTACTCTGGTATTTATCTTGTTTATCTCCTCTTGACTTAGTACCTGGGTTTTGCATTCTTCATGGAATCAAACTATCCGTTCCCTTCCGTTCCCTTCCCTTCCCTTCTTCCCTTCTTCCCTTCCCTCTTCTTCTTCTTCCCCCCGTCTTTCTCCTCTGAGTCTCTGTCAGGTCCTGTAGGCTTGGTTCTTGAGCCAACTTCATAGACTGGTGGGTTTGTGTTTCTTACTAGACCAGCATCCAGACTGGCAAACTTAGTTTTGGGTGATCAATAAAACTAAATTGTCTCTCTCTCTCCAACTATATTTCATGATCTTCAATCAGAGGATTTCATTTGGAAGGCACTCTAGCAAAATAAAATAAAACATCAAATCAACAGTGAAGTACTAGGAAATCAATTCTTGGGTTCCAGTTTTGAGCTTCAAAATGAAGTCATCCTTGTTTACACAGGCCCTGTATCTGACAAAATTACTCAGTTTTTAACGGGACTAATTGGAACAGTGTCGTCAATGGAGAAACCCATATCAACAGGAAATACTGTAGAGCATTTACCACTAACTTCAGCAGAAGTCATTAGTAGTATCATCTTTGCCCTAGATAGCATACAGATCAGATTCAACTTGTAGCAATAATGAAAACTACAGTCCATTAGGTTTCTCTTTGGCTCGTCATGGTGGTGTTTGGATTAGCCAATACTAGCACTATTTCTTTATTTTGATAAAGCAACAAACAAAGTTCAGTAGACTGTATCTTACCTTAAAGAAAAATTGACTCTGCACCATAGTTGATCGTCATGGCATTTGGGATTTGTTCTTTTTGCTTGAGCTGGGCAATTGGAGTTCTGTTTCCAACCATATTAAAAGCAATATTGGTTTTGTCATAGTAGTTGTAATGTTGTCTCATCACGTTCTATCTAGAGTTTAGTACTCTTTTTTAAAAATTAAAAATATTTTTATGTGTATGACTTTTGCCTGCATGAATGCATGTGTATAATCTGCATGCAGTTCCACAGAGGCAGGAAAAAGGCATCCTTGTAAATGGTTGTGAGTTACCATGTGGGTTCTGGGAACTGAATATATGTCCTTGGAAAGAACAGCAAGTGCTCTTAACTGCTAAGCCATGTCCCAAGTCCCCTCCCATCTAGAGTTTCAAATGCTTCTTTTTGATGTTTTTCTAAAAGACATATCTTCAAATACAGGGGAGTCTGGCCTTGAGACACTGTTCTGACTGCCTTGGTCTCCTGAGTGCTAGGTTCACAGGTGAACACTACTGCACTTGACTTCTCTTAAATTCTTCTGTGCATCAACTTTCTCATCCAGTTATTCTTATAATGATACAACAATAAAAAGAGAGAGAAAAAAAGATGTGATGCAGTTGACTCTGGATACAACCAGACAGTGTGTAGACCATGAAGACCTAGATCTCTTGTTTTCCTAGAGCTGATCAACTTCTCATGAGGGAGATCATGACTTTGGTAAAGCGTCCATACAAATGAACAGTGGCCAGATCACATATGAAAGTGAGCTATGACTCACAACCTCTGCAGTAGTTGGTCCAGGAAGCTCAGCCTCAACATTTTGTCTCAGAGCTATCAGGATTTAGTTCGCAATGCTCAGATTTCCAAATTTTGCCCCCCACTTAGCCCAGAGCCAACCAGGGAAGGCCTGAGTTATAGACCCTCAAAAATCATAACCTAAGTCCTGCCTTTACTAGCTTGCTTCCAGGTACTCTCTGCCAGTCGCCCCAAATGGTACGCACCTGTATCTTCTCCTTTCTTTTTTCCACTGCAAAGCTTTCCTTCACTTCTGCCTGTGGCCTGCAAATGAAGGTGCCTAACTCCCTTGCTCTAACAATCTCTGAGTCAGCAGTCTTGATTTGTTTTCACTTTGGCAGTCTGTGTTTCTACAAGAAAAAAGCAAAACACCCTCAAAATTGCATAAGGTGACCAAAAGCTAAAGCTTCTGCAACTTCTCTATTAAAGAGCAGTTACTATTAATTTAATATATAGATTATTTTGCTTCATGGTGATATGTTACGATTAAAGTGAGATTATCTTCTTTCAGCAACACTGTGTAGAAGAACCCTTTGCATCTGTCATAGCAAGCTTGTTGACTTGGCAGGCCTGAGAACCTCAGTTGAGAAATGCTGTCCAGTTTACTGGCCTGTGAGCAAGGCTACACAGCATTTTCTTGATTGCTAATTGTTGTAGCAAGGCCCAACTCAATCTACAGGTACTATCCCTAGGCAGGAGGACCTGGGCTGTACAAGAAATGTAGTGAGTGTGAGCCTGGATGCAAGCCATTAAACAGCATTTCTCCATGGTTTCTGCTTCAATTCGTGTCTCCAGGTTCCTGCCTTGAACACCTGCTCTGGCTTCCCTGGATGATGGACTGTAACCTATAAACTAAGTTTACTTCCTAAGTTGTTTTTAATCAGTGACTGATCACATAAACAGAAACACAAAGTAATAAAATATCCAAATGCACAAAGGAATTTAGCCTCAAAAAGTACAAAGGAAAAACAGAAAGTCTGGAAAGAGAAGGTGGCTTTAATATATATGTGTAAGATATACTCTTCTCTACACTCCACAGCACCAGCTATCAAATGAGGACTTCCTTGGCATCTGCAAACAGAGCAAGTCATGTGGACGTCATCCGTAGGTTCTGTGCAATTCCTATTACTCCTTCTGGTAGTCTGTGAGATAAGCTTCCATGTCAAGTAAATAGGTGGTTATATTTTCATCTTTTACATCAATGTCAAAAGTTTACTTCTTATTTATTTATTACATTTTATTTATTTATATTTTTGTTGCAAAAGTTATTAGACTGAAAATGAAGACACTGTACACTGTGTGATAAAAGACATATAACTTGCTATAGAAAAATATTAGCCCTGCAGTTATTTTGGGAGGCAAGCTTGCAACTCAAAGCTGGACATGTTGTTGATAACTGGCCAGAAGTAAGATTCTAATCAGATTTTCTCTTTGCTGATAAGCATACTGCATTATGTCCCCACTACTGTGCAGTGAAAAAATTTCCTTATTTTGTCTTGTGTTTATTAAGTATCCTTAGAACGTTTTGTGGTTGGAGTGAGGAGTGTCTCCTATAGGCTCCACGTATTGGAACACTTGGCTCCAGTTGGGATGTTTTCTGTCAAGATTTGGGAGATGTGGCCTTGCTGGAGGAAGCACATCAGTGGGTGTAGGCTTGGAAAGTTCATAGCCACATTCCATTTCTCTCTGATTCCTGCACGTGCTTGAAGATGTGAGTGCCCAAAATTTTGCTTTAGTTGCCTCCTGCCTTGCCTCACCCACCATGATGGACTCTGATCCTTCTGAAACTGTAAACCCAAATGAAATCATCCTTCTGTAAATGGCCTTGGTCGTAGTGTTTATCACAGTCACAGAAAAGTAACTAAGACTGAAACTGGTACCACAGAATGGACTACTGTGAAGAATTTGACCATATTGGTTGTTGACGGAATGTGGAAGATATCAGAAGTTTGGATGGTTGTTCAGATGAGAAAAGTGGTTGAATGCTGTAAGTAGATCTTAACAGGTCATTCTAGTAGGAACCTGAAAGAAAGGAGTGCTGAGACCAATGTAGTTCTGGTGGGAAACAAAGACAGAAACAGTAGCTAGAATATTTTGGCAAATAATCTGGCTGCCATCTGCCTAAAGCCTAAGAACTTGCCTGAGGCTAAATTAAAATAGTGATGGACTAATTTCTTTGGTGGAGAAAATTTCAAGACAGCCTAATGGTGAATCTGTGGCTTGGTTATTAATGATATTATTCAGATCTACAATGAAAAAGAGCAAGTGGTGCAGAAAGAAATGCAAATATGAGTTTTGAAGAGAAAAAGAACACTAGTATGCTTAATAATGTTCTCATCATGGCTTGTCCTGGAAGGGAGGCTTTCTTTGATAAGGAGATTAGAGCCATTAAAGAAAGGTCTGCAGATTTGCACCTGAATGACAGAAAGAGTATTCTCAGTGAAAGACCCAACCCAGCTAAGCTTTTAACTTGTGAAAGGAGTTTTTTGTTACTAGGAAACCACAAAATACAAAATATGCTGGTAATGTTGATGAAAAGGGCCAAGATCTATCCCAAGCTGGCAGCTGAACTTGGCAATGTTATTCATGTAGTGCTGGCTTTAGAGGAATGAAAGATTTAAGAATAAGAAGATCATCATTCTCTCTACATTGTTTCAGAGAGCTACTGAGACAAGATATCATACAGTAAAGGAAAACCATAGGTAGAGAAGGCCTTGACAGATCCAGAGGCCCTGAGAGGCCATTGTGTGAAACTGTGAAGGTCAAGTCTGGTTGATAATGGAGACTCAAGATGTTGGTAGAGGAATGAAAGATTTAAGAATAAGAAGATCATCATTCTCTCTACATTGTTTCAGAGAGCTACTGAGACAAGATATCATACAGTAAAGGAAAACCATAGGTAGAGAAGGCCTTGACAGATCCAGAGGCCCTGAGAGGCCATTGTGTGAAACTGTGAAGGTCAAGTCTGGTTGATAATGGAGACTCAAGATGTTGGAAATGCCAGAGCTAGGAGACATCTACCAAGATATCTTCCAGTAGACATCTGATAAGACATCTGCTGTATACAGGGAGTGGTTCCAGCTGGAGAGAGAGAAAGAAGGAGAAAGAGAGAGAGAGAGAGAGAGGTTTCAGGCAGCAAGGATGGGCCCATCTAAGCCTCTTAGAGCTAAAGTTCCACATATCAATAGATATCAATATGGAATGACAGGATTTGATGTTTACCCTTCTGGGTTCTGATCTTGCTTTGGCCAGTACTTGCTTGCACTATCCTCATTCCTCCTTTTGGAATATGAATTTGTATTCATTTTTACCATATGTTGGAAGTATAAAAATTGTTTTTGTGATTTACAGGAGCTTACAGTTACAAGATTGCCTTCAGTCTCAGAAGGGCTTTGGACTCTGTAATTTTGAAAAATGTTGAGATTGCTAAAGACTATGGGGATTTTGAGGTTGGATTAAATGAAATCTCAGTTGGCGGAACTATTTGGGGAAGGTCATGGAACCAAAGGAAGTGTTGCCTTGCTGAGTTAGTGGAGGGGTGGGCTTTGAGAGTCCAGAGGCAAGCCTCAGCACCAGGTTCTCTCTCTCTCTCCTTCCTGTGCCTGCTTGAAGATGTGAGTGCTCAGATTTTTGTTCCCACTGCCTCTGCCACCGTGCCTCCCATCCTGATGGGATCATATATCTCTGAATATGTAAGCTCAACGAACTCTTCTATAAGTTGCCTTGGTCATGGTTTTTATCAAGCAACAGAGAAGTAAGTATATAGGGCCTTAGGCCTTAGGCAAATGATTTGATTATAGTAATTTCTATGTTTTGAGATCTGTGAATATAGGGGTTCAACTTGATTAGAGCTTAGAACCAGAGGTTAGCCCAATTTTGTATGAAGTACCGGAGAGTAAACATTTGAGGCAGTAAGCAAATAGTCATGGCTATGTTCCAATAAAACTTTACTTATAAAAACAGGTGGCTGTTCATTTGACCTATTGGATATGTGTGCTGACCTCGGATTTCCTTTTCTATAAATAGGAAAACTCCCTACTTTAATATGCAGGTGAAAGGGAGAGGAATGTACATTTTCTGATTTTGTTCTATGAATGGCACTGTACTCTGGGATTTGGTACTTAGATATATAATTTGCATTATTTAATGCCTATTCCAACACAGATAGGAAGCCACAGTTTCAGAAACTTGGAATAGATTGTCCACAATCATGTGGCTGGTACAAAGCAGAGCCTTTGGGCTCTAAGTTGCTCTTTTTTCCAACCACTGAAGCTTCTATTTGCTTCCCACATGCCGTCCCCTAGCTCTGTGGCCACATTCACTTCTGACTATAGCAAATGGATACAGAATAATCACAATAGCTAAGCCTTATTGATATGGATACATACGATTAGTCTCTGCAAACACACACACATGCACGCACACATGCATACACATATACATACACACATACACATAGACATACACACATTTTCCTGAGACTCTCTTGAAGTACACAGCATATTTTTACCATTTTACGGATAGTGAATACCAAGGTTAAAAAATTGGAAATTGGGAAGAAAGTCCCGGATATGATCTTTCATTTTCTAAGCTCTAATTCCCTAACCGGGGCTTAATTCCTTGGCAAAATTCGCTTAATTAACAGAGGAGAACATTCTCTTCTCCCTGGACTTTTCTGTGGGACAGTTTCCAGTCAATTGCACCAGCAGGAGTAGCTGAGAGTAGATTAATGGTTTTGGAGGGACTATCATGTTCAGTGTGGCAGAATCCTGTTAAAGCAATGTAGACTGTTGTCCAGGAAATAACCTAAAACTCTTGGGCTTTGTCAACAACTTGGCTTTCAAGCTGAAGGCCACCTGGATTCCTCTTTAAAGAACTCCTCAGGTGAAAATTGGCTTCTCTGAGCTTAGGTTTCCCAAAGTTCCTGGTGGGAGAGATTACTGTCCTTGACTGACAGCTCCCAAAACATTAATGTACAGACAGGGTTAGAAAATCTTTAAATATATATATGCTTTTTTCTTTTTAAAAATTATTTTTATTTTTTATGTGTGGAAGTGTATTGTTTGCATGTGCAGTCATGTCGTACAATGTTTGCGGAGGTCAGAAAAGTGTGTCAGACCACCTGGAACTGGAGCTTCAGTCAGTTGTTAGCTGCCATGTGGGTGCTGGGAATCAAACCTGGGTCTTCAGAAAGGGTCTCAGGTGTTAAAACTGGGAAGGAGTTCATTAGAAGACTCCAGGCAGATCACAGAGTTTTTTGCAGTGCTGAGAGCAGGCATGAGGCATTCCAGGGAATTGGTCTGATTATTAATGAAAGTGCTGCCTGAGCTCCCAACACTGCCCCAGTGTGTGATGCTCTGACATCCCAACACTGCCCAGTGTGTGGTGCTCTGACATCCCAACACTGCCCAGTGTGATGCTCTGACATCCCAACACTGCCCAGTGTGTGGTGCTCTGACATCCCAACACTGCCCAGTGTGATGCTCTGACATCCCCACACTGCCCAGTGTGTGGTGCTCTGACATCCCAACACTGCCCCAGTGTGATGCTCTGACATCCCCACACTGCCCAGTGTGTGATGCTCTGACATCCCAACACTGCCCAGTGTGATGCTCTGACATCCCAACACTGCCCAGTGTGTGGTGCTCTGACATCCCAACACTGCCCAGTGTGATGCTCTGACATCCCCACACTGCCCAGTGTGGTGCTCTGACATCCCCACACTGCCTAGTGTGGTGCTCTGACATCCCCACACTGCCCAGTATGATGCTCTGACATCCCCACACTGCCCAGTGTGATGCTCTGACGCTGCACAGGGAAAGAGGGAAAGGTAGGAAGTGGGGAAGAGGGACGGACACTAGACATGTCTATGATCCTGGTCCTGACCCAGTTCTGTGCTTAGATGCAAATGAGTCTTTTAAAGACAAGCAAGTTTATCCTCCACCAAGATTCATACTGAGTAGTCAATATAAATGACTTTTCATGGTTGTTCTCTTCCCCGAAAGGCTTGAAGTCCACAGACTCTGTTTTCAAGGCATTGTCTGGTAGCATCCTCTCTGAAGGACAATGAGCTCCAAGCCTTTTCTGCTTCATCTTGTAGCCCTCACAGAACTTTTGTCTTATAGTGGGACCAATGAGTTTACAGAAACTCCCAACAATTTTGCTGCCAAAGCACCAGAATTGTCATCAAGGAAACTGGGCATTATCTCTACTTTTTAGATGAGGCACATTGACACATAAAGGTGAAGAGCCTTTGTTAAGGTCACTAGGGACGTAGAGACCGAGTCAGTATTTATATCCAGGCTCCTGTGAAACACTGGGCAAGAGTGGAAACTGAGGGAGTAGGAGAAGCAGCTGAGGTGCCCTTTGTGACTTGATGTATCTTGTACCAGTGACCCTTTCTGAGGACGGCAGAACATATTCTTTCTTTAAGAAACATTATTATTATTATTTAGACCTGGAACTCATTATGTAGGGAGGCCACACTGGCCTCAATATCTCAGATATCCACTTGCCTTTGCCTCTCAAGTGCTGGGATTAAAGGCATGCCCCACTACACCTGGTATTTATTTATTATTTTTATTTTATGTGTATGAGTGTATTGCCCATATATATGAACCGATGTCGTGAAATGCATGTGGAGGTCAGAAGAAGACATCAGATCCCCTGGAACTGGAGTTACAGATGGTTAGCTCTCCTGTGGGGTACTGGGAATCAAACCCAGGTCCTCTGCAAGAGTAGTCAGTGCTCTTAACTGCTGAGCCATCTCTCCAGCCCCATGCAGAACATTTTCAATTGTTATCTGAAACCTCAAAGACAATTGACATCGTTACTTCTCACTTTGGAGTAGTTATTGATGCCTGAAGAGAGCCTTAATGCACAAATAGTACTGACAAGCCAAAGTGGGTGGGACGCCTGCCACCCGGTGATGTGGTTAGACTATGCCTCTGCGGGAGGCAAAATTATTATTTCTAGTAAAAAATCAAAAGTTTACTTAAATATTAAGCAACTTTCATGAAGACTCTAGAAAAAACTGTCTGATGAAGAATTGTATAGATATGATGCCAGAAATTCTAGAAAAGAGAGCAGACAGACACAGACACAAAAAAATTGCACCCAATTGTAGACATGGTAATCTCTAGAGAAATTATGCCAGAAATTTATAGTAATTATATATGACACAGACCTTCCTTTTGTGCCTGATATTTATTTTTAATGATATATTTTATTATTTGTGTGTGTGTGTGTGTGTGTGTGTGTGTGTGTGTGTGTGTGCCATCAGAGGCCAGAAGAATGTGTTGGATCTCCTGGAGCTGGAGTTACGGACAGTTGTGAGCTCCTGGGAACTGAACTTGTGTCCTCTGGAAAAGCAATGAGAGCTCTTAACCACTGAGCTGTCACTTCAGGCCCCTGTGCCTGATACTGAAACAGCCTAATTGTCTAGTATTGTCAACAATGTTCTGCTGATTGCTAGGTTATTATATGCTATGGAAGCCCCATTAAATGCTATACATACCCCTTTCTCACAGCTAGGTAATTATATCTTGATTGATGGAAAAGTAAGCACACCTTGATTGCTTATGTAATTTTGAATTAATTGCATTACTTCCACATTTGTATGTTATTGAAGAAGGTGCTTATCGACAGTGTAATTGATGTATCACAACTTTACAGTATACATAGATGCTTTCAACGCTTAAGGTTCTATTGCTCCCAAGGTTCAATCCATTCATTCAGCAAATATTTATGGGTGTTAATATTGAGAAGAAGGTGCAAGGGGTGGGGTGTTGGTATGGTAATGTAGACTGCATAGTGTTTGGAGATACATTCTGAGATGGGACAAAAAGGCACACAGAAAAAAAGCACAGGGAACAAAACGACTTCTCTGTTGCCATTTTCATGTGAATCAGTACAACTAAGACTAAGAAAACACACAGGGAATTAAATAAACCCACAGCAAGAAATCCCTATCTCCTACTCTTAAGATCTTGAGGCATCAAAGGGCAAAGGTATGTCTGGAGCCCACGGTAGAGGTCACTAGGGAGAATGGGCCACTGAAATGGGAGCTGGAACCACAGCAAAGATGAAGCTCATGAGTAGAGGGAAGGGGTGAGGGGACACAGGGATTTCCCCTGCCTCTTCTTCTTCAGCCCGTGTTGAATCTCTCCTGGGCACCACAGCCTGTGGAGGTGAGAGAGCCAGCATCCAGCAGCATCCAGAGCAGGGGACGAGTATGGAATGCCTCTGAGAGTAAACTGCCTTAAAAGTCAGATTTCTCCCAATGGTAGATCATAGACATATGCGTAAAGGTAACCTGTCTGCCCTTAAAGAAAACTGCAAAGCAGAGAAAGGATGGGAACTCACTTGGTGATGGCGCTAATCATTCAGAGCAGGAAACAGCCATGCTCAGAAGTATGTACCATTTTATCCACTAATGAATTAATTCAACAAACTTGAATTGAAACTAACTCTGAACTACAGACCAAATGTAGAATCAAGTGCTGGTGCTGGTGGTAGTGAGAGCAAAACTAGATCTGTCCTTGCTCGTAGATCTGTCCCTGCTCACGGAATTGTAGCTCAGTGAATGGGAAAGATGATACTTTTTAAAGGAGAGTTGGGAAGCCGTCAGTGTGGAGTGCAGTGAGTGGGGCGCTCACTGATACAGCTGGGGGTCAGCCGACATCTGGGAGGACGAGACAAGGTGGCTGCCAAGAGTCTTAGCGGTATGACTGAGGAAAGGGATGGGGAATAGGGTTTCGGGAGTGAGAAAGAAGCAAGCCTCGGCTCTAGACGGGAGGGAACGTCCCAGTGGGTAGGATGTCGTGGAAAGTAAAATCTTTCAGTGGAGTTTTCCAAATAGTTTAATTAGCTGTAGTTGAGGCGACTTATATATCACATCTTTCAGTAGCCTTCCAACCCTAAATTGATATGATTTACAGCATTTACTTCCTGCTGACGGGTTTAATACAACCAAAGGTGCGTTGCGAGATAAAGGAACAGTACACAAAGAGTGCGTGCGTGGGTAGAAGGCAGCAAGCAGGGCAGCCACATGTGACAGCGTGTTGAATCACACGGTGCTACAGTGAGGGTTCACATGACCGGAGCACTGGACGCCTGTGATGAAACAGAGGAGGATGAGGCTTCTTCCTGTCACACCTCTTAATTGGACAGCTGTATATCTCTCTTATGGGGGGGGGCTGCCTAAAAAGGAACATTCTTGGCAATGAGCAAATAGTCTGTAGTCAACCCTCACTGTGTGACTCTCAGGAAGGAGCAATGACACGGGATATTCTCTGCGCTTTGTTCTAGATACTTCGTATGTATTGTCTCTGTCTACAAATGGGTCATGAAGCAGTATTATTGCTTCCTTTTTCCAGATACAGCAACTACTATTTAGTAATTTAAATAATATACCCACAGTCACATAGGTATGGGCTGACCTTGGGTTTAGAACTTCTGATTCTAAGATCATTGCTCCTACCATAACCTTGGCCTTAGATTGGCTTTTGCTTTGTTTTTTTGTTTTGAGACAGAATCTCCCTGTATCACCAGCTGACCTGTAACTCACTATGTAGACCAGGCTAGCCTGGATCTCACAGAGATCCTCCTCTGTCTGTCTCCCCAAGTACTGGGATTAAAGATGTGTGCTATCATGTCCAGCCTTAGGGTGCTTTATGAAATTGATGGGTGTGTGTGTGTGTGTGTGTACACGTGGGTATGTGTGTGCTTTATTCTCTATACAAGAATAGCTCTTCTTTATGAAGGAGGGGGATGAAAGAGTAGGAGAGGAAAGTAACATTTAAAGCAATCTGTTACACATCATGCAGTATGGATACAAATTATATAGAATATTCACTTAGTGTGCTATGAACTGCGTACTTTAATGATTCCACTTTATAGATGAAGAAGTTGAGTTAAGTACTGGGTCCTGTGATTTTTCCGTTAGGCAGAGGAGGAGGGGCTGGCACATTCGTCTCTGGGGCTCTCTAAGTCGGCACTGCATCCTGTGTTGTGTCACATGCTTCTTAATGTCCAGTTTATAGTTGTTTTTTACTTACTCATATACCAAATGCTGTGCCCCATGTTGTGCTGTGCTGGCGGCTGCGGTAATCCCAGAGAGTGAAGAAGGGCTGTCTCACCCCTTCTCTGACTGTCAGTACCACATGGTGACAGTTCATTGTTTTCATTCTATTTGTTGGGTTTTACTCAGTAGATAGCAGCCATCACAGCCATCTTATTGTCTAGTGAAGTCCAAGTTTACCACTTAAAAATTCTGTTAACCAGGGTTGGGGAGATGCCTCAGTGGTTAAGAGTACTGGCTGATCTCACAGAGGACCTGGGTTCAATCCCAGCACCCACATGACAATTAACAACCATCTCTAACTCCAGTTCCAGAGGATCTGATACTCTCAGTCACCGCATGACATGGGTGAACTTACACACATGTAGGCAATACACTCATACACATGAAATTTTTAAAAAATTATTAATTTTTTCTTAACAAAATGCAAAATTCACTGAGGAATTACCTAGAAGCAAACGGCAAAATGTTAAAGAATCCTCCACCACAGAGAAGAGTTAGTCTGGGATATAAGAATGAATAAATATGAATACATATGGAAATAAAATTCTGTGATTAATCCATTTATCTCTATGATTTTTCTCTAGAGGAAATGAAAGGCAATTGATTAATGTGACAGTATATCCATCTTTACATGTAAACTGTGCAAATACCAGGTTACATATAAGTGTAACCGTAAACATACACAATAGCACATGGATGGATGGATGGATGCATGCATGCACTCACATTGAACTGAACAAATGCAAAGTGTACACCATGTTCATGGACAGGAAGACTCAACTAAGAATGATGGATGCATCTTCTACACTAACAGTTAAATCAAATGCAATTCTAATAAAAATGCCAAGTGACAGTGTATGAAGTTCTTATGGAAAAAGAACTGGTTATTCAACCAGAAAACACAAACAGTACCCTCTTTAGGAAGCATTAAAATAAGTCCTGAAGCTTTACTAAACAGTGAGATATTTCCTGAAAAAAAAAAACCCAAAGGAACAGAATAGAAAACTTATATATGGAACTTAAATATATACAGAAATTTATGTATGTAGAATAATTTGGCAGCTCATGTTGGTACTGGAGGGGATGGGAGATAGAGACACGTGTGATTATGATAGCAGTCTTCAGACAATCATTTTGAAAAACAATATTGAATTCATGTTCACTCTGTACATAGAGGTTAATCTGAACTGAATCAGAGAGTAAAAGTGAAATCATAGTACAATCAGATAGAGCAGCGGGTGAAGGCACCGGCTGTCAAGTCTGACATCTTGAGTTTGGTTCCTGGGATCCATCCACATGGTGGAACGAGAGACTGACTCCTGTAAGTTGTCCTCTGACCTCCACAAATGTGCTGTGGCCTGTGTGCACCACTCTATACACATATAGATACACATAAGAAAAAAATTAATAAAAATAAAATCACAATAGAAAAATATGTAAAATTTATTACCTAGGAATGATAAAACCCTTTTCAGGTATTACATAAAATGCAAGAGCCAGAAGAGAAAAATTGATAAACCTTACTTTATGTATTTGAAGTATGTCCATATAAACATACTATAAACAGAGAAAGAAGACAAATGATCCCAGAAAGAACAGCTGGAACTTATCACAGACCAAACCAGTAGCTACACTAAATAAACAGCACTTTCAAACCAACATGGAAAAACCATCCACCCACTGGGTGAATGGACAAAACATACACATGGACGGTTCTGAGAAAAGGTAAACCCCAAACTACACACTTAAAAGGTGGAAAGCCATTCGACTGTGCATCATTGAAATAAAATTCGATTTTCACCCATCAAATAGCCAAACTGGAAAAAATTTATATTTGATGATCATGTTGCTATGCTGCTGGTATGAGGTAAATTAGTGCAATTTAAACACACTGAACAAAATTATGATTATACCTCTGCTTTGATCCTATAATTCCATTTCAGACATACTTTAGGTATGATTGCCTACATGAAGAATGGCATTTGCAATGTTATTCCCAGAAAAAGGTTGGGAAAAACTATTAGTCAGCCAGGGACTGATCAAAGGAACCATGTGCTAAAGTGCTTAGGACTTGCTATAAGAAGATCATGAAGTTTCATTTTAAGTGAGAAATCGAGATGGACTTTTATAAAACTGTGATGTATGTTTGACAAGGAAGGGAAATTGGAAAGTAAATGCATTTGTTTTTGCAGTCATTAAAATATCTCTGAGAGGGCATCAGGAATAAAAATAGTGGCTATTTTTCTTGTTTTGTTATTTGTCTTTGATTTTCTTTTAGAGAGTGGTACACTGAATGGCTGGGGATTTGGATAGAAGGAAGATTTGGCATTCAGCATACTCTTCTACTTTTTGAAGTTTACACTACAATTAATACATATATTACATAGTAACCCATTACCTAAGTGATATGATGGAAGAACCCCTTAAACTGCAGTTTTTCAGTGTGAAGTTAGGAGCTGGTTTCAGAGGTCAGTTAACTCTTTCTATTTCTTGATGACCTTTGTAGCCTGGCTGTGGAATTTTGTTACAAGAGTGACAAGGAATCAACTTTTAAAATCAAAGAGTGAGTACACCCAGAATATGTATAAAAGACTGGGTACATGGTAATTTCCTTGGCAAATGCTGGCTAGCATTGTTTACACTTTGTCAGAGAGAAAACAGAGCTAACAGGTAGAAAGAGTCAATGAGACTGAAGATCTCATTTCATCTGGGCTCATCAACTCCCAGGTGGTGAATGGTATTCCACAAGCCGGTGGTGATGGATTCCCTTGATCTGCAGCAGGTCAGTAATTAATCAAGGTAATATTGTTGGTGGAGAGCTAAGAGGATGAGGATAATGGGCAGCAAAATGTAGTAACTTGTCCTATTAAAAGCCTGGGGATCTTCACCTCCCTAGAGAAGGCTTTTCATTCAGCAGCCAACACTAGTTCTAAATTACAGCTTAAAGAAGAAGAGGTGTGTAATGTAAAGCACAGGCAGTCCAGAGTCAAAAACATCTAGTTTATACTGGGAATTCGTCCACAGAGCATCTTAGGAGCAGTTGGGAAGTGTTCTCAGGGACGTCCATCCTGCAATGAGGCCCTGTGATGTTACCTTCCTCTCTTCACAGACTACCATGTAGTTGGAAAGACTTCATGGAGCCTGAAGCTTAGTGAGCCAGACCATACTGTAGACATGTACAGTAGAACACACGGCAATCTAATAGCACTGAACAGCTCTCTCCTTCTGTGCAAGGGGTAGAGGATTTGCTGCTGGTGAGGACAGTGTTAAATTTACAGAGCAGCCCAAGGAGAGACTCACTTGTCATAAGGGGAGACCCAGGACTGATGGTAGGCACTTAACAGCATGTTCCAATTACAGCATTTAAATCTAATTGCATAGTCTGTTAATCTCTGTCAGTGCGGCATCATTTAATATCATCATGGCAGCCTCTAATATCATGAGCAACGTGAGCCGAGCTGAGACTGTTGAAAAAGTTCAGGCCCAGGTCTTCATATTCCCTTTAATTCACTCTGTCAATTATACCGCAGTGGAGAGTTCAAATAAAGGTCTTGAGATCCCGGCTTGGAGCTACCTTTTTGAAGCGAAGCCTCCTATAAATACACAGATTATATCAGGAGCATCCAATTCCTTGCTTTGGGTATTTTTGATAGGTTAGTTTGACTACTCCCTGGAGTCTAAAACACTACAGGCTTACTTCAAGAAAACATTGCAAATGCAATCTGTTGCATAGTTTATAGTCCTGGAAATAATGGGATATTATCTGCACATGCATTTCTTCCCTCCCTTTTATAATTCCTCTGGCTCAAGCAAGGTTGACGGGAAAGATTAGGGTCTTACTGAGCCCATCTTCTTGGATAAAGTTAGAAAAGAAATTTTTGTTGTAGTTTTATTTTCCTTCAGTGCAGAGGGTCAAACCTAGGACCTTGTAAATATTAGGCAAGTGCTCTAACACTAAGCTACATCTGAGAAATTTGCTCAACTGTATATCCTTTATCTCAGACATTTTGCTACAGTGACATAAAGTTGACTAACATAGGTTGCTTACTTGAAATTCCTGAGATTTGATTTGTGAATTCCCCCCCTGGGGACAGCTTGCAGGGGACACAGAGACTAAGGATCGCATCACGGAGAGAGAGCTTAGGGAAGGCCTCAGTGTGGGATGGGGAGACCAGTGTGGGCAACCTACGTCCTGCAACTCCTCACACAGGTGAGGCTAGCCTGGTCTCCCTTTCTTCATTCTGCAGATCTTGATCAGAGACACCGCTGAGGGGCCAGTGAACTAGCTAGGGAAACTTTAGAATCCCAGGCAACCATTCCTACCCAATTCAAACCTATTTAAATGCAGTTGTTTCTCCTATTTTGTGTCATTTTGAATAGCTGTTTGAGCTGAATTCTAGTCTACTAGCTGAAAGACTGGTACATTTGTGTATATATTTAACTCGACATTCATTCGTTCATTCTGATTTACAGTTCTTGTTTCTTATTTTTTGAGTCATTATATACTTTTTATGCATGTGGGCCTTGGATTTGGGCTTATATATTGGAAAGATTAAGCTATCATGGCGTATTGAATGGGAAGAGATGAACTGGTCAAAGCAAAACAAGAAACTCGTTGAAGGGGTGACTTTGATTTTGATTGATTTCTTTTCAGGGATTTTGCCTAGGACCTTTGAGACTGGAGTGTCTTATGGCTGAGGAGAAAAGAAGAAAACCTGGGTTTCTTCTCTTGTTCTTCACACTTCAAAGATGAGATGGCAGCAGTCGGGTCTCCACCTGGGCCTCTGACCACTCTGGCCAAGAGCTTGTCAAACTGCCTTTGCACGTTCATACTGCTGTCAGCCTGGATCAGAGAAACTTCCTATCACAGCGGGCAGTGCTTAATGAGGAGACTTGGAATTGTTCAAAGTGCTAAGAATAAGCAACTGTGAAGGCTAGTCAGTGTAGATGGGGCATCTTTAACCACATTCCCTTCCCTGAGGCTCAAGAAAAGGGGTCTGAAAGGGGTCAGAAAGAATAAAGAGCAGGAAAAGAGAGGAGTCCGGTGAAGTGATGGGTGTCGAACACATGAACTTAGAACTGCTTACGCAGAAAACATTCATGAGAGCCTACCTTATGTTTACAGGAAATGAAGATATAAAGATAGCTGAAACTGTTCTCTGCCCTGACCATACACAGTGCATGCTGGGAGTGCAAGAGGCAGGTCATTAACAGATGCACAATACGGTATAATGAATGTGCTCATTAACATGTGCATACATCATTAGAGGTGGTGATAGGCTGAGCAAGCGACCCGGAAGACTCCAGGCCTGGGACTGTTACCCTGCAGATGAGTGACAAAGTAGGGACTCTGAAATGGGTAGTTATCCATAGTTCTCCAGCTGGGATCAAAATACAGTCACAGAAATCCTGAGAGGAAAGAATAACGTCTCAGGACAGAGGCAGGAAAAAGGACACACTGCTGGTTTTAAAGATGGAGGAAGGGACCACGAGCCAAGAAATGCTGGCAGACTCCAAAATCTGAAAGATAAGAAAGCAGATTGCGCCTAGAGTGCCTAGAAGAAACATCTTGATATTAGTTCAGTGAAACTAGTTTCTGACTTTCAACCTCCAGACTCCCAGAAAATAAATTCATGTTGTGTGGAGCCACCTATTTGTGTGGCTTGTTACAGCAAGCATAGAAAACCCGGAGGAGGTGTTAAAGAAAGCAATGCACCTAATGATTAAGACTTTGTCACCACCTCACCTCACTTACATCTGCACAGCTTCACGATATTAGGCAAGTCACTATTGTAACTTGATCTTTAGAGTGAGATCATTTTACCTGCTCCATGGGTCGAATGTGGATCTTACCCAGTGGGCAATCTGTAAATACCAGCTACACGTTCTCTTTAGATTACAACATTTCCCCAGCTCTATATCTTGATCCAAAGTACCCTTTTCTCCGGCTGGTGAATGTAACTGAATGTGCCGAGGAGTAAAGGTGATTGTGGGTAAGTGGAGACTGTTTCTGTTGTGCCTTTTATGGCTGAAGAACAGCTCTCTGTTTACCGGTTCTCGATCATCTTTTACAAATCACGCTCAACCCAGCCTATTAAAGGGTTAATAATTGTCTGACCATTCCACCCCATAAGATTTTTTTCTGAGCACTCGGCTGAGCATTATTCTCCCTGGTTTGGAGTCGGCCTGTCTGTCGTCTTCCTGACCAGGAGCAGCTGAACAGCTGTGAAAACAATGGCACAGCCTAGGAGAGCTGTGATTAGTGGGGGGCTCGGGGCAGTCTGGGAGCCACCAGGCCCATTTCCCATGTCAGTGTGCAGCCCTGGAATCTGGGATCACATGGCAGGCCTAGGCGGTTGTGGGCCGGCTCCCAGGCTTGGCTCATCCAGTTCTCAAGCTGCCTCCAGAAGTAGGTTTTTGTTTTCTTTCTCTTTTTCCCTCCAAGTCTTGGGGACCGATGCATAAACATAGTGTTGCTAGGCAGCCTTAAAGCCGCCTTTCATCCTGCATCCCAGGAAATATAGTCCAGGCAAATTCTCCAGAGTGTACTTACAGGGGCTGTTGTCCACAGAGCTGGCTCTCCTCGCTGGCCCCAGAATTTCCTACCAGAAACTAAGCATTTGTCCTGTATATTTGACTTGCTAGGTGCGTATAATGTTTATACGGGTCTCTCACTCTGGTGCTGAGACCCTTTCTAAGTTAACCCTTTGGAGATCGAAGACTTTTGTTCACTGCTTTACCGGCTCCTAGCATGCTCTCCATCTCCCACTTTCCTTTCAGCGATAGAGCTCACCTAGACGTGTGTTTAAAAGAAAAATATTAAAAATGTGGTGGGGCATCTAGACCTTTAATTCCAGCACTTGAGGTAGAGGTAGGTGACAGCCAGGTTAGTCTGGTCTACACAGTAAGTTCCAGGCCAGCTGGAGCTATGAGGAGACTCTCTCTCTTAAAAAAAATAAAGTTGGGGTTGGAGAGATGGTTCAGCAGGTTCAGAACACTGGCTGTTCTTGCAGAAAACCTGGGCTTGGGTCCCGATATCTACAGCGGGCCTCAGAATCATCAGTAGCTCCAATTCCAATGGAGTCTGTGCCCTCTTCTGGCCCCACAGGCACCGGCTATGCATATGGAGCACCGATATACATAAACGTAAAACACTCATACACATAAAAATAAAACAAATAGATCTAAAGATATGTGTGTAACTTCCAAACAAAATCTCCAGTTGCAAAATTATGCAACCATAACTAGAACCTGACTTGATTTATTAATGTTTTAGCAATATTAATTATACACTACAGTGCAGTTCATATGACTTTCTAAAAAATACACATAATGTCCTTCAGCAGAGTCACTCTGCCCCTCTGTTGTTCCCCTCCTATCCTTGTTAATCTCTTTTCTCTTTCCAAGTAGCCCCCTATTACTTTCACATCTTTTTTGTTACTGTTCCCTATGATTTCCTTTAGTATGGTTTACAGGACCATAGGCAACTTACCAATGGCTATGTTACTGAAGAACAAGTCTCCTGCCCCTATCAACAGTAAACTGTGTACACATCCTCAAGGAGGAGTGAAGCTCCATGAGTTCTTCTCCTTTGCATGACAAGGTATCGAGGGGCCCAGTCCTGTGCAGTAATTGTGCTGCTAATCATAATTGCTGGAAAGATTGCAACAGCCATGCCATGCCTGCAAATTAGTGTTCACCACAACCCCCCCACCCCTTCCTCTTGCTCTCTGTGACTCTTCTTATGTGGTATTCCCTGAGGGGTGATAGAGATTTACATTTGGGTTTTACTTATCCGAATCTTGATCAATTACGAATCTCTGCAGTAACCATTACAAAAAGAAGCCTCTCGGACCAAAACAGGCAGCAGCACTAATCTACAGGTGCAGCTATTTAGAATTTGTCTATTTAGCAAAACAAGGGCAATAGTTTCTGAATGTTTTACTTACTTTTAATTCACATGTAATATTTGTATGCATACAGGGGGTATAATACGATATTTTGATCAATATATAAGTGGTGGAAGGAGTCAATTAAGATAATGAAATGGGGGCTGGAAAGTTGACACAATGGTTAAGAGCACTGGCTACTCTTCCAGATAACATGGGTTCAGTTCCCAGCACACACATGGCAGCTAACAATCATCCATAACCCTGGTTCTAGGGATTTGACTTCCTCTTCTGGCCTCAGCAGGCATTACATGCATGTGGTGCATTTACATACATGCAGCCCAAACACTCATACATATAAAATAAATGAGTAAAGAAGATAATGAATATGTCTATCATATCACTCACTCATCTTTTTCTTCGCTTATCTGAGGCAGAGTCTGTGTAACCTAGGCTGGCCTTAAACTTTGACTATTTAGGAACTCACAATCCCCTTGACTTAGTTCCCTGAGCGCTGGCATTACAGGTGTGAACTGCCAAGCCCAGCAGGCTTTCTTCTACCACAGATCCAAAGTGTCCATTCTTTGGGGTTCCCCCCAGCTGTGTAGCACTAGAGTTTCTCTTAGGCGCAGTGCTCCCTTTGCAGTGGACAGCCATGCTGCATCCATCTATGCTGCCAGCAGCCAGCGCAGAGCTTGCTGCACAGGTTTCAGCGCGCACTTGCATGGTGAGGAAGTGAGGGAAATCGCTGACATACATGTTTCTTGTTTTTCCTTTGAAACATATTCTATAAAAATCATTTAGAATTAACATTTTTTCTTCTAGGTTTATTAGTTATTTTTATATTTCTTAATTCCCATTTCATCAAAAAATCTATATACATTCAAACCTTGACAAATAATTACTATGTATTTGTTCCTTGATCTATTGTTACAAGGTCTCACTCTTTAGCCCAGGCTTCCTTGCTACTCTCTAATGAGTCCAATATTGCCCTCAGTCTTCCAGGTGCTAGGATTATGGGCCTATATCACCACAAGCAACTAATAAATAGGTATTTAAATATAAAAATTAAATTTTATTGAAAAAGCCTTTCAGTGGGCTCAGTTTCATATTGTTTGTGCTCTTTGTCTATGAATGAGCATTGTTTATTTTTAGACTGAGACTTCCATGCTAATTCAATTTTAATTTTCTGTTTTAAAAACATTCTATATCATGGAAATTTCAAGTATGCAGTAAATGAGGGACTAATATAATACAATTGTAATTTGTTTCTTTTTTATTGTTGCCTATAAGTTGTGTTGTCTAGATGCCTACGAAATATTTGGCATTTATAAGTTTTTGATTAGTCAGTTGTGTTGAGTGAGTACTGTAGCTATTTGATGTCTTCAGTTGTTATGCACAATGTGCTATTTTGTTTTTGATTATACTGATGGAATGTTGACTATGTGTATAACTCTAGGCCATGTGTGTAGTCTACATGGCCCGAGTCCTTCATGAAAGCCATGGCAGATCAATTAGAGAATTGATTTTTCCTAAATAAGATGTAATCAAACTTTCTCGTCACAAAGCTCAAGGCTACCAACAGCAACCATCTAGAATGGGCATTCTCGCTCTAGAGAGCTGAACCGAGTTCTATTCAGATTAAAATGACATCAAAACAGTTTTAAAAGAATACCTTACTGTTTGTGAACATGGCACATACTAAGAATAAAAATCAAGCTGTAGTGAAAAGTTCACAGAAGAAAGTAAGTTCTCATCACACTCTCTCAGATATTATCTTGTCAAGTAAAGAGTGTTTTGGTATGGTTTGAATGTAGAATGTCCCCATAAGCTACCTCACACTCCTGGAGCCATACCTTCGGTTCTGGTCATGATGGACTGTATTTCTTCTGAAAATCGGAGTCAAAATAAACCCTTCCTCCCTTACAGAGCTTTTGTTGGGTCTTTTGTCACAGCAATGAGAAACGTCACTCTCCAATTGTTTTGCACAGTTCCCCTTTGCAAGCAGGCATAAAGCTAAATATAACTGCAGCTGATCCTTTGTATCCACAGATTCTGCGTCTACAGATTTAACCTGCCTCAGATAAAAAGGACCAGGAAAAAGCATTGTGTCTTTTCAGTGACATTATCGCCTAAACAAATAGAGTAGAGCAACTGTGTATGTAATATCTATACTGTAGCGGATATTACAAATAACCTAAAAATGATTTAAATGGTCTAGGAGGATGTGAATATGTTGAATGTAAGTATTGTTCCATTTCATATAGAGAATTTGAGTATCTATGGATTTTGAATGGTGAGGAAGTCTACAACCTTTACTTAGACACCAAGCAAAGACTATTAATTGTATAAAAATGTGATCTTGGTATGCATGCCATTTTAGATAAACTGTATAGAGAAACTTTTTCTTAAAATTTGACAGAGGGAAAACGCAGAATGGATTGTTGAACCTCTGACTGTTTCTTTGTAAGATAGACATATGAAAAGGCTAAGTAAAATATGAAATACTTTAGGAGAAGGAGGAAAATTTTGCTGTTGTGTCGTTGTTTTTAAGACAAGGTGTCACTTAGCTCAAGCTGGCTTTGAGCTCAAGGTGCAGTCTGAGATAGCCTGATCCTCCTACCTCAACCTTAGCAGTGCTGGGATTGCAGTCATGTGTCACAGCTCTTGGGATTGCTAGTGTGTATGTGTGTGTGTGTGTGTGTGTGATGCTGGGAGTTGAACTCAGGCCTTGTGAATGATAAGCAAATACTCTTCCAAGGGAACTAGATCTCAGTCCCCACAATGGCTTTTAAATCATGTTTCAGATTGGGCAGTATCTGTTAGTGTTTGTATAAAATATAGACAAATTAGGCCATCCTTGTCTCCACACCCCCTCCTTTCATATTCTGTTTTTCCTTAATAAAATCGTTTTATATGATTGGAATGCAGAATGTGTAAAGTATCTCCCATCGGTATAGTTACCACTCCTACACTGTTTAACTATTATTCAAATCATTTAGTGCTCAAAACCAGCTTGTGCACTGTCTCTTCTCTACGGAAGAGCACTTTTACTTTGAGGCATTATTGATTTTCGGTGTTTTATTGTCAGATGCCCTATAGATATTGAGTGATTTAAGTTGTGAATGTGCTCGAGAATGGTGTCTATTTTGTAATTGAAGGAAAGATAATTAAATGGTCCCAGTGATTCCGTGATCCATACAGAAAAACCAGGATATTGTTTCTTTGCAGAGTGACTTAAGAACAGACCATCCAAATCCCCAGTGGTTCCTTGAGCTCCTGCCTAAAGTTTGGAGGGCAATAAACCTGCTGCTCACAGTGAGTGCAGGTCACATGGTTACCAGGGCCACTCTTCTCTCTGATCCTTTTATTCTCTTGGCCTAGATAAAAATTTTAAAGCCACATCAATCATAATTCTGGCATTGTAACATCTTCTGTGAGACTTATTGTCTTTTTTAAAAATGTATTTAATTATTTATTTTATTTTATGTCTATGTATGTATTTCTTGCATGTAGGTAGATGAACCCGTGCCGTGCAGTGCTTGCAGAGGTCAGAAGAGGGTTTTGGATTCCTTGGAACTGAAGTTAGCCACTATGTGGTTTCTGGGCATTGAACCTGGGTCCTCTGCAAGAGCAACCAGTGCTCTTAACCATTGGGCCATCTCTCCATCCCCAAGACTTAATTTCCTAAGCACCCACTTTAGAAATCTCTCCTTCTTCATAAAGCTTCCTCTTTCCTACTCTTAAAGAAAATGCTTCCTGTTATTGAAACCTCTGAAAATTGAAGTAAATGATTTTTGTATGATTCTCTGAGGTTTGGCTACTGATATCAGTAAGATGTTCATGATCCTTTCCCTCTGCAGCCCAGGACTTCTTCAGTTTGAGGCACAGTTGCTTGCTTAGAGCAGTTTGTAACTTTATCTAAAAACGAGGTGTTTATCAGAAGCCTGATTCTTCAGTTCTGGGATGCTCAGAGATCTGAAGCCTCAAACTGGTTAGGAACATCTGACTTAACTTCTAGCTTTGCTTCCTGCCCACTGAGCAAAACGGCCATTGCTCTAATAACCTTTTATATTTGTGTGGTACAAGTGTAAAATATTTTCTCCATAAACTAATTTGAGATGATGCCTACTCCATGATTCTAATGGAGAAGGCTGAAGAGCAGCCATACTGTACTACTTTCACAGATGACAGCAGGCCAGCTGGGGTGATTTAAATCTAGTGGGGGTTTCAGAGATCCATGTGCAAAGAGTTTGAAAGTAAACTTGAAGATTGTATCCATTTGTCAGAAAAATCAAGCATTTGGGAAGGGCATACTGGGGAAATATGGAGTACACAAAAAAGTGGCAACCCGGAAGAGCATGATAGGCTTTGGGACTTGGCAGGAGCTTAGTGTGCGGAGACTCTGATGAGGCAGGCAGAGGTCTGATGCTTCTGTAATGTGATGGAAGGTGGGATAATTTTGAAAGGGGAATTAGATCCAGTCAGATTTGCATGTTGTGGAGGTCACTTGGTCAGAGTGCATTACTGTCATAGGACAAGTCTAGAAGCAGTGGAACAATAGGTTGGTATACAGGTGAGAGGTGACAGGGATTACGTAGGCCTAACTGACTGAGAAGGCGGTGGAAACGGAGGTAAAGAAGACACCACTGTGAGAAATTTCTTAGGTGACGTTGAGGACAGAAGGAGAGTTATCAGAGGAACGGCCCAGGATTCTGTGTGCATCTGACCTGTATACAAGATGGGACCATTGACCAGGGAATTATGGGAGAGTCAATAAGCAGTCTCTCTCTCTCTTCATCCATATACAGGGCCAAGAATGTTCACTGCAAATCTGTTATAAATATCACATATAAAGCCTGGAAAGAATGTTCGCTCAGTGACCTTCAAAATGAGTCAGCTCTACCTGTCCCATTGCCCTTGCCCTATGAGGCTCTTTATCTATGGAAACAGCTGCGTTGCCAGCCCTCTGAATGGTTAGAATGAAAATTATGCATTTTGGACCTCCCTAGTATCTACCTTGTACTGCTAAGTAGTTCAGACTATGGTTAGGAAATATGAGCTCAATCAAGCCTTGCTGAGTAAATTTTGTATAATATCCTATTAGTCTGTGGCTGAGGAGCTATTACAAACTGTTTGCAGTTCCCCAGCACTGGAACTGATGGAGGGTGGAGTGGGAGAGAGCGTCATTATCCACTGTCACTATTAATGTTGCTGCTACATGAGGACCTAGAGCATGCTAGGCATGCATGCCAGTTTGGCATTATATCACATAGTTCTTACCCTGCCTTAGGCTTTAGGAATTGTAATCCACTTTACAAAAATGGGTATTGAAGGTAAAGCATTGTACATAACTTGCTCAAGGCCATTTGACTAGAACACATGGTCTGAACTGTATTTGTTAGCATGTGCTTGATAACGAGCCACTCTGTAAAGCAGTGAACTCGAATAGCTTCTATTTGTTAATACTACTTGTCTAAGGGTAATTTGGGTGTTTCTGATGATCTAGGTCAGGCTTCAGGCTTGGCTGATGTCACCTGGGCTTGCTCCTCTATACAAGAACAGATGGAGGGAACTAAGTCCTCCTAGTCTTGAATGGCCTCTGGGTGTTGGCTGGCTATTGACCGGAGCAGTGACAATGATTGGATATTTTCAGCTCATAGATAGGGGATCATATTCGAGGTGCATGTGGAGCATCCCTTGACTAAGAACAGATGTGACCAAATACTTGAGGTTCGGACTCAGAGTATTGCCTCTTGCCACACTGTTTAGCTGAAGTAGTATATGTCTAATCTAGGTAGAAAGGATGGAGAAGTAGGTTCTACCTCTTGTTAGAAGATGTACAAATAATTGTAGTCATTTTTGTTATATACCCCCAAAACCTATGTGTTTGGACTCCAAAGTCAATGATCTTATGGTGCAGGAATTAATTTTTCTGCTTATTTTAAGATAAATACTGTGCAAGTACCTGAGACTTTCTGGTCTATTGAATAACTGAAGCATTACATGAATCCAGACACTTCATGACTCGAAAGGCTATAATTTATTCTGTGGTTGGTAGACTTAAACCTCAGAGTGTGAGAGCCATTCACTCTTGGGAGTAGAGGGGCATTGGTGGCTGTCTGGTATGTTAGTTGATAGACATAAATTCCATAGCCCACTATCATTTTAAAATGTACTTTGGCAACCATCACAGAGTTATCTACTACTATGTCTTTGCCAATTGAAGGGACTAAAAAAATTCCTGCCATTCTCGTTATGTTAGAAAAGGGGACATTGAAGAGCACAAAGCACATTTTTGTAATGAGGGGCAACCATTTAAATTGAATGAACTCAGCATTGTGAAAACATTTGCTACTTGGTCTTTAGTTTTGTGTAGTTTGTTGTGGGTCAATGACAGCTTTATGTTGGACTGAGAAAAGTGTTTTGGATCCACTAATATAGGAATCCCTGAACTTGGGATGTAAATTCTCTCTTGCAGTCCTAACACATAGTCTTCCACTCATTATTCTCTTTATAGAAAGCTCACTGTTATCTAAAGCAGTTCATTCTCTCTTTGGACAGCTGTTCAAGATCATTCTTTATTATATAAAACCCAAATCCTTCTCTAAGTGACACTGTCCATTAGGTGCAGTCCGTCTTTTGGTACCCAGCTAGAAAGGGCAAACATACTAAGGAGTTTAGAAACAGCCATGAAAATATTCCCTGAACTGTCATTCATCTCACTCTCCCTGGTTTCCTTTACCACTGTCTTTGAATACCATCTGCTTTTGTTTGACTGTCAGTAACCATCCAGATTTCCTGTACCTACCTTTATGGCAATGTAGAGCTCAGTTTATTAAGTCTCTAGCTTGACCCAGTTCTCTGAAGCAGATCAGGTCATCTATTACCTCTCTCTATGTATCATTCTTCTGTAACTGAGATTATTTTTGGCAAGAAATATTATGGATTTTAAATCTCAAGACCTGTACAGATACAATGTGAGCACACTAGAACCACTTTAATGACTCAGTGGGTACTTATCAAAATCCAGTAAAATTTCAAACAGTATTTAAATATATTTTTATAGAAGAGACCCTATGAAAGATACTAGAAATGTAAAACAAGAAAATATATTGGAATCAGATAAAATACAAGAAGTTACTTCAGTTCCTCTACATTGGCTCAGATTTGCCTTGTGTCCCAACATGTGAGAAGAATGTGTATTCTATAGTTTTGGGTGCAATATTCTGTAGAAATCTGTGAGGTCCATTTGATACATGATGCCATTTAAATGTTTCTCTACTTTTTTGCATAGATGATCTGATCTGTGCATTGGCAAAAGTCACCATCTATTATTACATAAAGGTTAACCTGTAGATTAACCCCTACTAGTTATTTTTTATGAAATAGGGGAGCCTAAGTTCGGTGTGCATATGTTTGAAATCAGTGGATGATCTTGCACTGAGGAACATTTGGAGACACTAACTTGACACAATAGAGCTTCACATAGATTAAAGAGTGTATAGATTCCAGTTGGAAGGCTGTGGGGGTGGTGACAGTGGGGAAGGAGGTGTAAAGTTGTTTAAGATGGATTGAAATGTTCTGTATGAAACACACAATGATCTTATAAATTTTTTTTAAAAAAATTGCAATGTACTCTTGATGGATTATTCCCTTGGTCAGAGTGAACTGACCTTCATTATCTCTTCTGACTAGATTTTGCTTGAAGACTATTTTGATAGATATTGGAATAGTGATGCCTGCTTGTTTCCTGGTTCCATTAGGTTGGAATATCTTTTCCCATTCCTGCACTCTCACATAGTGTCTATCTCTGAAGGTGACGAGTATTCCATGTAGGGAGTAAAAAGATGGATCCTGCCTCTAGCACACTGCCTCTAATCCAGTGTGCTAGCTTGTGTCTCTCTCTTGAGGTATTGAGATCATTAGTATTTAAAGTTATTGAAAGAAGTGTATTAATTGGTGTCATTTTGCTTATTTTTTGTCTTTTTTGTAGTTATTTAAATTAAATTTTTGTGAATTTTATATACTATAGTTTGATTGAACTTAGAGGCCTTTCCAGTACTTGCACCCTCTACTCCTCCCCACTCAATTTCAGGTACACACACACGCACACACACACACCAGTCTGTAGACTCAAGCCTGTAGACTTTTGTTCCCAAATCCCAAATGCCCTTCAGAGCCTGGTCATCTTTTTAAGGGTTTCATCTTTAAACAAGACTGATTATTCCCTCCTAGCAGGTACCAGATACCCACAGTTGCTCAGGTGTAGTTGGAGTTTCTTATTCACCTCCCAGTCCATGCTGGGATTTTGTCTGGCTTGAGTTTATGTGGTACTTGTGCATGTTGTCAACATCGCTGTAAGTTAATATGAGTAGCTGCCCAACTATCTGGAAAAATCTATCTCCCTGTGATTGTCTACTCTGGCTCTTATAATCTTTCCATCACCTCTTCTGCAACGGTCCATGAGCCTTTGGAGGCAGGAGTTTGATTTGGTGTCCTATTTAGGGATAAGCACTCTGCAGCCTCTTATTCTCTGCAGGTTGGCTAGTTGTGGTTCTCTGTATTAATCACCATGTACTACATAAAGAAGCTTCTCTGGTGAGTGTTGAGAGATACAGTAATCTATGGGTAAAAAAGTAAGTCATGAGGAGTCAGTTTAATACTTTATCTTTTAAACAATAATTGTATTAGCTCTCCCCTATCCCCTTGACCTACCTAACCTCAGATTGCTAAGCCTGGTATCAGTGTCCGGTATGGGGTCTGTCCTATGAAGCAGACCTTAAATTCAATTATAAAATGGTTGTTTACTCCCATAATATTCATGTCATTATTGCATCTTGCCAGGCCGGTTGTTGTAGCTCACAAAATTTACAAGTGGGGAAATTTGTCGATTGCTTTTCTTTTCTGGTAGCATTCATAACACCTTCCAGCACTTTGAAAACTAGCCAGTAGAGTTGAAGCTTTGAATTCAGTACCAGCTGTATTTCTCCTTATTTATTTTACAGTGAATGCAGTGCCATCATCACTAGAGTCTTAGCATCAAGTTCTCGTGGGTAGCCAAGAGCGGTTTGCAATCACTAGGATTGTCTGAAGGTCTAGAGCTTTGAAAGAGAGAGTGTGCTCCTGGCACTAGGGTTTTACTTTGCTAGTCTATGGTGTCTTGTAGGGCAGCGTCCTCCTGTTATAAGGCAATTACTTCAAGTCTCTTTTTATAATGTATATGTATGTATCGTGGTAAGTTTCCATATGGATTTTTCTAAAAGCATTTACTGTTACTTACTCCTTCCTGCACTCTTCTCCTCTGCCTTGTCTGCCCATTCCTCATCCCACCGAACCTTCTCACTCTCTTATACCCTTTCCCCATTTTATATCACTGCATTCTATATCCTCTCTCTTTAAATCTCTCTCTCCCCATCAAATGGCCATTTCTAGTTTTTTTTTTTTTTTTTTTGATGCCTCTGGACTTTCCCATTGAAACATGCATATCTTAAGAATTCAAAGTGAGGTTTATCCAGTCTGGCACTGTGTTTCTTGATCTATAGACTTCAGCTAGACACATGCCCTCATGTAAAGGTATTGTATGTGTATTTTTCAGTAGACTATTGAATTAATACATTTCCCTCCAATTTTTCACATCAGTTAAGCATTACTTCAATCTCACCCCTCCTTATTTAACCTTCCCTTCCTAGTTAAAGTACCTTCATTTTTCCCATTTTGCTCTTGATAATAATGGTCATCTATTATCTCCATATCCTGATCTTCTTCTTCCCCTTCACCCCTGTGGTTCCTTGTACAACCCTTATTCCTCCCTTCCCAGTTAAACATCCCCTTTCTCCCTGTTTTCTCCTTGGTAATACCAGTCTCCTATCCTCCTCTCTTGAGATCTTTCCTTCCCCTTTGGCTCCATGTATTCTTTCCATTTTCCTGGATCCTGTCATTACATAAGGATATACTCACATATAAGGATTTGGTGCTAAGATCCACAAATGAGAGATTGCACACACAGCTTGTTTTTCTGAGTGAGCATTGCATCACTTAGTATAGCAGTTTCTAGTTTCATTCATTTATGTGCAAATTTCATGATTTCATCTTTCTTTATACTTGAGTAGAACTACATTGTGTAAATGCACCACATTTTTATTATTCATTCATCAGTTGAAGGACATTGAAGATGCTTCCATTCTTTTGAGTTGTTGGTTAGAATAGTCCACGAGACTCTACAAATAATCACAGATTATTGACACACAATTTCTTCCAGAACTTGAAGGCAAGACACAATTGCTGAAGAGGTGACCTACTTCGGACATAGGACTTGGAACAATGGAGCTGGAACTGACCTGGAAGTTTTCTCCCTGAAGACTAGCTCTCATAGTTTCAGAGGATTCTATACAAGTTGTAGAGCCTAATAACCACCACAATGACCAGTATAGAAAACTATCTCAATGTAGTAGTGACACTTTTATCTTGGGGGTAATCAACAGTTATTTAATCTGACTTATAGCTTCCTCATTGGAGGGACCTCATCTGTGGTACTATAAATATAGCCAAATATACATGGCTGGAAAGGACATAAATCATAGAGGAAACCCTACCTTTGTCATATCCCTAGACAAATCTAATTTCTTACTGTATGCTAAATATGGATCCTTATATTTACAGGTAAGTATATCTCTCACCTTTTGTGTCTTTTGTTTTCTAGATCTTAGCTGGTCTGACTGGGGTAAGATGATATCTTAAAGTAGTTTTGATCTGCATTTCTCTATTTACTAATGATGTGGAGCACTTTTAAAGATGTTTCTTAGTCATTTTTATTGCTTTGTTCGAGAACTCTCTGTTCAGGTCCTTAGCCCATCTTTTTATTGGATATTTTCTTTCTTTTTTTTTTTGAGTTCTTTGTATGTTCTGGATATTGATCCTTTGCAGGTAAAAGAATGGAACTAGAAACTGTTATACTACATAAAATAGCACAAACTCAGAAAAGCAAGTGACGTATGTTCTCCCTCATTTGTGGATCACAGCACCAAATCCTTCTATGTGAGTATATATCCTGATGTTCTAGCAGGAGCCAGGAGAACAGAAAGGAAACACGGAAGTAAGTGGAAAGAAAGAGCCCCAAGAAGGGGTGCAGATGTTTACCAAGGGGGAAATGGGGAAGATATTCAGCTGGGAGGGGAGGAGGGAAGGACACAAAAGGAAATTTGGGAATAAAAGAGAAGAAGGAGCTCAAGAGAAGGAGGATTGTAGGCGACAGATATTATCAACGGGAAAAATGGGGAAAACTTAAATTGGGGAAGTAGGGGCGGTTAGACGGGGGGCGAGAGGAGAGATAAATAAGGCTTAGGTGGCCTAAAAGTCAGAGGGAAATATATTAACTCAAAACCCCTTGAAGAATCCTCATGCAATATCTGAACATGAATGCATGTACATACCTGAAGGCTACATAACAAGGAACAGAGTGCCAGACAGGAGAAACCCCCATTTGAGTTGTTGATCAGTGTAATCCAAGAGACTCTCAGACTAAAACAGGCTATTGTCACAGTCCTTGATTACCTCCCAGAACTTGAAGGTAAGATCCTACTGTTGAAGACAGAACATCCTTCAGACACAGGACTTGGAGCGATGAAGCTGGAACTGACCTGGAAGCCTCCTTCCTGAAGACTAGCTCTCATAGTTCTAGAGGATGCTATCCAAGCTGCTATGACAGAAAAATCAATCAATGGTCCAGCATAGCTCTAAAGTCTAATAACCACAATGACTGGCAGAGAAAACTGCCACTATTGGTGCAGTAGTGTCACTTTTATCTAGGGGGTAATCAACAGCTATCTAATTGGGCTTAAAGTCCTTTCAATGGGAGGGAAATCATGAGTGGCACTTCAAATATAAATACAGCCAAATACATGTGGATGGAGAGGCCATAGATGTTAGAAAAAACCCATTTCTGTCATATCTCTAGAAAAATGAAATTTCTTGCCATATGTTAAATATAGATCCTTATATTTACAGACAAATGTACCATACACTACTCATCAAAGAAGCTTCTTTTTGCAACAGATGGAGGCTATTACAGGGTTTCATAACTGGTCACACACAGAGAATATGTGTCTGAGAGATGTCCAGCCACAAGTGACACATCTAAAGTGGAACCTCTACACTTAAGGCTCATGGAATGTAATGGATCAGGGATTAGAGAGAATACTAAATACATCCCTGAACTCTCACCAGTAAGGATTCTTTATACAATAGAGTGAAATGCACACAGAAGGCCATAACTGGCTAAGCTCTAAGGAATAAGAGAATGAAGACCGTGTGTCCCTTGATAAGTCATTATTAAACCTCATCTACCACCGGCTCAGGGAACCCTGAGGAACAGGAGGCAGGAATATTGCAAGAGACAGGGTTGGTGCATGAACATAAAGAAACAGACACTTTCAGGACACTGGAAACTTGTATCAATGCTGATAGAATACACAGGACCCATGCTGACAGAATTACACAAAATCCCAGCATAGGTCAGGGGAAATGGGCAGAAGGCTCCCAAACTAGCCAAGGAATTATTGACAAGTGATTACTGTGGGGCGAGTGATCTTTAAGAGAGTGACTCTAGGTAGACTGACTAGACTTCAGTGGATGAACTTGTACTGATGGTCATCTGCATAGAAATGTTTGACCAGATAGTACTTAACATATATAACAGAATACCTGAAATTTGGTAGGGGGCTACAGGAGGCTGGAGAGAGGGGGAAGGGGTCTAAATTTGATTAAGAAGTGCATAAAAACTCAATAAAATATTAAAAAAGAAAGGCAGTATAATGGATGGATAACATCGCTTTCAGAAATCATAGATTATTAAACAAAAATTCCAGTGCCATGTAAGGCATACCTCCTTTTAAGTTGTTGCCTGTAGGGCCTCTCAAGGCACACCAAGCAATACAGGCCATTGCATGGCTCTTGGATGCCCATTCAGACCAGATGCTGAGTCCCAGTTACTGAAGACAACATACACTTTGCATACAGGACACAGGACACAGTAAAATCAAGCTGTAAATGAGCTCCAAAGCAGCCTTAGGATGCAGCCCTTGAACGGAAGGGTGGGAGACGGAGACTGTATGATTTTCCAGCTGAGCTCACTTCTCTAATTGTAGGGAGGTAAAATCAGCAATAACAGAGCACAGGCTTTGGCATCGAACAATCCTAATTATGGCTTGTTCTCTTGAGCTCTCAGAGGTGGAATCTCCATTTCAACTTCTCTCCTAAGGGCATTATAACTGCCTTTTCAATGTTGTAAGGATTAAATGAGGTAATATGCATAACACTGTGGGCCTTAATTCTGGTAAGCAATATATTAGTTATTCCAAGCCAGGCAAGTGGTTCCAGTGCCAAATATGCCTGGTTCGATCCAGGAGACCCCTCACTGTCTCCACCTCACTCTTTGTGCAGTCACAAGTGCACCCGGGAAGCATTCTAACTCTGTCAGAATTCTAGAAAACGGCTTTGGAAGAACACTTGGATGGGCCAAGAACTGCTGCATTTGGAAGTGTGGTTCTCACTGGAGCACTCTCTGAAGAAACCAGGTTTGCATTTCTGTTCTGAAACATCCCTGGAAAACCCAACAATAAATAAACAATTAAAAAAAGCATGGCAGTACCTGCAAAATTAAAGAAATATTACAAAACCAGACCAGATAAGAAAGCCGACACTGTGTTCAATCTCCTCCCTCAGCTTCCTCCACCACTTGGGAGCAAGTGGCCCACTTTACAGCCTTTGCCCCTGATACTATAAAGTCTGTTTGCCAGGGGTGATGTCATCTTCTTGCATAACCACAAGGTGGTTATCAACTTCAGTGAATATGGATATTATACTGTGGTAAGATCTATGATTCCAATTTCATCAGTTGACTCAATGATTTTTTTTTTGTGGTAATTTTTTTTCATTATTGGATCCAATCAAAGGTCAAATATTACTTGTAGTTGCCACGTTCTTGAATCTCCTTCAATGTGAAACACTTCTGTAGGTTTTCATTATCTGATAAAAACTGACATGGAAAAATAACTCAGCTCTCAATCTCTAAAGTAGAAGGCACCTATTTAGGAGATGGCTGAGCTTGTATTCCTCATAATTAATCTCAATTTCTGCCTTCCAGGCCAACTCTTGACTTCAGTGATGCAGTGTCCTTCCCAGAACAGTGCATTTAGAAGTACATAATGTCCATTTTCCCCTGACTGGTGATTGGAATACTGATCGCTCAGTCATTAAAGTATCTGATTTCTTTAGTATGTAATAATTATTTTCACCCTTTTCTTTGTAATTAATAAAATGTGGCGCAGTATTTTTAAGACCATGAGGATATCCACCTTACTTATTGAATTTTCCCCCTTGTTTCAGCCTTAGTGATAATTCTTTGCCTGAACTAATCTTATGATGATGGTTATAAATGGCAATTTTTAAAAATTTAGGTTTCCCTTCACATTTATCATTTTAAACTCAGCAAGCAACTTTCCTACCGTCTATCTATAATACGCTTATATATCACACCTATCATCTATCTATGATCTATCTATCTATCACCTATCCATCTATCATCTACCTTCTATTTATCTAATCTGTCATCTATTATCAGAACAGATCCATGAGTTCCTATTTTTGATGCCTTGTAATTCATCACTGTCTTTAACTAATTGCATGATCAATATTTGGGTAGTGAGAGGCCCTTCAAGGTGGTTCTTTTGTGCTGATAATATTCCCCAAACCATTCTTTGAGCATCCTGTTGTTTTTTGGCATAGCATTAAAAAAAATATCCAGGCTTACATTGTACAAACTTGGCCCCTACTTTAAAATCATTCATTTCTCTACGATGTACTGTTTCCTTTTAGAGAGAAATGGCATCATAAACCAGAATCTGGGAGCAGAGTATACTACAGGGACTGTGTTTCTAGGCCCTTTTAGCAGACAGAGCTAAGACAGACATGCAAATAGGTTAACATTTCAAACTCTTTACCAATTACCTCCAACTCCCACTCACCTCCATAGTATATATTTTCTGCCAGTCCATACCTAGATATCTTTTTTAACCATGAAACTCCTAACTTCCATCAACATCAAAGCACTTGTTTCTTTACTCTAAAATGTACCTAAAATAGGAGAGTTTCTTCCAAATCATAACAAAGGACACTCTAAAAAGAATTCAGAACTTATTGTTTCTTTCTCTCTGTTCCTAAAACTGAGCGTATACCTAAATCTATATGATCTATATCTGTATCATCTGTTTCTCTCTATCTATCATCTATCTATCTATCTATCTATCTATCTATCTAATAAAATGCATTGTTCATTTTACTTGAATCACTTTTTAATTCTTCTCACTCCATTGAGGGTGCCTAAATATACTTGGGTGATTACTATATATGCTGGATTGAAGGATAAACACATGTAGTTTTAATGGATTGTCACAGTGTTCTTCACAGGGCTTGTGTTATTTTGTTTTGCCTCCAATAAGAGATTTCATAGGAAATTTAACATTTTGACTTTCTTCTCATGTGCTAATAAATGAGGAAGGATTCAAGTGCCCAGCCAGAATGCTATGTACAGAAGTGGATGAGAGAAAGAGTTCCGAGTAGAAAATTAATTGAGGAAAATTTTTTTGTACACTTGGGCATCACCCACACAAAGATAGACAGTCTTATTTAGTCTTTATTAGGTCAGGCATCTCCTGGGGACATCCTAATAAGATTCACAGCACATAGTAGGTGATCTATAGATAACAACAATACCTCACCCAAAGGCTCAAAGAGCATCAAGGAAGAGAGAGTAGAAAAATTCTAAGAGCCAGGGACAGTGGATAACTACTACAGTGAAATAGTGTTTCACAAAAGGTAGCTGCACACATGAACCCACAGTGGTTATGACAGCATTCACAAGACCAGCACAAGCTCAAGCCAGACAAAACCTCAACATGGAGGGGAAGGAAGGCATGAAGCCCCAGCCCTAGCTCAGTACGATTCACAATTGTTAGCTACTGGAGGGGGAATCAATTTTCCTTAAGGATGTGACTACACGTAGGTTGACCCAGCTTTAGAGGGTAGACCCATACCCAAGGATATTTGGGGAACACAAATTAGATGCAATGAGCTTTAAAGGAAAGAAAGAGGTCATGAATTTGGGAGAGGATAGGGTGACGGTGGATCTGCGAGAGAGGAGGCTGAATATGGTTAAAGTACATTGTATAAATTTCTCAAAGAATTAATAAAAGTATTTTTAGAAACTGTTTGAGTGAATGAAAAGCCTGGCAATGTCATTGGAATAAGGAAGATTTCTGGGAAGTATTCTGGAGGGATAAATCTCACCTTCTTTCTTCCTTTCTTCCTGGATAGACCCTTCCTTGTGCAGCTGCTCCTGGGTGCTGTGCAGTTTGAAGTTTCCGGAGAATAAAACATGTAAACAACCCTGGCATTAGGAGATGGGCTACACAGAGGCCTATTGTCTGCAGAGACACTGAGAGCACTGTGGCTAGTAGGCAGTGTCCTCGAGTCAGCCCGGTATCTTTGGCCTGAGCGTGGCCTTCCCTCCCTGGAATGTAATATTCTACCATGCCCTCAGAGTGGCATTGTGCAGTAACAGGGTCAGGGGCATGGAGGCCCTGATGGGGAAATGATTTTGCACAGTCAATCCAATAAGTTGGAGGCACCATGAGAGGAACAGTCAGGACCAAAGCACTGAAAGAGTGCTTTGTGCTGCGCTGGGTGGCAGTCGCTGGAGAAGCACATTTCTCTTGCGGCTCACCTGGTGGGTGAACAAAGCATCTTTTCAGGCTCTGTGGTCCACAGCAAACACTGTACAGGTGACTGACCTGCTTTCCTACCTACAGTGGCCTGGGCATTTCTCGTTCATATTTCTTACTGGTTGCTACTAGGACTTGTTTTCCTCTAAGGATTGTGGGCTAAGGGTGACAACAGCAGATTTAGCCCATGAAGAGAAGAGGCATTTGTTTTGAGGTACAATGGGTTACTCTGAGGACATTTTTCAGAGTCACAAGGGAATAGGCACAACAAGGTTAACAATGGTGAGCTTCTTCCTAGCCCTCTGCAGTGATACAATTTCCTTTTTCATGTCTTGGGGGATGGTTCAGTTGGTAAAGTGATTGCAGCACAAGGATGGGTTTGGATTCCCAAGACCCATGTAAAAATCCAGGCATGTCAGGGGACTCTTGTAACCCTCATATTGGGTAGGTAGAGACAGCAGGATCACTCACGGGGGCTAGCCTGGCTAACTGGTGGGATCCAGTTTCAGTGAAAGAATCTATCCACAATAAGGTGGACAGAAATAGGGGAAAATGCCTGATCTTTGACTTCTACATTCACATGTACGCACGCCAGCACATCCATGCATGTACGCACAAACATATTCATGCATACCACACATGCATCGTGCTCACACATGCACACGTTTCTTACTTCCTTTCATTTCCAGCATGTCTTGGGAAGGTCTGTAGGAACACATTTGCTTAGGAAACATGGACTGATGAAGGAGGTTCAGGATGGTGGAGTCTTCTGATTCCCAGTTCCAAATGTTACCTTGGTCACTGATGCCTCAGCTATCATGGAGATCAGTGTGATGATGGGAGAAGTGTAATATACTATAATATTATTTGGGGAGACTTGAAAGGGTAAGCAGAGTGTTCTTCAGTACAATAAAGAAACAGAAGCTCCTGTTTGGAGTTGAAGTTACTTGTCTAAGAACTTGATAATAGTTTTTACGTGTTAGTGTTGAAAACAGAGACTGCAATGCTCCTAGAGAAAAACACGTGATTCTAGTTAGCTGAATAAAAGCAAGAGTGCTGGGCAGTCTGCTTCAAAGAAATAGATAATAGATGGGATCCACCCATAGTGAAAAAAAGGATTTCTTTTTACTCTGGTTATGTGTGTTCTGGATGTGTCCATGACCAGTAGAGTTTCATGCCCTACATGTACTAAGCATTAAATATTTGAGCTGTGTGTGAGAGGATTACAGATACTTCTTGCTCATTCTGAGGCACCTGGAGCAGCTGTGAATTCCACACAGAACCTGTGTGAATCCATGCTGCCATGAGCGTATCACTGAGCCCCTGAGAGTGCATTCACCTGCTGATGGGGGAGGACTAGTTTGCCCACTAGTGTCGGGCACAGAACAGACAACTGTAAGAACAGTGACATCCTGGAGTAATCTCTCGAGCCTTGGATACCACATGAGTGGCTAAAATTGTTTTCAAAGCCCTAAGAAGAAAGGCAATCTCCTTTAAAATGGATTGCAATTGAATCCTCCCTGTTAGCAAATGAGAGCTGCAGCCAAATTTAATAGTCTTAAAGAAAATGAAACAGGGTTGGAGAGTTGGTTCAGTGGTTAAGAGCACTGGCTGCTATTGCAGAGGACCTGGGTTCAATTCCCAGCACCTACAATCATCCATGACTCCAGTTCCAGGGGGAATATGACACCCTCTTCTGACTTCCATGGGCATTGCACAGTCTGGGTGCACTTACATACAGGCAAGCAACACACTCATACACATAAAATAAAATAAAATAAAAATTTAAAAAAGAAAATGAAGTAATTTACCCATTTACTCATTCAATAGTATTTCCTGAGTTGTTACCAATAAATACTGTTACCAGCTGAATTCCTCTCCAGACATCTTAAAAGTTGATCAATATGGGTTCATTTGGTACTTGGCCTCTGTTATGATGCTCTGGCCTCTCTTGTGCTTCCTCTGCAGGAACCATCACTTTGGTATTTGTATAAATCCTACTCTTTCTTCAAGCTGCAGCTTAAATGGCTTCTGTTTTTCAGATACATGATTTTATCTAATCCACGAATTCAGGTTCACCCAGGTCTTTTTTCAGCTCAGACATTCTACTTGAAGGTCTAGGCATGTCTCATATGGAGGAAAGAAAATTTGAGATTCAGGCTTGATGGAATTTGGTTTGGGGGGAAATACTGGAATGCCTTTTCCCACTTGTAGGATCCAAGCAGACTCCCGAGGGAAAAAGAATGCCTGACTGCCATTTGGGTCTCTCTCAAAGCCTCCCTTATGCATTTTTGAAGGGTTTAGGGAATAGAATTGCCATACATAAAGTTTTGCAAATTTCTGGGTGAAAGGCATACATTTTTTTACTTCTCCCATTCTTAGAAATTTGTGTGAAAAGTATAGAGAGATTCTTCTTCCTTTGTAAATTTATCATTTTTAAATTTTTGGCACACTAAAGCCTATGCATCTTTGGAGGTGAAGCTTGGCAGAACAGAGGTCAAATATCCATGGGCCTGTGGGAATAAAAATCAAGATAGCTCCAGTGTATTTAGGATAAATCAGAATTTCTTTGTGAGAGTCATAAATTGCAGGGGACAGGTTGCTCTTTAACCCAGAGACATAAAGAGCCTTAATCTTTTTATTGGACAGGGTCTTCTTAGTCTCAGATCACCTGGAAATCACCATGTGGACCAGGCTGGCCTGAATCTTCAGAAATCTGCCTGCCTCTGCCTCCTGAGTGCTGGGATTAAAGGTGTATGCCACCACACCTGGTAGAAATTTTTCAGTCTTAAACTTTGAATAAAGAATGCTGTTTTGAGGAATGTGCTTTCAAAATGAGAGATTGTGACAGTTTCTAATCCCAGAACTTCTGTTGGCTGGCTAACTGGCTCCAAAAATTATTGATTATTGATACTGACAGCTCCTAGCAACCAATAATGTGTAGATTAATATATCAACAACACTGATTTAAATTTATGTAAGAGAACAATCAGAAATTGTTCAAAACAAGACAGTCCACTTCATTCTGTTGTCCCCATTTTTCAATTGTTTTTCTCTGCTTGGATGCATTAAACATTTCTAGCTTACATTTTTTAATTTAATTTTTGTGATTTTTTTAGACAGTACAATTCAACAGTATTGAGAGTCCCTGAATTCCCTCCCCTATCTGAACCTCCCTTACTGCCCCAGTTTAATGTAGTACAGCATTATGTATATAGTAAGGCTGATGCAGTCTAATTTATGTACAAATGTCCTTCAGTGTGGATCCATCCACTGGAGCCTGGTTAACGTACCGAGAATCCCATTTGTGGAAGAGATTTTTTTGCTCCCTTCCTTGCAGTCATCGTTTGCCAAATGTTTCTTAGGTTGGGTTTCTTACCTGCTTTCATTTCTGCATGTCTATGCTGGGATTTTGTCTGATTTGAACTTGCATAGGACTTGTGCTTGATGCTACCATTGCTATGAGCACATTTGAATAAATAACCAGCAGTCTGGGAAACTCAGTTTCTCAGTTTCTCAGTTTGGTCATCATCCACCTCTGGTTCTTACTGTCTTTTTGCCTTCCCCTACTGGTGCAATAATCCCTGAGCTCTGGGTGGCGGAAGTTTGATATACATGTCCTTTTCACCTTTTCAGGCGTAAGACTCTGCAGTCTCTTATTCTTTGCACATTAGCCGGTTGTGGGTTTCTGTGTTAATCTCCTTCTGATGCGTAAACATCTCTGATGAGAGTTGAGAGATGCATTAATCTATAGGTGTAACAATGTCATTAGGAATTAGTGTAATACTATAACGATTTATTAGAAAACTAGTACTAGATTCTCCCCTCTGCCCGGTGTCTTTCTAGCCTTAGGTTCCTAAACCTGATATCAATGTCAAGTATGGGGTCCATCCTATGAAGTGGACCCTAAATCCAACGGGAAAGCAGGTGGTCACTTCATAATATCCACCCCACTGGTACTGCACAGAATACCTTGACCACTCAGTTGTTGTTGTAATTCACAGGATTCACAACTGCTTTTAACCCTTTTCAAAATCTACTCATTTTTACTTTTGATAAAATACTTGTTTGGTTTCTAACTCACACTGTGTCTTCCAAACTGCAAGTTTTCATCCCGGATAAAAGCCATTTTTGTATCAGCGAGCCTGCTCCAGGTTTTGGCATGGGAAGTAAGTACCAAGGTGTCCTGTTCCGGATCAAAGCCCTGCAGGATGGACCTGTTCAGGAATCGACTCCCACCTGGGGAAGTCTAAAAGGTACTCGACCGGGCTGAAGAAGCACTGCACTTTTGCTAATCTAGGCCAATGTGTTCCAGAAGCAGAAAGTGTGTGTGAGAGAGCAGTGGCATCAAGGAAGGGCGGACAAGGGGAAAGATCACAAGGAACTGAATTTACAAGGTAAAGCATCTTGCTTTTGTCATGTGAACAAGATTGGGTTATGCTGTGAAAAGATGCTTCTGGAGACTGGCCGATGAGAGACTGGAGAGTGTAATTGACTTTGAACTGTTTCTTACTATTTCAAGATCTGCTTCCGGCTACAGGGCATGCCTATCTCAGAAGCAGTTTTTTGTTTTTCCCTTGGGAATTCTATCCCATGGGCTACCTCTCTGGAGAGTAAAGAGAAATGGTCCTTATTATGAAATCTCTTATGATGACTCTGTTTTCCAGTTAACAAAGAGATTTGTTGACGAATCTTTCATTTTTTGAGCCTTCTTGATAATCAAAGTTTCTGTCTCAGGAACCACTTTTGGCTACACTTTGCTTCTAGAATATATGGCCATCTGGGGAGAGTAGTTCAAAAGGAAATGGTGAATGAAAGTAATCCTCTCCACGGAATTCTCAACTCGCATGTGTTCCATGTTTGTTCCATTTTGTTCCAAAATTTCCTTGCTGACCTCTTACATAAAACCTCTGTTTGATTTTGAAAGTGCCTAACAGTAATGATCAAATTTCCACTGCATTTGAGACAGACAGACAGATGGACACAAACACAGCCCTCTCCTTTCAACATCAACCCTCATCAGAAACAGAGGTTCGTTATGGGAAGGATGAGGACTTTAAGGAGGTAAGTCATATAGTTTGAAAAGTGCAAGTAGAATTGCTCCTGCTTCTAGAAGGGCTGAGAATCACCCACTTTCTGTGATGGGGGTCTTTTGGCCATCATACCAACACACTTACTTTTGAGATTCAACTATACCAGCCTTCAGAAAAATGAAACATCTTGTAACTACTCTCTGTTCTTATGCATAAGAATTTCAGACAATCAGCAGCAGAAGATAACCTAATTAGAATCAAACACAGGAAGAAACGATAAAGCTAAATTACCGTAGACAAATTTATAATTGTTGGTATATTGTCATGCATTTAAAACACCACTAGGATCATCAGAGGATGCTTCCTGTGGTGCATGAAGATGAAGAAGCGTTGATGAGCATAAGGACAGGATAGGAGGCAGACTGTCCTGGGAGAGTATAGTAGTATACAAGGAAATTCCTGGTGACTGGCAACTGTATTGTAGATCTTAGCTATTTACATGCTTTGATGAGTGATTTCAACAAACTATGAAATATGTTTTTATTCCCCATATCAGAGTTTGTCAAAATGGCAAATGAAATCGCAACAATTTAAATAAGAACAACTATGAACATCTGATCAACTGGTTTGTAGTCATGTGATTTTTCAGAGAGCCTTTCTCTAGCCAGGGATTCATGTGTAAAGGAGTACTCAGGCCTTCTACAGGTCTGAGTTTCAAATTCTCTTTTGTCCAAATGCCTTATTCCTTCAGAAATTGTTTAACACTTTCAGGGCAAGTCATAATCAGTCCTAAAGAAAAACTACCCCTGTCTCATTTGTATTTGCACAAAAAATGGTTAAAATGGGATAATGCAATCACTTTTTACCTTAAATGGTGACTGCCGCCTATTAAAATGCTAGTTTAAAAAAAATACAAAAAAAAAAAAAATGAGGAGCCAAAGACAGCCAGGAAACAAGAGGACTGAAGTCTACAGAGTGATTAATCATTTGATTAACCAGGTAAAGCTGTGGCACATTACTAATTAGCTGACTTACAAAGCCCCAGACTGAGCAGCACTTCTTTGATTAAAGAGGTGCCCAGCCATTCAAACCCTCTTGATTGAGCTCCTTTCACAAAACAAAATGTGACTTCCATGCTCAGCTCAGCCCTTTAATGCAACTGTGATTTCTCAGGCCTCTGCCACTCAGACCTAGGCACAGAAATCAAAGAGCAGCTATCCTCACAAGGGTTCAGAACATGCAATCTGTGTTTGACGACACTTTATTCTAATTGTAAAAGGAGGTTGCTCCATTCTGAGGTTGAATCAGCCCTCTGTTGATTGTCTTAAAGCTGCAGCTTGTGATGACCCATCGGGATGTTGGAGGCATCACTGGAAGAGTCTGCCTTTGAACGAGGGTATAGATTGTCTTCCAATTCACTGCTCTCCTCTGGTAAGACATATGACCTTCAGGAAGGGATTCCTGACATTCGTAGCAAAGATCCTCTCAACTTTGCTATGGAGTTTCTCTTCTCACGCCTATAACTTCTTGATTCAATTTTCTTTCCTTAGTCATTTAAGGCCCTTGAATGGAAATGTCCATCATTTCAGTGGTGGGAATAGAGAGAGTCTTGATTGTCCACCTAATGAAAGAGGTGAGCTAATTATTCCTGCTCTGTGATTCTTCTTTAGGGCCTTATACCTCCATTTCTCTCCAGAATGCGAGAGAAACTGTGGTAAAATTTGGTCTCAACCCCCCCACCCCCTCCGGCGCATCACCAAGGATGTCATTCTCAACTGTGGCTTCAAGAGAGATATTATGAGAATCATGATTCTTCAAACATGCGCTGAACCAGTCAGTTAAGTAGCTCCATTGGATAATCCTTTGTGGTTGCTGAAGGAATAAAGAAGATAGCAGAAACATTGGTTGAGTCAGTCAAAGTACAGTGTTAAGGTCAAAATCAGATCCTTGACCTGTAGCATACTTGTTGACTATCTGATGACTGTTTAGCATCTCTGTCTTGGCTGTCATATGCTAAAGGGCATGAAAACCAGAGCTCACTTAGTGATGAAAGGTCTATAGCTAAGGACTGAAATACAATAGCCTTGGTAAAGAGTGCGGCAATATGCAACTGCCTTTAAATACTTGAAAATGGTATGAAATGTGGTTTTTTCACTAATGTATCTCCACATACATAATGCGTGAAAAGAGCAACCATAAGCAGTAGTGATCATGGTTTGCTATGTGCTAGCTGTTGTGATAGTGTTCACATGCTTTATTGCATTTAGCAATTATTCTCAGTTTATAGTTGAGGAAACTCAGCTTAGAAAGATAAGAAACTTGACCAAAATTCCATTAATACACATTTAAGATAGGACAAAAGCCAATCTCTAGAGCACAAGTTGTCCTAATACTGGCCTGACTCTCAGAACACCTCTCTTTATGCCGATGAGGGTGATATCCATGGGGCATCTGGCCTTCAGCTTTGGGGAGCATAGCTTCTCAGTGTGTTTTTTCTGTTACAGATGAACTGATGAAGTTGGGTGAACTGAAGCTACATACTCAGTGTGTTCCAGGGGCAGGAATCAAGCCTAAGTCTGTCTGTGGTGGTTTCAAAGTTCCCCATAGGTTCCAAGTATTTGGACACTTGGTCCGTATTTCATGGTGTTGTTTGGGGGAGGGTCATGGAGCCTTTAGGAGATGTGGCCTGGAAGCAGGTCACTGAGGTTAGGCTTTGAGAGTTCTTAAGCCAGATCACTTTGCTTTCTGTGCCTGCTTGAAGATGTATGCTCCTGCTGCAGTCACCTTCTGTAACTATGCACACCACCCTCCATTATTATGGACTTTCCCCCTGGAACTGTAAATCAAATAAACTCTTCTAAAAGTTTCTTGGCCAAGGTGTTCCAGAAACAGGAAGTAACTGATTCATTTTTCTTCTTGATGACTGCTTCAGGACACTGCTGTTCTACTAATACCGCATGTCCTCCTCATCTTGTGAAGAACATGTAATGCCTCTAATTTACCAGAACTTCACCAGGAATTATCAATATCCCATCATCAATTTAAGTACAATATTGTAGAAAGATAAGAAAATGTCACTTGATTCTTAGGGACAGGAATTCATTAACACACAAGGACACTGAGACTTTAAGAAATGAAGTACAATTTTGTGCTGCTCACCTGGTGAGAGATGACTATGTCTTATTTCTGGAACCTTAAAATTTTGGCAGCACTCATTTTTTAAGAGGCTCAGATGACTAACCTACATGTTACTGAATGAGGAATAGTCTATGATGGAGAAATGTTTAAAAGATATTCGGAGCTTATGGACTGCCACGAGAGTCTTAGATACACAAAGCTCAAAAACTTTTAGTGATATTGATGACTCTGATGTTATAATTATGTCCTCTTTGTTCAGAGGAAATTTGATTAATTAGTCCCCCTTGATTAAAGAAGTACAAATATTTAAGTGAGCATGCATTTAGAGGGATGTACTGCTGGACTTGTGACTTAGGGAATGCTAAGACCTGAGTAGAGTGTTCTGGTGAAGAAAGACCAGTGGCGAAGGATGAGTTCGTGGCAGGTTCAATGGAGGGTTAAGAGGAGCTGGGAGACATGTTATATTTTCTCCAGGCCAGGTGAGGACACATAGGCTGATGGGCAAGAAAATGTTCCCTTGGTCCAAGAACTTTTTATTAAACACAAAAGTGGTTTCTTTTGAAAGCTGGTTTTATAACAAATTAAATCACTGTTTACTTTTGGGGTCCCCTGGACAGCCCATGTCAGCCATTTTGTGTTGACTCACAGCCTTCCAGGTATCTTAACATTCTTGGCCCAAGCCAGAAATTCATGTCAGCACCATGTTATCTAAACAAAATCAAGCCCCCTGGGCCTTGATTCTTTATACCAGTGTGCCTTCAAAATGGAGGATTAGATGTTGAAATGCTGGTCTTCTCTTGATGTGAAGTTATGGAACCTGGCAGATAGACTGGGCCTGACCAAGACAAAGGACCTTAACATGCCTTTAATGCCAGCACTTGGCAGACAGAGGTAGGCTAGGATCTCCATAAGTGATGCACATAGAAGAGGAAAAAGAAAAAGGAAAAAAAAGGACCCCAAAGAGTCTAATGACTCCAAGGAGTAACTCCCTTGGTTGAAGAAAGCTGATGGCCTTTGAACTTAATCTCCGGCTTCTATTTCTTAAGCTTAATTTGTATATCCAATCTGATATCTCCATCAAATAGCTCTGAGAGTAATCTCTTAATCCTCTGGGCTGAAACCTTTCACTGATCTCCCACCTTGCTCAGACCTTGCAGAAAGCTCTGTCTCTTTCTACAGCCACCAAGCCTTTGGTGAACTAGTCCTTCCCTACCTCTGATCCTGTTTCTACCTGTTCTCTCTGCTCACCTGGCAGGTGTCTTCATCTCACCTAAGTCCCTGTTGCTTCTCCCACTCCTCTCCTCTAAACTTTCTAGCCATTCACAATGTTTGCCCTTTTGTTTCTAGAGCCACCAACCTAGAATAGGCAGTTTGTTCTTCTAGGTCTAAGCCATTTTGATGACTCTTCCCTGGACAGATGGCAGAGGCTTGTTGTAGGGTAGGAGGGAGCTGGTCAATTGTCCTAGGTCTGGCCTGCAACAGTGACAGGTGACTTGAGAAACATTGTTATCAGAGACCTAATCTTGAAACCTCCAGTTTTCTCTTGATGTGTGCAAATGTGCATGACTAAGTTCCAGAAGTTTTGGATGGTTTTAGGTGATTTGTTTATAATTCAGTGTATGTTTTGATGAGATTATATGCTCACATGGTAGCAAAAGGTATAATGAGATCTCTCTCTCTCTCTCCTCTGTCCCATCACCCAAACTTCCTCTGATACAATCAGTGTTGCCAGATCCTCATGTAGCCTTCTGGAGATGTGGTGTATATGTAAAAATGAACACAAACAGACATATATCCATGTGAGCGTATCTACAACCCTTAATTTTATTGAGACACAGCCTCCCTATGTGGTTCAGATCAGCTTGGAATTCACCATGTAGCCCAGACTGGCCATAGCACTGGCAAACCTCTTTCTTCCAAGACTTGGATCACGAATATGGGCCACTGCAACTGGAAAAAGTGTGTACTTTTAGTATAAAATTATATCTTATAAAGTTTCTATTGATGTCATATGCAATTAAATATTACATCTCATGCAGGAAGACATAAAGAGTGTTATTAGTCTTTCTGTGATTGTATGGCAGCAGGTATAGTCCCAGCAATATCTGAGAACTCTGGTTGAACACCCTCACCATCTGAGTGTGCTATCAGAATTAGACTACTGTCAGCTTTAGAGACAAATACATGCCAGCATACTTTTCCATTAAAAGTGATGTTACATTATTTCTTGTCCTAGAAACAGTTGTATTTTTCCATAAATTATGTATCTATATATTTGGCCATTTCCTAGTATGTTAGTAATATTTTCTCTTATTGACCACTGAGCACATTTTATTTATTAAGAAAACATACCTCTATGATTTGATGTGCAGTGAAAATGTTTCCATTTCTGTCTTCTGATTATTTTTAGCTATTTACAAATGTTTTATTCACATATGATTCATGATCAACTTGGTTAAAGTTTCAGAGTTTTGTGAATTCTTCCTTTCAATAGTTTGTTAAAATCACATATCTTCTATTGTTTTTATAGCTGTACTTTAAGTTATTAAAAGGTCGGTATTTCTAGAATTACCTTGCTGTGTTAAATGTCTAGGAGGCTTCTAGGGAGAGATGTGATAATATGCAACTGATAATGATCATAGGCTCCATAGCAATTCATTATAATGCTGGAAGGGATGCAGCTGTATGTTACTTCAGCCTTGAGGGGCAGAGCCCAGTGGGTAGAAAGGAGAGTGGGTAGAAAGCACTGAGATGAGAGGCATGGACAGCCATGTGAACGCTGAACAGGGAAGAGCTTGATTGTGGCGGTGCTTCCTTTGCTTTCCCTCAGTCTTTAAAGTGATCATATAAATAACATATTTGAATTCTGATTTCTTAGCAATTTATGATTTAAAAAATTGATTTATTTAAAAGGTATTTACTGACTAAAAGAACTTTTAGAATAGCCAAGAGTCAAAACACAGCATCAACTCCTGATGAAGATGTGCTAAAACAGAAGCTCTTGCTCAGCAACACATAGTCCAATCCCCACAGAGACAGTGTGGCAGCTTCCCATAAAACAGAGCATCTTTTTAGTGTCTGATCTAGCCATTATACATATTCATACTTATTCAAATGAGCTGAAAATAATTAAGCCCCCATAAAGTCCTAAGAAATGTTTACATCAGCTTTATTTACAATTGCCAAAACTTGGACGCAACTAAGATGCTGACTAGGCAAATGGAGACCTAAACTGTGGCCCCTTCTGGTAACGAGGACCTACTCGGCACCGAAAGGAACGGAGCTATCAGGAGACCGGAGGAAACCTTGAATGCATCTTATTAAATAAAGCATGCTATATTACAAAGCTATTTATTATGATTTAAACTAGATGACAATGTTGAAAAGGCAAAACTAAGAAGATTGTAAGAGGACCAGTGTTTACCAGAAAGATGAATAAAAGGTAGCAGCTAGATGATTTTAGCACAGTGAAAATACTCCTATGATATTGTGATGTAGGCTCCATGTCATTAGACATTGGTTCCGAACCATAGAAGACACAGCTATGAGAGTGAACCCTCATGTAACATACAGGCATTGCTTTCAGTGATGGGTCTGTGCTGGTCATTGACATCTGTACCTCCAGGACAGAGGATGTAGGAGTAGGTGTGCGGCTCAGTGCAGAGGAGTGCATTGATGCTCCAGACCATTAGTTAGTTTTGTTGTGATGAATTTCAAGTCATCTAGAAAACAATACCTAGTATTTTCAAAGCGCTGTATTTTTCAGTGTTGTCAGGGGAATGAGCTTCTCTTTTCCTGGTCTAGCCTGTAGGCTCATGATTCTTCTTCTTTTCTTTTCATGGACCTTTCACATAGTTTTTCTAGTCTCAGTTTTGTGTCTTTCTGCTCCTTATCATTCCTTTCATCTACTGAGTTTGGATTGAAGTTGTTCCTGATTTCTTGTCCTTTGAAGTTCAATGTTAGGTTGTTTAGCTGAGATTTTCTCTTCAGATTTGTGCAGCACAGGTAGTTGCTGCTGAACGTTTTCCTCTCTGAGTCACTTTGCTGCACAGGTTCCGGAATATCCTGTTTCCATTTCATTGGTTGCAATAGAGCGGTTCCTGCCATATTTTGCTTCCAACTTACGTGGAATATTTCTTTCATCTTTTCACTAGCATGTTTTTACAGGTGAAGGGAGTCTCTCATAAGGCAGTTATCTCAGGGGTCTTTTATTTTCTTAACCAACTCATCTATTCTGTGTCTTTCCCCCCTCAATTGTCGCCCCACCCACTGCTAGCCAGCCCACTCCCACCTGCTAGTTTCTTTCTTCTGTTAGATAATTTCATTTCTACTACACGTCAGGTATATGGTTTCATGTATCTATAGAACACCTATGAACCGATCCTGAGAAAGCATGCTGTATTTGTCTTTCTGAGACAGACTTATCTATTTTAATTGGAGACTTCAATGCAGGTAAGGACTCACTAAATGTCCTTGCTAAATGTCTTCTGGTTATTTCCATCTTACGCCTCCGCTGTCCCCTTCTGATTTCTCTGTTTTCTTTTTAATGGAATTTTGTGATTTTCATTCACTATATTTTGATTGTATTTTGATCACCCATCTGTATTTCTCCTTAGTATCCTCCATCCACTTTAAAGTACTTTATTTCATATACATGTGTGTATATGTATGTATACATATATGCATAATAAGGGCCTATGGATTCTAACTTGTGTCCTCAAATGTCCTTCAGTGTGGGTTCATCCATTGGGGCTTGGTTAACTTGCTAATTCACATCCTTGAGAGACATTGTCTCTCTCCTCTCAGAAGCCATCAGTTGCCAATAGTTTCTCAGGTAAGGCTGGGGCTTCTTACCTGTTTCCCATGTCTATGCTGGGATTTTGCCTGTTTTGGGCTTACACGGAGCTTGTGCATGCTGTCATTATTGCTGTGAGTTCATGTGTGTGACTGGCCGCTGTTTAAAATCTTTCTTTTTTCATATATTGTTAAAAGTGTATCAGAGGGTTTTGTTTCATGGTTACCATGCTATTTACAAAAATTATTCTATAACAGGTTACTTCAAATCAACAAAAATCTAAATTTGATTTCAATAACCACATAAAACAAAACCCCTCTCTTAATCTCTCTTCCTTGTTTTGAAATTTTAATTCATAATTATTTTCTTCCCTCACACCCTTTTCTTTCTTCAGTCTTCCTTTCCTTCTTTCTACTTCCCCTTCCCCCTCGTCCCCTTTGCTTCCTCTTCTCCCTCTTTGGCCTTCTTCCTCCTTTCCTCCATTCCTCCGGGGTCTGCTATATAACACAGACTGGATTCAAACTTGTGATTCTTCTGCTGCAGCCTCCCAAGTGCCAGCATTCTAGGTGCTGTCAGCTGCCCAGCCGACTTGACAGCTTATCTGTCTCTTTACGCTGCATATGCCTTAGCAGATTATTGTCATTGTTATTATTATTGCTAGTTTTATCTTTTAACCTTCATACTAAAGGCACAAGTGATTTGCACACTTTAGGATATTCTGTCCTGTAAGGCATCTGCTGCTTAGCATATTGGAACTTTCTTGTGTATGATTTCTTCTTGCTTCCTGCTGCCGTCAAGGCCCTGTCTTTGTCTTTTCCATTTTTCAAACATGTTGTTTATTTATTTTTTGTTTTCTGTGTATGAGTGCTATGTCTGCATATGTAGGTACACCTGGTCCTGCAGTGTTCATGGAGGTTAGAAGAGGGTGTTGTATCTCCTGGAGCTGGAGTTACAGAAAGTTGTTAGCCACCATGTGGGTGCTGGGATTTGAACCCAGGTCTCCTGCAAGAGCAGCCAGTGCTCTTAACTGCTCAGCCATCTCTCTAGCTTTGTCTTTTTTTCTTTGACAGTTTATTATATGATATGAAGTAATCTTATTTGTATTTCACTGAAAATTTTTGGACTTTCTGTATCTGGATATTTATGTCTTTCTCCAGAATTGTGAAGTTTTCTGTTATTTCTTTAAATAGTTTTCTATATGTTTATCTTTCTCTTCTTTCTATTAAATACCAAAGACCTGAAAATTTTAAAACATTTGGTACCATAAACCATATAAACTTTTCTCCTCCTTTTCCATGGTATTCTCTGAGTTTTGGTGGAAATAATATTGATATTCTGTGTAGGTCTGTGCACTCAACAGTCACCTCTACTCAGTTCTTTAACCACTTATGACTTTCTACATCAGTTGTGGCCCACAATGAAATGATATTTTTCTGATCAAAGCTGATTATAGCACTAGTTGATGGGCATAAACACATTGAGAAGGTATTTTGACATTTCTCTTAGCAAACCAGTGTTAGTTAGATTCCTTCCTAGGACATGTATCCTCCGCTGTTATGGGCTTTTGACCAGGTTTATAGAGCCAGGCATAAATTCTCTTCTGTGGAATGGGCCTCAAATTAGATTAGAAAGTGGTTGATTACACCTGTAGCCGTCCTGCTATACCAATGTATCAGTGGGTACACCTTGCCTGTGAGGTCAGTATTTCACCACACAGAGTCTAAACCCATGTAGGAACATTGATAACTTTTCTCCCTACCCAACTGCATAACACCTTCTGGCACTATGAAAATTAGTCATTGTGGAGGAAACTTCCAGCACAGTTCCAAGTTGATTTTTATATATCCTGAAATCAAAATGTGTGGCATCCTCACCAACAGGTTCATCCCATCCAGTTCTGGTTAGCAACTAAAAGGAATAGAAATAGCCTGTATTGGTTTAGGTATCTCTAGGGACTCCCTGATGGGTAACTCATAGGAAAGTATCCTAAGCTTGATACTACAATGGGAACAGCATTATCCATCTACACAGGTTTCTTCTGTTCATACTCTTCATATTTTAAAATAATCTTCAATGCAATAGTCTTCCATGTGGCTTTTTCATGTCTCCTGGGTTCTGAGGAACTCTCTTCTCACCCCTCGTTCCCTTCCCTCTCACCCTCACTCCCTGCTTGACTCTTTCTTACTCCTGTATTCTCTGCTTCTATTTCATGTCACTTATGCTCTGGTATAACCACACCCGCTTCAGGGCCTTTGTCCTCTCTTCTCCCCGAAGTTCCTTTCTAACTTCCTAGTGTCTACAAATACTACAAGTTAAGCACAGGAATCTAAAATTTCCAGGCTAGGACATACATATGAGAGGGAATATGTGGTGTAAGCCAATTGGAGCATAGGTTACCTCACTCAGTAATTTTTTTCTAGTTCCATCCATTTTCCTGAAAAATTCATAATTTCATTTTTCTCTATAGTTGAATAAAATTTCATTGTGTTTATAGATCATGTTTTCACTGTCCATTCATCAGTTGATGGACATCTAGGCTGGTTCCATTTCTCAACTATTGTGAATGGAATAGCAATGAAAACGGATGAATAAGGATCTCTGTCATGGGGCATGGTGTCCTTTGGGTATATGACCAAGAATGGTGTAGCTGGATCATGTGGTAGCTCTGTCATTAGCTTTTTGAGAAATTTCCACACTGATTTCTGTAGTGGAGACACCAGCTTACACTCCCTCCAACAGTGAATAGAGTTCTCCATTTCCCACATTTGCATTTCTCTGATGGATAAAAATATTGGACACTTTTAAATATGATCATTATCCATTATAATTTCTTTTATAGAATTCACTATACAGATCCATAAACCATAAAATAGTTGTGTCATTTACTTTTTTTAAATTTATGCATTAATGAGCCACTGATTTTAACCTGGAAACTGAATACTCTATTTTAAATTACTCAATAGTAATACTTTTTATATGCCTTGCTTTTTGATTCTTTGGGGAAAACATATATTGTGGAGGACTCTGGGAGCAGGTCTCACACCAAAAGATAAGTGGATGAGTTACCATCATCGAATAACATTTTTTTCATACTGCAAACTTGAATTAGGACTGTTTTCTTTAAATAGAAGCAGAACAAGAAGTCAGAGGTACAAAGCAGAAAAGAAGAAAGTATAAACTTGCTGACTTTAGATGGAAGGTTCCGAGATCCAAAGATTGCTAATGTTGTGTGGTACATGAGGGTGGCTTCAGTCCAAGAGTAAACAGGGGACACAGAGGCACTTCCATAAAAACAAGAAGGATTTATATAGAAGTATTCCTTTAGGCTATTCAAACAAGAATTCAGTCTGTATAATACATTTGACATTGTAATATCTTGAAAATGAGTCCATTCACATCAAACCATACATATAGGTCAACTGCCTGCAAATCGGTGAAAAATAAATATTCACTTTACATTTGTGGTGATCTATTCTACAGACTAAAGTAAAATGCAAAAGCATGGAGTGACTGAAAAGATCACAGGAGGTGAGACAGATGCCATTAAGGGACGGCATCTAAGCAACTTGATTTCTGCAAGTGTCATCAAAGAACTAGCTTTATCTACAGAGTGGCCCAATCAAAGAATTAGCTTTATCTACAGAGTGGTCCAGTCTTTCCATTCAGCAGCTTCATTTAAAGAATAATTGAATTTCTGTGATTTTTCAGACATTATAGGGTATTTAGCTCCATTCCCACATCAGCACCTCCTTCCCCAATTGCCTCCCAGATAAATCATTGGACTCCTTTCTATAGTACAATATGGCCTACAGAGATTGTGTTCTCACATGTTTCTTAGTGTGGATGTATTCACTAGAGTCTGGTTAACCTACCAAGTCTCCCATCCCTGTAGAGACTCTCTCTCTTCTTCCCAGCAGTCATCAGTTGCCAAGAATTCCTTGGGTTGGGTTGGGATACCTTACCCACTCCCCATTTCTGTGCTGGGATTTTGTCTGGTTTGAGCTTACATGAGTCTTGTGCGCATGCATTGCGGTGAGCTCATATGTAACTGGCCAGATGTCTGGAAAACTCTCTCCTTGTGGTCGTACACCACCTGTGGTTCTTACAGTCTTCTGCCCCTTCTGAGATGATTCTTGAGCCTTGGAAGGGAGACGTTTGAAACAGGCGTCCTATTCAGGGATGAACACTCTACAGCCTCTTGCTCTCTGCACATTGGCCAGTTGTAGGTTTCTGTGTTACTAACCACCTGCTGTATAAGGAAATCTGTGGTGAGAGCTGAGTGATGCATTCATCCTATGTGTAGAGGTCGCATTGAAGATGTGTCACTTAGGGTTAAGCATCTCCCAGACACTTATCAGTAGTGGAACTCTGTATCAGTCTCCATATGTTACAAAAAGAAAGCTTTTTTGATGATACACTTGTGTGTAAATATTAACATGCATATTTAGACTACAATAAGAAATTATATCCACCTAGGGATGTGGCAGCCCATAAGTCCCCTCCCACTGGGCAGGGCTTAATTACAATTAGACAGTTATTGATGACCCCAGAGATTCAACGTGCCATCACTGCACCAGTATGGATAATCGGTTGGGCTAGTCATTACTGTTTATTAGGTTTTACAGCTGGGTAGGACCATTGACTGATTTTCTCCTTTGGCAGTTAGTGTATATTCTCTGATAACATGAGAGCTAGTCTTCAGGAGGAGGCGTCCAGGTCAGTTTCAGATAGATTGTTGCAAGTTCTGTGTCTGAAGTGTAGGCTGTCTTCAGCAATAGGGTCAAATTCTGTGAGGAAAGTAAAGGCTATTCAGTAGGACCATATATGTGTGTGTGTGTGTGTGTGTCTGTGTCTGTGTGTCTGTGTGTCTGTGTATATATTCAGTAGGACTCTGCTAATATATTTCTTTCTGTATTTACGTCATCTGTCTCAGCTCTCAGTAGCCCTGTGTAGCCCTCCCTACTCGTTTCCCGTTTAAGGGCCTCCTCCTCTCCTCCTCTCCTCCTCTCCTCATTTCCCCCTTCATAACACCTGTCCCTACTGTCCCCCTCTTGAGCTCCTTCTTCTCCTTCAAACTCATGGTTTCTTTCCATTTTCCTGGTTCCCGCGGTTGCAGCAGGATATGTACTCATCTAAGGATTTGGAGCTGAGATCCACAAATGAGAGAAAGTACATGTTGTCTGTTTTTCTGAGTCTGTGTTGCTTTACTTAGTAGAACAGTTTCTAGTTCCACTAATTTACCTGCACATCTCATGGTTTCATTATTCTTTACCTCTGAGTAGCACTACATTGTGTAAATGTACCACACTTTCATTTTCTATCCATCAGTTGAAGGGCATTTAGCTTGTTTTCCGTTTCTTAGCTATTGTGTAAAGAACAATAATAGACATGGACATGAAAGTATCTCTGTAGTAGGATGAGTCCCTTTGGTATGTGCCAAGGAATGGTATAACCAGATCATACGATAAATTTATTTTTAGTTTTGTAAGAGTTCCCCAATGGTTTGCAATGCCACCAACCGTGGCTGGGGGGGTTTCACTCTCTCCATCTTCATACCAACATCTGGTATCATTTGTTCTCTTGATCTTAGCCATTCTGACTGGGGTCAGGTGAAATTTTATAGTGTTGATTTGATTTGCATTTCCCTAATTACTAAGACTGTTTAACTCTTTTTAAGGTGGTTCTTCACAAGTTTTATTTCATCTTTTCAGAGCTCTCTGTTCAGATTCATAGCCTACTTTAAATCGGGTCATTGCTTTTCTTCTTTGCTTTTTGAGTTATTTGTAGATTCTGCATCTTAGTCTTCTGTCAGATGTGTAGCTGGAGAAGGTTTCTCCTGCTCTGTGAGCTTCTGCTTCACTTGATGTAACCACTGCTGTACAGAAGCCTTTTCATTTAATGAGGTCCCATTTGTTGTTGTTGACTTTAATATCTGTGCGACTGATTTAGAGAATGTGTTCCTTCACCTATGGGGTGTAGAGTATTGCCTATGTTTTCATTTAATAGTTTTAGCATTTCAGACTCATTATTGAGGCCTTTGATCTATTTGTTGTTGACTTTTGTGCAGAGTAATAGGTTTGGGACTAATTACATTCTTCTGTACATGGAGATCCAGTTCTGTCAGCACCATTGGTTAAAGATGCAGTCTTTCCTGCAGTGTGTATTCTTGGCACCTTTGTCAGTCATCAGGTGGGTGAATGTGGGCCTACGCCCGATACAAAAGGTATTGAGCAAGCAGCATGGCCCTGGATAGTAGGAGTCAGGCCTGCTCTTCCTGAAGCCATGGCCCAGGTCCTAGGGAGCCACTGCAGGCAGGGCATAAAGTTTCATTTCCTTGTTCCTAAGCATTTGCTTAAGTTTCCTTTTTCCCCACATAACATCTAAAATCATCTGACCCTTATAGGCCATGTCAACTCTAGAACCTTCCCCGCCTTTATCTAAAAGACCCCACCTTGAACTTTCCCGCCTTTAGTAATGGCCAGACAGCCCTCCTTAAAACAAGCCCTGACTTGTTTTCAATAAATGAGTCTTCTTGGTCTTCTTTCCTGTCATACTCGCTGTTTCCGGAGAACCCTGCCGGCCTTCCTGCCACCTGGTCCCCGTGATCATCAGAGCCAGTGCACAATGGCTTCTGGAGAGCCATGCAGGACAGGAGTGGGAAAAGACCGACAGCTGAAACTGTGTACACTCATCTTTAGGTCTTCTCTTTTATTTCATTGATCTACAAGTCTGGTTTTGTGCCAGTACTATGCAGTCTTTATTACTTACTGTAGGTCTATACAATAGACTGTGGTCTGGTATCCCTTAGCATTGCTCTCTGTTCTTTAAGATTGTTTTGGCTATTTGGGGTCCTTTGTGTTTCCATACAAATTTTAGAGTAGATTTTTCTATTTCTGTGAAAAATGTCACAGGGATTTTGATCGAAATTGCTCTGAATTTGTTAATTGCTCTTGGTAGGATGATCATTTTTACTCCATTAAATGTACCAATTTATCAGGCCAGGAGGTCTTTCAATATCATGTGTCTTCCTGAACTCATTCTTCAAAGATTTAAAGTTTTTGTTGATAAGGTTAATGTCTTTGGCTACGTTTATCCCTAGATATTTTATTTTTATTTTTTTGAGGCTATTGTGAATGACAGTTTTTCCAAGAACTGTTTCCTCTGACTGGTTGTCATTCATACATAGAAAGATGTCTGACTTTTAAAATTGATTTTGCAACCTGCCATTTTGCTGAAAGTGTTGATCACTTTGGTAAGTTTCCTGGTATAATTTTTGGGATCTCTTATGCATATTATATCATCTTCTGCAAATAAGGATAATTTGACCTCTTCTGTTCCAAATAGTACCCCTTTAATTTCCTTTCCTTATTGCTCTAGCTAGAGTGTAAAGAACTATATTGAAAAGGAGTAGGGACAGCAGACAGCCTTGTCTCATTCCTTATTTTTCTGGGAAGGCTTCAAGGTTTTTCCATTTAAAATGATGTTGACTGTGGGTTTGTTTTATATAAACTTAATCATGTTCAGATATCTTCTCTCCAGTCTTATCCTTCTAAGACTGTTAGGTTTTGTCAAAGGCCTTTTATTGCATCTACTGAGATGCTCATGTGATTTTTGTCTTTAAGTAACTAAATGATTTATTACATTTAGTGACTTACATACATTGAACCAACCCTGCATCTCTGGACTAAAGCTTACATGATCATAGTGAATGATCTTTTTGATGTGTATGTGATTTTTGAGTATGTTGTTAAGAATTTTTACATCTAAGTTCATTAGAGATATGGACTTACAGCTTTCATTTTGGAGTGATTTTTGTGCAAAGAGAGGTAAGCATCTAGTTTCCTTCTTCTACAGGTAGATATCCAGTTTCCCTAGCACGATCTGTTAAGATGAGTCTTTTCTCTAACGAGTATTTTGACTTTATATAAAAAAAATATCAGGTGGCTGAAGTTACAAGGTTTGTATATGGGTCCTCTGTTCTGTTCCATTGATCTACGTGTCTACGTTGCTTGTGTCCTGTGTTTTTATTGCTTTGACTCTACAGCGTAACTTAAACTGAAGGGTGTCGGTACCTCCAGCAGCATTCTCTTCACTCAGAATTGTTTTTGGCTCTCTGTCGGCTTTTGCACTTAATATGAATTTTCAGTGTTTCTATTTCTGTGAAGGGCACTGGAAAATTTATTGCCATTGCACTGTATCTGTAATTTGCATTTGGTAGGATGCCATTTCCCAATATTAATTCTTCAATCCACGAAGCATGGAAAGTCTTTCCATTTTCTAGTGCCTTCTTTGATTCTTTCTTCAGCATTTTAAAGTGTTCATCATAGAGACCTTTACCTTCCTTGGCTAGATTTATGACAAGACACTTCATTTTATGCATTAATTTTTAAAGATTTATTTTATTTCTTGATTTTTAATAATATATTAATTGCTTCTTTGAGAATTTCATGCAATGCATTCTCATCATATTCAGCCTCTCCAAACCCCTCTCAGGCCCACCTCACCTCCCTAGACCCCTAAACTCACATCCTCTATTTTTAAAGGCCTATGAAGTCTAATTTGTGTTTCCCAAATGCTCTTGATTATGAGTCTGTCCCTTGGAACCTGGCCAAATTATCCAGTGTCATATCCTTGAAGAAAGCTGAGTCTCCCTCTCCCAGAAGCTATCAATTGCCAATAGATCCTCAGTCAGGACTAGGGCTTCTTGTTCATCTCTCCATTCCTGGGTGGGTTTTTGTCTGGCTTGCACTTATGTCCAGTCTTGAGCATGGTCTCAGAAGCATGGTAGCTTCATATCTCACTTGTGTGCATGCCATGATGGGTTTGGAAGGTACATTTTCCCTTCATTCATCCACTACCTCTGGCTCTTAGAATCTTTTCAAACCCTCTCCTCCAATGATCCCTGAACCTTGGGAGGGAAGGAACGATACAGTAATCTCATTTATGGTTGAGCACTCAGTGGTCTCTTTTTTTTTTTTTGCAGTTACCAGATGTAGGTCTCTGTTAATCACCATGCGTTAAAAGTAGCTTCTCTGGTGAGAGTTGAGAGCACTGTGGTTTAACAATAGATCACTAGGAATGGGTTTAATATTATGCATATTCAGCAGGATAAAGTAGTAGGATCTCCCATATGGTCTATGACCTTCATAGCCATAGGTTCTTGGTAATTGTGTCAGGTATGGGCTTCACCTTGTGAAGAGGGCCTTAAATCCAATTAGAAAGTGGTCAGTTTCTCTCACAAGATTTTTTCCAATATTGCACCAACGGGAATGTCTTGTTGGGTCAGTATTATTGTAACCTGCAGTGTTCACAGCTAGGTAAGATTATGATTACTTTTTTCTTCCAATAGCATACATAGTACCTTCCAGTGCTATGAAAGCTGGCCAGTAAAGATGAATCTCTGTATGTTAGTATGAACTTGGTTTCTCCATGTTTGTTCTATGACTCACATGGTTTTATTTTTAACTATATATATATATACATATACATATATATATATATATATATGGCTATGTATTAGTATGTGCATGTGAGTGTAGCTTTATTTTAACTGGGGGGGGTCTATTGTGAATTATATCATTTCTTTGATTTCTCAGTATGCTTACTGATATTATTTTCTGTAATTTCCTTTGTTGTTGATTCAATCTTTATCCCATTGTGGTCAGACAAAATGCAAGGTGTATTTTCAATTTTCCTGTATTTGTTGAGTCTTGCTTTAGTGAGGATCCTGTGGCCTGCTGAGATGAATATGTATTCTGTAGTTTTTACTATTGTGAATAAAACCTCAGTGAACATGGCAGTATAGATCCCTTCAGGATACTGAGGTAATTTCCTTTGGATGTAAATCCAGACAGAAATGGGTTTGCTAGTTTGGATGGTATCTCTCTTGTTAATATTTTGGGTTAATCTGTTTTCCATAATGGCTGTACCATTTTGCACTCCAGTAAAAGTAAACAAGAGTTCTCTTTTCTCCATGTTGTTTCCAACCTGTGTTCGCAAAAGCTATCTGTCCTAGTCAGCTTTCGGCGGCTGTGATAAACACCGTGGCCCAAAGCAAATGGGGAGAGGAAAGAGCTTATTCCCACTCACACGTCCAGGTAACCGTGAGTCACTGAAGGAAGTCCAGGCAGGAACTGAAGGCAGGAGTCTGGAGCAGAAAACTCAGAGGAACAGTGCTTATCAGTCACTCCCTGGCTCACACTCAGCAAGCTTTCTTCCACAGCTCAGGACCTCCTGCCCAAGGCGGGTACTGCCCACAGCGAGCTGGACCCTTCCACATCAATCAACAATGAAGACAATTCCCCAGAGTCATGCCATAGGCTCACATGGCCTGGGAAATCCCTCAGATGAGACTCCCTCTTCTCAGGGGACTTGAAGTTGTGTTAAGTTGACAGCTGAAACTAACCAGGAAATTACTCTCACAGATGTAAGGTGGGATTCCACATGGCTTTGGTTCGCGTTTCTTTATGATTAGTGATGTTGAGAGCCTTTTAACTTGCTACATTTTTCTCTTCTTTAGAACAGTGTCTGACCTTTGTGCCTTTAAAAAATAGGTTTACTTGTGTTGACTTATATCTTTATCAGATATGTTGTTTGAAGTGATTTTCTCCCATTTTGTAGGTTGTCTTTTCCTTCTGATAATTTATCTTATTCTGCAGAACCTTTTCAGTTTGATGTAGTCCTACTTGTTTAGCACAAAACAATAAGAAATTCCTGGTATTTGTATGAAACCTGAAAAGACCTCACACAGACAATTTAACCTTGAAAAGAACACAACTAGCAGAGTCATACTTCTTGATTTTTAACCCTATTACCAAACTATAGCAATCAAAGCAGGGATAAAACAACGAGTCAGAAAGCAACACACACACACACACACACACACACACACACACACACATAGATTTGACTAATCTTTGCATGAAAACCAAGAATATAAAACGGAGAAAGAATATTCTCTTTTGAGTAGGAATTCCTGGGAAAGCTGGATATTCAAATGCTAAAAAATGAAATTGGACCTTTGTCTTGTATCATCTCCCAAAGTCAGCTCAAAATATAAAGACTTTCACAGAAGGCCTGGGATTAAAAAAAAAAAATCTAAGAAGATGTGGAGAATAAACTCTTTGACACTGGTTTTGACAATGAATTTTTGTTCTTTTGTATTTGACAGGAAATGCAGCACCTTACTGAGTACTGTCTTGTTTGCCTAGAATTGAGAGTTGGGCTCACAGCATAGTACTTGTGCAACATTTATTTGAGAACAAATTAATGCATAACACACTGCCCTGAGATTCACTGGCTCAGTCACGTGTGGGGATTGAGGTGCTATGGTATGAACAGATAGAAAGATGTTACTCCAGAGCCATCTAGCTTGCCCTCCAAACCTCAAGGGGATCATTCACACAGGATACAAAACAGCAACTCTGAAAAAGCCATCCTTAGCAACTATGAAAACCAGCTTTTTCCACATGAATAATTGTTCATGTACTGATTTCAATGTCTAGAGTCTCTAGAAACTTAAAATTAGGGTTTTTTTTCTTTTTTAAGCATTGGGTAAGTCATAATATGGGCAGAGCTTAGTTGCAATGCATGCCATTTTATTTGTTTAATCATCTAAATTTTCAGGTGGGACTTAGGAGCAATGCCGAATGATGAGGTGTGTCTAAGAGATCTAACTAGCTATCTTTACGGCTCATCTCCCTGTCTGACCGCTGAACTCTTTTCATGCTGTGGTGAGATAAGAAATGTCCTGGTGACTTTAGAAGGATGAAGCTGGAATTCTGGAGCCACATTGTCAATTTTCTAGCTAGCTGATTTTAGGAAAGTCACTTAACCTTTGATTTTTTTGTCCTCAAGAACTGATGAGGACAAAAGTACCCCTGAAACAGTACATGTTAAAATGCTTAGGGAACAGCATCCTGTGGTTTGAATTTGAATGTCCAGCCTTATCCTTTCATTGCGTGTGTATAGGGTATGATGAGATTCCTCTGTCTCCCATGGTTCATCTGATCTTGTCTGCAGCAGAAACAAGATCTTACAACATCTCTTCTGTTCTTCTGTGTTGGGGAGGGAGGTGCATTTCTATGGCTATGTCTACAGTCCTGATGGGAAGGATAGTGATTCTCTCTAGGCCAAGGGCTCCCTCTCTCTTTGATGGCCTGCATTCTCTGCTCATGTGTAGCCAACACTTTGCTGTGGGGCCCGGACCTTTCATTATCTTGATGTAATATTCAGAAATGTCCTGTATTAGACATTTGACTGTGCTCTATGCAGTCAGGAAAAGGAAGGGAAATCTTAACCTTCTTGCCTCAAGTCATGGTTTTCACTCCAGCTTATTATTTGAGTTTGACATTTACTTGGTGACTTTTGCAATTTTTCTTTGTATGAAAAACTTTGTTTGTTAGGATAACTAAAGTGGAGGAGAATTTCTCATTAAAATTTAAGAAACCAATACTACACTCAAATGACCAGTGTCATCATCCTTGAAATATTAAGGGGGGATGAATGCTATAGATGATATGGCTCAGATTCCAGATTTTGAAATATCTATATTGATTTCTGGCTTAATTACTCTGTGACTTAGAAATATGTCTTAATTCTTCTGGCCATGAATTTCTTTATTTGGATATCTATTAATATTGTATAGGGACTTTGTTTAACACTGTATTAAAAGTACTTACTACACTAGGTGCCCATAGGAAGCTGTCAATAAATACTTAATAAAGCCTTTTTACTTAGATCCCTGTGCTGAAAATTATCAAGAATATTAGTAGCCATAAAGTTCATTTTCATTGGGAATAAACTAAATTCAGTTAAAGGCAGATTTCTTCAAAAGTAAGCCATTGAGTTACATGTCGATCACACATATATGCATATATACAGAAATACTAATAAGATCTGTGTGTCCCAGGTTGGTCTCAAACTCTGTATATCACTGAGGATGATCTTGAATGCTTAGTCCTTCCATCTCCACCTGCTGATACTGGTATATCAGACCGGTATCAGCACAAGTTGCATGTGAATTTTAATATTATTTTTCTTGCCAAAGTGTGGACTATCTCTACATGTCCATTTCCCAACTGCTTTTCATCTAATACTTTTTCTGGGGGTCAGGGCCTGGAAGTTACTATGTAGACCAGGCTGGCACCTTGATCTCACAGATATCTACTTGCCTTTTCCACCTGACTGATGGTATTAAAGGTGTGCACTCTCATGCTTGTCTATCATCCAATATATTTCTGTTCCTTCCTGTGAGTATATTTTGCTTACTCATACCTTGGTTATCCTACTGAAATGTTTCTCTTGTTTGAGAAACCCTTCAGCATTTCTTCCATTTCACCTTCCCAAAATTTCCAAGTAGTCTTTCATCACCTATTTCTAGTATTACATTCTTGGTTGTATGTATAGTATTTAACATGATTTGACAACTACAAGGTTGCTTAATTGTTTCCTTCACATGTATAGAAAAGCCTAATAGAGATATTTTTAATTTATTATTTTTATTTTATGTGTATGAGTATATTGCCTGCATGTGTGTCAGTAATGCTGTGCAATGCCCACGGAAATCAGAAGATGAAATTAAATTCTTCTGGAATGATTGTTAGCTACCATGTGGGTACTAGGAATTGAACTGGGGTCCTCTGCAAGAGCAGCCAGTGCTCTGAACCTCTGAGTCATCCCAAAAGTGAATATCCTTTTAATGACTGGTAATAACTAGAACATAGTCACGCTCCCTTTAGATTATATTAGGGTACAACATCTCTATGTGCTGCTATATGGTGTCTTAAAAATATTTTACTCTGATAGAAGCTTGTAACTCTGCATACATATTTTTGTACTGCATAGTTTAAGAAATACTTGTTAATCCTTAACTCTATAACTCAGGACTCTTCATTGTTAAAATTTATGTCCTTTGTGTATGAGCAAACTTCATGTAGTAACTGATTCTTATGGAATAAGAAAGTCTAGCTAGGAAGAAAGGCTGAAATTTGAGAGAGCTAAGGACAATATCAACTCACCCAATACAGTTCTTTTTGGTCAAGTGTTGTGTTATTCACAGAAATACGGACATCTATTATTTGGTCTAGCAGAAAACCCCATGTGTGTAGAGAGTAGACACATCAATGGACAGGTTGAAGGGCTCTCCATCAGTGAGAAACTTGGACACTCAGCAGGTGCTGAGTGACTCATCGTAGGTCAATATCAACTTTATGTTCACCTCATTCTGGGCCTTCTTTGAAAGTGTATGCCACAACATTTCATACCTATTAACCTGAATTGTGGAGCCTGAGGTTCTTTTTGGATTGGAGATCTAGCATGACACCTGTGATTTAGAGTTGTGTCCCAACTTTAAATGATTCAAGAGCAAAACCATCTGTGAGTGGCAAGCCTTTCTGTTTAGTTGAGAGACAATTCTATTCACAGAGGCAAGCATGTGGGAAAATGGACATGAGGCAGAAACTATCTTGGCTAAATTTTCTCCTATTCAAAAGTGTCAAGTAGTAGATAAAATGTTACAGCTATGGTCAAAGATCAGTGTGATGTCTGCCTTCCTAGAACGAATAATCCAAAGCTATGGCAGCATAACAGGAGATCAGATGTCAACTAAAGAAGATTCTAAGAGTCAGTATAGGTTCCTAGAGGCAATGGCATCTAGGTGTGGGCAGAAATGACAAGTAAATTGGAAAGCCAAGAGAAATTTGAGGGATCAGGGGCTCGGTTAGCACATATGCCACCCAAAAGAGAAAAAAAAGCTGATGGCTGGGAAATTTGCCCCTCACTTGTCAAACCATGGCTGGGTGAAGGAAAGGATTGTCCCTACATGAGTATCCAGTTAGTGGCATTGGTTTGGTCACAGAAGGTCTTTCTAGCAATTATAAGAGTGGGCTTTGTAATAAGAGCAATGGAGAATCACTGGAGAGTTTCTACTGAGTGGAGGCAGGAGAACATGTCTTCCTTAGAACAGTTCCAGTGTGAAGAATGGGTAGAGAAAGACAGAAGGCCATGATGTCACATGTGACATTACTGAAATGAATTTGGCAGGAAGTGTGGATGCCTCACAGGTGCTGGTACTGCTGGATAAAGAGGAAGACAGATGGACTCCAGATGTATTTTAGATATTTAATGTACATAGTCTCAAGGATTTATCATATAAAATTAAGGAGGAAACAAGGTATTCACATTTAAGCAACTGGGTCATGTGGGTTTGTTTAAGATAAGAGGAAAGAAGCACTTTTTTTTGAAGAAAGTATATAAAAAGGTAGGACTTGGTCTATCGAAATGAGACGTTAACAACACAGAAGCCAAGGGAGGGAGGCCTTTCAAAGGCAGCAATGAACAATAGGATACAAGCCACCAAGGAGTCAGGTACAAAAGAAAGAGACAAGATGACTCAGAAAAGTGAGGTAAAATTACCAAATAGCTTAAACATGGAAGAGGGAGAGGCCTCCATGGAGAGTTTTTCCATGTGGAGATCAACAGAGAGGCGATCAGCAACAAGTGGCCTGAGAACAGTAAAACGGAAACATCACTGGTATCTTGGAGTGTTTGCCTTGGAAAATGCTTCACTGACACACATTTCTGTTTTGGAGACTGATACTCCTTTGAGAAATGGACCTCTTAAAGGATCCCTGTTCCAGATGAGAAGAGTGAGCTTTCTGAGAGGCTCAGTCAATAACCCAAGATCACACAACTAAGGATATGACAGATTTGAAGATGGGTAGATGTGAACCAGAGTACTGCCTAATGGACACCAGGCAGAAAACACTAGGAAGAGCTGAATAAGGAAGAAAAGGTAACCACTTACATCTTTGAGGACTTGATTCAGTGAATTTCATCATTTTGGTCCTTTATGAACTGATTTATGAGTGGATTCTGCCAGTGAGAGGCTTTGGTGAGTAGGAGAAGTCAGAGACCTGTTTCTTTGTTGCACATCTGGTAACAGCTATGCCCCTCTGTCTGACCTCTCCTCCTTAAAGGTTTCAGTCTTCATTGAATTCTGGCAAAATAGAAACTGCTTCCAGCTGTTACTGGTCTCTTGGAAACTCACCATCCCCTGTTGACTCCCCAAGCTGAACCCACACAGATCTAAATAGGAGATCATTAAGGTATCCCTGTTTGAATCAGCAGAGAATGAATTATGTCACTTGCTACAATCCTCTAGGATACAGACGGAAGCCAAGAGGTGATGGGGATACACAGGGACTAAAAGATATAACTGGCAGCAAGGACTACCCAGCCTGTCACTATAACTAACAGTGATGGGAGGTACAGCACTCACTCACAGTTGTTGGAATTTTGCAATTTATAAAGTGTTTTCACTTAAGTTATATCATTTGAGTAAAAACAAATACTAAATATATGGCTCCATTATTTACATTTTAGACAAGCAGACCAAGGTTCAGTAAAGAAATATGCCAAGGTCTCTGAGGTGATAGGGCTGAGCTCCAAACCAGGCCTCCGTAGATCAACACCAGTGTTCTTTTACCCTCATCTGCTTGCCATTAGTTAGGGAGATGACGGGAGGCCTTTTCTACAAGGCACCCTGCAGTGGCCAGAATGAATGTTTGAATGTCTTAGGATTTCCCAAGGATTCTGTACACTTTACACACAGCTATACTCACGTGCAATGAAACTTCCCTCTATCTCCTGGGATTTGTCGCTCTATATGCAGGTTGAAAAGGCTAATAAAGCATGGCAACTTTATGAACAATATTAGTATAGAATGGAACCTGATGAAAGATCTCCAGAGCAGGAACTGAAAATAACTGGACCCAGTAAAACAAACACCACCCCACCCCAAAAGCTCACAATGCCATCATGGTGATGATTTCATTAAACTTATTCTTCGGGTCTGAAGCTCCTTTCCAACATTTTAGATAATTCCTGTGGGAATGTTATGTCTCAAGATTAGTAGTACATCTTGTTTCAATAGGCACTTTTGAGGGCCCACCCTGTGCCAGATGTCTCATCAGGATGATGAGCAGCACAGACAAGTGAATTGTCCTTGTTCGTGACCATGACACTAGTGAGTGAGGGGTAAACTCTAGTGTCTTGGTGCCTTTGGGAAGTGGGGCCCTTGACCGTGCTGCTCAGCTTAGGAGCTGGAGCCCATAATCATTTCCCTTTCTTCAGCTCTGCCTTTTGGAAACTTAAAGAGGAATCAGGTCCACTGAGTGTGTTTGCAGATTCCTTTCAGAAGTATGTACTGATAATGTACCTATGGAACAGAGTTGATACTACACATACTTTTCTCAAATAATATTTTTATTGATTCCTTGAGAATTTCATACAATATTTTGATCGTATTCAGACCCCATCCTCAGCTCCTCACACATCCGCCCCCACCGCCACACCGCCCCCTTGTTTCATGGTGAGGCCACGAGGATTTTAATTGTCAGAATCAAATTGTCTTCTCTTCTTTCTGTGTGTGTAGATAATTAAAGAGAAAACAGGAGACCCGAACTTTTAAAAATGTATTGTGAGGTTATAGGCCTGTAAACTTTCTCATGCCTGCCCCTTGAGAGGCCGTGCTCTGATGCAGTGAGGCAGCCTGAGCAGAATAAGTCCCAGGAGTGGTTGTGACTGTGGCTTTCAATGCAGAGGGTTCACTAAAAATATTAATGTTTGTTGCTTAAATGATCAGAGTAGCATGCCAACCACAAGGCGTGTGTCCTTCTTGGTAACTAATAGTTCATCCAGATTGTCCTTCTTGACAAACCTCCAATATTGTGTATGACAGTAATTCCTGAACCAGGGCAGTGGCAACAGAGATACAGTAACCACACTCTTACGTGACGTAGAGTTTGGGGCTTCCCAAGTTGACCCAAAATTATTCTCCTGTCTTGTAAACTGCTTCAGGACTGTTGCTTCTCACCTGGCTGGCAGCTTTCCCAAACTGCTAAATGCTTTGAACACACCAAACCTTCCTGTTTCCTCCAGTGCTTCTGCAGGGCACTCCATGACCCCATCGAGAAAGTCTGTATTTCTCGTAGCATTTAATTCAAAGATCCTTTCTTTTCTAGCACCTTCCCTGGAACTTTTCCTTCAAATCTGTTGCTCTACAACCAATCTCTCCTTTTCTCTCCTTGTAAGAAACAAGTTCTTACCTTAAATGTATGCTTATCACAGAATGTATGGCATGTATAGTCTTAAAACCCCGATAAACTGAATTAGAGGGCAGTGACTGTTCTGAAGTTAGCCCTCAGTGAAATGCCTGTGTACAGGTTGAATTCTTGTTCTCTGAGTCGGGGAATTCTAGAATTTGATCATTCGCTGATCCTCACAAGGCACTCCAGACCATGGCTACACAACAGCAATTTATATCTCTACCCTCAGATAGGACCAAGCTTTGGCTAGATGCCCAATAATAAAGTGGACATAAATTAACAGTAGAGCAATTTACAGTCTGTCGTGTCTTATTGCTTAATGAATTTGTCAAAAATCATATTACTCTGAAAATTATGGCAAGCAGGGTCCACTGGGCTTTTGTCTTTAAGAGAGAGATAGTTTTACCTCACCCAAGGAAAACTGCCTGACCACCTTTTAATGTGGATACCAGAAACTCTGAGAGTGTCTGTTTCTTTATCAAGTCCTCTGTTGAGTTTTCTTTGAATTAGGACTATCAGGGATGATCTTGGCCAGTTTGTAAGTCCAGACCCCAGTCCACTACTTTCAGAGACAAATAGGATTTAGGGGTCTGTCTTAAACTCCCAGTTCTATGATAGCATCATACATTTCTGGCTTATTCTCACCTGAGCTGTCATCACTCACTTTTCATGTGGTGCTGAGCTGTGTTCTCCTCAAGCAGAAACTGCTTCAGCTCCCCTGATATCTTGTATTTTCTTCTTTTTTATTTGCGGACCCAAACCTCTCCTGGTCTGTTTCCTTCTGGTTTTTTAGATTGCAGTTCCTCTTTGAATGATGCTATTTTATAGGGCAAAAAGTCAGACTTTTTTCTCTGGACATTACTCTCCTCATTGGTAAAATGAAATTAATAGGAGCTAACTAACAGAACAAAGATGAGAAATAGCATACCTAGCTTCAGTCCATCTATCAACCCATTTACCCATCCACCCATCCATCAACTCATCCACCCATTCACCCATCCATCTCTCTATCCTTTACCCATTCATTCAAAACTGATCATTCACTGTGTAAATATTGTTGAGTGCCTAAATAGATCAGGTCTGACGCTTGTCGTTTGGGATACCTAGCTGAATTCAAAGCTCTTCTGTTAAAGACCATGTGATCTGTTAGAATAAAGAAAATAAAACATAAACAAAAACAAACAGGCCAAGTATAGTGGTAGAAAAAGGCATGGTCTGACTAGGAGACAGTTTGCAGGAGTCCTCACAGCTCCTAAACATGTCTGGATGGCTACCAGGGTTCTATTCTCGGGGAAGACAGCTGCCTCTGGGTTTCAGAGAAAACCAACAGAGGGGTTGCTGTGGAAGTGACCGGCTGATGGTGACAGATCCTATAGACATCATTTCTGCCACTGTCTTCTTCAGCTTCTCTTTCAATGTCTTCATTTCTCCCTCTTTTGAGTCTAACCCTCTCATTTTACACCTTGTTTCTTTATATTTCTTCAAATTCCATACAATATATTTTGATCATAGTTAGACCCTCCTTACCTATCTGCAGCCCTCCCACAGCCCCCCTCACCAGATTTCATGTACTCTGACATATACATTAAGGCCTATTAAATCGTTTGTGTCCCCAAGTGTCCTTCCATGTGTATCTGTCCACTGGAAACTGGTTAACCTAACTAGCACCAAACCCTGAAGTAAATCATCAATCCCTTTCCTAGTAGTTATTGGTGGCCACTAGTTGCTCAGCTAAGGTTGGGGATTTTTACTTATCTCTCCAATTTTATGCTGAAATTTGTCTACATTGAGCTTGCATGGGTCTTGTGCATGCTGTTACCATTGCTGTAAGTTCATAAGGAGATTTTCCCTGCCTGGGACTGTGTCGTTTTTTGTTTTATATATATATATGCATATATTTATAACTTATAAATACATATATTCATACATTCATACTCTGTGTGTGTGTGTATGTGTGTGGTTTTTAGCAGGCTTATGAACTAGTCCATTTCCTTATGGTCTTTCACACTATCTAGGCATTATTTGTCCCTCCTCTCCTTCCCTCTCTAACCTTCCCTACCCCCTCCCCTTTTCCCCGTGATCACACCTGTCTCTTACCATCCCTCACTCTCAGGCTCCTTCTTCTGCTTTAGCTCCATGGCTCCTTTTCATTTTCATGGCTGCTGCAGTTACATCAGGATGTATACTCATCTCTAAGGATTTGGAGCTAAGATCTACAAATGAGACAGAACATACATCTCTTGTTTTTCTAAATCTGTATTACTTCAGCCATTATAACAACTTCTCGTTCCATCTATTTAGATGTATATTTCATGATTTCATTTTTCCTCTACCTCTGAGTAGAACGCCATTTTTTGAATGCACCATGTTTTCATTATCTAGTCATTGGCTGAGGGACATTTAGGCTGTTCCTAGCTATCATGAAAAACGTGGCAAGTAACATAACTGAGCAAGTATCTCTGCAGTAGCAGTTGAGTCCTTTGGGTAAATGCCAAGGAATGGTATAGCCCAATCATATGGTAGACGTATTTTTAGTTTTTAAAGAGTTTTCCACACTGATTTCCACAATTCTTCAGAGGATTTGAAACTATGGATTTGCTGTTGGCCTGTTAAAACCTAGTAGTTTTAACTTTACTCTTGGTTTGTGCTGGAGATTGGACCTAGCTTTTATGTAGTCCGGACAAGCACACTGCCCTGATCTATCACCTTAGCCCTCAGATGGATCCTTTTACTCTATGTTTCTCTTAAGGAAAATTTGCTCAGTGACCCCTAAACATATGGAAACACTGTAGCTGGGTTGTAAACTAGTGGGGGCTGCCATGGGAAGATGGCAGATGCCCCAGGGGACTCCCTGGTCCATCTTCTGATCTGTGTCCTTGGCCAAATGGAAGCAGGCTAGCCACCTCACAGTTAACTGTGATTCCTTTTCCCCATTTCAATTCAGTCTCTTTGTTCTGTGCAACCCAAGAGCTGATAGCTGGCCAGTTTATGATGACCCATTGTTTGGCTTGTGGAATAAACTGATTCTTTCCCTTTCTGTGTTCTGACTCTCCCCTCCCCTTTGTCTGCAGTTTTATTTTACGATTCTTTTTGTACACATCCAACACATGCTGAGGTTATTGAAAAGCACAAATTACACAGAAGTCAATTTGCATATCTATGGAGGGTCCATTCCCAGAGTCCTCAGTAGGCAAAGTGCCCACTGACTCTTCTGTCCTTTCCTTTGCTCTTCCTTGGCACAGAAACCAGCAGGCTGCCCCATGCTACCCTGCAAACCTGGCAAATGGCCCTCAGGAATGGTTTTAGCAATTCTGTTGCAAAGAACAGTGGGCTTTGCAAAGTTCCAGCAAAGTCACTCAGGGTGTCTGGACGGGCAAGGAAGAGGGGCCAGAAGCAGCTCCACGGGGCCGGTTTATGGCGGCATGACTGAGAACGTGCAGGCAGAGCTGACTGCCATAGATGTGAATTCCTATTGCCAACTTCTTGCTTTTTTCACTTTTAATTTAATTAAATTTCCTATTTTGAGATAGTTTAAGGTTTACAAACAGAAACAAAATGACAGCTAGGCAAAGGGTCTCATGGCTGCAATCCCAGTACTTCGTGTGTGCGTGTGTGTATGTGTTTGTGAGACTGTGGGTGAGGCAGGAGTATTGATAGTTTAAGGTCAGCCTGGGCCATATAATGAATTAAAGACCAATCTGAGCTATATAATAATGAGACTAAAATAATAGGAGAGAGGCAATACAGAGATTTGTGGATCATATATCCATCTGCTCATTCTCAGTTTCTCCCAGTATTTGCTTTGTGACTTCTGACCACTAATATAGTTAAGTCTCATTGTCTTCATCTGTCAAACAAGAGTAATCATAGTCCTCACCACTTACGACCATTTTGAAGACTGTCTGAAATGATATCTCTGGGACATCCTATGTAGCACTTTACAAAACCTGCTTTCCACAGCAGACATGCCCTTCAAAATGACAGATGATGATGACCAAATAATATCAACTATTGGAAGACTATTTATACAGAGTCCCAGAACTGTGAGCATAGCTTTCATCTATATTCTGTCATATTAATGAAATATTTTTGAGATTTTGTATAAAAGTGATGCTTTTACTAGAAGATTAAAAAAGAAAATATGAAATAACTTGAAACGAAGCTGTAAATTTAACCTTAGTTAGATGTATTGCTAGTGTTCTGTTGGATATCTATCATAGTTATGCTTCCAACTACAAAAATATACTTACACTTTTCTTTTTTTTTTTTTGTGACAGGGTCTCATGTAGCCTAGGTTGGTTTTGAACATGTTATGTACCCAAGGATAACCTTGGAACTTTTGATCTTCCTGCCTCCATTCCTGAGTTTATAGAATCATATCGTACCACCATACCTGGCACTGTGAATGGGATCTAGGACCTCATGCATGCTAAGCAAGCACTGTATATCAAATGAGCTACATGTCCAGGCCATTTCTCATATAATTGTAAAACCATTGTAAACTGTAGCTCTCTATTGTAGACTGCATATTGTGTTGTATTGAGTAACACATTTACACTTGTTTTCTGATGCCCACAATTCCTTCCCTCCCTTCCCCACTTTCCTTCAGTTCTTTTTTCAACTCATGTCTCTTCTCCTCTTCCTCCTTTTCGTATCTTTCTACTTATGAAGAGATGTTTATTAAGCATATTCATAAGCAAATCTTTTCAGTTATCTATGATAATTTCCTAATGAATCATTTATAGAATTGATTGTGACTTAAAGAATCTACACATTGAATGCTTTTTGATACACCATGAACCACATGATCACCAAGTTCTTTAGATTGGTGATTCTTTAATTGGGATGCCTAGCAGTAACATTTTGGGGCACTTTTAATCCTATACACAGTTTTAACCTATGAAGATTTTTTTATTCCAATGATCTAGCACAGACCCTTAATTCCAGGATTCTATGTATAATAAAATAAGGTGCTCCATAGGGAATTCTGGATATATATATCTGATTGAGAAGAAAGGCAAAATTCCAACAAAGTTATCAAATAGTATAAAATGGAAGCAAATATTAGTTAGGTCAGTTCCCTGGATGCCCATGTACTGGATTCATGGAGGATGCATGAGCTGAGGGATGCTTATAATACTGGGTACCTTTCATAAGCCATAGTATACAAATTATTTTAGTGGCCACAGCATCACAGGGAAGAATGCGTTCTCTTCTCCAAATGAGGCAACTGAACTCAGGGAATTTCTTATCTGTGGGAAGCATATACAGAGTCAGGTTTTGAACATAAGTCTTCTATTTCATGTTTGTATTTTTTTTTTCAACTATAGATTGTTACTGGTAAGTTTAAGAATGATCAGCATAATGTTATGAATTTGGATCCTCAAAACTAGGTGCAGGTAACAGCAGTAGAGGGATTTTAATGCACCCATGAGAAAGATTTAAAACAGTATTTTCAGGCTATACTTCAAATACCACCAATACTTGGAATATTGAAAAGAGGTAAGGGATGGTAAAAATGCAGATTATTCTGGTTAATTTTTTAAAAATTAGCCTCTCAATGTGTAGTCCAGGCTAGCCTTGGACTTGTCCCTACTTTGGCCTCCTGACTCTTAGGATTATAGGACTATGCCATTATGCCTTGCTTTGTTATTTATTTATTATTTTTATTTTCTGTGTATGAGTGTATTGTTTGCATGTATGTAAGTGCACCCGTGTCGTGCAGTACCTGTGGAGGTCAGACAAGGGCATTGGATTCCTGGAATGGGAGTTGCAGATGGTTGTTAGCTGCCATGTGGGTGCTGAGAATCAATCCCAGGTCCTCTGTAAGAGCAGCCAGTGGTCTTAACCACTGAGCAATCTCTCAAGTTCCTCGCCTGTCTTCAGATTTTGAGACCCATGATACTGCTAATGGTTTAAGATCTTTAAGTGAGTACCTACAGCAAAAACCTACAGCAAAGTTTAAGAATGAGTCGCCACTGAGTTTTAATTAAACTTGGATTAGTGTATGTTGATAGGGTAATATACCTAAAAAGACGAAGGCATCTTAATGCGAAATTAATTCAACTGATCAAGGAGCAAACACACCTACACTGTTGAAGTTACTCCTAACTAACTCACCTTAAGGTTGTTTAAAATTTCTGGTGCACACAGAGAAGAGTAAGCTTCTTGGGGAACATGCATGGTACAGTTGAAGGAACTGTGATTACCCAGTCTCGAAAAGAGAAGGCTTGGAGAGATGAACGTTTCAGAGATGGGATGCCAAGGCTTCCTTCTCATCTTCCTGACGACCCCAGCAGTGCAGGTGGAAACCTCAGGGTTAAGAAGCTCACGTTCTTCTTAGAAGCATAGTAGAGGATTTCATTTCTGAGGTATGCATGGAGGGCTATCTTCTAACAGGAGGAAGCCTGTTCCTAAGTTACAGTGTTGGGCGAGGCTGCAGAATTCAAATACCAGGCTTTTCTTGCTGTGTACTTTTGTCAGGTAATTTCATGATGTCAGAGAAGGGTCTTTAATAGAGAAAACTCCTTGGCAGAGTACTGCCTTGTTCATCAACTTCTTCCTCATTAGCAGCAATGTGGGACAAATAGAAAGACCCTGGACTTTGGTTTTATGGGAGCTAGGTTTGTCCCAGATGTGCGATTAGTGAAGTGGTTAATTCATCTGCATCTGCACAATGGTAGCTATTGTCATTCTTCTCCATTGTGGGACTGCTGAAAAGACCTCAGTGAAAATGGTATAAACTCTATACAAAGCCAGCAATTAATGCAATTAATATAGTAGATTTCAAAAATGTACTAAATAACTATATTAGCTACAAAGTAAGAAAAAGTATTATGTATTAACCTAAATTTGACTTAACAAATATAGCTAATATAGAAAGAATTAGAACAAATGAACTATAACACCAAGTGCTTGTTGCTTTACACAAAACTGTACTCCCTACCTTCCAGAGAGAATGAGTGTGTATGCATGAGAGACACTTGAATCTGCCAGCATAATCTGAATGTAATGATCACTTTATCTGTTCCCATCATAGTCCTTAAGGAGTGGCTATTGAAAATCATCTGTTCTACATTTGTGGAAACTGAAGACCAAGAAAGCTAGTCTTGTGTCTAGATCACTTACTGGTAGATTCAGACAAAGATACTGTTATCCTGAGATGATGATGGGTTAAGGTTAGTTTCTCTCTCAGTAGAAAGGATGCCCTGATTAAAGCCAGATGGAGTCAAGAAGGGTTTCCGAAGCACAGAACCTGGCTGGCATGTACCCTAGGTTGAGCATGACTTTGTACAAATGTTTGCCTCTTATTTGCCACTGTTGATACAGACAATACAACACAGTTCCTGCTATTACAATGCTCTCAATAGTGATGGGAAAAGCTTACATTCATATCTGCGCACTAGAGTTTCTGCTCCCTTTCTCCTCAGTTCTCTTCTGCCCTTTCCTTTGGGCCAAGGAAAGCGCTGCCGAGGTAAAGTCCACAAGTCTTTACTCTCACCCTCCCTTACCCTTCACCATCTTCAAGTAACAATTTCCATAGTAACAATTTATATTTAAGGTAAGCACTTCCATAGGTCTTCTAATTTAATATTCAGAATAAACTTGTTGTTATATAAAACCAACTTGTTATGAAGAATGAAAGACTAGAAGCTGTATTCCAAGTGTAAAATGTGCTTTAAACAGGAGCATTGTTAAGTGCAGATTATGTGACTTAGAGGCGAAAATGGGAATGAGCGCTTATCTGTCAGCACCCTTGTCTGCCGTAGAGGTAGAGAAATTGAATTAGAGTCTTAGCTCTAGTATTATTTCATATGTGATCTTAGAAACTTTAGTGTGCTTGTTTCTTCTCATCTGTTTAATGGGGATAGTGATCATGTCATTTTCAAGCATATGACAACTGTTAAGGGTTAGCACACAGGGTGCTTCCTAGTGTATGGTAACTGTTCCATCCATGATCTCTTTTTTAGTGAGTATAGGTGTTATGATTAAGAACGTTATGATTTTTTTCAGGTACTTTTAAGAGTCCCATGGAAGATTCATTCTTCATTGGCCTATAATTAATACAGAATGGGATGGATATGTAGTAAATAATATGAATTGCTACTTTTATCCTATACTTTGTCTAATGTTGGTTCTTGGTCTCTATTTTATGTGGAATTACTCTGCCTAGAGAGGGGTAAGACTCTATGAAAAAATTAGGTAAGAATAATTAAGACACTATTTTCTTTCCTCTTGGGAAGTAACAGGATCGGTAGCTCATTTAACCTGTACTTGGCAACATTAGTTGCCACCCAGAAGCACCCTCCCTAGCTAATATTTCTGTAATTAAGCCAAAATTGCTGGATTCTTGATTTTGGAATTATGAAAACTACCTGGTTCTTATGTTAATGTTCACCCTCCAACCTCTCAATACAGGTACTAAAATCGACTTTTTCTTCAAGTTATTGTTATAGTGTTCTAGTATTCTATAGAACAGAAAAGTGATTCATATTTTAGTTAATAATTTGAATTATATTTTATAAATAACTAGAGCCCCCCCCCCAAGGCCTTTATCTTTTGGAGTTATGTGTCTCTGAACAGATTTAAAGAACCAAGCATGGATTCCTTCCTATGGGACAAGCATCAGATCCAATCAAAGAGCAGGCTGTGCCCCTTAACAGTCTCACCACTGATGCACAAATGTGTTCATCTTGCCTGGAAGGTTGGTATTATAGTTAATAGGATTTACAGCTGGCTAAAATGGTTAGTTGCTGCCTTTCTGCTCTAGAAGACTGTATTGCCCTTTTAAGCATTATGCAAGTTAGCCATCAGGGAAGGAGTTTCAGCCCAATTCTAGCTTGATTTTTCTGTATTTTAAAAGCAGGGTGCGTGGTATCTTCAGCAATAGTGTCTTATCAACTAGTTCTGGTGGGTGACCAAGGAAAGTGGCAAAAAGTGACATTGTTTTAGTGGCCTTCTGGGGCCTCCCTAACTAAAATCTCACACAGAGATCAAGATAACCCACACCTGACACTGGGATTTTTGATTAGGAATTTTTGGCTTCTATGATTAGCGTTATACAACCAAGCAGGGTATCTCCTTTCTCACTTAAAACATTATTGGTTAACTAATTTATCTAAATTTATTTCAATTGGATGTAGTTTTTAATTTATCATTTCTTTTATGTGTATGAGTGTATCTCCTGCTTGAAGGCAGGAGCACCTCTGTTGTGCTGGCGGTGTTTCTGAGGTCAGAGGAGGGTGCTGGATCCCCTGGAACTGGAGTTATGGATGGTTGTTAACCACTATGTGGGTTCTGGGAATCGAACCCCGGTCCTCTGTAAAAGCATCCAGTGCTCTTAACCACTGAACCATCTCTCCAGCCCCTTCCATTAATATTTTTTAGATGATCTTTTCAATTGGTTAGAAGATAGTAGGTTTCTGCAAGGCGTTTCTATACACCTTCCATTTTTCTCCCCCGTCACCCTTACTGATGAAAACTTCCTGCTTTCAGTGTTCCCCCCTCTATTTTCAGTTTCCCTGTTTTCTTGCATTCCCTGTCCCTTGATAGACCCAACTCCTCAGGGCCCCTTTCTTGTCTCCAGGCTTCCACAGGTCTGCATGTTAAAGACACAAAGCTAAGGATTCAGAACTAGGATCTACATATGGGAGAGCATGTGGCATGTGGTCTTTGTCTTTTTGTGCCTGGATGGCCTCATTCAGTTGAACTTTTTTATAGTTCCATCCGTTCTCCTGGAAATTTCATAATTCTTTTTTTTCTGCAGCTGAATAAGTATAGCTATACCACATTTTCATTATCCATTCCTTAGTTGATTGATATCTAGGTTGATTCCATTTCCTAACTATTGTGAGTAGAGCAGTAATGAACGTGAATGTGCAAGTATACTCGTAGGAGGACATGGAGTCCTTTGGGTATACGCTGAGGACTAGTATAGCTGGATCATATGGTGGTTCGTTTCTAGATTTAGAGAAACCTTTAGACTACATTCGAAAGTTGCTCCACCAGTTTGCACTCCTGATGGACAACATGATGGGCGCTCCTTTCTCCTCATCCATGCAAGCATCTATTGCCATTTGTATTCGTGATGATGTTCCTTCTAAGTGGGGTGAGATGGAATTGTAATGCAGTTTAATTTGCATTCCCCTGACAGCTAAAAATGTTGGATACTTTTAAAAGTGTTTACTGGCTATTTTGAGAATTTTATTTTGAGAATTCTCTGTTCAGTTCCATACTTAGCACTAGTTACAATTTAGTTTAGCTAAGCTGCCATACCATCAAGCTGCCTTTTAAACATCTATAGTTGCACTCCTAGAGAAATACTACTCTCATCCTTCACCAGAGAAAATTCTAATCACAGTAAGCAGTGGTGAGTGAAGAGACTCGATGTTGCTCAAGGCATTGAGAGTGAAGGCTGAATGCTCACTCCTAAACAAAATACCCATACCAACCCCACTAAGCTCTCTCCGCTGGAAGAGATGGGAAAGAATATAAGAGCCAGAAGATATGGAGAAGGCTGTGAAATGTCATCTTCTAGGTATGACCCAACCACTATAATCATGAGCTCACAGCAGCTAAGGCTACTGGCACTGGATTACACAAGACTGGCTGGGCCAACAGATAGCTATGGGTAGGGAGGGGCTCACAAGGCCCTACTATATACAAACTATTGGCAACTAACTGATTGTAAGAGACAGAGACACATAGTATCTAACTGTCTACCCAGTGATGAGACCCCCAGGTTCCAGTGGAAAGTTCCAAACTCATGGTCACATAGATGGCCTTAGTGAAGCTCAGTGGATCACAAAACAAAACATAAAGACAAGAATGTGTGGTATGGACTTTGGAGAAGTTGTGGGGTTGACGGGAGTGACAGGAAGGTAAGAGAAGGTGAACTGATTTTATTGTATACATGTATGAAATTGTGAATGAATAAATTTAATCAATAAAAAAGAACTTGAAGAGAAGAATAGATATACTACAAAGTGCAAATGTTTCAGAAGGTGGACCTAGTCCTCATACTGACTTATCACAACACTATGTACATGTACCAGATTATTACATTCAGCCCCATTGATAAGAGCAGTTACCCCCTTTCTGTTAAACATAAATGGATAAGGAATAAGTTCTTACGTTCTTATAGGCTATAGCTTTTCAGGGAAGATAAAGTATTAAACAGACAGAATAACAGACGTGGCATGACAGGTTGATTAAGCTGAAGAAAGTAGTAAATATAGATTCCAGGAACTTGAGGTGGGTAGGGGAAGACTTAGTATAGAGGCTGGTGATGGAATTAGAGGGCCTATGACCTAGAAGAAATGCTGAGTAAGACAAAAGGAAAATTGGTCACATAGAAAAGTGTGATATTTGGATGTTTATTTTTAAAGGTACAGACATTCTAGGTCAAACTTAAGCTTATGGGAAATGTGAGAAAGGATGGCCTGTGCAGGAGAATCACACTCCAAGGTCTGAGATGACAAGAGTTGAGATGGCTTCTCATCTACTGATGTTATTTAGAGCAGCAAGAAAATCTGTAGAAAACAAATCTATTTAAAAATGATTCTTGACTGTCAGCTGCCACTCTTGGGCTTGCTATCTTTGTTTCAGGACTCAGGAGGATAACAGGATACAGGATACTCTGAACTTAACAATATATAATGAACTTAACGGTATTTTGGGAAATACAAAACTTACCAGGGAAGCCCGAAATTCCAAATAACACTGTAGATAGTGCAGCCCAAACAGAGATAAGAGATAAGCCCAATCAAGGGCAGAGATAAGTCAGTATTGTTGCTAGATGGTGGAGTTGTGGGAGGGCTCAAAGTGTCTGGAAGGATGGGTCAGAGTGGGTTGTTGAAAAAATACTTTGCAGGCTTTCCATAGTGCTCCAGAGACAGTGCTAACTTTGAGAATGTGACTGGGACCTCCTGGAGTTAAAGAGACCGCTCACTGACCAACCCTCAAATGTGTTCTACTGAGAGGTTCTCAGCTTGCTCTACCTTCACGAAAGGAATGTATGCAAATGAATCTCCTCTGAAAACAATTTCAACATCTTTAAAATGAAGGAAGGAAAACCAGGTACGGTGGTGCAGGTCTTCAGTCCCAGGATTTGGGAGGTAGAGGCAGGCCAATTTCTGTTGAGTTCTGTGGCCAGCCTGGTCTGCTTAGTGAGTTCCAGGCCAGTCGGGACTACAGGAAGACCCCATGTCAACAAAAGAAAAGAAGGGCATCATTTTTCCTCACTTGACATGGTGAGGTTACAATGTACAGAAAGCACATAGCCCAATATCTGGCACAAAGTAAAGGCTTAATATATTTATTTGTTATGACCAAAGGCTAGAGTGGGCTACATGTGGATGAGGTGGCATGCCCATGGTCAGTGAACCTTCTTTTTGCTTTTGATGAAGTATGTTGGGGTTCTTTGAGTTCTAAAAATAAAATAAAACAAGTTTTAAGTAGATAAGAGTCATTATTTGTAGGTCAGTTTTGAACCTTTAGCTTGTAGCTGCAGAATTAAGAAGCTCTGCTCTTTCTTCAATTATTCATTTCTCCTAAATTTTTAATAAAAGAAATGCAAATATAACTAGCACAACCAATTCACAGGTCCGATAACTTGCACCAATTATTATATTCAGACCCTAAAATATCAAAGATGGTATTATTAAGCAAGCATTTATGGAATCAAAGTTTGCAAGATGTTTCATTTTCTTCAATTTCTTCTTGTAAGTTCTCTCTCACCATCTTATTTCCTGACAGTTTATTCCATTGCTTACTTGTTTGTGTGTACTTGGGAGTACTTCAAACATGATCCTTGAGTGGAAATGTTCTTGATAAGAATATTCCATAAGAAATGAGGAACAGTTCTCAATCTGCAGTGGAAACCATATGTGCAGCATGAAGAACATCATCCTGCTTTGTCCCATGAGCTGTGGCAGTCAGTGACAGTGATGGGCTGTCCTGGCCATACTTGCAGTGACCATGGCCACTTATAAAGATGGCTTCAATGTCTTTATCTCCAGCTTACTACTCTGTTCTCTATTCAACACACATCTGCCCAATTACTGCTTGGCTTTTCCATTGTGATACCACAGAAATCTTGATTAGCATCTTCCCAAACAAGCTTTCTTCCTTCCTAGCATCTGTTCTAATTCCAATCAAGAAATAAACGGCATGACCTCACCCAGTAGTCTTGGAGTCACACTTAGCAGTACAGCGTTAGTGGGTTAAGGACATGGACCTGAGCTGGAGACTCCATACTCACTAGCTGTAGGAGTTTGACCAAGGACTCAGTCATAAATCTAGGTATCATTTATCTCTTTTGCAAAATAGGATTGTGGTAGTCCTGGCTTCATAGGTTTGATGTGCCTATTTAAGTATTTCTAAGTGCCTGGTGCATAGGAAAAGCTATATAAATGTTTGGCAGATAAATAATTCCACATAACATTCGCAGAAAGTGACTAACTTTACGTCTTCCTCTTTATCTGCATGGACGCTACCCTGGTTCACATTCAGTTTCTGGAATAATGCAGCGATTTTTATTTTATTAGTGAAGACCTCCCCCTAGGCTTGTCGTCTTCCAGTCTACAGTCCATATGGCAACCAGAGTTACATTTACTGAATTCAGAGCAGGTCATATTAATCCCTGGATCACAGTTCTGCATTTATTGGCCACACTGACTTGGCCTTGCATGATCTAACTCCTACCTGCATCTCTAGCTGCTTCACACCCTCTCCATCTCTCCATATTCTAAGCATTTCAAATAAAATCTGCTTTCTTAAGCCTGTCCCTGTTTGCTCTCTCCCTGTTAGTAAAATGCCACCCTGTGCCTGTTCTGATCCAAAATGACTTCCTGTGCCTTCTCCTCCAAATCCAGCGTAAGCATTGTTCTGCTCTTTAGACTCTTTTACTCAGAAGACTTGCTTCTGTAATACTTGCCCTACATGGAGGATTGATGAGCAAATTATTCCTTTTCACATATATTGTTTATACATGTCTCCCCACCAAAAGATGAACTGTGAGGACATGTGCACATGTGTACATCCACATCCTTTAGTTTTATTTTGGGGGGAGTTCCTCCCTATTAGCCAAGACTGATCTGGAACTCAGAAGCTCCCTACCCTAGCCTCGACATTCCGAGATTCTAGGGTTGTGTGCATACTTAATTTGAATGAACATTTTTTGTTCTCTTCCTTTGCCTTTTACATCATCACGTACAGGGTAGAGCAGATGCTCAATCACTGGGCACGGAATAACAAACTAAAGGCATTTATTGATCATCTATCTAACCCTTAACACTCTAAATGAGAACAGAGCAGCTCAGAGATGTTCATTATCTTGTCCTAGGTCACTTGGCCAGACAACATTGACATTGAAATGAATGAAACTTTCCAGCATCTCTAACGTCCTTCGGAAATGACTGTGAAACTTCAAATTCCATGTTGTGGAAGCTCAGTGCTCTCTGGCCCCATTCTCCTAGACCAGCCTCATTGGTGTTCCCTTTCTTGATAGCCTCCATTCAGGTTTTGCAGTCAGAGATGTTAACGCACTTCCAAACCTCTCCAGGCCTTGGGGACAGGAGTCTGGCTTCCTACCCTCCAGGCACGGGGAGTGACCTTACTCTTCCGCATTTTCACGGGAGTTAGGACTGGGCAGAGGCGGTGGGTTACTCCCTCTCCCTCTCTGTCCCTCTCCCTCCCTTTTCCTCCCCCTCCCTCCCCCCGGCCCTCCCCCTTTCTCTCCCTCCCTCCCTCTCCCTCCTGCTCCTCTATTTTTCCATTCTCCCTCTCCCTTTCCCTCCCTCTCATTCCCGCTCTATGCCCCCGCCCCCCCATGGTGAGCAGGGTCAGGGTGAGATACTTGGATACTTGGGAGAGCGGTTCAGGAGCAAAACCACAGGCGTGCTCTGACTTCTGCGTTCCCACTGGAGAGTCACCAGGAAGAGTAAGGTCAGATCTGAGCTCTGCCAAGTTTTGCCGTCAGTGCTGCCGCATGAAATGAGGTAATGTACTTTATGAACTGTGAAGAGCTACAGAAATGTGAGGTGTCTTGGAATTGGTGATTTATGGAACAGGAAGGTCTTCAGACATGAAATGGCCCTCATACTTCCACATTTCAAGGAGAGGGCAGTGACTCCTCCAAGGTCACGTCTGGGAAATGGTGAAACTGGGCCCTGCTTTCTCCCTGACCCATGGCCCGACTGACCACACAGGCCTTCTGTCATCTTCCTGACCCAGTGATCACCGGACAGCTAGAGCCTTTTCTTGCACTGTGCCTTTGCACAGCTGTCCTTTCACAAACTTCTTCTACGGAGGCTGGGAGCGTCCTCACCCTGTGATAGGCTGCCTTCCCCAGCACTCCTCTAGCCCCTCAGCTCTCTTTCAGTAGAAAAGAACTGTTCCTCTCTCAAAGACGTTTGAGTGCAGTCCCCCCCAGATGCGATGACAACTGCAGTCATCTTGGGTAGCCGGAGGTGGGAGGACCGCCCTGAAGCTTTCCCAGACACAGGATCCTTCTGGTCTTGTCAGGAGCACTTCTCTCAGCTGTGTCTTGCTCCCAACACTTCAAAGACAGGACATTTGTAGGAAGCTTTTTCCTTGGGGTTCTGAGAGGTGAATACAGCAAGGCAGGCTGTGCTTCTGGATCAAGGAGCTGCCCTGTCAGTATGGGCTAAGTAGCCACTGAGGCCTCGGAAGTCAGGAAGTGGAAATCTGCCCACTATGAACTGTCTTCCTGCAGGACATCCTGCAGAAGGTGGGACTGGACTGCCAGACTTTCAGACTTCCATCTGCTGCTGGGGGTCCTGACCAATGACAGACCTATATTCTACTGAAGCTTTGGATTCTGATCCCACAAAATGAAGAGACATCTTTTCTTGTGGGCCTCCAGATACATGCTATTTTAGTTGAGATTAGAACAACCAGGTGAAATTTTCTGGAAATGTTTTAAAACAGTCACAGTTGTATATGTCTGCATGTGCTTGGGTCTGGAAACAACTGCAGAAACAAATGCTGCTTTATTTTTCTTATCTTCTGTTTTCATCCTGCATATTCAACTCATTTGGAAAGTCCTTCATCTCTTCCACTGTGGAAACCCATTCAAAACATATATATTGTGTACATATTTTGTGTTCAATACTAGGAGGACATAGTAAAGATAACTCTGTTCTTAATTTGCTCAGCTTAGGAGACAGAGAGAGAGAGAGAGAGAGAGAGAGAGAGAGAGAGAGAGAGAGGAGAGAGAGAGAGAGAGAGAACGCAGTCTTTCCTTTCTCCTGTTTAGCCCACAGCTGGCTTACTTTCTCTTTCTGCTATGCTTAAAATAAAGTTTTCATCCTGTCAAACATAACTACTTAGATCACTTTGTAGGATCTACAGAATATATGTCTGCCAGGAAATAGATGGCAAACTCAAACTGGGTCATTGATTGAATACAGATTTATTTATAAAGGTATGAAGAGGCTGTTTGAAAACCACAAAATACTGCAGTGTCCTAGGGCTTGGAACAGCTGTCTGAGGTCACCCTTGTATGAGAGAGATAAAGAAAAGGAGCAAGTGATAAGATCTCATGAATAGAAAATGGCATGGGGGCTCTCTGGTAAGAGTTGTGACCTTCTGTCAAGAATGCAGCAGCCTGTGATGATGGTGAAGAACGGGGGTCAGTTTTCCTTATCTGTGACCTCCCAGTGGTTCCTCCATTGCTTGGACATACTTAAAGACCCTGTTAGAGTCCACAAAGAACATGCTCTAAGATGGTGGTGAGGGGTAGATCTGGCTCTAGGGGACCAAATGGAATATAGACACTTAATTCTATTAATAAATAAGCTGATAGTCTCAGTAGAGAAATACCCAAGATCCTCCTCTGTGGTCCACAGACTCAGACCCGGGTGTTCCATGCATGTCTTTCCTACCTCAGCACCATTGGTGGGAACATTTTGATGATAGAGAACACAGGAAACACATAACCTTCATTTCAATCACTGGGGAGGAACAAAATCTCTCCAACTCCAGAGTGCCTGGGGCATGCTGAGGCCCTGGTCACCCTTAGTACATTCACATTAGGCATTTCTTTGAGCAGTGTGTTCAGGATGACAGATTCAGGCACATCCTCCAATCTCTTTCCAGTTGACCACGACTTTTCACTCTGGACTCACACGGGGTTTTTCCTGTAGGAAGCCTATGTGGGATCCTGTCTGTAGGGTGTCCTTCTCTTGCATGTCTTATTCACACTAGGCTTCTTGCCTTTAATGCAGCCTTGATGTCATGAATTTATGGCCATAGTTGTTTCCCTAGGAGATTTTTGGACTTCGAAGTCAAGGAACATTTGGTTAATATTTACATGTCCATAAAAAGCACAGTGTTTCAGATACACCAAGGCTCAGGAAATACCACTTAACTGAAAGATTGAAAAATGAGGACTCATCTGTAACTAAAACGTTCAGGTCGACAGGAATAAGGAGGCTAAAACGCAGAATAGACTTTATTCCTCAGTGTTTCAAGAACATTTGGTGCTCAAGATAAAGTTCGTTCTGTCCCAGGTAGGCTGAAGTCTTGTCGTGAAAGTCTCATTGTTATCACCCACGTGAGCACCATCTCATTGCAGTTAATGGAAATAAATGTACCATTTAGTACTTAAATCATGAAGCAACATAACTGCCTTCTATTTGCAGTGACCTTCTGGTGCCCTCATTGCATCCTCACTGTGGATGTCTGTGCCTGATCTTGTTGATTCAGCAGAAGGGATGCATCCAACAGGCAGAGAGGCAAGGTGCAGAGAGGTGAGGGAGTTGGGGAGAAAGGGATCTGGAATCTTCTGAGGAATAAGGAGGCAATTCCCATGACTCCTTGGTTTCCCCCCTGTCCCTCCACCACTCTCCTAGTACATTGCATTTCAAGTGCTTTAACTCTCCTGGACAGACCATGAGCATCTGGGGACTGCCGTCTAATTGAATTAATCTCTGGATTCTTAGTGCCTGGCATCCAGTACTGAGTATCCAGCAGCAGGTACTCAGTAAGTGCATGAACGGTCAAGGGAAGGACCTGATCCTTCCTAACCCTACCACTGACTGGAGACTAGGATTCTATGAAGAAGACTATCATTCTGTCTTGAAATGTATTCTCCAAAGAAACCAAGAACGTCTTTGTTCTTCCCCTGCTGCCTTCCCGTGCTTCCGGACAGTTCCCTTCCCCGTTTCCGGTTACCATTTCCACTCTTGGGCCTGGCACTATCAGCCCTTTATCCTTTTGCTTCCATGCTGTTGTCCCAATATTTTGAACAGTTGTTAACTTATAGTTGTAGCTCACTGCTGTCTTAAAATAGAGTTAAAGGTCTCTTTCTTCTCTTTCTCTGAGCTTGACTCATCCTCTCACACGTAGTAGTCTTCTTCTGCCTTTCTGGGCTCCATTTTCAATGCTGAATCGACTCCTGGGCTGGGTTGAGCTCTCCCGGTGTTAACTTCTCATTTTAGGAACAAAGACAGTAAGGATTTGAAGAGACTGCTTAAAGTCCTAAAAGCTGGCAGCACACGGCATTAGAAAACGTTAGTCTTGCCTCCTGCTTTATTACCCCACGTGACTCCGAAGTTCACCTCTGTTGTCTTTGAATGGGACATGCCCTGCCCAGGCTTATCTGTTTGAACACTTGGTCCCCAGGCACTGTCTGGGAAGGTAACAGATCCTTTAGGAGGCAGAGCCTTCTTGGAGGAAGTGGGCCACTAGGAGCAAACCTTGAGGCTTCCTGCTTGCTCTCTACTTCAGTGTGGATGTAATATGGCCAAGCGGCTTCCTGCTCCTGATTTTGTGTCTTCCCTGCCTGCCGCAACACCTTCTCCACCATGATCAACTGCATCCCTCTGGAACTGTAAGCCTCAATAAAACCCTTTGTGTCTTAAATTGTTTTTGTCAGAATAGTTTTACAACAATGAGAAAATGAACAAGACAAGCTAATTCAATGGCTTCCAATTTTAAATTTATTTATTTATTTATTTAATTTCAGAATTGAGAGCTTCTAGAAGCTATGGCAGCACACATCTATAATCCTAGCAGATGAGAGGCTGAGGCAGGAAGATCCTGAGTTCAAGGTCGACTGAGCTATGAAGTGAGATGTTGTCTCAGAAAAGCAAAGCAAGGGACTGGAGAGATGGCTTAGTAGTTAGAGCACTGGCTGCTCTTGCAGATGACCTGGGTTCAGTTTCCAACATCCACATGCATGGTAGCTAACCACCATCCAAAAATTCAGTTCCAGGGGATCCAATGCCATCTTCTGGATTCTACAGGCATTGCATGCATGGGTGCACTTACATACATGCAGACAAAACAGTCATACATATAAAATAAAAAGAAACAGATAAAAGAAAAACGAGTAAAAAAAGCAAAGCAAAACAAAAAAAATTATATAAACTCTTTGTTCAAAGGAAATCTTATTCATAATTCAGTAAGCAAAACATAAAATATTGATGCTCTCATTAAACTAGTAGCAAGATAGTCTATCAAAAATTCAAGTTCAAATAGCTCCTATGGAGCTTAGAAGGGCATAGATTGAAAATTATTCACATAACAGTGTACCTGAGTCTTTACTGTAAGTATTCTGGAGAGGCTGAAATTGTGCCTGGAGCCATATTTCCAATGAACCCAGTGGATGGGATAATTTGAGAACTTCAGCAGAGAGGAATTACAAATTGGGGGACTCATGCTAACTTGAAGTCAGAAGTTAAGTTACAGGTTCAAAACTGGGATCTCTCATTTACTAAAGGCCAAGCTGTGAAATTTCTGAGTCAGCCTTGGTTTACTCAAGATGTAAATAAAGCTTGATAACCTTAGTGGAGAACAAATTATTTCCTTCTAATGCTAATGCATGAAATAAAAATGTTTAAGTGCCACTTATTTTAAAAATTCAAAGTGAAAATAACTATTGAGCTCTATGGGAAAATTATAGTCTTATAACTTATATTGCCTCCTTTATTAAATAGGAGACTTTCAATGATAAACTTGAAAGCTTTCTAAGCCACTAAAATTATATCTTGGCATATTTGAGAAATGGCAAGCCAGAGACACATCTCTAATATTCTATCTCAAAGTTGAGAAGTAATTCAATTCAACATTCACATTTGTTCACATGCATTATCTTTATTCATTAATGAAAAAAAACCTTCAATGTAGACATAACTGAAGGAAGGGGAGACTCAAAGAAGGTCAATTTCTCAAGGTTATCCAGCAAACTTGTCACAGGTGTGGATATCAGAATAGTTAATTTCAGTTGACAAATGTTTACCAACTGAATCAACAAAGCCAGACATAGCAAATGTAAGAAAACAAATTTCTAACGTTTACCACTGTAGAATTTTTTCTCTCTCACTAATCGAAGAGGCCAGAGCATATGCTTGTGGTTACTGGGTCTCTTCCACAAAGTGACTCACGAGCCCTTTATAGCTCTCCAGTCTTAAACACAATGTCTTCCCAGTTTACACGGAGGTCCTTCCATCCCTTTCAGGAGTTAGAGGAAACAGTGCATGGAACAGGTCTGGAAATAATCTACTCACATGACATCAGTCATCAGCCAGTCATATGACCATCTCTGGACTGGGAATTATATTCTGTTCCTAATAAGGAAAGGGACATAACAAGCTGTCACATTGCTATTCTGAGTGCTTTGTGGACTTGGACCAAGCCTTACTAATTTCTCTGCATAGCATATTGTTTTTCTGTTTTTTTTTTATTATTATTTTTATTTCATGTGTATGAGTGTATCGGCTGCATGTTTGTAAGTGTACCCATGTCGTGCAAGGCCCAAGGAGGTCAGAAAAAGGCATTGGATCCCCTGCAACTAGAGTTACAGACAGTTTTTAGCTGGTGCTGGGAATCAAACCTGGGTCCTCTGAAAGAGCAGCCAGTGCTCTTAACCGATGAAGCATTTCTCCGGGCCTGCATATTACTTTCTGCATTCAGATTATACCTTCTGAATCTTCCCAGTACCTGGCTCTGCTGGCATTGATGGGCTTTCTTCCCATTGATCATATAGTGTGTAAAATCCTCATTTCCCTCCCTTTTAAATCCATACCACTGTAAGATGGATGAAGAAATCCTTCACAGGAGATTTCTCTGGGATTGTTCAAGCTTCAGTGAAGGAAATAAACTTTGTTCTCTGGAGGTAGAATCTGTATAATGGGTGCTCAGGCACCGTGGATGGCTATGTTTTCCAGCTTACAGCAGAAAAGACTCCATAAAGATGGTCCAGGAATTCCACAATGAGAAACAAATGTGGACAAGAGATGAGGGTATTTATGGATGATAGCCCAGATTTCACTTGTTCCAAGGCCCAGTTATAACCACCTATTTCTGAAGATAGTTGGTTCAATACTATCTTAGTCCATTTTAGCTACTAAGAGAAAGACCTCAGACCTTTATAAGGTGGCTTATAAACAGCAGAAATTTATTTCTGGTAGTTCTGGAAGTTCTTACATCCAAGATTAAGGTGCCTGCAAATTCGGTGTGTGTTGAAGTCACACTCTCTGTTTCATGGACTCTCTGTGCCCTTGGAAGCTGAAAAGAGCAAGGCAGCCCCCTGGAGCCTCATGAGGGTCCTGTTCCTTTACACAATGAATTCCCCAAACCCCCACATCCTAATGTGATAACCTTGATAATTATAATCATGAAATATTAATTTTATAGGTCACAAACATTCCAGCCATAACAGAGTCTTCCTCCTATACGAGGTAGCTAAATATCTTCCAGTAAATCTTCCATTGCCCGGCCAGGTCTGAGATAATTATAAGCTTAAAGCAACCTTAAGAGTCCTAGCCACAGAGGGCTCTTCAGAGAGGCTTTCCTTTAACATCTGTTCCTCACTCTGGTGGGTTAGTATGAGCTCATTGTATCATGTGACTCCTCCTGGATGATATTACAGTTTCAAAACTTTAAAGGTGTTCTCAGGGCTGGAGAGATGGCTCAGTAGCACTAACTGATCTTGCAGAGGACATGGGCTCAGTTCCAAGCACATACATGGTGGCTAACAACCATCTGTAACTCCAGTTCCAGGGCTCTGATGCCCTCTTTCGGCCTCTGTGGGCACTTCAGGACGTGAGTGCACTTATGCACATGCAGGTGATGTACTCATACACGTAGGATAAGAATTGTAAGTAAAACTTTATAAAGGTGTTCTCAGTAGTCAGTACTGAGACTTTCAGTACTGACTCTCAGTAGTCAGTACAGTAAACTTTCCTCTCCTTTTTCATCTGCCTTGTGCAGCCTGAATGACTAGGCTTCCATTTAGAGGGAATATGCCAGTCAGATTCAGGGTTTGCCCAGGCCCATCCTGATGATCTGTGATCTCCTGTCTCACTCTGTGCCTATATGTGGGCTGAAGTTGGAAAAGTACTTATTTCTTAAGTGCTTCATCTTTTTTCAAAACTACTGCCTGATGCATTTCTAAGAGGGGCTAAATGGCTCAGTACTCATAAGCTTAGAAGATTTGATCTTTAGGATTTCTGTTTCCTCATTTGCAAAATTAGCAATGGGTGAGGATCACTTTAAGTTAACTTGTGAGGGAGATACCTAGCACAGTGACAGGACTGTGCTCAGCATAACCTTCTCCCTCAGACCTTCTTCCTTTTCTTGCATCAGAGGCACTGAGCAGGCAGTAGGGGCTTGAGAGAAGGGGAAGATGTGATATCTAAATACCCAGAGGCCATCTCCTCACTCCTGCCCTCTCCCCGTGGCACCCTTCGCCTTCCTCCCTCTCGACACCTCCATTTTTTGTCTACATTGCTGTGTCCTTTTACATCCCCAGCTCTCCTTACCCCGCTCCAATCCTTCCAAGTTCCTAGCTGCTAGTGTGGCTGCCTGTGCTGATGCTATTGATTTTGCTCTATAAAAGATTGCTCAATTCATTTTCTCCACTGCAGCCCAGCAGCAGACGTCAGGATAGGCCTCTTGATGACTGAGGTGATTATGTAGGCTTCCTCCCTGAAAGGACTGCAAGGGCAGTACCTCTGCGCTCCCAGGCAGGATAAAGCAGTGAAGGTGAACACGGCTCATCAGCCCAGAGTTGAACAGAGAGCGTAGATCCTGTCATACTTATCTCTATCCCGGCAAAGACCTGGTACCTAGTTCGTGCTAATAAGGCTTGCTGAAATTCAATGCATATTTTCTCTTAGCTTCCCAGCATTCTGCCTCAAAAGGCAAATAGTCATTGACTTCTTTCTGATTGCTTGTAGCAGTAGCTGGACGTCCTGACTGCACATTAAATTCCTTGGGGATGTTGAAGACATAACCATGGCCAGGCCTTCCCCAAGATCAATTAAACTCAGAACTCCTTGGTGGTATGACAAATCTATTGTGAGATGGTGACCACTGGCTTAGAGAACAAGACCTCCAGTGAGCATGCGCATCCCTCTGTGGGTCAGCCCCACCCTGTTCCAGCCTCAGCTTCTTCCACTTGATTTCACACACCAGCCCCTGCAGCACCACAGTCCTTTTCCTGAGTTTGTGTGCAAAAGTTCAGGCTGTCTGCCCCTTCAAGGGAATCGTTCCCCAGCCCTTCCTCTCAGCAAGCCTCCAGTTGCTTTGTAAGACTCGGACTGAACATCAACTCCTCTAAGATTTTTTTTCTGTCTTTTAAAATCTTCCTTGGTCCAGATTGTCACCCCTACACCGTGTGCTCCTTTAGGAGTGGGTTTTGCCTGATATGGCCAAATTCTGGGCTATTGCCCTGGATTTTGTTTCTTTCATTCAGATCAGCCATCCTGTCTGGTGCTCTAGGTAGAGTTTTTACTGTCTTGTATTCCAGCTTTGGTCCTGGACATAGGAGGTTGGGCTCTTTTTTGGTTCCAAACTCTGAGGCCCATGAGTTGACTTCATTCCCCGCTCTCATCTGGCTTCCATTTTGGCCAGTGTTTGGGACTCTGCATTGTCTCGGGGAGAGGCATTGAGATTCAAGTTGTACTTGGTAGTAAAGGGTGGTATTAATTGAGTATTTATTATGTGCCATATTAAAGGGCTTCCTTCCATTGCCTCACATAATCTTCTTCTGATGGTCACTGGGGCTTAACGACATTGAATAAATTATCCAAGGCAAAACAAGTAGCATGAGACAAGGCTGGGATTTCTACCCAGGCTAACAGTCTTCAAAGCTCATGTTTCATGACTGGGTGATACTTTAATCTTCTTTCTGTCTGCATTTTGCTTTTAAGTCTGCTATTAAATTCTTGGTGTTGTATCATAATTTATTAGTTGATGTGTTTTGCCTCCCCCCACTAAGCTGTGACCTTCTCAAGGACGAGGAATGAGATATTTAAGTCTACAGTCTTAGCACTTAGCAAATTGCCTGGCACATAACAGAGGCTCAATAAATGCTTGTGGGCTGAATAAATAAATGGTAACAATAGCCTTGAGAAAGACCGTAGCTCAAAGGAGACAAAAAAATCTAGACCACAGTCTGACCCAAATGTCTACTTTCCTATGGCTCCCATTACTGCAGCCTCTGCTAGGCAGGAGGCAGATGGGTGTGGGGGAGAAAGGGCAGCCGGCTGGAGAGTGTCGTCCCCTTGTTCTCTTGAAATCCAGCGTCTGTCCTGTCCTATTGCCCAGCAGCAAGAGAACATTTGCTCCCTGAAGGGCCCGGCGGTATGCCAACAGCAGGTGGTGGCCTGTCCATTGGGAGGAAGGGAGGCAGCAGGCAGGAGCACTGATGTGTGCCTCGGACAAGATGTTGCAAGTCTGCTTGCGGCATGGTGGGCGCAGCAGCTGGGCCAGGGTTTCAAATCACCATTCCGTAACCATTAAAAACCAGTCGCTGACTGTTTTAAAATATCACACAGATTTCTGCTGGTTTGGGGGAGCAAAAGGAATGAAAAACAAAACCCAAAACTACAAACCCCACTAAAAAGCATAGAACATAGGCTATAAAATTGGCTTGTCTACAAAACTGATAGGTTTCTTAGTAATAGAAAAATTGTATGGCTGCTTTTTAAGACACAGTTTTCCTTTTCTTACAGATTAGAAAACCAACAACCGTCCATTTACCAGAACCACACATATTTGAGACAAGAATTGAGGGGAGAAGGGGTGAAATAGTCTTCTTGCTTCCTTGGTCACTGGAAGTTTGATGTTATTCCTGAGCCAAGTTCCCATATCTCCTGTTCATGCCTGTCAGTTGATGCAAATTGGATGTAGTAGAAACTGACCAAGGTGCCTCAGTGGCCTCACATACTTTGGCCTTCTATAGGTCACTTCTTAATTTCATGAAGAAATAAGGTATCTAGGAGCTCTTCTTCTGTCTCGGGAGGGCAGGCCAATGCCTTCTCTAGGACTGAAGGGATTCATAGTGTAAGGACACGTGTTCAGCTGTTGACTCTCCGGGCCAGTCTGGGCTCATACTTTGCCTTTTGTGGCTGCTGTCCTGCTTCTGTCCCATGTCTGACTTGTTGGCAGTGCTGTCCCTACTCTTAGGCATCATTGGCATCCGGCAAGCTTTTACTCAAATTTAGAGATGACTATGTGGATTATAACACAAAACAGGAACAAACCTCAAACGGAAATCAAATTACTAAAAGTATCAAAAACTGCCAACCCTGTCTTCAGAGAGAAATCTCTACCTGCTTTGTTTATGTTCAGATCCCAACAGACACATTTCATTAGACCCTGACTCCAGAATTCCTGTGATTGGATGTGCAGAGCTGTATTTTTTCTTTCTGAAGTTGTTAACCATCCAGAATAACACAGGAAGTTTAACTGTATATAAAGTTATTTTTGTGAACTGCAAAAAGAAGGGAATATTTCTTTCTCGTTTAAAAAACGGTTTGAATAAGTTTTCTGTCAAAGTATTAACAGAAACCACTCTTTTACTGTAGCTATTAAAAATTCCTATTAGCCTAAGAGAGTTGCTCAGTTTCATACCACTCTGGTTTGGAAACTGGGAGCTCATGCTCTGAGGCCTGAACTGAGTGTGCACAGAGTAAGAAGGTAGCACTGTTCTCGACTCAGAAGTGCGTGCACACTCATCTCCTTGCAGTGCTCTTCTTAGAGTGAGCTGTGAGTACAGCATATCTCTCAATGTTCAGCTTCCTGTGCAATAGCTAGAACTGGGTCTGTGCATGAAGAGGATAGTACTGATATTGAGGTTGTGGGCTCAGCAATTTTCTTAATAGGTAGATGAAAGAAAGCTACCCTATGACATAAAGGCCTTCTTCTTCACTGGAAACGGTTCCAAATATATGAGGTTATTTGTGAGAACTTCTTGATACATCAAGCTAAATTCTTTAAAGCAGTAGCAGTAGACAGCAGGAGAATGCACCTTTCTCTTGGTAATTTTCCATGGAGACAGGGAAACACCTGGCCAGTAGCTGCCACTAAACTCAGCTGGCCCGGGTTCACGTTATTCCTGTACTATGGAGTGATCGTCTTAAACACTGCACATGCTGCGCACGTGTGGTCCTCTTTCTCTCTCTCCCTTAGTTGTTCTTATTTATCTTACACATCTTATTTCCTTGTAATCTGTGTCATAACACACATTAAGATTATCCCTTTCATCTATATTTTCATCACATTCCCAGTTGCAGCACCCAGTTGAATTGTATCATATTAATTGTCATGGTTACAGGCTTAACTATTTGTTGAGTCTCTCTATCTTTCTCCAAACTTTAGGCTCCCTAAGGGTGACTATGTCTGTGTGAATTGCCTTTTTTTTTATAACCTGAAATAGAGGAGGCATTGTGATAGACATGGAATATCTTTAGTCAAACTCATTTCTTCTTCATGGTACAGAGCCAGGCTACATTTCCTAGACTCATTTTCAGCTAAATATGGCTATTTGATGAATTTCCACGGAGTGCAGTGAGTGGGTGTAATATGCTCCACTTCTAAGCCTCATACTTCCCATGTGGGATCTTCATGCTTTCTCCTCCTACCCACCATTGGCATATGGGAAACAAACAGAAGGATTTTGGAAGCCAAAATTTTTGGAGGTGGTAGAGACATAAGATAGCAGAAATCTGGACCCCTGAATCATTTCTTTAAAATAACCCATCATCAACAAAGCCACATATTTTGGAATGCAAGCTACCTGTGCAGATTATATGTGAAGGAGATGTCTTTATTATAATTGAGTTTTATATATTTTTGAATTTGTTACTTGCATTAGCTAGTGTTATCTCATTTCATGTAATACTTGTGCTTTGGTGGATGGAATGAAAAGCTATACAGAAAAGCAAGTATCAAGGATATATATGTATATTAGAAATATATTGAGGCCATTTCTTTTATAATACTGTTGTTAAGAGACAACTAATTCCACAAGGAAGAAGGAGGGGCATCTCAGCTCCAAACATGCTGTTGCCCTGCAGGTGACCTCTCACATTGGAGTCATACATCTCATCTTCATCTTTGTACCCATAAACACTTTCTTTCCTAAAAATACCTAACCTTCCATAATTTATTCTTTCCTGTGTCACTGAAAAACCAACATTTATCAACCCATAAGGATATTTTGGGATTATTTTGTGTTAAGGAACAACTGCTATTTTGATTTACATCCTGATCTTCCTCAAGCAGTGCTTTATCTGTTCAGGATGGCAGAAAAGAAAGGATCTGCAATAGTGAGATAAACAGGTTTCCTTGCTAGCTCCGAATGTCAACCTCTGAACTTCTTTAATGGAGGAAAATAGTTGCTCACTGAAACAGATGTCAGTGTGTACTCATGAACATCTAGTGCCTCCCAAATACTGTATGCCAGAAGAGTGGGACTATGGTTTAGAGCCAGGAGCCAAACATTTACATGTGAACCTTTGAGAAAGAGTATTTTAGGTCAAACCATAGCAATAAGCATGCGTGAAATCAGTTGAAACACTAATGTTTCTCTCTCTTTTAATTATAAAAGTAACATGTGTATATACATATATTTATGTTATAAACAGCCCTACATACAGACTGGGTTTTCTGTAGCATACATATTTATAAACTCTTTCTGTCTTTGCCTTTTTTCATTCAACTAGTCCCAAACCTACATACTTCGTTTCTCATACTAATGATGGAAATTTCTGATAAATTTATTCCAGAAGCATCACTAGGTAATTTCCGTGTTGCCTTTTGCAGAGGCAAGTGTAGGCTGGTATAGAATAATCCCTGGGGCAGAACTGGAAGTGGAGCTGGCAGGCACATCCGGAAGAAGAGAACAGCTAGGGAGGAAGCAGTTGTGGTACAGGCTTCCAGGACTCCCTACAGCTGTCATCTGTTAACAGCCTGCTTGGGCTTTGGTTCTAGTCTAGATGTAAGAGTATATGATACCTGTGTGAACGTGTCTGCTCTGGGGAAAGCAGCAAGAAGCAAACAGCAAGAGAAAATAAGGTAGCTTTGCATGTAGTCATTTCCACATTGCCCTCCTACCCCGTTAGTTTCTGGTGAGCTCCCATCTGAGACAGGAACACAGCCAGGCTGAATTGCTACTTTCAAAGCGTTCATAGGAGACAGTTGTCAGGAAAGTGGAGTTCACATGTGATCACAAACAATGCATTCACAACTGCAAGTATCTTTAAGGGACCCAGTTCAAAAAGAAATGTAGAGTTGCTAGTGCTCAAATCTTTGCCTTTTAAATGACCTTGATGGAGATGACATGTGTGGTGCCTATGCAAAATAGACTTGCACTTTCACTGTGAAGGAAAAGTAAATGAAGATTTTTATCTGGTAGTTCCCTCTGAAAGAGGGATAGGGGGCGTTAGGTGGAGAATGGGGTCAAGTTTTGCTTATATTTGTAAAACCAATAAGCAGCAAAAGAATTCAGTTCCTCATCTACAAAGCTTAAATATCTGGAGAGGCTGAATCAGATATATGACAGGAATCCTAAGCAGAGGGACTATGTCCCACAGCTGGTCCATACTGGGCTTTAATGAGATGGATGATGTGTTAATCAGGGATCTCTAGAGTAACAAAACTGATAGAATGAGTGTGTGTGTGTGTGTGTGTGTGTGTGTGTGTGTGTGTGTATTAAAAGAGGATTATTTAGACTGGCTTACAGGATAGGGTCCAGGTATTTGGTAGTCCAACAATGGCTGTTTCACACTGAAGTTCCTCAGTCTACAAGCTGGATGTCTCAGCAGTCCCAAGCTGGTGCTAAAGTTCTGGATGATTCCTGGTGAGCTGTTGGTCTTCAGTCTATATTGGAACCAGAAGAAGTTGGTTTTAATATCAGGAAAGGATATATAAACCACAGCAACAAGATAGATAAACTCAGCAGCTAGAGTGATGGCAACCAGGTAAAAAGCAAGTTTCCTTCTCCTATGTCCTTTTATCCTGCTGCCACCAAAAGGTACTGCTCAAATTTAGGGTGGGTCTTCTAGCTTCAAACAATCTGATAATCCTTAACAGGAATGCCCAGCAGCCTGCATTTTAGTTGATTCCAGATTCAGCCAAGTTGACAACCAAGATTAGCCATCACTAGATGGAAAAGGATCTGCACATGGGCATGATGGGAACAAAGAGCAGAGACAAGAAAAGGAGTCAGTATGTTCTAGTGACCACCAAAGAGCCAGGCACTTCAAAGAAAGATAATGGCTGTATAGTTAGATAGACCATCAGTGTACACCATTCTGGAGAAGTGCTATAAATACCAGTTTGCATCTCTATGCATTAAAATGAGTTGTTATTATCCCCAAGCCCTAATGTATCCCCCAACTCTCACCAGAGAAGCTTCCTCATGTAGCAGATGGTGATTATCACAGAAGTCCACAACTGGAAAGCGTGCAGAGAATAAGAGATGACAGATGCTTATTCCTGAATAGGACACATATTTCAAAACTCTGACTCCTAAGGCTCAGAGACCGTTGCAGAAAGAGGAGCGGAAAGCTTGTGGTAGTCAGAAGCGGTGGATGACCACAGGGAAACAGAGTTTTCCAGATAGCTGGACAGTTATGCGAACTCACAGAAATGCTGACAGCATGGACACACATGAGTTCAAATCCAATAAAATCCTAGCATGGACATAGAAAGTGGCTAAGAAGCCCAAAGCCCAGCTAAGGAATTCTTGCCAGTCAACGGTTACTGAGAGGAGTCAGTTTTTTTTTTTTTAAATGTGACTTTTGGTAGGCTAACTAGGTTTCAGTGGATAGAGCTAAACCAAAGGGCAAAGGACAATTGGAAACACAAGTTTGACTCTATATATTTGTGTATATATATGTGTGTGTATATATATGTGTGTGTGTGTGTGTGTGTGTGTATATACTAGAGTATGTGAAATCAGACAGGCAGACGGGGGTAGTAAAGAGTAGCCAGAAAGCAGAGGGCATCTAAATATGATCAAATATATTGTACAAAATTCATAAAAATTCAATTAAAAATTTACATTAAAAAACTAAATTAAAAAAAAATCCAAGTCAAAACCCAAACAAAGAAGTTTCTGTTTTCATGCCAGCTTCTTTGTTCCTTAAACTATTGAGTCAAAGCTGAGGAAAGCAAAGGGAGGGCTCATGAGCAGTGTGTGGATTATACTTCCCTGGTCCAGTGTCTGGGAGAGAGAATGCTTTCATTTTCAGGAGAGTGTGTGACATTAAGCTCTTCCCACATATTCAGCCATGTGCAGTGCCTGCGATATTTGCATTTGAAGGAAGCAACACATGTTTAATAGAGACTATTACACTGTAAAGAATAAAAAGAACAAAGCTATAAATGACCAAAATTTCACTTGATTAAATGTGATAGAGGTGAAAAATTACGAAGTTGAAAACACAAAACTGAACTGAACGATCGATATTTTTTGTAAAAAATAATCAAGCCAAATCCTAAAGGCTAAAATTCAACATGATAAAATATCATTGGCAAAATATTGATTGAATAAAATCTTTTTGATAAAATTTATAAATGTAAAAGTGCCCAAACAATCAGATTTCATCGCAATAATGGCTCCAAAGAAACATCACCATGAGAAAATTTATTCTTATTCAACTTGAAGGTCTGGAGAGATGTCTGAGTCTCTGAAAACACTTTCTGTTCTTCCAGAGGATCTGAGTTCTATTCCTAACATCTACTTTGGGCCACATATAACCTCCTGTATCTCCAACTCCAGAATAATGCCCTTTCTGACCTTTGTGGACTCTACATTCATGTGCACATACACACACTTACAAGCACATATACATAAATAAAAATAAATCTTTATTCAACTTGATGTTGAATACAATCAATAAATGAAAGATTTAGTATAAAGTATGTAAGTGAAACAGTGGAAACACATGAAAATGATTTTACTAAGTTAGAAATAAACATGGAAAATATTACTATAAATATAAATTGGCCAAATAATTGAAATTATTTAATTCCACTAGAGAATATAATAATCACAATACTAATATAATTCTGAGGAAATATTAATATTTATGGACATTAAGTTAAGAAAATTTTGGGGTCAAGATATTTTGTTTGAAATCTGGGAATTATACAACTCATTTACTAATGATAGCGTTACAAAAGTACTTAAGAAACCAGCTTTAGGCTAAGGCTGTTTTAGGATCCTAAGGTAACTGTAGGGATTTCCACTTCTTTTGAGAAGGTAACTGGAGTCAAGTACGCTGCGATGTAGGGAGCTGTTGACATGAACCAGTAACCTTCACAGAGAACAACTCTCACCCTGTCTTGCCTGGACACATCCAGAAAAGCTCAACTTTTCCAAACACTGGGTGGTGAACTCCCCAGTGCTGTCCAGACTGAACTGCTTGAAGTGCCCCAAGAAGTCTCCAACCTTCTCACTCTCTTTTATCATTCATCAAATCACCTCGTTTCTGTGATGGTGGATACAAATGGGTCTAAAGGGTCCTGTGTCCTGTTCCTTGCACATGCGGTACCACAAACATGACAGGACCCAGCTGATGAGAAGTGGAATGCCTGGGGGGTCTCCTCACTGTCTTCAGCACTCCTTTTCTGCATCAGTATCTGCTTCTAACAGCACTTACTAGAATCTCTTTGTGAGTGTTCACTGCGACACTGGACACAATGAAGGGAACAGATGTGGTACACTAACCTCCAGGGGTTTGCAGTCCTAGGCAGCAGGACAGGCAGTGTGAGCACAGATGGGCGCTCAGGCATAGCCTGCAAGCCAGGACACAGGTACAGCACTGGAACCAAAGCAGCATTCTTCCTCTTCATAGGGACGCTGCCTTTCCACAGGGTTCCCTCGGGGCTCTTTGTGCCTTTCTAGTAGAATCTGATTTACAAGACTGCTTTGAAAAGTAACTTATGTAGTGAAATATTTACTGTGTGCAGCTTGTGATGGTGTGCACATAAATGGGGACAATGTGGAAAGTGGCAACGCAGAGATGTGAGCTTGTATTTACACTACAGCAATCTGAAGCGTTCCCCTTGTGCATAACTAACAACAAACGAGTTCCATGCTGCGCTTAGCACAACACTTAGCATGTGGTGGCTGGTCAATGGATGCCTATTAAATGTATGACTAAATTAAAGGTAAAATACTTATGCCACTCAGTTCGTAGGGCAGATAAAACTCATTTCCATCTCCTACGTTTTTCCTTTTCTAATATCCCTTCTTTTATTCCTTTAACCCTCTTTGCATGTATTTTCTTGCAGAGTTACTAGAATTTATTATTTTAAAGTTTGAACTTATTTTGATATATGTTATAAAGTGAACACCGACATATTTCCTCAAAGTAATAATAAATTATTTAATTTGATTTATTAAATATTCCTTCCTGTGCACATTAACTTAAGATTAGTAAATTAGAGACCCTGTACTCATACACAGGTCTAGCACATTCATATTGCTACACTTAACTGTGGGCATAGCTGAAATGATATTCCCCCCAAATTGATATTTTGAAATTCTACACTGAGATTATGACTGTATTTGCGGGGATTTCATGATGTCATTATTCTAGGCACTAAGCCAATACAACAGGTCTCCCTGTAAGAAGTCCCACCATAGTACGCAGATGGAGATGACTTGAAGACACGAGCAGAAGACGGCGAGCTACAAGTCAAAGGCTGAGAAACAGAGAACCAAGTTTGTTGCTTTCTTGCTCTTAGTATTCCCATCTTCAGAATGAGAAGAAAACAGATTCCTGGTTTAATCCATCCAGCCCATGGTACCTTGCTATGGTAACTCTAGTAAGCAAACTCAGCATTTATAAAAATATACTTCCATATTAGTGTCTATCTTTTGACTATTTGTTATTTGGAAGCATTTGATTGTACTTTCAATATAATTGCTTTATCACTTCATAACTGTAACATGTGCAATGGAAAGAACATCTCATGGAAATGTAGGAAAATGTTCATCATGTCTGCGTGGGAGATTTGGAATTACTGCACTTTTTCTTCATATTATTTTATATTTTACAAGTTTTTCATAATTAACATTCATTACTTTTCCAAAAAAGGAAAATCGCTATTTCAACATTATGTAAAGGTCCTACCGTGTTTGGAAGGCAGTGGCCCATGACATAAGAAATGAGAAATTTCCATGTAGCTGAGTTTTGCAACCTCTGATGTTCCTTATATAGTTTTGAATAGTTCCGTAAAATGTCTTCTTTCTGAAAATGGTGATTTGATGGATAAAGACCTGCTTTCTTGGGCGTTTTATTGCACAGTCACAATGGGAGGCAATGTTCACAGAGAGAGGCAGAGTTCAGATTTCTATTCCTGTCACTAGCAGTATAATTTGAAGCTGCTATTTTTTAGCCTCTTCTAATTTCTACACCACAGCTTATTGTATTTCATTAGAACTGGTTTAGAAATGCAAGACATATAATTAGATTGAGAAATATGCTATCGATTTAGTTTTCCATTACGATGTTATCACATGCACAAAAAGAAGTCATTTGGTACAGTTGTTATGATTACAACCACAGAAGAGATGCATTACATCAAACGTGCCTCTCAGTGCCTGGTGCAGAGTAAAATCAAAATGGGGGTTAATCTGTTTTTATTAGAGCTGTATATGTCATGCATCTATAAATACTTATAGAATATTAATTTAAATTGAATAATTGATGAGAATTTTAAGACATCATTTAAATACTAGTCAATCAATAAATAAAAATTATCTTTCTAGCTCTGTACTGCATATAAATGTATGCCCAAGCTGTGCACAAGGCAGCTTTTCCCTAGCTACAAGGAGACTGCATGGGCCAAGAGCATAGCTTTGTGAGTCAGAGAGAACCGGGGTCAAGTCACAGTGACATTACTGTCCAGGAAAAAATGGGTCACTTTTAATGTGCATGTACCATAAACCAGGCTTTAATAGACATTTTAGTCAGCTTCTACAGTGATGGATATTTAATGGTCAAGATTCAGATAACCAGAAATTGAAAGACTTTTGCTCCCTTCACTGCTGTCTGCAATAGTGCTCTTTTGAGTCATCTGGGGTGACTCATTTGCTGTTTCTGAGTCTTAGTTCTTTCAATTGAGAGGCAAGGTGTTTATGATTGAATGAATTAGTATTCACATAAGATCGAGTACTGTGCTGGACACTTACTAGGTGCAGAGTAAATGTTCTTACTCCATCCGTACTTCTCAGTAAGTGTGTTGGAATCCCTGGAGGGCTTGGAGGAATGTTGTTGATTTTCTTTACTCTTGCTTACATAGACAAAAGAAAGAAAGAAAAAGAAATACAAGATTATTCATGTTGAAAAACATTGTTCATTGGAATAATTTGGGAACTAGCTTTTAAAGATGAATTTATATCTATTTTACTATTGTTTAGTTTGATAATCTAGAAACTGGACTCAAATATTTATTATACTCATCATAGTGCAGGAATTGTGATGGAAACCTATTCCAATATTATAGTATTGATTTTTTTTCAACTACTTTTTGGAGTAAGGAAATTGAGCAATTGAATTGAAGGATAAGTGAAATTTCCAAAAGTAGCATTGAAGATGTGGACTGGACTGGAAAGCAATACTGAGTTGAATTTCACTTTTTTAGCTGTTCTGAGTAATTGTAGAGCATTAAAGGGTATTGAACTAGGCAGATCTAGATTTAAAACTCAGTCCCCAAAACTCGAAGTTAGACAGTCTTTTGATACATACTCTGAGCCTCAGATTTCTCAATTATAAAATTGGATTATTTTACCTTAAATATTTTTCTTAAAATGGGAATTATTAATACCCAATACTGGAGTAGAGCTTGAGTAATCTTAGTTTGAGACTACCATACTTGAATAGATGGAAGAAACTGATCAAGATTTCTGAGGAGGATTTTAGGAAACAATCACATAATTAGGATGAACACTGATAGCTTTGGGCTAGAAGCGACACACCATGTAAACTGACATGATGAGGGAGGGTTTGGTTATGGGTAAGCACAGCTTCATGGGCTCTTATTCTTTGCTTCACTTGTTTCCAGTTGTATCTGTTTTCAGGAAAGGTCAGTTACATACCTATTCCCTTAACAACATAAGGTCAGGAGAGAACTTCTAGTCAATCCAGAGAATTTCCTAGAGCATTTGATTAGAGTTCATTAGAACATGAACTTATCCTTAAATATACTACTGAAACAAGGGGGATAGAATATACTGTTAGTCAAGCTAAAGGGATGGACTGTACTGATTGACCAAGCTTGGGGCATGGCGTCCCTCCTGGATTTGGGAGCAGAGTCTGCTTGACCAGAATTCTTGCATGTGGAGTTAATAAGGGTGGAATAGCAGACGGGTTTGGTATTCTGTCCCTATTTCTTAGAATAACAAACATTTGCCTGTATCTTTTTGTTACAGAGCTGCCTTAAGGGTGCCAGAATGTGCCTTTTCTGGACTTATGCAGAATCAGGGAACTTCTGTTTTCCTAAGGACAGCTCTCATGAGGAGTTGTAGAAGTGGAATAGTCTCACCTCCTTCTCGTGATGGAGACATCTTTCTGAAGTGTGATCTAAGGTATCATCAGAGCACCTGTGCAGAGTGTGTTAAAACCATCTACCCAGGAACTCTCATATTGTATGATTCTTAATTCCACTTAGCCACACTCTTACAGATTGGCCTGGAAGTATGTCTTCACAAATCATATTCCCATGAGTCATTAGGAGAGGATCTGCTTCTAGGGAACCCAGCATAAGAGGTTTTTACAAGGAAAAGTTACTTTAATTAGTCAAACATAGCTACCATAATTCTGAATCAAAGACAAAATCAGTATTCCAAGTGGCTTCATCTTATATCTTCACTAAGCTTCCAGGGTAGCTCTACTTCAGATGATGGGTTCAGTATCTATGTCTGTATAGATGGTGGACTGCTGTATATGTCTCTTACTCTGGCAACAGGAGTTATCCAGGGTATCCTTTCTCAAGAAAAAGGATAAGCATACTCATTTAAAGCCTTTGCTCACAATGAATCACGTGATCTAGTCAAGCACCAGTGAGCTAAACAGTACCTTCCTTCTATTCTAGTTATGGCAAAGGGCATCTATATGTAATTATATTGAGGGAGAAAATAAAGAATTATGATCCTTCACCCAAACAGCCACATTTCCATTTAGGAAGTAAAGGGTATATTGTGCAAGCAGACTCTGCTCTGATTCACAACAAGCTCTGTATGGTAGGTTGACTAATGGGCTATGAATACAAGCATGTTACAGTTCTCAGACCCTGGGAAGACATGAGGTGACTCTAGATCACCCATGTGGGCAGACTATAAGAACAAGGGTCTTATAAGACAAAAGTGGAAAGGCAGAGAGGAGAGAAGGTGCTGAGCAGTTTGCTTTGAAAGTGGAATGGGCTGTGAGCCAAGGACTGCTAGCAGTTTCAGATTGCCAACTGAGGCAAGGAATGAATTATTTCCCAGAGCCTACAGAAGGAACCAGTCTATCAAAATCTTTATTTTAGCTCCAGAAGAGTCATCTCAAGTTTCTGACTTCAGAATAAATAAAGGTTGGCTCAAGTCACTTGATGTTATGGTGACAAGAGAATTGGCAGCAAGAATGTGAATCATTATATGACTTACATGTCTTTTCTTTGATTCTTTTACTAACAGTATAAGATGGACATTATATTTCCTATTTTAAAGATGAACATCTGAAGTTCTGAAGTTCTGAGAAGTCAAACAATTGGATCTAGGTCATAGAGTGGGCAGTTTCAGAATCAGCATTCACATTGAATTAAAACTTTAATACCCATGCTCTTGCCATTAAAACACTTTGGCTTTTGTTCTATGACGTTGGACAAATTCAGGAAGATACGTAGAAGATTCTTCATCCTTCATCAGTCAGCAGGAGGCTGTAAGGGTAAATGTGTTATCATTAACAGTCTCTTTTTTGTTGTTGTAGTAATGATAGGTTTTATTAAGTTATGTGGCACCTACAGCTATTTCTAAGGATTGAAAGAATAAACTTGTGTCCTTTAAAATTTATGTTGAAGCCATTATTTCCACTGCATGTATATTTAGGGAAAAGATCTCTAAAAGGTAACTAAAGTTAAATGAGGTCATAAGTGTAAGGCTCTGAGCCAATATGATTAATACCCTTAGTTAGATAGAAAGAGATACCAGTACTGGGCATGGATGGAGGTAGTGAAATATACAGAGGGTGGCCATTCAGACCAGCCTTAGGAGAAAGCAAATCTGCCACCATCTTTTTTTAAACTCCTTTTTTATTATTAATCTTTAAAATGTATTTTTATTTTCTGTGTTTGAGTGTTATGTCTGCATGTCTGTAGGTGCACCCATGTAGTGCAATGCCCACAGACCGCAGATGAGGGCGTCAGATCCTCTGGAACCTGAATTATGGATACTTGTTAGCTGCCATGTAGATACTGGGATTCAAACCTGGGTCCTCTGCAGGAACAGCCAGTGCTCTTAGCTGCTGAGCCTTCTCTCCAGCACGTTCTGCTAGTATCTTGATCTTGGACTGCAGAATATAGAAAATTTCTCTGGTGAGCTCTGGTGTTTGCTAAGGTAGCCCAGGTGACTGAACTGATATGGAGGGCATCTTGCCTCTTTTATATTTATGTGGCTTCAAATAATATATATTTGTTCTCAAAGTTTCAGTGACTCATGCCTTTTATAATGATGAATATTCATATTTCACTCAAAGAGGACAGTTTTGTAGACTAAGTTACTGCGATTTGAGGACAGTGTATCTTTTAATATTATATGATGATCTGGGGAAGAGGAGATCTGGAAAAAGTGCAGGTTTGTGGGAGAACATGCTACACAAAAGTTCCCACTTTCTTCTTCTCTTCATGCCCGACACTAAATGTATGCCTAATATACTTGCCATGCTTCACCTTAGGAGCAAGAGTTGGCCCACAGACATTCTGGGGACCTTCAGAGGAAAGAAAATATATGGGAATTCATTTAGCTAAAATCATTCCTTATTCCCTAAAATTCATTAAAGAAATTACAAATAGGCATGCATATAATATTTATTGAACTTAATCTCTGTGCCATTCAAAGTGCTGATCCATTTACTGAGTTGTAGATTATACAGTTTTTACTACTACTAACCACAATGTATTATTTACTTAAGAAAATTATATAGCTAATAAATAAATCTAGTAAGTTACTGTATGAACATGGAAGATATTCTTGATCATTTCTTGATCAAGAAAGGCATTCTCATCTGGCAGGAGGATATCTCTGTGTGAACATGTAATGGTTGGTTTTCATGTCAACTGGCCACAACTTAGATTTATCTGAGTAGGGAGCCTGACTTGAAGAACTGTGGTGATTTCCTCAATGTGGAAAGAAAGACCCAACCCCAGATGTGGGAGACACCTTTTGGAAAAAGAACTGTATGGCTTTGGAAGATTATTTGCCTTTATGTCTTTTGGCCTTCCCTCTTGCTACTGAGTTGATTTACCCCATTGCTGTGCCTGTTGCTCACCCCTAGCTTTCTGTAGCTTTATCATTTATTTAGGGCCAGTTCCTCTCTAGAACCATCTAGGTTTTCAACACCTGATTGGGACTGATGATGGCACCAAGCCTTGTGAACTGAGCAAGTACTAGGTTGTTGGTCTTTCTAGTGCGAAACAGCCACTTTAGGACTACTCTGACTGCTAAGGCACCCAGCCTAAAGGACCAAGCAACTACCAAGTTCTCAGCCTTTCAGGCATGAGACAAATGTTACTATTTCAGTGTAAGCTGATTTAATAATAAATTACACACACACACACACACACACACACATATATTCATTGTATCAGTTCTGTTCTTCTATATAACTGATGAATACAGATGATTTGACCATCAGTGAACTTTATTTTTGCTCAGTCATCCTTGAGGACCTTCCACTTAGCAGAAATTGGAGTAAAGAAGAAAGAAGCACACACACTTGTTTAGCCGCTATAGGGCGTGAACGCTGCCTTCTGTACTCCTGATAGTCCTTGGATTAAAACAGTCATACAGCCCTATTAAGAAGAGGGATAATTAACACTAAACATCTTAAAAGAGTCAAATGGAACCCTAGTATAGAAGCTACTTTCACTACAAACATACACAACATAAGAAGCATTTACATGCAGCTACCATATAACAGGAATTCAATGACCCTAATAGACACCACAGGCTAGCAAATGAAAAGCCTGTTGTTAGGAATGGTCTCCCTTTTTTTTAGGAGTTGCTGTTTAGAGAGATCCCATCGATCTTCAAACAACACTGGCTATTGCCATTGTGCTTGGGTTACCATTACAATTGTATGGAAAGATCCTATTATTGAAGACACTATGTAACTGAGTCACAGAACAAACAAGGAAAAATCAAGTTGGTGCTAACCTTGAAACTATGTTGCTGTTGATGCGTTTTCATAGTATTAATGGGTGGTGATTAACACTGAGACTCAGAAATGATTAATATTCAGAGGAAAAGGCACTGTGAAGTGTCCAGCCCTAAAAGGGACAACTGTATCACACCTTCTTTTTCCAAGGCTCAGACATCATCACAGAAGACTGAGTAGAAAGACTGTAAGAGCCAGAGGGGGTGGATGAATACAAGGAAAATGTGTTTTCTGGACACTACAGGGTAGCTGCACACATGAACCTACAGAGATTATGACAGCATGCACAAGACCCGTGCAACCTAAACCAGACAGGGACCCAAGCATACTTGGGAGAGGATGGCAGGAAGCCCCAGGCCTAGCTGAAGATCTATTGGCAACTGATAGATCCAGGAGAGGAAGAATCAGTTTTCCTTATTGGTGTGACCTTTTAGGTTGACCAGATTCTAAAGGATAGACCCACACCCAACAGAACTTGGGAAATTAGACCCAATAGGCCTTTAAAAAATACACACTAAGGCCTGAAGAGATGGTTCATCAATCAAGAACACTGACTACTGCAGAGGACCCAGGTTTGATTCCCTGCATCCACATGGCAGCTAATAACCGTCTGTAGCATCAGCTCCAGGGAATCTGATCCCTCTTTTGACCTCCTCGGGCATTATACGACATGGGGGCACTTACGCTCATACACATAAAATAAAAATAATAAAAATTAAAATGTAGACAAAGAGGAAAGGAAGCATGTGAGTCATAGTAATAGGAAAATGAGGGTGGGGGCCTGAGTGTTATGAAAAGTGTGTGCAGCCCTTGAATTAATAAAAGTACTCTCTAAAATATAATCTGAACAGAAAATAAATTTAAAGGCATGCCTTTCTCCCATTGTGTTGCCACCAGAAGTTAGGTACTGTGGAATGCTTTCTTACATGAACTAATTCACTAATTAAGTCATGAACTAATTCACTAACTCATGAACTAATTCACTAATGAAAAAAATGAATGATTGTGATTTTTGTCACCTTTTATCAAGGTGCTTAAAGTGGGTGTGTTTTTTCACCCTCTTGTTTCTTTACCTTGAGAAGGCCCCAGGTCAGATGAGAGCAGAATATCAAAAAACCAAAAAGGAACCTGGCCCCCTCAGTGACTAGGCGGACAGTTTCCTACTCTGTTGGAGAATGGAAATAAACAAATGAATTTTTACTTTGTTAAATTATAGATATGTTGGAATCTCTTGGCTAGTGGCTAAATCTCTTTGAAAAATGCATACATCTTTCTTCACAAGCCAGAGGGGATGAGGAAACCATTTCTGCAAAGGTTTCAGTATTTTGGGAACAGGAGTGTAGCTTTCTGAGCTCATTCACCTAAGCATATTTCATAGTATTGTCAATTACCAAATGGATAAACACCCTGTACTGAGGTTGATACCTTCATTTGAAAAGCTCTGTGAGCATATGGAGTTTGAAAAACTGAGCACAGTGCTGTTTCAAGCATGTTATTTGTACCTATTATTCTATTTAACACCAGTGATAATTAAATTCCATTTTTACTGTAGTCATTTATACATTCTTAACAACTATCTTCCTTCGTGAACTGCGGAGGTTTTGGTGTTAGGATTAGTGTTTGATTTATCACTATGTGTTATTGCCTGGCATAGTACATGGCACACAGTAAAGTCTCGGTGTCACTTGAATTCATACATGGACAGACAAATGGATGGATAAGAATCCAGGTGTGTGATATATAAATGTCCTAGCTGAGAGAAAAAAAGAAAGAACAGTAGTGGGATTTGGAAAGGGAAATATTTTAGTAGGTACCACATGAATTCTAGATGATAAACTCACCCTCAGACATTGAAAGAAATTCCAATCAATAAATTCAAGCACAGGGTCTAGAGACATGGCTCAGGAGAGGACCCAGGTTTGAATCCCAGCACCCTCATGGCGGCTAACAACCATTCATAACTCCAGTTCCAGGGACTCTGACATCCTCTTCTAATCTCCGTAGGCATTGTACAACATGGGTGTACCTACCTTCATGCAGGTACTATATTCATACACATAAAATAAAAATAATAACAACAGTAAATAAAATATTTTAAAAATGAATTCAAGAATATCTCAGGAATGTGTGATTTGAGGCAATTTGGTTAAGTAGGTCTCCAATTAAGGGATATAGCAATGTTCTGCAAGTGTGTCATGGAGAAGCATGTGAATCTGCTGTGCTAGAAATTTCTAACCTACAAAGTTGCTGATTAGCAAAAACAAAAGCTGTTTCTAAAATAGATGATTATCCAAGATTGAAGAGTAATCATATTTCTTTGGCAGTATCAGCATTAAACAAAATTGAATGCGTAACTTTAAGGTAATCATCCTCTCAAACTGGGATCACACTCATCATCAGTCTTGGCAGGTGTTACGTTTTGTTGCTTTAGTGATTTATTCTTCATTCTCTCTTGAACAATAACTATCCTGTCTCTCATCTCAGTTGTACTACAGTGGTAGAATTGATGTGTCCTTCTAATCATGTGACAGAAGGAGGGGAGCAAAGCACAAGGTTCAAGAATGCCGACCTTGGAGCCCACATTCAGCAGCTCACCTCCCCAAGACACTTGGAGAGATTAGATAATCTGGTTCGTCTCTCTGTGCCTCCATTTGACTGTATATGACTCTTTGATGAGGTAAATGAATTACTATGTACATAGTATAAAATTGGCTAGTACCTGACATAATATACAGGACACCAGGACATAGTATACATAAACTTATATATATATATATATATATATATATATATATGTGTGTGTGTGTGTGTGTGTGTTTAAATGGATAGATTTATAAGTCAGTGTCATCCTTTGCTTTTGTTATTAAACAACAATTGTTTGAACAATATGTATTTTCTCATGTTTAAATATAGACTTCCTATTTCCAATTTCTGCATACTATTCCATTCTGTACTGGTGAGTCCACATTATACTAATACAGATAGCTAGGCTGTCCAGAGCATCTAGGTCTTCAGATTTTTCTCCATAATTAATTAATTTGGTGATCTTATTAACCAATGTTTCTTATAGTTAATTTTGTGCTACTAGGATAGGCCTACATGGACAGTGTAACTACTTTTTAAATTCATTTTTCTTAACATGCAGTTGTACAGACTAATGAAACATATTGTGATAATTTGATACATGCCTAAAGCAGGTAATGGTCAAATCAGACAATTAGCACTTGGACTTGAACTTGAGAATCTATGAACTCTCTTGAGGCTTTAAAAAATACATGGTAGGATGCAGTAAACTAGTTACCCCTGCATGTCACAGGGCTCTAGAACTTGTACTTCCCACGTAACGGCACCTGGTATTCATTATCTATCTAACTTCTCCCTCTCCTTCCCCGACTCTGCCTTTGTAGCTCTCAGGGATCATCACTCTCCTGTTTTCTTCTATGTGATCAACTTCTTAGCTCCTGCATATGAGACAGAAAACACTTATGTGTTTTCACTTATGTCATATAGCTACATCTATTTCTCTACCAAGGACTGGGTTTCACTCCTTTTTACAGCTAAATAATGTCTTTGATACTTACTATTTTCTTCATCAATTCATCTAATAATGGATACCTGTTTTGATTCCACATACCAGCTATTGTAAATATTATTCAAAAAAATTAAAACATGGGAATGCAGGTAGCTGTTTGATATGCTAATTTCATTTCCTTTGAAAGTATACTCAGAAATGGAAATTCATCTCCACTAGACTGACCTTACAAGAAATGTTTAAAGGATTGTATGACAGAAATGAAAGGACAAAGAAGTACTGTGAAGATATAAAAAGGTAAAACATTTACTAGTTGGAAAAATACAAAAATAAAAAGAGCAAAATATTACTGATATAGTAAACTCTCAAATTACAAAGACGAACAGCAAGAGAGGAAGAAAGATATAGAGGATGTATAGAACAACCAGAAAAAAATTGATCAAGATGTCCCAAAGTATGCCATTAATTATCAATAATAAGGTTGAATATCAACCAATTAAACACCTCCAATTAAAATATACATACTGGGTGAATGGTAAAAAAAATCCAACAATATACTGCCTGCAAGAAACTATTTTTTCTCAGTAAATACATAAGTTAATTGAAAGGGAACAGATTTAAAAAGGCATTTCATAGAAATGGAAGCAGAAACACAGTAAGAGTGGCCAAACTTAGATAAAACTGATGTTAAATGAAAATATATGGAGAAAGTCCAAGATTATTACATAACAGTAGGCATATCAATCAACACATTCATTTTTAAAAATTATAGAGTTTTAAATTTTCTAATGGATGTATAAAACATAAAATTATAATACTTTCTGGATTATATGCAAAGGTTAAGTATATGTATACACTGTATAATATAAACATGTTTATCTTCCCTAACAGATATAAGCTATTGTGAAAACACCTAAACTTTCCTCTAGCTATTTGAAACAAACAGCACATTATTTCTACCCACATATATCCTAACATTCTGCAGCCCCCTTGAGTTTCCAAATTCCTTAATCTTAATTTATTACCCATTGTTCAACCTGGCCCCATTCCTAGTCTCCTCAGCCTTTGATACCAATCACTCCACTATACCCTTAAATTTTATCACATCAGCAACTTCAGATTCCACATATGGGTGAGGTCACATAGAACTTGTCTTTCTGTGCCCAAGTTATTTCACCTAGCCTAATGGTGCCCAGTTCCATCCAAATTTTGCAAATGATAGGTTTTGTTTACTTTTTACCTGACTGAATATTATTTCATTGTACATACATGCATTATCTAGTGAATAATTAGCTTGTTTCCATTTTGGGTTATAGTGCATAGTGCTGAAGTAAACAGTGTGCATGGGATATTTTAACAGATTGATTTCCTTTATTTGGATTGTAGACAGCAGTGGGGTGGCTGGATTATATGGTATCTCTATTTTTAAAATTTTAAGGGTTAGGGTTTTTCATAGTGTCTTATTAATTTTCATTCCTACCAACAGTATGAAAGGTCTGTTGCCAATTGTCTACTTGATATAGCTATTCGTACTGGAGTGGGAAGATAGTTTATTGTGGTAATCATTGCATTTCCTTAACATTTTGTATCGTTTAATTTTAGAAATATCTGCTTAGGCCTACTAGTCATATACTAAATGGATTATTTGTGACATTGTTGTTGTTGTTACTCTTTTCCTAATATGTTTTTCAGTTCCTAATTGTAAATTATATTGGCAAGATGACATATGCTTCTTGTGCTTGTTGACAGTAGTTTCTGGGACCACGGTGGTTTCCTTGTCTCAACCCAAGCATGTTTATCACATGAATTCTCTGAGATCACTTTTCTTGTGGTAAGCTGAACCACTGGCCCTATAACAAGGATGAAGGAGAATGCAAACAGTTAAGGATATCAGAAATATTACATCTATAAGACTAGCCAGAAGGTAAAACATTTCTCGCTGAAAGCACCATTGTAGCATAGTATAAAAATGGTATAAACCATGGTATAATAATGCCTAGAGTAGGATGAGAAGCCAGAAGCTCATTTGTGGAGAATATGTGCGCTGCCTAGAAATCTCTCAACTGGGGACTAGCATGATTGCTTCAGCAGGAATTCCCCAGTCATTTCTGCTGGATGTTGTAAATGCCTAATGTGATGATGTTGCCTATCTGCTGCTGCGATTTGTTCTTTTGTATTTTTGTTTGCTAAATACTTACCTCACTCATTTGAAACTGAAAGTACAGCTATTGTAGACCATTCTCTTAAAAATATATTTTGTGTGTATGTGTGTGATGTATGTGTCTACATATTCATGCATGTGTATAAGTGTGTGTGTGTGTGTGTGTGTGTGTGTGTGTGCAGGTGATTCTGTGTACACATGTGTGTGGTGACCAGAGTTTGATATTTACTGTCTTTCTTAATCAACCTCTACATTATTTTCTGAGTTAGGGTTTCTCACTGAGCATGGAACATGCTCATTCAGCCAGAACAATTGGCCAATAAACCCTAGTAGTCTCTCTGTCCCTGCTCCTCAGTGCTAAGATTACAGGTATGTGCTACCATGGCTCCTTTATGCATGAGTCCTGGCATTATAGAATCAGGTCCCTGATCTGCCATTTGTGAATCTCAGTGTTATTCATCATCTGCTGCTAGAAGCTTTTTTGGTGAGAGTTGAGAAATGCACTAATCTATGGGTATAAAAAGTCACTATGAGTTAGTTTAATGTTATGTCTATTTAGCAGAATGTGGGAGGTGGGCAGGAAGTCCAATCTTTAGCATCTATTGGCATTTGCTGGAATCTGTGAGAGTGAGAGTTGTCTTCCCTTACTAGTGTGATGCATTTTTAGGTTGACCAGACTCTAAAGGGCAGACATAGAGTAGACCGTGTTTAAAAAAAAGAAAAATAACAGAGTAAAGAATGGGGTTAAAGAGGGAGAAGATGTCTGAATATAGTCAAAGTACATTGTATGAAACCCTCAAATCAATAAAAATATAAACAAAAGATAAATAGAAGGATTCCGAAACTACAAGAGAAAGGAAACAAGACACAGACGTGTCCCAAGTCACCTGACAACAGACCACAAGGGATAAATCTTGCTCCATGAGAGTGGCATGAGATTTTCAGTATTCAAAGGAGAATGCTCCCAAACAAGTCTATTATACCCAGAAAAACTACCTTCTAAAAGTGGAGAAGTAAAGATACCCTGAGGTAAATAAAAAGTGAGAAAATACGCCTCCACAAGACATGCTCAAGGAAATTCTTAAAATTAAAATAGAGACATTAATGAGAAGGAAAATATGGGCTGATATAAAATTCACTGGTAAGAATAATTACATATTAGAGAGATGGCCCAGTGGTTAAGAGCACTGGCTGCTCTTGAATTCCAACACTCACATGGCAGCTAATCTGCCATGTGAGTGTTGGACTCTGTCACGTACTGACTTCTATATTTTTAACCTAAAATGTAGCCTATCTTTTTATTACGGAAATTGTTCAGTATTCTTCAAACACATGTCCCCTTCAATTTATTCATCCTCTTCTGGGAGTAATATTAAATACGGGTCCTAGTGTATTTCTCTTCTCCATCACTGTTAGTTGGTTGTACTGAATGTTCTCACTGTCTCTTGTAGTGATTTCTGACTGTATTTTTGTTTCACTAAATCCCCCTGGCTTTCTCTCTGCAATTCAGCCTCTCCATTGCCTTTTGACAGCAATACTGTTTTATAGCCAATAAATCAAAGTAGTTATTTTAATCCTTGCATATTGCTGAGTTTTTTCCTTCATAATGCTCTTCATCATCTTTTTCCTTTCAAAATTATTTTCTTTATTTAGATTACCATTGTTATACATTGTTCAGGTTTTGGTAGTTATTTCCTTTAATTCACTGCTCTCTGCAGTTTCATCATTTCTCCCATGAATGCCATCTCTTTGGGGTAACCTGTTACTTTGATCACAGACAGGTATCTATAAGCATGCTGATATACAGACCCCCTGATTATGATTCCCTAATAATCTGTTTGGTGGGCAGTAGTGGCTTCAATATTTCCTGATGGAAGTTCTAGCCATTCTTGCCTTGTAACTCTTTCCTTTATGATTCTTCTAAATACTACTCTTTTCTGAATGCTTTAACTCTCTTCTGTGTTGATTAACCCAAGGAGATAAGTCATGGAAAGCTATTGAAGAAAAATGAGCCGTTCTTGGGTGGAAAAAGTAAAGCAGAGGGGGAGCACTCATAGCTCAGACTGATCGCAGTTGTACTACCAGGGGACCGGCTCAGCCCTGAGGCATGCCTTAGCTATGGCTGCTGTCAAAACTCACATTTCATTCTCTTCTGGGTAGCTCAGAAATTTTGTCTTTTCTTTCTCTCCTTCCTTCTTTCCTTCTTTTCTTTCCTTCTAGTTACCTACCAATCTACCATCTCTCTACCCTTATCTATTTATGTTGTTTATCAATTTCCTTTTAATTAAAAAATTCAGGCTAGAGAGAGACTCCTTAAGACTCTGGAATTAAATAATGCTTACAAGACTCAGGAAATAACCAGTCTCAGTATCTTGTAACATTCACAAGACCTCCCGCTAAGGTTCCTGGGGAAAGGAGACTGAGCTGTGACCTGGCATTTCTGCCTAGGAATCTCTAGGTATGCAGCTTTTGTGAGTGGTCACCCGTGCTGGGGTAGCCTTTTCCGCCATGTAACTGCCTTTCAATTATCCATGCCCCTGTAAGTAATCACTCACTCATCCTCTTGTAACTCCAGTAAACACATTAGTTCTCTAAGCTAGACTCCTGTGGAATAGTTTCTTTGGACTTGTAATGATGTTTGGTCTGGTTTATATAGATATTTGTTCAAGTCTCCCTAAAAACAGTCACACAACATATGTATGCACATTATCAATCAATCCACCCATCATAATCTGTTGACGAGAAACCCAGAATATCTTTTTCAACTCCCATGAATTCTGGCTAGAATACTATGTGTTTAAACCTTTTAGCATGCATTAGTTTTTAAAATTCACTAGATTATTAAGACCACGGGCTTTTGTCAGCACAAAAATTTTTATATGCAACAAAGGATTAAAGTCTAGTATATTTTATGAGAAGGAAAAAAAACCCTTATTTTTGACTCTACTGCTGTCAAATGACTACTTTAAATAAGATATGAAAACATATTTAAAATGAAGCTTTAGGACAAATGTTCTTTTGAAGCAGACTCCAGATACCACACCTCCCTGAGCAACTATACTCACGTGGTTTCCAGAGGAGCCTCTGCTTCCAAAGCAACAGGAGAAATGTGGAAAACATTTGTAAGAGTGTGGCTGTTTATTTTATTTATTTATCTCTTGGTTGTCTTTCCTAATCACAGAGAAACCCCTGTTTGATTAATGAGCGATTTCTGGCTCTGTTTCAGGATCTGGCTGCAGTGCATTTGCTATTTGATATCTGAGATGTGTACAACATGTTCACAGTGAATTCTCCAACTGAAAACAGTAGAGTTCAAATAAAGTCAATTAATTCACAGAGTGAATGGATTGAAGCCCAGAATCGCATGTCGGAGGCCTTTTTAATTTACTTGCCAAAAGATATCTATTTATAAATGCAGTAAACATAACTAGTTGATACTTATGGCAATTACACCCTGATGTGATTTCCCCTTGTGTTTTGGTGATCTGGAATAAGTGAGTTATATTTCATATACCTGCACGTTGTTCTTTATCCCCCTCGCCTCGGTAACTGCACTGTGTCTTCTGGCTGTGATGGGCACCTCACCTTCTGCCCTCACTCCTCCCTCATTCTCTTCTTCATGCCCACTCCCTTCTTCTTCCCCTTCCCAGTTCCTCCCCCCACATTTAGGTCTCTGAATATCTATGCTTTCCTTCATTGAATTTATTCCATATTTCCTTCATTCGTTTCTTCTCTTCCCTTCCTTCTTATCTTTAACTCTCCTTAGTTGGAGTCCCCAAAATCTCTCTTAGAAGAAAATCTCTCCCTTACAAGAGCATGACCCCCAAATTTCCCTGACCAGTTAGGCTCCACATTCTCCTTAGATTTCTGCACCCATAATACTCTTGCATGGTGTAGCTGGGATGGCTCCAGTAGTGGATACTTAGTGAGTCCTGGCTTTAACCAAACTTGTCGATATACATTGGTCCTGCCCTTGTAACCAATTTTTTCTTTGTTTGTTTGGTTCTTTTGTTATTATTTTTCTATTTAATTGTTTTTACCCCAGTTCTATACTGTATGTGAGTCCTAGCTTGATTCTGAGTCTGCTTGGTTAATGAGTGAACATCTTTGTTTATACCTCTGTTTTTATTTACATGCTGTCTTGATACACATAAAATAACAAGCCAATATCATATTTGGAAAGGCTCAGTAACCAGGACACTAAACTTTTATCTCAATGAAAACAATCACCCTAGAGATTCCTGAGTGTGTCCTACATGATATCCAATGACACTGATATGTTCTTATGTATGTGGTCAGGTTCCATGAGACTCTGCTACTCTCTTGGTTTATGTGAAACACTATATTCATACATAATCAAATGTGAGTATCAGTTGACTCTGGTACCAGCACAGCCCACTTTCCACTTCATCCAGTCATCTCTCAGCTAGGCAATGCTGTTATTCTCTAGTCAGGAAAAGAGCAAAGATTTGGAGCAAATGGCCAATTTTTTCTCCAATTATTTTCTTCTGCTTCTTGTTCTCTCTCTGCTCCTTTTCTAACTCAGTGTCCTTTTGTTTTCAATGCTCCTTGGAAACATCTAATTTCCCCTGTAACTTTAGCTTATATCCAGGCTTTATTTGAGATAAGGACTTTACCACACAGTATGGGCTGTCCTTCCACTTGTTCCTGTGTCCATTTCCTGAGTGCTGAGACCACGAGCCTGCCAGACGCTGCAGCTTGAAACATCAGAACTAATCCTCATCTTATCGTCTTTCTCCATCCTCTTCCCGCACTGATCTCCATTCTCATTGTTTCCCAACTTGAATGGCAGCTGTGTATGACCAATGCTTTTCTCAGTCCTTCCAATTACATTCATTCTGGATACTTAATGTTAATGGACTTAAGTGCCCTGGATATAAAATTAGCATCTTCTTCTATGCAGTCATGAGCTTTGCACCTCAACATGCGTAAATTTCCGTGTAAGGCAGGGAGCACTGAGGCACGGTGCTTAGTGTTCACTGAGAAGAGCCAGCTCAGGAGCTCCCTCAAACATTCTTTGTCCTCCCAGTGGACCATCGCAGCATCCTACTGGCAGGATTGTTGATGTTCCATTGTTTATGAATGAGTGGATGAAGGGTCGTATGTTAACTTCAGAATGAGCAGGCAGGGTAAAATTCTGATTTAGAAAAAAAAAAAATCTTCTTCAGACAATTGTTAAGCTGATTAGAGAATCAGACCCCAGAAAAAGGAAAATTGCTCAGAGAAGAAAACTCTGTCACTGTCACTACAGACGGTGATGATAGCAGAGGTTGGAGGCCAAGATTAGAGTTAAAGTACTTCCTGAAATAATGTCCTTTGAAAAGATACTTGTTCCCTTGTGTTCTAAGTGTTCCATACAAAGCCCACACGGATGCTTCTCGTTTTAGACTCATAACACCAAGCACTGTCTACTACGGAGGCTGCGAAGGCAGCACCCGACTCCTTCAGTTTCTGGCAGAGAATTAGGCTGTATCCTCAGCAGCCTTTATAAGATGGAAAATAAATACTGGGAGGGAGGCAGATAATAAATAATTACAAAGAGTGTCTAATGTCCTTAACAAGTACTTTGGCCACAGTGACAATACTGAGAGTGGTCCAGGGAGGATGTGATAAGACCAAGAATTAATCGCAGTACTGTGCTGTCCCTGAGGCTAGAAGTGGGAGCTCAGAGAGAACAATCCGTAAGCAGTGTAAGGAATCTTAAACATCCAAATGTTGCACACCTCCTCAGAACTGACACTGATTCGAGTTCTCTTTAGAGTTCTAATAAATCAGCTTCAGACACTGTCCTCATTAGTCCCAAACCGGGTAACTTTGCTCCTGCAGGTGCTACCTGACCTTCAGCCTTGTATCCTAATCTTGCAATTCCAGTTTCTGGTTTGGCACCTTTTATAGATTTCTGAGTTTTGATTCTGTGTAGCTTTGGGCACATGCTACTATTTCCTGGTGAATAGTGATCTATTTTGTTAGGATCTGTGGTATTTAAACTGACACACAGTCACCTCTTACGGCCTTGCATCTCTCAGGCCCTTCCACACATATTACCTCATTTAACACTTCTAATGTATCTATAACAGGCATCAGTACTACCTTGTTTAAGATGAAGATGCTAAGGGTCAGGGAGATGAAGTGATTTCACCTTATACATTAAAATCTTGGATTGAAACTAGCCCTGTTTGACTTCTGAATGTGTTCTCACGCTAACTTTTAGTTGACCTGTTTCACTGGACAGAGATTACAGGTAAAGGCATTAGTTCATGCTAAGGTTCTTTTTGACCCTGTACTCACTACTTGCATCTTGCTGTCTTGAGCCCTTACAGTCCAACACAGTTTTGCATCTGAATGATGGCTCTGCATTTCTCCTTCATTCTAGATGGTGACTGATGAAAGCTGCTCTTTCAAAGTAGCTGAACTTTAAGTACATTGTGTGTTAATAAAACCTTTATTCAGTTTATCCATTCCTTTTGTTTCTTTCTAGTTTGCTTTAATTTTTTTTGGCAATTTCATACATGTGAATTATATTTGCATTATTTCCACCCACTTCTAGTCTCTCAACAACTCTTCCTGTGTCTTACCAATCCTGCTCAATTTCTTTTGCTTTAGAATCTTAAAAATTTATTATTTTATGTGTATGAGTGTGTTGCCCGCATGTATATAAGTGGTACCCATGTTGTACAGTGCTAACAAAGGTCAGAAAATGATGTCAGATTCCCTAGAACTGGAGTTAAGGATAGCTGTTAGTTTCTATGTTGGTGTGGATTCTGGGATTCAAACTCAAGCCATCTGCAAGAGCAACCAGTGCTCTTAATCACTGAGTCATCTCTCCAGCCCTCCCTCTCAAATTCTTTTCTTCTTCTTTGATAGTTATCATTACATATACATAGATACATTTATACACACATATGTATACATTGCACTGACTCAAGCACTGGGATGATGTAGCAATAGCTCTGATAACACTAGGGTACCACATAACTAATTGATAGGGAGCATAAATACCTACAAAGGGACCATTCCAATCCTGGGGAGGATGGAGTAGGACTATGTAAAAGTTCATCGTGCTATTCAGCATTTCATCATACTTAATTTAAAATCAAGTACTTGTTTATTTCTAAATTCTCTTGTTTATTTAAAAATTTTCATTGCATTTTCTTTATGAATTGTCTGTGTGTGTGTATGTGTGTGTGTGTGTGCATGTGTGTGTGTGTGTGTGTGTGTGTGTGTCTGGGTGCTTGTGTGTTTGCTTGCTATGACCTACATATGGAGGTTAGAGAACAACTCGCAACTCACAGGAGTCTATTCTCTTATTCTCTTTGTCCACCATATGGGCCCCAGGGATTGAAATCAGGTTACTAGGCTTGGCAGAAGGTGCCTTTAGCCACTGAGTCATCATGCCTGCCCTGTTTCTAGAATTTTCTATTTAACATTTTTGGATCATAGTTGACTTTAGGCAATTGAAACCACTGAAGTGTCATTGAGCATGGCCACACTTTCTAAGACCTCCCAAGACAGTCCCACCAACTGGGGACAGAACATCCAGAGCCTATAGGGGACATCCTCATTGTAACACCACATCCTACTTCCTGGCCCCCATAGGCTCATGACCATATAAAATGCAAAATGCATTGAGTCCAGCCTTGAAAATCCCCATAGTCTTTACCAGTATTAATGCTCTTCAAAATTCCACAGTATTAAGTCACTTCTAAGACTCAGTGCAATCTCTTAACTTCAAGTGCTTGTAAAATCAAAAGACAAATTATATACTCCCAACATGCAATGGTAACAAATGCACATTCCAAAACGGAGGAAGAGAGGACTAGTGAGGAAATACCACACCAAAATAAGACCAGAAACAAGCAGGACAAACCCCAAATCCAGTAGCTCCATGACCAACTTCTGGGACTTCACTTCCAAAGGGCTTAGATGACTCAGCTCCTCTAACTTTGCTTCATGCAACGTGCATCTCTCTTTTGGGCTGGTACCACTCCTTGTATGCAGTTCTCCTTGGCAGATATCTCACTGCTCTGGCATCACAAACCAACTTAGCATCAGGCAAGCTTTTTATCTGTGGGAAGACTCTAGCCAGACTCTGCTAAAATATCCCAATTGCTGCTTAAGTCCTTATTTCCTTCTGAAACTACATTGTTCTCAACACTACTTTCTTCCAGGTTCCTATTAAAATGACCTGATAAGGTCTGCTTACAACAATCAACTGCTTTTCTTGCCCTGTCTTCCAAAGTCTTCCACATTTCTCTAAAAGCCCACATGGCCTGGTTCTTCACAGCCAACAGCCCACTCTCTGGCACTAACTACTGTATTAGCTACTTTTCTATTGCTGTGATAGAAACACTGACCAAGGGAACTTATAATGGGAAGAATTGATGTAGCTTACAGTTTCAAGGTGGGCATGAGTCCATCATGGCAGGGAGGCATGGCAGCAGAGGTGGCTGGAATAGATGTAGAAGCTAAATGCTCACATTTACAAGCAGGCACAGGAATCAGGGAGCAACTGGAGAACATGCAAGGCTTAAGAAGTCTCTAAGGTCTTCCCTAGTGACATGCTTCCTCCATCATAGATACACCTTCTAAGACCTCCCAAAACAATACCACCAACTGGGGATAAAATGTGCAAATACTCATAGCCTATGGAGCATATTCCCATTCAAACCATCCTAGAGGTAGGTTTCTTCCTTTTTTTAAAGTTTAGTTCAAAAATAACAATTTTCCTGCCATGGTAGCTCATGCCCTTAATCCTAGCCCTCAAGAGGCAGAGGCAGGTAGATCTCTGTGAGACTGTGGTCACCCTGGTTCACATTGTGATTTCTAGATGGGTTGCGACTAGTGAGACCCCCTGTCATAAAGACAACCAACAACTCCCCGCCCCCAATTTTTATCCTTTTTTATCTAACAAAGAAAGAGGCCAGAAAAGAGGTACATGTGATAATTTGGCAATTGCTAAGCCTATGTGGGGCTTGACCATGTCACTCAATAAGCAAATGCTGACATTGTCTTGAATAAAACTGCCTTGGACAAATTCAGCCATATTGCTTTGTTCCTAGTTTTAATAACTTTTCATTTCTACAAAATTACAAATACATTTTCATCTTGTAAATAGCATTAATTGAAATCTATACATGTTATATAAACTAAATCTACTTCTTCCAATTTGGAAAAAAAATTAAAATGTACTGAGTTCATTAAATGGTGTTTGTGTGTACCTGTGCTTATGTTAACCATTTAGGATTAAATAACCTCCCAAGGAGCTAGACCCTGGAGACAACTGATTTTCTCCCCTTCAGGATCCACTGATTATCTATAGCTTTTCATCTTGAGGTGGGACCCAGTGATAGTCCCCTTGTCCACTTTGGCCTTTCAACTGGTGTTATCATTTATAGGTCATGTTAGACTACCATACTGTGGAGATTTTATTGGTTCGCTTCTCTATCATGTCTAAAACACATTAACTAGCAGCCAGTGTCTTACCTTTTTGGCTCCTATGTTCTTTCTTCTCCCTCTTCCATGATGTTCTTTTGAGCCTTGGGTGTAGCGGCTGCATTGTAGACCTGTCACTTACTGTTGGGCACCTCATGGTCACTTGTTCTCTGCATTTGACAGTTGTGGAACTTTGTAACACTCTCCATCTGTTGCAAAAAGAAGCTTTTTTTCATGAGTGGTGAGAGGGGCACTTGTTTGTAAAAATAAAAATGCACATTTAGAATACAGTAAGAAATTATCTTGCTTTAAGTAAGTAACAGAAGTAGGTTCTTCTCTAGGGTCTGTGACCTCTCCAACCATGTGTACTTGGTTATGTTCATAGACCATGCATGATTTCTCTCACACTGAGTTGGTTTTAGGTCAAATTATACAACTGTTGATTACCCCCAAGATGAAAGTGACACTACTGCCCCATTGCAGGGCTGGACATTGTTGTGGTTCATAGACTTTACATCTGGAGAGGATCCTTGATTATTATTTTTTTCCCCTTGGCAGATTACAAAGTGTCTTCTGATTCAATGAGAGCTAATCATCAGAGAGGAAGCTTCCAGGTCAGTTCTACCACAATTGCTACAAATCCTATGTCTGATATATGTTGTGTCTTGAGCAATAGGGTATTAACCTTCAAGTTCTGGGAGGCAGTCAAGGCCTGTATTATTTTGGTTGTCTCTTGGACTACCCTGACCAACAGCAAACTAAATTCAAACCCAGATGATGAGAAGAAATAATAAAAATCAGAGCAGAAATCAATGAAATAGAAAACAATACAAAGAATTAAAGAAGCTAAGAACTGATTCTTTGCAAAAGAAACAAGACAGACACTTAGCCCAGCTAAGCAAGAGAAATAAAAAGCAAACACAAATCAACAATCTCAGAGATGAAAAAGGAAACATTACAACAAACACCAAAGTAATCCACCATGTTTTAAGGGATTACTTTAAAAGCCTCTCCTCTGTTAACTTAGAAAATCTAAAAGAAATGAATTAATTTCTAGATTCAACCAAAACACCAAAGTTAAACCAAGAAGAGATCAATAACTTAAACTGATCAATTAAAAATAAAGATATTGGAAGAGTAATACCAGCTTTCCAAAAAAATATGCCCTAATTCAGATGGATTCACAGGGAATTTTACCAGACTTTCAAAGAAGAATTACAAGCAATGCTACTTAAATTATTTAAAAGATAGAAACAGAGGGAGGACTCCCAAACTCCTCCTATGAAGCCAGTATTACTAACGCCAAAAGAAGGTACATTAGTTAATGTTCTCTTACTGTGATAAAACACCATGTCAAAGGCAACTTATAGAAAGGAGAATTTATCTGAGCTTATGGTTCCAGAGGGTTAGAGTCCATCATGGTGGGGTGGCAGAGGTGACCAGAGCAAAAACCAAGTGGTTCCTCTTCAAGCAGGCACAGGAAGCAGAGAGTGACTAGAAATCTTGTAATGCTTAAGAACTTCCCACATTCACACCAGTGTCATGCTTCCTCAGCAGAACACACCTCTGAAAACCTCCCAAAACACCAACAAAAAGGGACAAAATTTCCAGGTAGTTAGAGCAATGGGGGGGATATTCTCATACAAATCACCACATTATACTCCCTGATCCCCAAAGGCTCAGGACCATATGCAAAATGCATTTAGTCCAACTTTAAAAGCCCATAATCTCTAATAGTCTTAACCCTATTCAAAAGCCCAGAGTTGAAAATTTCTTCTGGAATTCTAGGCCATCTCTTAACTGTAAGTCCTTGCAAATATAAAAGGCAAATTACATATTTCCAATGCAAATTGGAACAAAATACATATCCTCCTTCCAAAAGGGAGGAATTGTGCCTAGTGAGGAAATACGGGACCACAACAAGACTGAAAATCAGCAGAGCAAACACCAAATCCAGGAGCTCCACTTCCAGTTTCTTGGACTTTGCTTCCAAAGGGTTTAGAGTGCTTAGCCCCCTCCAGCTTTGCTGCATGCAACATCTCTCTCTCTCTCTCTCTCTCTCTCTCTCTCTCTCTCTTGGGTTCATGTCATTCTCTGTACACAGCTCTCCTTTGGCAGATGTCTCACAGCTTTAGCATCTTTAGAGTCTTGTGGTCTCTATTGCCAACCAAGCTTCATTTTCTCACTTCACACAATGGCCTATGATGCTAAAATTCTTTCTGAGAGGTGGAGGTGACATCCAGCTCTGGCCACCTCTCTAGGTTCCTAATGATAAAGTAAGGTATTATTTTGCCAAACTACAGTTTTGGAAACTAGAGTTTATCTGGGCTTACTTACAGAGCAATGGGTGAGTGGGAGGGCTCCCCTCCTGAGGCCATACAGAAAATTCTACATTTTGGCAGGGACCCTGTGAGCTGTTGCCAGGGGCTAGTCTCTGCCCAGCTTCCTCTGCTCAGACACTTAGTTCCTCCCCCATGTACAACTCAGGTCACTGGTTGGTTGGAAGAGGTAGCTGATTCTTCCGGCTCCTTCTTTTCTTGCAGAAGGTCAACACGTTTATAATCCTGGGCAAGCAGGAGTCCTCAGGCTTGGGACAAATGCTTTGTCCACAGCTTGCCAAAAGGAGGACAACTTCAAAAAGGAGGACAACTCCATGCAACAGCCTTTTGGGGCCTCTTGGACTGTCAGGGCATTCTTTATGCAGGGACACACGTGTGTACACGAAGGAGGTGATTTCTTACACACCAGGCAGCAGGGACTGCTGAACGGGGAAAGTGGTGAAGAGATGAGTTCCGCTATAGAGAAAGAAATGTAGGCTTCTGTCTAGGAAGGGATCTCATGAAGAGTATAATTTCTCAGGGATTAGGAAATAAAAGGCTCAGAGATTGAAAAGGCAGAAGTGACAAGAATTTACTAGTCAAATTACAGGCAGATGAGAGCTATGAATGGAAAAGCTCAAAGATGTCAAGGGGCGCCTTTGAATCTTTGGCTCAATTCTGTTCAGTCCAATAGTACATTTTACACAGACAGCTGACTCTGGACAGAGCTACATTTGCATGATGTTCAGCTAGACGAGAAAGACCTTGCTGAATATAGTGAGCAATTAGTAGAGAGGATACTATTAGGAGGTTAGAAAAATGACAGCAATAGTGGAGGAAATATTTATCTTAATATTTACAAATACAATTTGAAGGCATCAAAGTTAAATTCAATAATTTCAATGTTGAGCTGGAGAAATGGCTCAGTGGTTAAGAGCACTGATTGCTCTTGCAGAGGATTTGGCTTCAGTATGGTTCCCAGCACCCTACTGCAGCTAACAAACAGCTGTTAACATTCAGATCCTGCTTCTTGGTTCTGCAGGCATGGCATATATGTGATGTACTTATATACTACTACATGCTTACTTGTATGCACATAAATATGAAAATACACATAAAAATGAAATACACGCAAACTATACATAAAAATGAAAATGAATTTAAAAACTCATCTCAATGTTAACCGAAAGGAAATGCAAACCTATATAAATGCAATACTAAGAAGCAATCATTCAATAGTCAAGAATCAAATGAAGACATCCTAAGTACATGAAGAAACAGTTAGTTTTGATTATGATTGGAAGAAGGATTTATCAATGGTAGCAGAAGCTAAAATGTCATGCAAGAACTCTAGCTCTTATTATTAAATTATGATCTTTGAAGAACATACTGAGGGGCTTCAGGCAAGACATAAGTACCACAAGGAGTGATGAGAGACTTAAAACGTGTGAACCTAAAGTTGAAAAGATGAAAAACATGCCTGAAATGCAAAAAAAAAAAAAAAGGTACTAGATAGAACTGAAGAGCAAATGAGGAAATACCAAAGATCAGAATACTGAAATATTAGATTAAACTACAGCAAGGAAAAAGGCTTAAAAGAGAATAGAGGCAGACTTCTATTGCCTGCCAAGATGGAATAACAGGGCTCATATTATCTATCTACCTAAAATAACTAAGGAATAAATGAACAAACAACAATGAAAGTAGCAAAAACAAAATCCCCAACATCAAACATTTCAACAAAAGCAAGGTACGGTGGCACAGGTCTTTAATCCCAGCACTCAGGAATCAGAGGCAAACTTATCTCTGAGACTGAGGCCAGTCTGGTCCACATGGAGATTTTCAGGACAGCTGGGGCCATAGGAAGATCCTGTTTCAAAAACAGACAGATAAACAAGCAAATAAATAAACAAAATTTCAAGAAAAGAAGCCCATCATTGTCCTATGTTATTGTTTTGGAGTTTCCAGGCTGTTGCATGAGAATGGGAATCCACACAGAGTAGGTCTCTTTAGGTGAGAAGATGGGGTCCTGGTCTGTGTGTATCATGACATCTAGAGTTTACAGGACAGAGCAGTAGAGAGATAAGAGTAGAATTGAGATGAACTCTAAATTTTCAGGAGGTTCCCCTTGAGTATTCAATGGGAATCAGTCTGTGCTTGCAGAGATCCCTGAGGATGGGGAGCCACCAGAACAGACAGACGTAGAGTGCCTCACGCTCACACAGACCTGAAAGAGGGCTTTTCCTGCTGGCCACACTGCAAATTCTCATATGATTTGTAGGAATCTTGGTAGAGAACATAAAAGATTTACCTCAGTGATGGTGAGTGAATAGACTCGTGCCAAGCAGTCCTCTGATCCCATCTAACCACTCATAAAAGCAAAACTTGAAAGGAATAAATTGTTTTAATTTTATCAAAGGGAATTATCCAAAAATATTGCTTGAAGTGTAAAATATACAGCACAATCCAAGATGAAATTTAAAAAAAACCAGACTGGTACTTAACAGTAAAAACAAAGGGTGCATCGGGATGAGGCAAAAATTGATCTGTTGCTGTTAACCCAGAGGGAATAAATATTCAAAGTTAGTATCTATGCATGCCTAAACTTTTATGATTATATCTTCAAAAGGATAAATATAGAGATTTGAAAAATGCTTTAAAAGGCAACCGCTAAATTTCTAGAGATAAAAATTACCACTTTCTGATTGGATTTGAGGCCTGTTCCACAGGAGAAATTCAAGTCTGGTGTCATAAAACTGGTCCAGAGCCTGTGACTAGGGCGGTCCTAGGGAAGAATCTACCACTGTTATTTTGATAAATAGATTTGCTGACAAACTGCAGTCATTGTGTTTGTGCCCATAGATTAGTGCTGCTCATAACCTTCATCAGAGAAGCATCTTTTGGCCATGATCAGTGGTTAATACAGAGACTCAGATGTAGTCAACATATGGAGCGCTCTGCCCTATCTCACATTCTTTTCCTAGGCTCGGGGAACACTGTGAAGCAGAAACAGGAAGAATGTAAGACGTGACACCAATGGACGATGCTGGTGTCACAGAACTGTGTCTTCCAGGTTCATCATTGTGGTCACGGACTCACTGAACCTGTGATTACCTGCACAAGACCTGCACAAGCCTGATCCTCAGCACATTTCATCATACACTGGGGACCAGCTCATGAGGCTCTACCCCTCGAGTGTCAGTTGTTAAAAAGAGAGAGAGAGAGAGAGAGAGAGAGAGAGAGAGAGAGAGAGAAAAGATATCATCTTAGAAAGTGAATTTTTGGGAAGAAGAAAGTTTCAGCAGGAGGGTGGGAGTTAAAGAGGATAACAGGGACACAAATCTCAGTGTCTAAGTGTATAATAATGTCAAATGAAAATTAGTTATAAATAAAATTATAAAACTGAAAAATAAATTATCTTTGTAGAGAAAGCCTTAGAATTCTTTTGATCATAATCTGATAACTTTTTGCATACAGTGTAGATTAAATTTGAACTTTAACCACTTTGTGAAGACTGTACTCTGGGTAGGTTCTGGAAGATGAAGAGTCTTAGTTCCAAGATGTTCCTTTTTACCAAGAACAGAAGATCCTAGACAAAGAGTAACCTGGGAGCTATATGGAGAGAGAATTAACAATTAACATTAAATACAGCTTTAGAAAGGTTTTGCCTGAATGATGAGTCTGCTCGATGCAAAAAAAAAAAAAAAAGAAAAGAAAAAGAGGGAGAGGGTCTTTGTGAGTCTCCTTTTCATAGTCTGGGAGCAGTCAGGACTCCGAAGACATCTGTAGACACACTTGATTGACACTGCCATGGCATTAACCTCTCATCTGGCTTACTTTCTCATCTCAGGTTAACAAGAACAATGGAGTTTTGAGAGGTGTTTGGCTTAAGTGTTGTATTTTAAAAGTAAGAAAACAAAACAAGACCCAGACACTGGAGTTAAGCCCCAGATTGAACAAAATTATTATAGGTTTTCTCAGAGGTTCTGATTTCATAGTGCATTTTTATTCAAGAATGATATGAACACACTGTACAAGTCTCCAGATTTATCTCATCATAGAAAAGGCATGTTTCTTCCTTGATTTTTTTTCCCGTGGTAGAAAAATCAACAAGTTGAAAGGTTCTACAGGGTTACAGTAGCAACCAATCTTTGAATAATTTAGAGAAGATCTTCAAGATCACTGAGGAAGAAAATCTACTTTGGATGACTTTGCTTTGTGTCTTGGATGACTTTGCTTTGTGTCTTACTCTAATAACTCACATCTGAAGTAACTAGTTTGTTATCCCACATTACTGCATCTTTGAAAACATACAGTTCATGTCCACAGCATCTGCTTAATATGAGAATGAAGTGAGTGAATTAACAAACTCAAACCTACCCACTCTGGGAGCAACAAGGGTGTCACATTGCTAAATCATAGTCAGCCCCTCATGGTGAGGAATAATTGTCTTGTATAAGGAAAGAATTTTTAAACCTTACTTGCTCTTTACTTGTGCATATTATTTGATCTTGATGAGCTTGGTTTTCTTCTTCTACAAAATTACATTACCAGAGACTGAGGAGATAGCTCAGTCAGTAAAGTGCTTGCCATGCAAGCAGAGGACTCAAGTTCATATTCCCAGCACCTACATGATAGATGAATGTTGCAGCACACATGTGTAACCCCAGCACTGGGGTAAGAGGGTAGACAAGGATCTCTGAAGCTTGCTAAGCTACCTGTCTAGACAATTGATGAGTTCTAGGATCAATGAGAAACTGTCTCAGAGAACAGGGTAGGGAGCAATTGAGGAAGATATCTGATGCCAACCTCTAGTCCCTCATTCATATGCACATGCATGCATTTGTACCCACATGCATATGTGTGCACATACACAGACATGTACACACAATCGAACTGAAAGTTCTCAAAAATAGAAAGCTCTATGACAATAATAGACCAAGATCTCAAAAAGACTAAAATACTTCAGAAAAGAATGACTATAGGACAGTTTATTTAAAAATAAATTGCAACCATGGGTATTCTAGACTTGTGTTAAACATTTTTATTGGAATTATATAGCATGCACATAATCTAAAGAACTGATGTGTTAGAGCTGACTTAATTGCCAGAAGCCACTGGCTCTTGAAGTCTCTGGCATGTCAGAGACTCTGGCTTATATTGTCTAAGTCAATTTAAATAACCAAAATGCCTGAAGTCCAAAAGAAATCATTCAAACAGTACCCTTTGTGAACAAATTAGAAGTACATAGCCACCCTCCGCCCCCAGATACAGTACAGGAATCAAAAGTATACATGAAATACTAAGAAGCAGAAGTTTCAGACCTAAAAAAGTCATAAAGATTATGTTCATTCATGCCATCAAAAATGATCACTGCTATTACCCTTAGTTAAAAAAAAACCTGACTTATAACAAGTTGCTAAAATGATAGACATGATTTTTATCAACTGAAAAATACTAATAACCATTGAATGAGGTGATCATTTTGTTACATCTTGGAATATCTGAGAAGTAGTAAATAGAGACCATAAGTGGATCCTAGAGAGAAATGTTGGTGGGGAAGTACTGTTAACAAGACTGGGAAAGTATACTTGGGGACCTCTATCTAACACATATAACTTGGCACATCTTAAAGTGGTGCTGGAAGTAGTCACCAACTGTCAGATGAGTTCTTCCCTTAGAACGGAGGATGTTGTGAAGTATCCTTGGGGACTTCCTTGATCATCAAGATCAAAGATGAAGGAGAATGCATGCTTCTTGTTTGCTCCTCAAAGAAGGCTTTGAGTTAGAAAAAAGCAAATGTCAAAGTCCTTTGTGAGGTATTGGGTCTTCGAATTCCTTTCTTATGAAACTCTAAGGTAGAACAAAAAATGGGTATTCCACGCATAGATTCTTAGACTTGGAGTACAGACGAGCCTGAACCCAGAGGCTACAGAATGCTGAAAGTGAGAATTAGACTAGAATAGTCCAAGGCTCTCCTTGGCTTTGGTGTGGGTATAGTGCTGGGCCAGTTAATCAAATCCAGCTTGGTTTGTGATTGTTCCAGGATTCAAAGGAAATGATCAGTTTTCTCCTATCGGAAGTCTGAAAGCAATTCAACATTTGATTTTTGGTCATTTGAGAAACAGTACGAATAAGAACCAGGAACATGAACATACCATTTCAATATCCTTGACAGATGCCAACAGAAAAATTAAGACATGAATAGAGAACTGTGTGTCCTATACAATTTTCAGGAAAAATAGTCGAGTTGTTTGTGCACATTCCACCACAAGCTAAAAAAAAGTCAAGGAAGAAACAAGCCTTTTCTATGATGAGATAAATCTGGAGACTTGTACAGTGTGTTCATATCACTCTTGAATAAAAATGTGCTACAAAATCAGAACCTCTGAGAAAACCTGTAATAATTTTGTTCAATTTGGGGCTTAACTCCAGGGTCTTGGTCTTGTTTTGTTTTCTTGTTGACTGGAGCGTATCACTCGTGGGAGCTCAGTGGTTAAGAGCACTGTTTTATCTTGCAGAGGACCTGGGTTCAGTTCCCATACCTATATGGTGACTAACAACCGCCTGTAACTTCAATTCCAGGGGATTCAATACCCTCTTCTGACCTCTGTGGCATTGTATGACATGGGTGCACATACATACATGCAGACAAAACACACACATAAAATTAAAAAAATAAAGCACATTAAATTTTTTTTTGCAAAAAGGAGCCATTCTTACTGTGCTGTCTGCCTAGGAGGCCCCATTCCCAAGCACAGGCGCTCCTAAAGTTTCACCTCAGTCGCCTTCTTAAGACTCTCCTTTTTTTTTTTTTGGTTTGGTTTTGCAAATAAACCGTCCCTAATTTTAGCTCCCATAGCAATTTGTTTTCACATTCCGAATGTCACCAGAGCTAAGTCAGAGTCATGTCCCCATCTATCCCATCCATCCATTTTTCCATCATCCATCCATTCATCTATCACGTAGCTATATTATCTATAATGTTTTAGTCAAGGCCAGGGGCCCTGAAGACACATAGCTCCTTTCCTCAAGGTCTTAGTAGAAGAGGCAGGTAACTAAACAGAACATGTAAATCCAACTATAGTTTTTTTTGATTTCAGCTCAACACATCTGAAACGTGTATTCCTAGACCGGTAATAGTTGCTCTTGATGGCTATAGTTCCAGTAAATGATAAAAACTGTCAGGAAAGATTAAGAGAGAAAGAAAGGAAAAAGATAAATGAGCCATACTTAAGAATAAGGATGTAAATCCATTGGTGTACTTCTTCAGGTCAGGGCAGTCTCCTGGGCTGAAGAAGAGGATGGTCATAGCAGGTTATTGCCACAGAGGGAACATAGCTCATCTCTTACTTGGATCACCATGAAGAGGACAGAAAGGAGGTGTGTGGACTGAAATGATGAAAATGAGTAGAATTTCAGTACATGTGTGGCAAGGCCACCACACTGGATGGTGGTTAACACTTGCAGAAGCCTAAAAGATGGGGATAGAAAGCTGCTTGGGTGTGTGTGTGTGTACATGTGTGTATGTGTATATGTGAAAAGGCATATGGTCATATAGGATTACTTTCAAGGACAAAGGGAAGTAGCAGCAAGAGTGAGTGGTCAGGAGTAAGCAGTAAAATAATGGTATTTTTAAAAGGCACATGAAGACTTTATATCTTCTATGCACCATTGGACTGTGAACTGTGATATCCCTGGGACAGAGAATTTTAGTCCTGTCCCTGTTCTTAGAAATGTACTGCTTGTGACCACAACTGTGCCATCCCCTCTTCTCCATCATGATGGGCGGGCCAGTTTGCAGGGCAGTGAATTCCAAGAGAACATGCTGGCTCTTAAGGGAGGCAGGAGGGAGAGAGGGGCCCTGGGCTTGGAGGGAGAGAGCCTGTTTGGAAGAAATAAAGGAGGCTCCAATCCATTATCATGAGGACACTGAAGTGCAGCCCGCCTTCTCTGAATGGTATTTGTTCCTGTTTACTTTCCTCCTTGTGGCAAGGAGCTGGGCTGCATTTGCCATTTAGGAGTAATTACTATTTTATTCTTATTTTTTTGCACAGTTAAGTGGAGCATTTGAACGCAGCTGAATTGCTGGGAGCCTTGGTGGAAGAAATCTATTAGTGGTAAGGCTTGAAACAATACACAAAAGGACGCTGCGTGTGGTCTGCTATCCACGCTTTCAACTTCCTTCTGTGGAACAATAAATCTCCAAGTCAGCGAGAACGCAGAGACTCCCATCCAAGGAGAGCCGCATTTTTATCTTTATTCATTGGCAGGAACATTAGCTGTAGGAGGTATTCAAATCACACTTTTATTTAAACAAACACAGCTGGATCACAGCCTCTTAATATAGCAATTCTCTAATGAAAAATAACAACATAGTATTTATCTCTTTTCTTTTGTGTGACTCTCAATTTGCTAAAATTAGGCAGACTTCAATCCCATACAAAATTGGCATGTTTTCATGACCAGAGCTCATCGCAACTAACTGCAAAATTATAATGGGGATGTAATTACGGAGGGCATGCGAAATACACATCCTTTTGCTGCTGTAAGCTATATGGGGTTATACAATTATGTTGTAATAACATCATTTATCTTAAAGGAGTCAGACAGCTGACTTCATTTATTTAACTTGAGCACTCCAATTATGTGCTGTGTCAGTTTAACATAAATGTCTTGCCCAAAGAACATGGTATAATAATGATGGTAATAGCAATAATAATAATAGTGTGCTTTGTAGAAGGGAGCTAGAGGGCACAGAGCATTTCACAGTTGTCATCTCTCTGGAGTCCTGTAGCAACTCTGCAAGGCAGCTATCTGTGTCCTCAGTTCTACATGGCCGTTTTAGTATCAAGGAGTCTAAGGTTTGGAGAAGTGGCAATGCTGTGGGACTGCTCACTTAGGAGGGTGTGAAAGCAGAACTTCAAACTCTGGTGTCCTGGTGATCTGTAAGGACCATGCCACTGTCTTTGCTCCTGGCATTGCATTTTGGACAGTATGTCATGTTTTGTCTCTTCCCTGTGCTCCTGGTTCACTCAGTGAACATTTAAGGCAGGGAGAGCAGTCTAAGATGGACGGTGAGAATCACAGGTGTTCTTCTGTGACCTTGAGCAGATTAGATGAACTTAGTAGACTTCAAATTCCCTGTTAGAAAAAGTAAAGGCAACAATGCACATTGAGCAAGGTTGTTTTAAGAATGAAACAAAACAACGTGTATGAAGTGCTGGACAGGTGCTTAGAACGAGCTCATTCTCTTTCCCTGTAAAATAAGCACAGATTTTCCCACTATTTATATGACAAAATTGCTGTTCATTTTATTAACTTGTTCAACTCACCAAGCTAATGTAAAGACAATGGGCATCACACCTTCTGATGTTGAAGTCTGTTTGCCATTGCTTTATAAACCTATGATGTCTTTGGATGCTTGTTCCTTCAAAGTTCCGCTTCAGTTTATAGCAAAATTCACTTGGTCAACCACCCAAAAATTGTGAAGATGGGATGAAATCCCTATGCTTTACCTGAGCTAATGTCTTGACACTCCGACCCTGAGTGGGACACCCTGCAAGTAGAGCTGAATATGGAGTCTGGAAGCCTGTTCTGGGCCTATGAGATAGCCATATTCTTTTTATTTTCTTTTTAAAAAAATTGAATCATTGAGCATTTCATACAGAATATCTCAATCAATCTTAATTATCTTTCTATCCCCTTTCCCAGTGCCATCTCCATAGCCCCCAACTGGAATCCACACATTCTTCCATCTATGTTAAAGTCTATTGTTTCAAGTTAGTGTTTCCAAATGTTCCTCAGTTCACGTTTATCCACTGAGGTCTAGTCAGCCTATCCAGAATCCTTAGTTTCAAGATTAGTTCACCCTCACACAACAGTAATTGATTGCCAATATTTCTTCAGCAAAATTTGGGGTCTGCTGCCCACTTTTCCAGTTCCACACTGGATTTTTGTCTACTTGAGTTTGCATGAGTCTTGAGCATGCTAAAATCATTGCTGTAGGTTCATATGAGCAGGGTCCTAGGAGCTTTTAGGATTCTATTTCCATATGGTCATGCACTTCCTCACTGGCTCTTACAGTCTTTCCTCTTCTGCAATGGTCCCTGAGCCTGGGTGAGAGAGACTTAATATAGGCATCCTGCCAGGGACCCACACTCTGCAGACCCCTAATCTCCATGCTTTAGCCATTTGTGACCTTTTGTGTTCCTGACCTTCTGTTGCATGAGGGAGCTTCATTGATGAGAGTTAGATTCATTGGTGTCTTCTTTACTCCTTGCTCCATGTTGCTTGGGTGCAGAGATTGCAATGTAGGTGTACCACCTAGGTATGGTCAATTCATAGACACTGTCTATGTGTGACCAGCTGTAGTAGTAATCTCCATCTGGTGTAACAGAAGCTTCTTTGATAAGTGGTGACTGGGATACTTGACTGTAAATATAAGGATGCAAATTTTATTTTGCACTTAGTAAGAGGTTACATTAGCCCGGGGATGTGATAGCCTTGGAGATTTCTCTAAGATCTATGACTTCTTCACCCATGGGTATTTGGCTGTAACTACAATACCACACGAGTTTCATCCCATTGAGTAGCTTCTTAGACCAATCAGGTAGCTGTTGATTGGTCCCAAGGTAAAACTGCCATTACTGCACCAGCGTCAAGTGCTGTGCCAGTCACTGATGTGGTTTTTTTGGTCATGAAACTGGTGTTGGACCATCGGTTGATGTTCTCCCTTGGCTGTTTTCTTGGTGCTCACCAGAGATGTAAGAGCTAGCCTTCAGGGACGTAGTTCCCAGATCAGTTCCATTACTCCAAATATGGTCTCTGAAGTGTACCTTGTTTTCAGAAATAGGGTCTTATCTTCAAGTTCAAGGAGTCAATCAAGGACTGTAGTAATAGCCTGTGTAATTTTGGGACTCTTTTGGACCCACCTGGCCAACAGCTCAAAAAAAAGTTTCTCCTGTCTGGAACTATTTCTTGTTGTGTAGCCTTCAGCTATGCACATGGACTCAGGTAGAGATATTGTATGTGGTATTTGTCATTAGGTTGTTATAATAATATGATTGCCTTTGGTATTTTATACTATCTAGTCTCTCTGTCTCTCTCTCTTTCTCTCTCTCTCTCTCTTGCTCTCTCTCTCCCTCTCTATTTAATCTTCCCTTCATGCCTTGTGCATTTAAAGTGGCCTCATTTCCCTGTTTCTCCCTTGATACCAGCCTCCTAACCCACCTCTCTTGAGCTCTTTATTTCCCTTTATCTCCATAATTCATACATAACCCTCCTAACCCCTCCTATTTAAATACCCCCTTTTATCTATTTCTCCTTTAGTAATACCTGTCTCCTATTATTATTCTCTCTCAGGGTCTTTCTTTCCCTTTACCTCCCTGGTTTCTTTCCAATTTTATTGTTTCCTGCAGTTACATCCAGATAGATACTCACATATGTGTTTGGTGCTAGGATCCACAAATGAAGGAGAACATACGACTTTTCTGAGTCTGTGTTACTTTACTTAACATAACAGTTTCTAGTTCCATCCATTTACCAGCAAGTGTCATGGTTTTGTCTTTTCTTTACTGCTGAGTAGAACTCCATTGTGTAAAAGCACCACATTTTCATTATCCAACCTTCAGTTAAGGGACGCTCAGGTTGCTTCCATCTCTTAGCTGCTGTAGAAGGAGCAACAGCACACATGAGTGTACAGGTATCTCTGCAGTAGGATGAGTCCTTTGAGTGTATGTCAGGGAGTGATATAACTGGCTTTAATGGCAGATTCATTTTTAGTTTTTTAATAATTCTCCACACTGCTTTCCACAGGGTTTGCATGAGTTTAGAATGCCACCAGCAGCGAATAAGCGATCCACTTTCCCCACATCCTCTCCAGGATTTGGTGTCATTTATTCACTTGATCTTAGGCAGTTTGACAGGGGTAAGATGAAATCTTAAAGTGGTTTTAACTTGCATTTCCCTAGTTATTAACGATATTGAATACTTTTTAAGGTGTTTCTCAGCCATCTTTATTTCTTCTTTTGAGAACTCTCTGCTCAGATCCTTAGCCCATCTTTTAATTGGGTCACTTATTTTCTTGATTGTTTGTTTTTTGTATATTCTAGATGTTAAGTCTCTGATAGATGTCTCACTAGTGAAGATTTTCTCCCAGTCTGCTTGTTTTCTCTTCACTTCCTTAGTTATTTCTGTTGCTGAACAGAAGATTTTTAGTTTAATGAGGTTCTACTTGTTGATTATTGACCTTAATCCCTGAGCAACTGGTATCTGATTTAGAAACTCCTTTCCTTCACCTATGTCTCGTAGGTTACTGCTAATGTTTCCTTCATAAAATTTCAGAGTTTCAGGTTTCACATTGAGGTCTTTGACCCATTTGTAGCTGACTTCTGTGCAAGATGAAAAGTAAGGGTCTAGTTTCTTTCTTCTACAGGTGGAGATCCAGTTTTGGCCGCACCATTTGCTGAAGATGCTATCTTTCCTCCACTGAATGTTCTTGTCCCTTTTGTCAAATATCAGATGACTGAAATTGCATGTACTCACGTTTCAATCTTCAGCTCTATTCCATTGGTCTCTGGGTCTATTTTTGCACCATGTTGTTTTTATCACCATAACTCTGTAATATTGTTTGGAATTTTGTACAGTGATCTCCCCTGCATTACTTTTTGTGCTCAGTGTTCCTTCTGTGATCCGGGGTCTTTTGTGCTTCTATAAGAATTTTAGGATTTGTTTTTTAATTCTGTGAAGAATTTCATGGGGATTTTGATTGGGATTGCATTGAATCTATGTATTGCTTTTGGTACGATGATCATTTTTACAATATTAATTCTTCCTATCTGTGGGCATAGGAGGTCCTTTCAACTTCTGGTAGCCTCAGCAATCTCTTTCTTTAAAGATCTAAAATTTACTTTGAGGAGATTTTTAATGATTTTGGTCAGGTTTATTCTGAGATATTGTATTCTATTTTATTGAGGTTTTGTGAGTGGGAGGGTCTTCTTGTACTCTTTCTCCAATTGCTTGCTATTGGTGTATGGAGAGGCTACTGATTTTTGTAGATTAATTTTGTAACCTGTCACTCTATTGAAAGTGCTTATCATTTCTAGGAGTTTTCTTCTGGGATTTTTGTCATCTCTTAGGTACACTATTGCCATCTGCAAAAAGGGATCATTTGGCTTCTTCTTTTGCAGTGAGTACTCCTCTAACTTCCTTCTCTTATATTGCTCTAGCAAGAGTTTCAAGCATTATATTGCAAAGGAGTGGAGATAGCGGACAATCCACTTTATACGCCTTCCCCACTTGCACCCTCCCATAAACCCCCACCAACACTGGAATTCATATATTCATCGTTTGATAAGGCCTATCAAGTCACGTAAGTGTCTCCAGATATCCCTCAGTGCAAGTTCATCCTCTGGAGTCTAGTCAGCCTATCTAGAGTTCTTCCATTTAAGGAAATCAACTCTTCCTCACCTAGCTGTAGTCACCTGCCAATAATTCTTTGACTAAGAATGGGGCCTGATGTACATTTTCACAGTTCTGTGCTGGGTTTTGTCTGCTTGAGTTTTCATGGATCTTGAGCATGCTGAAACCATTGCTATAGGTTCATATGAGCAAGATCCCAGGAACCTATGGAATTCTATTTCCATATGGTCATGTGCTTCTTTCCTGGCTTTTACAATCTTTCTACCCCCTCTTGAGCAATGGTCCTTGGGCCCTGGGTGGGTGGATTATAATATAGGAGTCTTGTATAATGACTCATACTCTAAGATTCTTACTCTCTACAGTTTGGCCATTTTTAACCTTTTATGCTCCTGGCCCTCTCTTGGATGAGGGGACTTTATTGATGATAATTGAGATATGCATTAGTGTTCCTTTGTCCCTTGTTCTAAGTTCCATGAGCCTTAGGTGTAGAGGTTGCATTGTAAATGTGCCACTCATCCATTGTTCTTTGCTCTTCACTGTGAATGCATTGTGACTAGTTGCTTCAAGTTCCTGCTACTTTGACATCTCTGCAATGATAGACTGTAGTGTGGAATTGTGAGCCAGATAAATCCTTTATCTCCCAAGTTCATTTTTCAGGGTATTTTTATCAGAGCAACAAGACAGGAAACTTAGGCATGCACCTGTTTATTTCAGTCCCAGGCCAAACATGGGAGTTATGAGGAAAGATTATCTTTAAACTGATAGTTTAGAGTAGAGAATTTTAGAAGTTGAAAAGTGGCCATTCTTCCAAGATGGAATGTAAGATAAGATTCCTTTTTAGAGGCGTGGATCTCAAAGCGTGGTCTGTAGGTTTCTGAGATCTCCAGATTCATCCAGGGCATGCATGGAGTTGATACTCATTTCTTAATAATTCTCTAAAAACAGTTTTCTTTGTCTTTCTTTTTCTTAGTGGTGGAGACAAAGCAGTTACAGGCAGAACCCCCAAAATGGAGTTAATATGGAGCCTTGCAATGGCAAGGAACTTTCAGTTATTCAATGTATACTTTAACATTTACCTGTAAAACTAAAATGCCAGCTTTCTTTAGGAATGTCCTTTATTAAATGGTACACATTTGTATGTTTATTTAATCTCCCAATCTAACATCTTTTTAAAATTATGTGCTAGAATAGTTGTGTCATCAAATGCTATTGCTCACACCAAAAATAAGTCTGCTTCAGAAAAATAGTTCTACAATTATCAGAGCTTCAAGCTGAGTTAACTATCATTTTTCATGAAATACAACTTTTATTTGGAAGAATAATTTATGGAACATTCATGGCTTTTGTCTACATATCAGACAATTATTTTGTGCAAAATAACTATTTAGTATTTATTGATGATGATAAAATTTGAACTTCTTGATAAAGCTAAGATTTTTGGAAATTGTCTATGCACCTTTGTAAACCTGGGGATTTTCTAATACTCGAAGATATTCCTGAAAAGATTTATGTATATATTGATAAATGTGATTTTAAAATATTATATATTCAATGTGTTATCATTTGGAAGACCTAAGCCAATATTTTCAAATGATGTATTCATGATGCTAAGGTGATCATGCATGATCAACATTCACCAGTAAATTTTAATATAACAGAATCTGAAGAGTTCATTGGGACAACTTCTTCCACATTTCGACTAATCTGAGCAATTATTACATGTTCAGCATTCATGACTATTCAAAAATAATATGAAAAACCCTCCAAAGCCTTTTTTGTGTACTCGATAATAAATCAAAACAGGTTGAGTTTATGTGTATATATGAAAATCTGTCTTTTATTAAGCTACACATTAGAAAAATTTTAAAAATGTAAAACAATGCCTATTTCCTCATTAATTTTTTGAAAATATAATTTAATTAAATATTTCACATAGTTAACATGCACCATTATTTGCACATGAGTTAATATGCAGATATTCAAATTATTTTCATTTTAAATTTCTAAAGGTAAAATTTAATAGAGAAAACTGATACAATTAAATCTTTTCATGGTCCACAACTATATTTAATGGTAGACTTTGATCCTGAATCCAAGCCATTAGAGAACTGCTGGCCTCAGTAATCTTTGCAGTCTTTATGGATATGGGCAAGGCAGGTGGGTGAGAGAGAGAAGCAAGTTCCAGTGGGAAGATGAGGCAAGAAGCAGTGTACCACGGTTAGGAGAGGTCAAGGTGGAAAACAGCTGGTAGGAAACAGATGATGAGGAGACATATTTGAAGAGGAAACATTTCCTGCCATGGTTGCCTGGTGCTTTAGAAGGGCTAGCAGTGGGGCTGGAGATATGCCTCCCGTGGTTAGCAGCTCTCGCTGCACTTTCAAAGGATCCAAGCTCAGTTCCCAGCATCTACTTGGGATGACCCACAACTAGCTGTAGCTCCAAAACCGTGGAATCCAGTGCCCTTTTCTGGACTCCATGGTCTTCCACACTCATGTGCACCTACACACGTAGACAGATACTCATACACATAAATAAAATTTTGAATAATAAAACAAGGATTTGAAGTAAGGAAGTGATATGACCGGATCTGAGTCTGGACACTGCATATTGGCAGTGCAGAAGATAGAACAGCATTGGAGGGCGGCACCGGGTGGGTAAAATTAGAGATCGGGAAACACATTGGCAGCTGTGCCGATACATAAACAGAAAACACGGGGAACAGAATCAAAGCAATTGCGACAGAGAAGACAAGCAAGTGCATGTAAGAAAATCTTAGGAAACAGGACTGAAAAAAATATCGTCTTGGTGAAGACTATCGATTATAGATTTCATAGCTACAGCCTTATGGGAGGTGAGGTGTTGTGCTAGATTCTGTCTCTAGAATTCTTTAACATTTATGTTTTCTTAGAAAGTATGTTAACAAGATTATAGTCCACGTTCCCAACACTTAACTTTGCAAAGTGACCCAACTAGAAATATTATAAAACAAAAGAAGTATTTGTTCCTCATGTTAAAATAAATGCTCAGTGTTCATTTTATGCTTCACTACCATTAGCATATTGCTTTCATCTACAAGGTTACCTCATTTCTCAAGATAGCTGCTGGAACATCACATCAGCATTCCAAGTCGGCCAAAGGAGAAAGCAGGACAGGACAAAAGGGCCCAGTGTGCAGCAAAGGCAGCATCTTTAGCAGCTCTCCGGCTATTTCTACTGTTTGCATTGCTCTGCTCTTCTTAATTTAACCACATTCATGTGCAAGAAAGATAGGAAGTTTGTCTTCTACCTGGGTTCATCTGTATCCTAAGTCATATTGTGGTTCTTTCACAAGTAGAGAAGGGGTTAATGCTTATGAGAGGTCATTGAGCAACCTCTCCTACAAAGATCCTGCTTACTCTCCCCAGAAACAATACCAGTATCCAAAAGTTCTTCCTAATTTCCCAAGGATACTTGGGTTCAAACTGTGTTACAAACCTGTAGTCATCACAAAATGCTTTTGTGCTATAAAAACAGATATAAGCAATGGAAAAGAATACAGAGCCCAGAAGTAAATCCATGTATTTATGCCACCTGGTTTGTTAAGAAGGCTCCAAGAACACAAAATGGGGAAAATATGGATTTTAATAAACAGTGGTGGGAAAACTGAATACTCATTTACAGAAGAAGAAAATTGGACACTTTTATATATGATGCACAAAGATCAATTCAAAGTGGATTGATTACTTGAATGTAAGATCTGAGTTTGCAAAACTATGGAAGAAAACATGTGATATATGTTTGTCACCTAGATCTGGGTCATAGCCACAAAAACAGAAAAAAATCCAAACAAAGAAACAAACAAACAAAAAACCCCAAAACAAACAGACCAAAAACCCTCCAAAAAACCAGAAACCCCAAATGGGCAAATGGGACAGAGTACAAGGCTGTGCCTCATCTTGAGACTCTATCTTCAAAGTAGTCTTTGATTCCGTTTTGAGGACTGTAGGATGATTGTCCACCATGCTGGACCCACACATAGTCACCATCGCAATGCAGCACATACTGAAAAAGGATTTATTTTGGGGAGTAGAAAGGGTGCCATCCTATAAATGGATCAGGGTGAACCGAGATGGTGGGGGCACATGGGAGTACTAAAACCCTATCAGATAAACTGGGCCCAAGAGCTTATCAGACCCACTAGGTCAGAAACAGGAAGTAGCTTGTCGTCTCAAACTTTGGCTCAACACTGACCTGCCATCTGACACCTGGTGTGTATCCAGCACTGACAGAACTCGTGACTGTCCCAGGGACTTCAGCCACACTTTGTTCTCTGCTATTGACATGGCCTACTCCATTGCTATCTGCCCATCTACCTCCTTGCTTGTTTGGACTGAAATCTGCCTTTCTTTCTCTAGTCCAGCTCTGCCCCTTCACCTCACAGTTGCACTCAACACTGATATTTGCCCCGAGGCCTGAGTACTCCAAGGCCTCAGCAGTAACTTCTTCCCTGAGGCTAGTTTGGATTTATTGTCAGTATAGATTCTATAGGCATTTCTCAACCCACTTCTAAAACATCGTGAACCTTGCTTTAGTCTCTCTAATTCATTTTCATTCTGTAATCCACCCCTATATTTATATATATTGGGTGCTGTGTGACATGAGAATTAATATTACAAATTAAGATTGAAATAAAAGAAATCCTGCAATCAACTCAGCCAGATTAAGAGGTATGCAGGACGACAATCTGACAAAATGTTGCCATTAAGAATACTACTTGTACATTTATTATTATTTATTAAATTCTGACATTTTGAAGAGACCCAAAATGTTCACCTGTGTTTCTAAGAGAATATCATGATAATTTATAAGAAAAAAGTCCCCATCATTAATAATTAGGTAAATGTAAATCACAAACATTGTAAGATATTACTTTACACTGATTAGGATGCTAATATGAAAATGGTGGACAATAACAAGTGTTGACGAAGATATGAAGAAAAAGGAGCTGTTTTATACTGTTGGAAATAATGAAAATTAGCAGAGTTATTACTGAAAACAGCATGGAGGCTCTTCAAAAACTAACAGTAGAGCTACTGTATGATCCAGTCATTCTAATATTAGGTATATTTTTAAAGAAAATAAAATCATGCTCTTGATGAGGAATCTGCACCCTGTGTTCACAGTAGTATATTCATAATAGCCAAGTTATGGGGAACCAACCTAAGTATCCATTAATGGATGAATAAATTTAAAAAATACATAGCAGATTATATTCAGCCTTTAAAAAGAGGAGAATTATTTTCAGAGAAACAACATGGGTGACCTTTAAAGGAATTTTGGTAAAACAAATAAGCCTGAAATAAAATCCTGCATCATCTTACAGCCTGAGTTTCAAAACGGGATTCATAAAATCAGAGAATAAATGGTGACTATCATGGGTTGGGACTATGGTGGCAGTAATCTGTGCGTCAAAGTGTACGAATGTCCAGTTGGACAGGGTGAATAAGTCTTAGAGGTCAGTTCCATGGCACGGTGACTTTAGTTAATAGTAATGCACATTTGAAAACTGCTGAGGACACATTTTAAATGTTCGCTCCACAAAAATTAATTATGTGAGGTGATAAATATGTTAATTATTGAAACATTGTATAATGAATACACACATCAAAACATCACACTATATCCCATACATATACACAAATATTCTTAATTAAAATTCTAATTAAAAAGAGAAATCAGCATTTTCCTTGGTTTTGGCCCAACTGCCCATAACAGTTTTTAAAAAGACAGATTGATTAGAAAAGCAAAAAACTGGCCATGTGCAGGAACACTAAACCACATCTCTTACCAAAGGCTCCACATGTCACCCTTGTCTGAACCTTCTGGTCACTACATGGGCAATTACTATTGCTGCTACTTGTTGGTACATTGGGCCCTTCTTTGGTTTTCACTCCCTGTCTTATTTATTATTATTTTATGTGTATGACTATATTGCCTATATGTAAGTGCACATGTGTCATGCAATGCCTGTAGAGGTCAGAAGAGGGCGTAGAATTCCCTGCAACTGGAGTTACAGGAGGTTGTTAGCTATCCTGTGGGTGCTGGCAACTGAACCCAGGTCCTCTGCAAAAACAGTCAGTGCTTTTAACCTCTGAGCCATCTCTCCAGAGCCCTATTTTTAAAAAAACGTTTAAGGAAAATTTTGGTGATTCAAGAATTGCATACAATGAGTTCTGATTACATTCACATTTCCTCCCCCATCCCCACCTTCACCTCGCCATCCCTGAACCCAACCTGACTTAATGTCTTCTAATAGCAAGTAAAAAGCCCATCCATCTGACATAGCACCGCTGCCCTGGGTGCTGGACAGATATCTCATTAGAGTGTCAGTGTTCTATCATTCTTACACAGATGCATGCCAAATAAGAGCTCACTCCCTTTCAGTTGTACATGGTTTTGGGTCAGAATATGTCCAGGTTTCATGGAATGGGATTTTTCACTCTTAAATTCTGTTTCTCTTACATGCTGCTTAGGAGTGTCAAGTAGGGATTTCCCTTTTTATAAGCAGTCAGAAACACTTGCTTTTCCTCCTCAAAGTTAGTTATTCATGGGACTGAGGAGATGGCTCAGCAGTTAAGAGCACTGGCTGTTCTTACAGAAGACCAGGGTTCAAATCTCAGCACTCACATGACAACTAAAAACTGTCCATAACTCCAGTTTCAGGAGATCTGACACCTTCTAACCTCTGTGGGCATTGCACAACATGGATGCGCTTACACACATGCAGGCAATACACTCATACACATAATTAAAAAAAATTATTTTGTAGCCTTTGCATTCAGGTTACACTTTGACTGTTTCCAGACCTCACACAACACACTGACCCCACTGTAAACCAAGATGCTCTCCAACAGGTTGATTCTCTCACAGGGTTTTACAGTGGGGAAAGTCAGAAACTAGGTCCCCACGGCAGGCAGCAATACCTCAAAGATTCTATGAGTGTCCGTTTCTCAGCTTCCTATGACAGCTTTACACCAATGTCCTCTAGTTTGTTTTCTAAAATCTGCAGATTTCTCAGATTCTTAATGTTGTTGCGGACTGCAGCCAGGTCTTGACAGCCACTGGGTGATGATGCTGGTCAGGCAACCATGGGTGCCACTGGGTGTTGGTGGGCAAGCTGGTGTACATGGGCAGTCAGGCCAGTGCGGCGCCTCTGGTGTGGGTAGGTGGCCAGGCTGGCTCAGCCCTGTCAGTGTGCATGGGGCCGCCAGGCCCGCACAGCTCTGCCTTCTGGGTTATCCAGTTATTTTCCCTCTTATTTGCCAAGTCCTAAGTTCAGAATTTCGAGGTCAATATAGACACAGCTACGGTCAGGTAAATATTCACCTTGTTTGATAAGGTTCCTCACAAGGCCCATCACATGCATTCAGTCTCTTGGGAGTTGGCTGTCCCAGGCCCGAGCCAGCTGCCTGTGGAGCCCCTCATTTCTATGTCATATTTTCTGTCAACACTATTACTCTGAGATATCTTGTCCTATTCTTTCTTATATATATCAAATTCAAACTGAACAATGAGTTCTGGGTTGCAGAAGAGGATTTATTTTTTCACTTGTCTTTCATTCCTTTGCCCACGAGTTGAATATACACACGAAGTGCTTGATCTTTACTCTAAGCCCACATTTTTTGCTTTGAAATTGCATACATCTACATTTGTCTTCCTGCATACTCTTCTCATTGAACTAGCATAAATAATTAAATTTCAAAATAATTATCAAAATGCAACGATTAGTTCCAGGGTCTTCTTATTTACTGGGTAAACTGTTTTCACATTGACAAACTGATACCTGTTTTCTCTGGGCTCCACTGACAGATATAAAGGCAGCCCAGCCCTTTAAAGCATGTTTGTCATGGTCTACTCTGGCCTTCTGGCTTTGAAATTGTGTTATGAGAACACAGTGTACTCACAGTGTGTATGTATAAATAATTGGCACATAATGGGACAGGAAGAACGATTTAGCATTGTAATGATAATTTTGTTATGTTTTCTCTTTCTTCTGAATCGTCTTATCCATGGCTACCAATGAAGCAGCCAGGATGAAATGTTCATGCTTTGCCTGGTGGATATAAATCTAGAGCATCAAAAGTGGGAGAAAACATGGAGAAGTACAAGGAGTGGTAGGAAGTATGCTCACATGGTATCACTCAGTACTAAATTAACCCCCTCACAGTGTACCAGCAGATCCGATGATGAACATGTTCACCAAGCCTTGAATAATGTTGTCAACAGACTGTAAAAATAAATCTTGCCTAGCACAAGTGTCAAGAAGAGAATGAATGTTTGGGTCTTTTCAATCACCTTTGGCACACTGGTCAAAAATGTCCCCCCAAGCTGTTCTTCTCTTGCACTGTCCAGCTACATCTTTTGGCTGCTAGAAAAGCTTTCTAGGGAGTTACCCCATATTTCTGGGTTATAGTATTTCATCTGAGTGCAGAATTGGCTGAGGTGTTTAAGCCTAAGGGTAGCTATATAGTTCCTCTGTGTAAGAGAGTCCAGCTTGTGGACAAGTGTGCTCAGTCTAGTGCTGGAACCATGCTGACAGATGTGTCTAATACAGCAGTCAAAGCAAAACAAATAACCCAGGGTTTCTGTCATGGATGAAATCAAGGGAATTTGAAGTTGCCTTACTGTGTCACATCTGTCAACCTCTGGGATTTCCATTCCACTGCTTACATCTTATTTCTGGGAAACATTATAAAATATGGGGCCACTTTACTTTTATTTTTTTCAAAGTGAATTACAGATACAGGAACAGTATGAACAAAGTCTATGAGACAAGGTGTGTATGAAATGTGCAGTCCCCAAAGACTGAAGCTGTAGCTTACTGCTCTATTCCAGGTGACTGGCCATGCATGATTACCTAGAACACTTAGGCATGAGGGTTAGAGAAATGAGCCAAAGTCTCTGTTGCTGAAGCTGGTATAGAGTCAGGAATTTAGTTAGCTAGTCTAGCCAGTTGCCTTGTGTGGTAAAACAGACAATCATTCTTAATTGAAATGTGGCCCTGATTGTCCAACTCTTGGTTGTTAGTTACTGTCATTGCCAATGGATTTTCATTTTACATGGAAATGTAAATTAAGAAACTTTTCAGCAAATTTCCAGAGTTCTATAGTCTTTCCTGCTGCCCCACCAGTACCAACGTCTTTCTCCCAGTCCATTGGACATGCCTAATGTAGCCAGCGTTTCCAGTTCAGTGTCCCATTGTTGTCTACACCCTAAGACCAAATTGAAGAGAGTAGGAAATGTAATTCTCCAGACACCATTTTTTAATTTAGTGCATAGTCTATATAACAAAAGTTGGGAAACAAGGCAAGGTATATGTAGAGTCATAGACACTGTCTCTCTGGAGTTTTTGTTTCTTATTGGTTCATTCTATGGCAAGTCCCGCCCTCTGACCAATAGGGGAGGAGGGAGGCGGGAGTAGGCAGAACCATCCTGGCCACGAGCTGGGGAGAGAAGCAGAGATTACCAAGATCCACGTGGGAAGAGAAAATGTCCCATTCCAGGCCCACGCAGACAGACAGGAAACCAGGAAGCAGCGTGCCACGCCCCCCCCACCATCCAAGAATCTTGCGAGTGGAATGAACTGAGAAGCCTGCGCTCGGCGCGCAGCGGTTCCAAACTATGGGGCCGGCCGCCGGCGGGAGAGCATGGTGCACGTCCCCAGAGACCTTATACCTTTGTAAATAAATAAATCATTCTAAATGGAAGATCACTTTTCCATTTATCCAGCTGGATTAACTAGATCCCACCCACTAGAGCATGAGGAGGGGATTTATGCAACAGTATATATTACTGGTTAATTATTGCTTCACAAATTCCATAAAAATGTAGCTCGGATCTCTCAATAGTTGGGTCTACTTGGACTTATGAAACATTTTCAGACAGGATATAAAAGGAACCCAGGCCTCAAGAACACTCCAAAATAGAGGAGGAGAGTTTTATTTGCTTGGTGGTTCTCTCCAATTGGTTCAAAGCTATCCTAGCGAGAGTTACCTCATTTGCATTTCTAAATTGTCATCTAATACTTTGACACACACACACACAGGTGTATATATAATCATTGGCTATATAGTTTTGTGAAATTAAATTCACCCCCACAACAGCTATGCCTGTGTTAAAGATTCTTCAAGTTACATTAACTGATTAGAATTTCTTGCTTGTAGATAGTTAGAATGTGGTAGGTCTTGAGCTAAACTATCTTGGGCTATCTTTAATAGCCATTCATTTCCTGCCTCTGTTTTTGACCTAGGATTAATCTTTGTGATTAGTGGGTAAATCTTTTTTGAATGTACAAACAGATGCTTAGTTTCCATCAACCTCAAAATAAGAATGCTATTACATAGCATCTGAGGCATAACTGAGATTGTTCTACTTTGAGGTAACCTGCCTACCTGATGTGTCCATCAATGCATCTTGAAGCTGTCTATCTTGATTTATAACTTTGTTCTGTTACTATAAATACTTCATGAAACTTCTACCCAGTTTACATGGTATTTGGGCGAGGCTAAATCTGTGTTCCTTCCTATTTGGCTCCAGAAAAATCTCTTATTCTCTTTGAGGAGAGAGCTCTGTTTTTGTGGCAAAGTTAGTTTGAATGCTGTTTTCATGATAATGCTTACATGAATCTATGCATTTTTGAAGAGAAAAGGGACATTTATATCTATCTATCATCTATCTATCTATCATCATCAATTTACCTATTATCTGTCTATCTATTCATCTATCAACTATGTACCCTCACACTCGCATGTCTTATGTCATGGAAAATGTAATGATAAATATATTTAATGCATAGATTGGAACATTGAGCAGAAATAATTAATTATACTGAGAGTCAGAGGAGTTACCTAGAAAAGGGAAAGTTGACTCTCCTAGAAAGTGAATTATAGATACAGGAACAGTATGAACAAAGTCTAAGAGACAAGATGTGTATGAAAAGTGCAGAAAAGTGTTTGGTGCAGTACAGCCCTGAGGAGCAAGGCAGGTCTTTCAAGTTAATCGGGAACAAAGTCATATAGGGTCATATACATCTACTGAGAACCTTGAAACCAATTCACATTTGTGAACTTACTCAGTATTACGCTTTTGTGCTATAAATTTCTTGCTGCATAAGAACAATTGCTATAATATGCATTTTATAATATTTTTGCTAGGCGTGTAGGAAGCACTCAGCAAATATTAGCCACTTCGAGCAGCAGGGAGTCACAAAGCCATTTTCAGTGGCAAAGTGGCATGGTCGCAGGACAGTTTGGATTAGAGAATGAACAGGCTTAGGAAAGCCAGACGCAGAAGCAGAGACCACTTATTTGCTGTCATGAGATTAACTCAAGATGTGACGATGGTCTGAATGGGGTTACAGTTGGTGAGAATATCCAGGGGTTACCCAGGAGGCAGACTGCTCCCAGGATTTGGTAGGTAACTGATTGAAAGTGCCGAATGAGAAACAGAATTGACTCAAAGATTGCACCAAGGGTACTTATTTCTGCTAAGATGAAACCAAGCAAAAGGACCTACAAAAGGGAAGGGAAGCACACAGAGATCGTAGAAGGAGGCCATCATCATTGGCACTAAACCAGAAAGGGCTCACGAGGAAAACACTGTAATGAATCCCTGCTGTCTGTTACTGATCTTATAGGTAGCACTTTCAAGAGAAGAGTCTACTGCTATCTCTTTTTTACAAAAGAAAACATAACACTAAAGTTCAGAGGTAATAAGTGAATCCTTCAAGATCAATTAGTTGATGAAGTCTAGAATGCTCTTGTGTGGATTGATTCATAACAACATAAACAATAATTTTGAGTATCTTTCATGTAATAAACATGTGCATGGTGTTGGGAACATAAGAAAAATAAATCAATCTTTCTGCCCTTCAAGAGTTCCATTTTAGAAGCTGTGCTTAATGGTTAATATTGACTGCCAACAGAATCTAGAATCACTGAGCACACAAGTCTTTAGGCATGTCAATGAGGGAGTTTCTATATTAGGTTAACTGAGAGAGGAAGACTCACTCTAACTGTGGGCAGCACCATTCCATGGGCTGGGGTCCTGGGCTGAGAGAAGAGAAAGTGAACTGAACATCAGCATTTGCCTCTTTCTGTTTCCTGATAGTGGATGCCATGTGACCCTCCACCTCAAGCTCCTGCCGCCATGCCTTCCTCACATGCTGTACAATACCCTCAACCTGTAAACCAGAGTAATACCTTCCTTCCTGAAGTTTTCTCAGGCATTTAGTTTTGTCATAGCAACAAGAAGGGAAACTAATACACCATGTAAAGAAAGAAGTGCAATGCTATGTACAGAGAAGGGAGCAGGGAGAATAAAGAGCTGCTTGCGCCAATTTTCTGAAAAAGATTTGAAAGTGATGAAGCTATTTAACTTTTTGGAGAGGATTAGCCATTTTCTAAGCCAATGGTTGGGATGAACTGGAGCCAAGGGGAAAGCAATTGGAAACGCTAGCTATGCAGTGGCAGTGGGTGTGGGGAGCCTGGCAGGCTCAGGAATCCCAAGCTGTCAGTGTGGCTGCAGGAAAGCTGGGTCTCCTTGGGCTTGGGAAACCATTATAAGCATTTATTTATGTCCTTCAGACTGAAGACCCTTACTCAGAATGCTTCAGAAAGTCTAGGAAATTTGTAGAGTCATTCATCTAATTGTCTATAGGTCTGTGTCATCTCCATATCTCAGTAAGGCACTTCAGTGAGGCAGTTGTTAATGTCAAATTAATATATATATATATACATATATATATATACATACATATATATATATATAATCTTATTCTGTTGAAGGCACCTTTATTTTATAGAAAATGCCTGTATGACCTTCAGTAACTAAACATTTTTCCATTCTCCCATAGAAACAGTGTAGGTCCTCTGAGAATTAGACAGTCTTGTGTATACAAGATTTATTGGAGGAAATGCTAAAGAAAGATAAAAAGGAAAAAGCAGAACCAGACAGGATGAGCTCTTAGATCATAATCCAGGTCCAACTCCTGTGGAGGCAAAGAATGAAGGAGTGAGGACTAGGAAGAAGGTGCTTTTATTTAGTAGTTTTGGAAAAATCTGACTAGGCTGACATGGAATTTCTGTGAGAAAGTTTCCCAGTAGAGATGGCCGGTGTGGGCATTAATGGCCTGGGCTTCATATCTCTCTGGTCATTGGCTGTAACTGAGGCATCAGTACCACATTAAATTCACAAGTGCGTTGACAGGAAGCTGACAATGACCAGAAAGATGCTAGCAGCTCACAGAGCCTCATGTGAAGTAGCCCAAAGAGGAAACCTGTGGCAGGAGCTGTAGGTCTGGGCAGGAGGTTACCAGCTTGGAGATGCCGGTTAGAGAGGACACTGAAGGAATATTCCACTGGTATGACTGGAGGAGACATGGTGGTACAATTTAATAGAGCCTTACAGGTTGTGAAAGTTTGAGAAGTGAAACTCATTTATATAAAGATCAGTCTTTTTTCTGCCTTCTAGGTATGATTGTGCTTAGTCAAACTTCCTATAACAGTTTTCTATTAGTAAAATGGGATAAATATTGCAAATGATTCCACAGTATTTCTGTGACTGACAGGCTCATTAGTTCCTCTAAACTGCTTACACTAGTTTCTGGTACCTTGTGTAATTCTATCAATTCCAAATTCCATTCTTTATTAAACGTAATGTTATTTTATTCACCCTAAGAGAGGAAAAACTTTCTGCAATGTTTGAATCGGAAACAATGCATATTAGAATTTATGAAATGTAATAACTAATACTTAAGGAGCATTGCATAGTATATTATTTCAGTTATAGTACAGTTTGTATAATTGTTGTGACTATTCATAAGAACCATCAAGAGACCATAGACAAAATCGTCATGTCTTCGTATAGGGTGCTATAATAAACTAACAGAGTATATGATTTATAAGCAACAGAAATACAGTCCTCGTAGCTCTGAGTGCTGAAAAACCCTCCATCAAGGCCACTGGCAGATTTGGCTTCCAGTGAGGGCTTATTTTCTGGCTCACAGATAAGCCATTAATACCTTAACAGAACCTAGAGAGTTGCCTATTTTATAAAGACATTTATTTTGATCATCAGGGGAGAGTCCTCTCCCATTTTTAATTCTAATGCTACCACATTTGGGATTTTAAATAGATGAAATTGAGAGGGTTTCATGTCACACAAATCTTGAATCTAGAACAGGGCAAGGTCAAAGATTGGGTCTTAGTAACTTCCAACTGCTGTGATAAAAAGACTGACCAAAACCAACTTACTAATAGGAAAGGCTTTATTTTTATCGTATATCTCCCAAGTCACAGTTAATCACTGAGGAAAGTGATAGGAACTCAAGACGAGAACCTGGGAATAGAAGCTGAAGCCCAGACCATGGAGGAAAGCTTGGCTTGCTCCTGGCCTGCTCCTCTGGCCTGTGCTCAGTGTGCTTTCTTATATAGCACAGGACCACGTTCCCAGGGGTGGTGCCACCCGTGGACTAGGACTCCCACATCACTCAGTAATCAAGAAAATGCTCCACAGACATGGCCACAGGCCAATTCAATGGAGACAGTTCCTCAATTGAGATTTCCTTTAGCCAAGTGTGTCACATTGACAGCTAAAGCTAGCAGGCTCAGATGACTTCCCCTTATGGATAATGTATCCAGTTACACAAAGTGACTCTTTTTCCTCCTGTTCTTCTTTGGATCCTTATGAAACTCTGGAAACTGAAGACGGTGTTTGTGATTTAATGGCTGTGCCCATTTTATACTAGACTGCTGTGGAAGGAGAGGCTCATCTGGTAGACCACATGTATTTTTCTCCCTAATGCCCTAGAAATAAGCATTGCTTACCTTTCTTTAATCTATGTGACTTTCAACATAAAATCTCATAGCTGACTCTGCCCAGCCTCTCATCTCTGACCCTCTAGGAAAGGAATTTTAAATCTTTTTTGAGGTTAAAGTTTTAGACTGCACAGTAGCGATGAAAATGACTAGAAATCAGGTATAGTAGTTGTTAATGGGAAAGAGAGAGAATACGTACACATAGAGGATTCTCAATGATATGGTTATAAAAACTGAAAAGATTTGTCTTCTCAACCAGAGGACTCTTTATTCCTTTAAAGAGAGACAGATCAGTTTCAACAGGCAAAGTGTTGCTAAGTACAAGGTCTCAATGAGGGCAGGCAAGAGGTGGGGTTAGTCCTGAAAGGACAGCTGAGGAACTTTCATAAAGTCAATTTTTAAACCAGGCCAAAAAAAGGAATTAAAAACAAAAGTCATTTGTGGTTTCTGTTAATGGCTAAGAAGAGATTCTTGAGGAGGAGTCCTTTGTCAAGTCCTGGATGACTGTCCTGTGTGTGCTCTCAGCGCCTCTGCGAAGCTCAGAGCCACAGTGCAAGCTGTGCTGCTGCACGCACAAGAAGACATACTAGAGTTCTTCTTGCTTGTCAGTCAGAGGAGAGATCACAGGAGGACACAGAGATCATCTGAAGGGCAAGAGGAGAATCATCCCAGAGTTCCAAACCTATGGGCTGCGACAGTAAGGAATTCCCCCTTGAGAGTCTGAGGATATGGTTCCATGACCCCCTTAGCATTTTATTATGGATTGCCAAGCAGAGTCACAACATACACACTGTTTCATTGCTCTGTTCAGTCAGTTCCACCCCATAATGATAATGTTAAGTTGTAAATTCCCAACAGTATAGATTAGCTTAGTTTATTCCCCTTCCTTCTTTTTTTCCTCTCTTTCTTCTTTTCTTTCCTTCCTTCTTTGGTCCAGAGGATCATGTTCATGTTGTCAGGTGCCTCCTGAGCCATCTTTTTTATGTATCAAAATTCATTAGAGTCTCACAATGAAAATTTAGAATGACTAAAATGAAAACTATTGAGTTTGAGAGAGTTGTAGGAAATGACACTCCAGGTTGAAGTTGACGTCCCAACTTCATTCTTCTCTTTTAATCCATTCCTAGTTCTATTCAAATTCAAATGTTGCTTTAAGGCCAGGGGAGGGTCAGGAGCAAGACAATCCTAAATCATGTTGGTTTCATGTCTGCAGCCTGCCACATGCTGTGGTGGTTTGGAAAGAAGAGAAAATGAGATAAGTATATTAAAGACAAAACAAAATAAAACAAAAACCAAAACAGAGCTTCCAGAATATTAGCAAGACTTTAAAACTTACAGATCTAGGGACTGGCAAGATGGCTCAGTGGTTAAGAAAACTGACTGTTCTTGTAGAGGACCCAGGTTTGATTCCCAGCACCCACATGGCAGCTAACAACCATCTGCAACTCCAGTTCCAGGGCACCCAAAACTTCTGACCTACACGGGCACTGAACAACACAGGTGCACATACATACATGCAGGCAATACACTCATACACATGAAATAAAAATAATAAATAAAATATTAAAAAAATCTTTAAAAAGTTGTTGGTTTCATGACTTTTATTCTTTGTTAGGGGAGGGAAGGAAAGATGTGTTTATCATAGAGACTCTTAAAAAATAATCCCAGAATATATTTGATCTATGTTCTATAAAAACTACTCTTTCCAAGGCAGTGTTTTCAAGGTAATTACACTCACAGATCAGTGAAGCACCTTATCAGGTACAGTAATATCTGAAGTACAATTGGGAAAGTGCAATTATTAGAAGGTAAGGTAGCTTTGAACCCATCAAACAATCACAGTCTCCATACTGACATGAAAACAGAAGCAACTGGCATCTGGAATCTGCACACTCTTGTTCAAGTTGATTTGGGAGTTCCATTTGTACACGAGAAACAGATCTCTGCTTCTGGAATACCTCCCCACCCACACACACAGATGACAGATTACCAATGGTCTCTGAATGAATCCACACCGTCTTCATAGTCCTCATGCCTCTTGCCTGCTGAATCACAGCATCATCCTCAAACATTCCATGAGACTGCAATTCTAGAGAAACTCTATTAATTCTCCCTATGTTTTTTCTTGACTTTTTTCTGACTGTATTTAATAGTAATTTGCCACCTAGGTTGGTTATTGATCCTACTGGAACACAGTGAGGAGTTGGTTAAGAGGCTCTACTCTAAAATGGACACATGTTTGCATTTATAGAGGATGTTAGGGTCTAGACTGATGGAGAAGACTTGAAGGAAACAGCCTTGCCTTGCACAGAAAGCCATGCACATTAGCATCTTTCTAGTGAGATGGATGGGCCCCTCAAAGCCATGAGGCAACGTGCAATTTACAAATAGCTTCTCATATGTGATCTGTTCTTATCTTCCTCTGCTTCCTCTTTCTTCTCTATCTCCCCCACATTGCTTTCTCTCCTTTACTCTCGTGACTTATTTTTCTCCTTTCCCCTTCCTTCTTTTCTATTTCTCCCTTTCCCTTTCTTTGTCTTTCTTTCCCAAATAGTCAGTGACTACTGGGCACTGTGCCCAAAACAACGTGCTTTCAGTGTCAAAAGATTGTTGGTTTCAAAGGGTACAATGTTTGTGGGAGTATCAACAACTGAGTAGGTGATTCTAACCTAGACTGATAGGGCTTTAGTGAGCATCAGGTGTTTCCTCAGTGGGATTCTCTAAACGCAAAGGGACTGAGTGATATTGTTAACCTGAGGCTAGGGAAGTGTTTCTTCAGGAAAGGACCCTGAGCTCCCTCTGAATGGTGGAATTTAATTTACCATCAAAATAGAGAAGAATCGTCTCAGGAAAGAGACCAACAAATACCAACAATATATTGATGGGTCTTCTTTGAGAAAAGAACAAATGGCTTAGTGTAGCTGAGGCTGAAGGCGAATGGGATAGAAAAGGGGCCAAATTGAAGCCAGGGTGCTGAAGAGCTGGGCAAACCGATTTTGCTAAATGATCATGATGCTGTGCATAGCACAAAAGATCAGAATTTAATCCCGAGGATGGTGGATGATTCTAAGAAGGGAAGTGTTGCATTGCAGGCTGGTTAAACTCTAATTAGATTTTAAAGTCCCTTGTCTGCTTTCAGTATGAATCAAACATTCAGAATGTCATTGCATATTTTGGCTTCACCTGACCTAGATGCTTTGCTGGAGGAGAGTAGTTACTGAGTCAGCACTACTAGAAGGCACGTAAAAAGAACATGGATTATTCATGGGGCCTGTGCACTGTTCCAGGTGCAGCTGGGATGCCGGGATTACCTTGGACTGGGCCCATTTGTAATATAAAGGCATGGCAAGAAAATCAATTTTCTCTTTTTCAGATCTGATTTTATCTCCATGCTCTGCCTGTGTTATGACTTCAGACTGATAACATGAAAGAGAGGCAAAGAGTACAATTTTTGACAATTTACAAAAGGAATTGGTAGATGCTAATTTGTAAATACTGTTTTGGAAGTAATTAGACAGACTTAGGGAGACCTTATGTTACAAAACAGTGAAGAAGTTTTAAGCTAGATAAATCTGTTTTTGAGTTCTGTGAACTTGCACGTAACAGTATCTCCAAAATGCAAATCCTTTTTGATTTCACATCAGGAGATGGATTCCTGCATCCTTCCCTCTTCCCCGACCCTATACACTGTGACTTGGCAGTTGTTTCTACTAGAGGCTTGTCCTCCTCCTTTAGGTTTGGGTATATGACTCATTTTGGCTGATGAAATCTGACGGTGGGATGAGGGATGAGGAGCACTGGACAGAAAGCCTGGACTTGGCCTTAAATGTTATCACATGGTTCCCTTTCCTGTATTTCTGTATGCAATGAGAACCTTGTTAGGATTTTGTCACCTTCTTAACCTGAGTCCCAACAAAATGAACATGTACCTATGTCATGGTAAGACACAACGGAATCTGTAGCTGGAGATGATCATGCGTACTCCAGCTGACCCACAGGCATGTGTTTATGTTAAAAAGTCAGAAGGAGCACAAATAATAAATGACTAAGTGCTACAACTCAAGAATCTGGAAAATCAAGAACAACCCAAAGGCAAGTCCTGCATGAAAAGAAATAACAAATTCACTGAGTGGAAATCAATGAAAAACAAAGAAAACAATTGTGCTCGAGAGCTTTTTTGTCAGCTTGACACAGCTGGGTTTAGGGAGACTCAGTTGAGGAATTCCCTCAAGTGAACTGGCCTGTGACCATGTCTGTGGGGCATTTTCTTGATTGCCGATGTGGGAGGGTGTTGGGGTGACTACTGTCAGTGGTGCCCTACCCTGGCAGGTTGTTCTGTATTGTATAAGAAAGCAGGGTGGACATGTGTCAGAGGACCAAGCAGTGTTCTTCATGGTCTGTACTTCAGCTTCTGCTTCCAGGATCCTGCCCTGAGTTCCAACCTTGTTCTCCCTCAGTGATGAGCTGTGACCCAGGAGATGTGAGGCAAATAAACTCTTTCCTCCCCAAAGTGATATTTGTCAGAGTGCTTTGTCACAGCAATTAAAAGCAAAGTAGAACAGAAATTGATACCCAGATCATGAGGTATTGCTGTGATAGACTTGACCTTGGTGTTTTCAGGAGGATTGTGGAAGCAATTGATACTTTGGGCTAGAAAATTCATTGAGAACCTAGAGTTTGTTGCTGTGGGAGATTGGAACGGTTATGCTTAAAGACTTGTGGACAATAGAGGCCTGGCTTTTGAAACTTCAAAGGGAAGCAGAGGCTATCAGGGCCGTTTGTTTGATATTTTGAGTTGAGAATCTGTGGCTGAGGCTGAAGAGTCAGCTGTGATTAAGAAGGTACCAGAACCACTGCAGTAAAATCTTTATTTTACTGGGACAACTTATGGTGGTGAGCTGAGGCTGAAAAATCAGCTGTAAGTAACAAGAGATAAGCATCATCGAGGTGAAATCTTGTGGGAGTGTTTCCTCAGGGTCAGTACTTAGAAGCTGTGGTCCGGAGGGTACCAAACCTCCATCTCAATCTGGGAGCAGGACTTGGTAATGTGTAAGAGTCTCTTGCATGGTTCTGGCATTGAAAGCATGAAGGGGTCACAGAGAGCAGCTGAGACTTGGCACCCTGAGAGACCAGGAGAGCACACTGGTGAGGTGCAGCCTCGGTTTCAGTGGAGATCCAGCTTTTTGGAGATCTCAGGACCATGGGATGACCACCAAGGGAAGTGGCAGGTGTGGAATAGAGCTGGTCTGGGCTGGTGAAACAAGCTGTGTGTGCTGTGGATGGCACAGTCAGAGAAGCAGACCTGCCCAAACCCTGTGGAGTCCAGAAAAATCAGGATTGGATCACAGATGTTCAGCCTTGAGCTCCTTTGTTGGACTTAGGTTTAGCTTAGGTGTGCCCAATTTTTCCATTTGAAATACGTTAATACTTGTTTTGGATTTTACAGCAGCCTGCAGTTAAGAGGCTTTAAAAAGACTGTGAACGTTTAAGTGTTTGGATTTTTTTTAAGGACTTGAAGGGCTTTTAAGGTTGTACTATCTTATGTTGTGATATTATTTTTAATATTATACCTTGGGGACAAGAAATGGAAAGCTTATGATTTAATAGTGATGTGTTTGTGTGTCAAGTTGACAACGGTTCAATTGTGCAGGATAGCTTTTGTTGTCAACTTGACACACCTGGGTTGAGGGAGCCTCAAGTGGGGAATGACTTCCATTGGACTGACCTGTGACTATGTCTGAGGGGTATTTTCTTGATTGTTGAGTGATGTGGGAAGACCCAACCCACAGTGGGTGGTGCCACACCTGGGCAGGTTGTTCTGTATTGTATAAGAAAGCAGACTGAAATGGGCCAGTGGAGCAAGCCAATAAGCAGCATTCCTCCATTGTCTGTGCTCAGCTCCTAATTCTAGGTTTTTGCCCAAGTTCTTACCTTGGGTTCCCTCAGTGATGTGAGCCAAATAAACCCCCAGGAGACATGAGCCAAATAAACCCTTTCCTCCCCAAGTTGGTATTTGTCAGTGTGTTTTGTCATAGCAATTATAAGCAAACTAGAACAACAATGCATAGAATCAATTAATCTAATAGCTTGTTCTTTGAAAAAGGTTAAACAAAGCAAACTCTTAGCTCAGCCAGCCAAAAGAAAGAACAAACTTAAATCAGCAAGATCAGAGGAAAAGAGAAATATTATAATAGACACCAAAGAATTCCAGAGCATTGTAAGGGATTGCTTAAAAAACTTATGCTCAGTGATGTCAGAAAATCTAAAGAAATGAATATATTTATAGATTCATTCAAACCACCAAAATTAAACCAAGAAGAGATCAACAATTAAGTGACCCATAACAAATAAGGAGATTGAAACAGTAGCATTAAGCTTTCCTATTGAAAAAATTCCAGATCTAGATGGATTCATAACAGAATTTTTGGAGACCTTCAAAGAAGAACTGCAACCAATACTGTTTAAATTATTCAAAAAGAAATGGAGGGAGAGATGCCCAACTCCTTCTACAAAGCCAGTATTAATCCAATTCCCAAACTCAATAAAGTCACAACCCAAATAAGAAAACTACAGGCTAATATCCCTGATGAACATAGATGCAAAAATTCTCAAAAATTACAAATTGCATACAGACACATAGATAGCAGAAAGAGCATTCACCATGATCAAGTTGGTTTTATTTCAGAAATGCAGGGATGGATCAATATACATAAGTCAATAAATATTAATAAATCATGTAGTTGGACTTAAAGACAAAAATCATATAATAATCTAAGTAGAAAAAGAAAGGGACTTTGACAAAGTTCAACATACCTTCATGATAAAAATCCTAGAGGTAACTGGACTGGAGTGACTGTACCTCAACATAAGTAAGGTTATACACAACAAACCACAGCCAATATAATTTAAATGGAGAAAAACTGGGGACATTTTCATTAAAATCAAGAATGAGACAAGGCTGCCCTTTCCTTTTGAATATAATACTTGAAACCCTAGACAGAACAATGACAAGAAGGAAACAAAATGAGTAGTAATTGAGTAAGAAGTCAAATTATCTCCATTTGATCTCCAAATCAGAAGTTTTAGAAATGATCATCACCTTTAGAAAACTGGCAGGATACAAAATAAATTTGCAAAAATAAATAGCCTTTCTATATACAAATAATAAGCAATCAGAGAAAGACATCACAGGAATACTCCCATTCATCATATTCTCAAAAAAATAATATGTAAGAATAAACCTAACCAAAGATGTTAAGAATCTCTAAAATGAAAACTTAAAATCTTTGAAGAAAGAGATTAAAGAAGACACTAGAAGATGGAAGCCCTCCTGTGCTCTTGGATTGGAAATGTGAAATGAGAATGTGAAAACGACCACCTTACACAAAGTAATTTACAGATGCAATGTAATCCCAAAGAAATCTCCATGATATTTTTACACAGAATATAAAAATAACTAAGAAAAAAAGATTTAAGAAACGATATGAACCAATTAAAAAATGAGCTGCAGAGCTGAACAGAGTTCTCAACAGAAGTACTACAGATAGCTAAGAAATACTCTAAAAAGTGATCCACACCTTTAGCAGCTAGAGAAATGAAAATTAAATCTACTGAATATCTCATTTTATCTCAGTCAGAATGGCTAGGATCAAGAAAACAAATGACATCAAACACTGGTGAGGATGTGGGGAAGGGAGAACCCTCATTTCCTGGTGGCACTGGAAACTTGTGCAGTCACTGTGCAAATTATTATGAAGAACATTTAAAAATCTAAAACTAAAGCTACCATATGATCCACCTATACCACTCCTTGGCATGTACCTAAAGGACTCAATATTCTATGACAGAAATACTCACTCATCCGTGTTTTTTCTGCCAATAGTTAGGGAACAGAAGCAGGCAGAATTTTCCTTAAGTAAAGACTGGATAATAAGAAAAATGTGGCACATTTACACTAGGAAGCTGTACTCAGTGGTAAAGAAAAAATAAATTATGAAATTTGCAGGTACTCAATTATGAAATTTGGGTGGAACTCGAAACTGTTATATTAAATGAGATAATGGAGATTCAAAAAAATGAGCAATGCCTGCTCTTGCTCTCATTTGTACAGTCTAGCACCAAATCCTTAGATGTGAGTATATATCTTGATATAACTACAGTTGCCAGGAAAATAGAATGTAACCTAAAGGGGAAGGGGAAGAAGGAGGTCCAGAAAAGGGGGTAATAAAAAACAGGAGATAGCAAGAGAAAAATAGGAAAAGTGGGGGATTCTTCAACTGGAGGGAAGAGGAAGAGGAAGAGATCCACAACGGCCAAGATAGGAAAGACGCACTAAATAACACTTAGATTGCATGAAAAACAAAGGTAAATATAAGATTTAATAAGTCTACTGAAAAGTACACGTATAATTTAATATACGTACATGTGTATGGTTGATGGCATGTAGCAAAAATCATAGTTCCAGGCATGGGAAACCTCCCTTCAAGTTGTTGGTCAAAGTATTATAAGAGACCCCCAAAATAATATAAGCTATAGTTCCACAGCTCTTGACTTCCCCTTGCCCCAGAACTTGAAGTTAAAGCCCTATTGCTAAAGACACAAACACTTTGAACACACAAACTTTAGCAGTCAAGATGGAAATGATCTGGAAACCTGCTCCCTGAAGAATAGCTCTCATAGTATCGGAAGACACTGTGCAGGCTACTGAGGAAGAAAACCCATCAATGAGCCTACCCTGCTGTAAAGCCTACAAACCACAAAAGTGGCCAGCCCAGAAAACTATTGTTATTGGTACAGTAGTGGTACTTTTATTTGGGGGGGGGGTAATAAACAGCTGTCTAGTCGGACTTAAATTCTACTCAGTGGGAGGAAAATCATGTATAGTGCTATGAACATAGCCAAGTACACATGGTCGGAAAGGGCACAGATCCTAGAGAAATACCTATTCTATCAGTTCCCTTGACCAACATAATTTCATGCAGCTTCTAAATATTTAAAGACAAGTGTATCTCTCACCACCCATCAAAGAAGCTTCTTTTCTCCACAAGAGAAGACAACGACAAAGTTCCACAACTGGTGAAATGCAGAGAACAAGTGATTGTGAAGTGTCCACATCCATGTTACATATCTACAAAGCAACTTCTACACCCAGGGTCAGGGAGCATCACAGAATAGTAGGCATAGAGCATCCAAGAGTCAGAGGGACAAAACACCTGTGGCTAGTTAATGCATTCTAGACATGGAAGGGAAGCTGTACCAGTGAAATCTCCACAGTATGATACGCTAACAAGACCAGTATAATGACAAAACTAGTTGACATGACAAGGTGGATGGGGGAAATGTCATGGGTTCTTACCTCAAGATAAAAAGTGACAAATAATCAATGAATGTCGAAGGAGGGAGAATCAGTTTACTCCAGGGGCTAGCTCCTTGAGAGGTTATCTAATCCCAAATGGACACCCATAAACACTGGTACACTTGAACATCACTTAATAAACTCACTGCATTTATCATCTCTCTCTATGTATATATATATGTGTGTGTGTGTGTAGTATGCATATTTATGAATGTGTGCATATATAACAATAATCAAGAAATTATGAAATTGAGAGGGAGCTGGGCAACATGGGAGGAGTTGCTGGGAGACTGGCAGGGATGGTAATAATACAGAGAGAATACTTATATATGAACCACCCCCCAGTGTAGACTAGTTCCCAGTAGTTCAGGAGGAAGACTGGAGAAAGAATCAGGAGGACGCAGCAGACGAATTAGAGGTCTGTAGCACGGGGATACAGGAGTGGGAGGATGGGGCCCTGAACCAATGAGCACAGGCCTGTCTACAAGACATGCAAGGCTCGGCAGAGTCTCCCTCCATCAAGTTGCCCCAGATTCACCAGAAGGGAATACCTTGGATTTTTGCCCCGGAGCTTTGGCTGGAATCTGTCTTATACCACGGGAAGAAAATAAATTTGTGTATGTTAAGCACCACATTCATGGTATTGTGTTGCAGAATCAATAGAAAGCGAATATAAGGGAACCTATCAAACTACCGGAGAGTGGATTTTCTTTAGATTTTTTTTTCTCTTCCCTCAGTTTTGAAACAAAGGTATTTAACTTTGTGTAACAATAGTTTGTTTGCATACAAATAATCCCTAGGTGATGGGGTTATTTAAAGATTATGGAAAAAACTCAGCAAACCCTTAGGAAAGTGACTAGCCTGGGCAGCAGTCTAAATTGGCTGTTGCCATCCTCTGTTTTGCTGTGGTGGTGCGGGGGGAGGGGGAGACTCTGTTCCCTCTTCTCTGTGTCACTGGGGAGCACTGTGTTCTTCATCCCTGGAGAAGCTATGATGAAGCTGGTGCTAGAAGTTTTGTTTTTCATTCATCAGAATTCAAGTGCTGAAATTTAAATCTTTACTATAAAAAAAGAAGGTTTATTTGCCCTAAACTGCTATGTCCCAAAAAACAGAAGTTGAGGCATTTCCTTTATTGCTAAATAGAAATCCCCGGACATAAGAATTTTCCTCATATATCTCATGGGCTGTGGAAAGGAATAGAAATCTGTACATTTTCTTTCTGTGTAGTCTCAGTGTCAAAGGAGAAACGGTAGAAGCTTCTGGGAAGGTGAAGAAGAATAATTGATAGTGTATAGATTAAATTAAACAATCATTACAGCTTAGAGCTGGGATGTCCACAGAGGCTTCCATGTTCAAAGCGTGGTCACCAGCCTGAGGCTCTGGTGGAAGATGGAAACTTTGGAGTTGGAGGTGGCTAATGCACGGTCACTGGGAACAGATCCTTAATGAATAATGGGACACTTTCTTTCCTCCTCCTCCTCCTCCTCCTCCTCCTCCTCCTCCTCCTCTTCCTCCTCCTCCTCTTCCTCCTCCTCCTCTTCCTCCTCCTCCTCTTCCTCCTCCTCTTCCTCCTCCTTCTCCTCCTCCTCCTCTTCCTCTTCCTCCTGCTCCTTCTCCTTTCTCCTTCTTTTCTTCCTCTTCTTCCTCTTCCCTCTGTCTCTGTCTCTCTCTTGCTTCCCCCATCTTTCCAAACATTATGAGATCAGCAGCCTTGCTTTCCTTCGTGTTCCCTGTCCTTCCTGCCTTGATGTTCTGTCTCACCACATATCCCAAGGCCCAGACCAAGTAACTGCTGACTGAAGCTTCTGAAATCACGAGCCCCAAATAAATCTTTCCTCCTTTTAAGTTGTTGCCATGCATAGCGATGAAGTGGTCCACAAGAGCCAGAAATGATGGAGGCTTGGTTTCCACCTGTGGTAGAATAGAGAGGTGATCAGATCACAAATGACTGACCGAGGGCTTACTTCATAACTGAATGGAGGTGTGCCTAGTTGAAGGAGCTGGGTTTCCGGGGTTTGTCTTTGAAGGTCTGGATCCTGCTCCCAGCCCTTCCCTTTCTTTCTCTCTGCTTCCCTGCCCTCTGGACATAAGCCACCTCCTCCGCCACACACTCAGCTGTCGTGATACCTTACATTGACTCTGGCCCCAAACAAGCAATGAAGCCTCCAAAACCTTGAACCAGAATAAACCTCTCCTCTTTGAAGTTGTTCATCCCATGTATTTGTCACAACAACAGCAAAAATGTGAGTAAAGGCAGCTATTATTTGGGGGGATATCTTGTCATAATGACAGAAGCCTAACTAATGTAGTAATCTATCAAAGGTGGAGAAGGTACCCACTCAGTTCCTAAGGAGTTCTATTCATTTTACAATTAAGCTTGAAAAAAGGACCCAAATTGTAGTTATAATATATGTAATTATTTTTATGTATTTTAAAGCGACAGATCTTGGATATATTTATTGTATACAGTGTGGTGTTTAAAAATGTGTATATCTTGTAGAATGGGTTAGCCAATCAACTGTGTTGTTTCAGTGCTGTTTGACCGTGGTTATTTCCTACTCCGCCAGAGACCTTCAAGAATATAAGGCATTGTTAAAAACTGTAGTAACCATACTATTAACTAAAGAAATTCCTTCTCTTTAACTGAAATTTTGTAGCCATTAACCAACATCTTTCAGCTTCTCTCGCTCCTTCAGTAACCACTGCTGCCTTCTCTACTCCTATGAGTTCAGTCTTTTTGAATCTTGCAGGTCAGTGAGAACTCATGATATCTCTCCTTCTGTGTTTGGCTTATTTTACTTGACATAATGTCTTCCAGTTTCATTTTCTGAAAATTAGATGACTTTGTAAAAGTTCAGCAGTACTGCTCTAGCAATTTTTTTAAATTTCAAGATTAGTTACAACCACCCAAACAAGTTAAAAGGAAAATAGAGAAAAGAAAAAAGAAACTGTGTCCATTGGCATTATACAGAGAGTATAATGTGCTTATTACACATGCCAGTCTCAGGAGTAATGGAGACTTTCCTTTGGAGAGGATCTGAGTGAATCCCTTCACTTTTTAATATTTCTATTACATTTTACATTTGGAAAGAGAATGTATTTTATTTTTTTATAAAAATGGCTAGATGGTGCTCTCAGTATATCTATAGCAGTTTTAGTATTCCTAGAGGACAACAAGAGACTGCATATGTTCACATATATGCCTACTTTAAAAAGTCATGAAAAAACTTCAAAATAATGAACTATTTCTCATATAAATAAATATAAATATGAAGATGTCCCATCCTTATCTACTAAACACTTCCCAGTGTACAGTGTAGTGTTCAGAGTAGGAAAATTCATTTTTTCTAGATGATGGAAAAAAAATCACTAAGTGCTATCATTTCTCCGGGATTTCCCATATCCTGGACTTTGCCTGAATTCTGTCATTCTGAATGTTCACAAACTCATGAGTGCAGGGAAAAATGAGTTTATATTTGCCCAGGGTTACCTAAGCAGAAGTCTGATCAGGCAGTAGTATACCGTGCCTACGTGCTTCTAAATGTCTACAACATTCGAACTATTCCATACCATGTATACAAGTAATATGCCATTTTTTGCTTTGACCACAAACATCAGCTTTGTTTGGGGTGAATCTTATTATTTCTTTCAGTTATTTTATGCCATTTTTGAGTTCCTTCTTAGTTCCACAGATCATCAGAATGAAGCATCTTGCAGTTGGACCTGATATTCTTCTAGGTATGAGGGTTTCTTCACCTCATATTTTTACATCTCTGGCCTATTTTCTTCTTGACTCCAAGTAAATAGAGTATTATTAAGACAGATTGTCTCTATTTTCTTTTTATTGCTGGGTAGAAGAGTTTCTGGTGCACATTTTCTCAGTAGACAGTTACCCTTGTGTCTGATTAGGTTACTTGCAGCTGATGAGCCAATGTAGATATTCACTCAGGGTAGTCAGAACATGTAACAACTGATTCTTCAGTTAATCACTAACCTAGTCAGCTAGATTCGAACTCTGAGTGAGATACATAGAGCAAAAGACAGTGTTTGCAGTCAGAAGAAGAGCCATAGCCCAGAGGATGAGCAGTAGTAAGAGTATATGGTCATAGGAGCCGTGAGAAGAAAGCCAGGAGAAAGCAAGAACAGAGGACAAGATGACAGCCTCAGGATAAGGGTGGAGTCATGGCAGTGGCCATTAGAGAGACACTGGACATGGGTTGCTGCCACAGTAGCAAACAGGGCTGGTCACTAGGAAGAACTCCCACTTCCCAAGCCATCTCCACCCACACAGGGGCTGGATCTGCAGCAACTGAAACTTCTTTATGTTGCTATATATTGGAGAACAACAATGACAACAAAGAACAAACTTAATGCAATGCCTGCGTGCTTTTTTGTGGCCACTGAAAATGGCCTCATAATACATCTGGCTGAATGGTGTCAGATCTTTCATAGATCTGAGAAGGCCAACCACATTAAAGGGTGGATAACTGATAATCTACCGTTAGGGGTGAGCTCCCTTCAAAACCTCTAAGACTAGAATCAGTCTTGCTGGGGGCAAAAGAGAAAAGAAGAAACACAAAGCACAGCACCTATTTGTAATCTTTCTCTAAACCTCAGGTTTTCTTATTTGATGTTTCTTATTAACACAGTGAATGACTGATGCAGGGAACAGTGAAAATGCCAGGGGTCACATCCCATCTGACTTCCAGGTAGGTCCATGACAGGATGAGGAGTGAAGGATGAGATAGACACAAGTCAGCATTGCGATCCCTGGCAAGGTATTGAATTCTCTGGATTTTTATTTCTTCGCATAGTAAAATGAGTGGAATAGTATCTGACTTTCCTAACATTACTTTGCTAGGCCAGTTCAAATGTGATGCATCTAAAAATTATAGTAATTTAGAGAGCTAATATTTATCTTAATCATAAATGATAAATTCTGCTTCTGAATTTGAAGATATTTATGGAGAATTTTAAAATATAACCCTAAGTTAGACAGATTCAGAAAGCTGGAAAGGTGGCACCAGTTTCCCTGACATTGAACGAGAGCTTATAAGGGCTTTTGGAAGTGAGTTACAGCATCAGAAAGCAGCTGGGGAAGGTGTGTAGTTCCCTGATGATCTTTGTTTGTCTTCCATGTCTATTTAAGAGTGTTACCAAGACAGACGAGGCACAAACCATCCCTGATAAAACTGCTTTATAACAGCGCCAGGACAGCCAACACAAGGTGAGATTAGAAAATGCACCTGCCTCTTTTAGGCTGGCTTTGATAACAAAAGCCTATATTTGAACCTCCATCCCAGGAGCAATTTTCAGCATATGCCTCCCATTTTTCCTGACAAAGGCCTTTGGCCTTCAGGTGGTACTTCCTCATCTGCTCCCCGTCTTGTCTCACCACATTGCACATTGCCTCAGGAAGTCTTTCCTTCTTTTCTACAGGTAAGGATGTTCTTGCTTCTCCAAAAAATTCCCAAATGCTTTATTTATTCTGTTTTTGTTGCACTTGAAACTATTTACATTGGACTTCATGTTAATGTCTATCACCAGGTGAATATATTACTTGAAGCTAGTCTCTTTCTGATTCATCCTTTTACGCCCCAGAATACCAATCTTGTGTGATATAGAATGATTTTTTTCAGAAAATGTTTAGTGACCAAATGAGAATAGACCCCTAACAAATAAAAATTCAGAGAACAGGCAGAATCTAGCTCAGAAGTTAGGTTTGTTTTGGAATCACTTTGCATATTTGCTCTTTGATGTCTGGGCTCCTTTCTTGTAGGAGCATGCCGGAAATGGTGACTGCATATTTCCCATTCTTCCTTTTTGGGTTGAAATTATTTTATATTTTCTGTCCATTTTTCCATTTCTCTTACTTAATGTAGAAAATGCCCTCTGTGCTGATATCCTTTATATTTGTCTCATTCAGTTTTTACTATCATTCTTTAAATAGATACCTGTAGGATTCCTCTTTCCAAAAATTAAAAAAAAATAGAATTAAAGTTTTGAGAGATTAAGTAGATCCTTGCATCTCATTTGGCTGGCTTTGCTATTTCCAGTCAACAAATCCAGGTTTGGCTGTCCTCAAAGTCCTTTTTTCAATCACTTTGCTAGTTTACAAGACAGATAATATATGTGGGCAATAGGTCAAGTAATTGGACAGAGTTAATGCTTTGCTTTTGACAGAGCTAGATTCAAATCTGAGTTCTTTGGTTTCCTACTTCTGAGATCATCAGAATGTTTGTCTTCATGAATCTGTTTTCCCTCTGGAAAAAAAAATGGGGTTATCTGAATGTTCTCTCTCATGAGTAGTTAATGAGATAATGCATTTGAAAGGGTTTGGCCACTGGCCGGTGAAGCCATGCAGAAAGTAAATTATTTTCCCCTTTGTTTCACTTTCTGTCTTCTCTTGCCCTTTCTTATATGAACTGTGGTGACCATAGAACTTGCTTCCAGTGTGAATAGGATCACTGCCTGTCACTCTGAAGTGGGGCCACCGGGTCACAATACTGTATAAGGTCACAGCCCAACTGCAGTGGTAGTCTACATCCAGTGGAATCTGTCTAATGGAAATATGATTGTTTCTTCTCTGCTTAAAAGCCCTTAGCCCATTGCCCTAGGGATAAAATCTAATCTCCTTGTGATGGTGTATGTGGCCTTTAATGCTCTGACCTTGCAGCTTGGGTTTCTTCCTACCCTCATGAAGCCTTTCATTCTAAGTGCTGGTCAGAGCCCTGCTGCAGTTCCTCGGAGCACTTGCTCTTTCTGTGGCTTTCATGTGAAGGTCTGAATGTGTCTGAGAATTTTGTTATTACAGTCATTGATAGGAATTTTTCCTTTGTTTTTATGACTAGGATTATTTCCTAAGAGTAGAGACTTTCCACACTATGAAGGGGTGTAGGGCCATGAAAATTTTACTTGTCAGGGGACTGAAACCATTGTAAATCACCTTGTTAAGACTTAGCATCTGATCTAGGCTCTGCCAATGAGGAAGCTGTAGCATAGGAGGAAAGGAACAGTCAGTATCTCTTATTTTATGACAGAGTTATGGCAACAGCCATGGCCAACAGCCATGAGCCAGAGTCAAAATCCTCTCTATTTCAAGTTATTAGTTTTGTGTAATCTTAGCTAAGCTACTTGACTTTTCTTTACTACTACTTCTCCACCTAAAGCAGAGATAACATAGTGCTTAAGTGTGACAGGTGCTCATAAGCAGTAAACACAAATGAACTGTGGTGGGACCAATGCCCGGCAGAAAGCAGATGTTCAGAAAACATCCTATTCTGTTATGAGTATTGTTACAGCTATAATGGCAGCAATAAAAAACCCCAAATTGTGACTAATATTCCTCTCCCTAGTTTATCCTTAACATCTAAGTTTTATTGAATCCTGTCTCGAATTATCTGCTACATTTGAAACTATACATAGAATTATAGAATTACATCTTATTTTTTAAGTATTTTATTTATTATTTTTATTTTATGTTTGAGTATATTGCCTGCATGTGTGTCTGTGCACCTATGTCGTGTAATGCCCACAGAGGTCAGAAGAAGGTGTCTGATGCTCTGGAACTGGAGTTACGGATGGTTGATAGCTGCCATGTGGGCGCTGGGAATTGAAAAGCGCTGCAGCCAGTGCTTTTAACCGCTGAGTCATCTCTCCAGCCCCATCACATCTTATTTTTAATAGCTGCAGAGAACCTGACACATTTTACTCTAATGTTTCAGCCTTCTTAAACTTAAACTCGACAGTGAATGCTTTCCAGGGGATGCTGTCTTCAGATCAACTTGGTATTCCTAGATTCTAGCTGGGGTGATAATTTGGCACCATTTAAGGTCTTCAGTAAACATTTGCTGAATGAATGAGCAAATTCGTTGGTAAGCCCTGATTCTGTGGTGGGAGTGTAAGACATTGATTCCTATTAATGTGTTGCAGTGCTCCCCACTGGTTGTTCCCCATGGTACCATTTAAGACTATGAAAATCAGTATTCACATGTGCTCTGATGATCCTGAAATATCTTTGACAATCTTAAGAGATTTGCAATCAGGCTTTTCCACGGCTGCAGTGTTCTTGCTTCCCAGATTTGGCTCAGTTAGATGGAACTTATCCAGAGATTTGATCCCAATCAGTGCTATTGTGTTTCCCTTAGAAGAGTATCCTGTAAGTCAGGTGAATGCAAAGCAGTTCTCCAGACTGAGGAGCCGAATGCCACTAAGGAAGATGTTGGGTGTGACTGTTTCTTTTTTAATTAGCTGTATACATTTCTGAAGATGTAACTTACTGGGTGTTTCTGTTCGCTCCTCTGTGAATGAGTGACTTGATGGAACATTTTCTATGAACCTAGCCTCTGTGCATTCCTGCCTCTGTCTATACAGCATTTCTGTTTACTGTGGCTCTTTCCTGTACAAATAATGGAATATTATTTAGCAGACAACTCAAGGTCCCTCACAAATGGATTCCACTTCATTTCCTGTTTTAGATCCCACCATACTTTATCAGGTTGTCCAAACTCCGTATGATTAGCCATAAAACCCCTTATTTATTACCACTAACCAAACCTTACAGATGACAATGTGGGCCTGGCAATGACTCATGGTGTTCTACTCTAGTAGTAGAAGAGAATGTTTTATAAGTAATACAAAATAAAATAGAAATAAAATGATTATGAGCGAGTATCCTGAAGTTAAATAAAATGATTATGAGCGAGTACCCTGAAGTTAAATGGGTACTAAAAATGGCACAGGGCTGTGTCATCATGGAGGAGTTCACGGAAGTCAATATATCTTCTAGAAGTTCTTCAGAAGCTTTTAGAAGCCAGGGATTACCCTGTCCAAATTTGTGTCTCAAATACTCTTCTGGACATGGGATGGATTTAGCTGGCAGATTGTGTTTTGTGTCATCATGTGATGTGACACTTTTGTGTCACAAAAATCATGATTACTTTTGTGTCATCATGGCCAAAATACCTGAAAGAAACAACTTGGGGGCAAAAAAAAAGCTTATTTTGGCTCATGATTTCAAAGGCTGTTTCAGTGGTTCGTCATGGTCATGGTGAAGAAGGACTGGTGGCGGAGTACAATTCAGAGCAGCAGTTCCCATGGCAGCAGACTAGGAAGCAGAGATGAGCAGGGTCAGGAGGTTCATCGCTAGACATGTACCAGTCAGGTTCTACATCCTAACAGCATCATGGGCTTCATAATAGTGCAACAAGCTGGGAACTGAGCATTCCCAACAGGTGTGTATGGGGGACATTGCAGATTCAAACCTTTAAAGGACATGAAAGGAATTTAGAAGAGGAAAAGGGGACATTTGAATCTGTTTTGTAGTGAAAGCCTTTAGAAGCTATGTGAAAGCTGGTTTATGGTTCAGTTAGCATTATCTTAACAAGCTTTCAGTTAACTAATTGATGACATTAACTTTCAAGATTAAATGCTGACCTTCAATCCCTCTGTTAAACATTATGTTTGGTGTTAACAAATAGAATTATCACATAAAATCATTATGCTTTGGTTAGTTGAGTTACATGCTTGGCGAGTCACTTGTGATCATTACCAAGTCTTTTATATTGATTGTAGTTCTCACCGTATATGTGTACCACTATGCAAGCAAATGAAATATAATTAGGAAAGGACTGTGAAATTCCACTGACCATTTGAAAAAAAAATCAATAGAGAGTCATACTGAGGAAGTTTCCTCAAGGAAAATGCATACAAAATCAATGTAATGATTTGGAAAAAGGGATAAAATTGTAGAAGGATTCTGCATTTTGATTATATCTCAAATAAATTTCATTTTTTGTTAAAGTGGGATTTATATATGGATATCATTCATGGAAACGATATCCACTTCCTAGCTTCCACTGTGACTCTGATGACTATATATAAATACTTATCAATATAATATTACTACTATTGGTTAATAGCATGGAATGGAATGAACTAATCATTGTGATGGTTAATTTTGATTATCAGCTTGAGGAGATCTAGAATCCCTGTGGAGACACCCTTGGATGGGTCTATGAGGACATTTTTAGAGAGGATTAACCGAGGGGAGAAGACTGACCTTCAGAATGAGCAATTTTTTCAATGGGTAGCCCTGATACAAAGATGTTCAATTGCTGCTGGTGTTGTGCTCCACAGACATCAGGCACCATCAGGCTCAACATGGATTGAATACGAGAGACTATGGGAGTCCTCTAGACCTTCACTACTGGTAGGACGGCTGAGGCATCCGGCTTAATGGGCTGGGTAACTGCTGAGTTCTCTGCCTCTCCATTGTACAGACAGCAATTGTTGAACTCCCCAGCCCCTATCATGTAAACCTATCTAATAAATACCTTTTTATAATATGTGTTCATTCTATCAGTTATTTTCCTCTAGAGAACTCTGCCTAATAGAATCATATTAATATGTCTTCTAATGGCATATGTTAAATTAGGATAGTGAATATTGTATTAGAATTACAGAACTGCATAATATTTTGACATATTGTTAACGTTTAACTCAATAAAATTCTAATATTTTTAATAATACTAGTAATATATTTATGTTTATCAGGCATCCATATGTGAGCATCCTGCACCCTATTAACTGGACCAAGGCTCTGTCTGAGAGTTAGTACTCAGATTACTTAATGAGTGAATAATGAAATACAAAGCGTTTCAATATTACAATCACTTTTTTAGGTATCTCAATTTTCTCAAATTTGTCAAGACCAGCTCAAAAATATGAATCTCACAAACTAGCACAGTAATTGCATGAGTGCTGTCAACAAAGATAGCCTCATTTCTTCGCAGACTGATTCCTAAGGCACCTGCTATATAAATCTATTTTCACATGAATTTTCTCTTTCTCTGGATAATAGCTTACCCTGAATTTTCAGAATTGATTTTAGACTCGCAGTATAAGTTTCTGCATTAATTAACTCATTAATTAATCCCCCAACATTTTTATAACCTATTGTGTGTCAGACCCTATTGTGTGTAATTCTAATTATTCCTATGAATAGACATTTTATTCATTTTTGCCTACTCATTATGCTGTTTGAGTTATTTTGGTGTCTTTGAGTCCATTATCTAGAATATTAGCTATTCCAGACTAGGGAAATGATTTACTAGACAAAGTGCCTGGAGCACAAGCATCATGACCTGAGTTAGGTTCCCCAGTATCAACATAAAACTAGATGCTGTACTTTGGGCATGCCTTTAATCCCAGTATTTGGGAATCAGAGACAGACAGATCTCTGAGAGATAGTGCCCAGCCTGGTCTACATAGTGAGTTTCAGGCCAGCTAGGACTACAGGGAGACCCTGTCTCAAGAAAAAGTTTCAGATGCTGAACATATCTGCAATTCCAGTTCTCCTGTGGCAAGATGTCAGGCAAAGACAAAGAGTCCCTGGAAGCTCTTGGATCTGCTATCCTGGCATACACAAAGAGAAGCAAGAGATCTAGCCTCCAGGTGGAAAGTGAGGACCAACACCTAAGATTGTCCTTTCACCTCCATATGTACATACACACATACAGATCACATACACACATGCGTACACATACACAATCATAAAAAATAGTGGCTATGTCACCAGTTGGCTGTCACCTGAAAATTTGATAAACATGTTATCTTCATATTTATTCTAGCATTGAGGGAAGAGGTTGAATAGAATTAGGTCAAATAAATAAGACAGCAGAAACTAGTTCCTTCTAGGCTGCTGAATTCTCCTCCAGCTGGTGCTAGATGTGGAACAAATATTCTAGGGTAAAATGCTACAATTAGATATGTTTTAGGGCAATATGCTACCTTGCAGTGATGTTTCAGAAACTGTGTAGGAATATAGATGAACAAATTCTACACCAAAGGGCAAAATCCCAATGCTGGAAAGGTATCTATCTGAGGATCAGCTAGGAGAGTAACCTCCATGGGAAGAAGTAGGAGAAGAGAAGTGATGACTTTGACTCGCAAACTTGAAGGACTCATGGTCTTTAGGAATCGCCAAGGGAAACTTTAAGTTCCAGAAAAACTCATCCACCAAAAACCTTACCAAATCCATTGTGTATGAGTGCGCCAGTCACTTTTTGTGGAATCAAAACTAAATGGAAAGAGTTTGATGTCAGTATCTAAAACAACTGTCTTTTACGCGGCTGATGTAGTTGAGTATCTCATCTTAGTAACCGAGGAAATGTATTAATTGCGAGAGTAGGATTTATTGATCCACAAATCAAGGAACAACTAACCTGACCCTCAGTCAAAACCCTTCTAAACATGCTCTGAAATTTCTGACAGAACATTGATACTTCTTGACCAAGGCTTAAAGGACTTTCTGATACTATTCAACTGTCAACTGGACCAGAATTGCCTGTTAGGTTCTGGTTTCCTTTACTTGCATTTCTTCAATATCCTGAATTTCTTATCCTAATGGAAGAATGCACTACTGTCATTGTCTTCTAGGATGGTAGGACAAAGTAGTGGTTGTAAAACAGATGAAATGTTTTAATTCAATGAACACTGATTGAGCACAGACTATATGTCTGGCTTCTCAATAGTAACACAACAAAAAAAAAAGAGAATACTGCTGACATGGAGTTATTTCTAGCAGAAGGAGAGAGATAACTCATTAAATAATATAGTTTTTAGATACTCACAATTACTGTGAAAAAATTCTAAGTTACAAGTATTAAAGAGATGAGATGCTCATAGGGTCCATGGATAGACTTAGTATTAAGTAAACTAATAAAGAACATCTCAATGAGAAGAGGACTTTGGAGGCAAGTCTTAGAGGATAAGAGGGGCAAAGGCTCTGAGGTTCTAGATGTATTTTGGAAACAGATCTGTCCAGATTTCATGGCAGTTTGAGTGTTGTTATAAAGAAAGGGTGTTAAGCAGGACTTCAAGGTTTATGACTTCAGTAACTGGAATGATGAAGTTGTCAGAGGCTGAGATGGAAAAGACTGTGGGTGGGGCCATCTTCTGAGGGTTAACAGGGATTCCACTTGTGGTATATTATTTTCATAAGTCTACTATACAACTTAGTGGAAATGTCTGAGTAAACAATTGGAATGTGAGTCAGAGATCAGGAGTGAGGTCTGGGCTATCGATGTCAAAATCTTAAAGGTAATGAAAGCCTTGAGACCAGGTGACTACCCCAAGGCAGAGAGCTCAGATCAAGAACAGAATCTTTCTATGGACTGGTTCTAGGCTACTTCTGTGTTGACTGAAGGATAAAGGAGAAGGAAACTGAGAGAGGAATCATAGAGGAGGATCACCTGTGTGGAAAGAAGGATCCAGAGTCCACATGCAGTGTTACTCTGATAAGCCAAGGAAGGAGACAGCGCAGAAACCACAGCAATGTGGAGATCATCGGTGACCTTGATGAGTACAGTGTAACCATTTCTGTTTGATTCAGTAGTACTTTCTAAGAGAGAGAACGGAGAGAGAAGATGCAACCTACTTTCTCTTCTTTTGTGCTTTATGTCTGTGGACATCCAGGAAAGGAAAGATATTGGAATCATCTACTGTCAACACCCTGTGCTTTGGAAGCTGTGTCCCTGCCAATCTTCAATTCAAGGCTAGTATTTCCCTGGTTCTTGACATCTGAACATTTGATCTGGATATATGCTAAGTTGGTATGCTTCTGATTGGGGATAGCTTCCCATGAAGGTAATTTTATTCTATATATTTGCTATTTTACTAAAAACCCTTTCCCCTTTCCTCTGTATCATCTCTCTGCATTCCCAGGAAAACAGCTGACTTAGAAGTTATGGCGGCAAAAATTAACACCAACGCTTATAGTTATTATACCAGTTGTCATTCCGTCTTATAGCTAATTCTAACATCTGTATCTTGCCCATCAGTTTGCATGAGAGATGTTGTTATGAGATTTTGATACATGAAAGACTTTGTCATGTTAATTTTCTCCGTGGTATTTTCCTGTTTGGTGGAATCTGTTTCAAGTGAACCTGTGATAGCTCTATGCAATAAACTTGCTTTTCCCAGAAGCTAATGAGAAACCTGTTTATGACCACATCTCTCCCTAAGATAAAGCCATATACCCATCTGAATTTCTTAGGAATTGCTACTTCTCTTTTGAAATCCTAACAGGCTTAACTTGTTATTAGATTTTTTGGCATACGTCCAATTCTCCATGATTTTCTCATGTTAGTAGGAATTTAATATTTTTTGAACAGCTTTTCATTAACACAATCTTAAATTCAAAGTTGGCAAAGGATGTCATTTTTGAGAAAAAAATACCTCTCATAGTAAAAAGGAAGCCTATTCTGGTTTTCTGACATATGTTACTGTATTTACAAAATAAACTGTTTTTAGGGTTCAGTTTATAAATTCACCATAAGGTTTGCTAATCCCCCTCAGTTCTATTAAACTTTGAATTTTCTTATGCAGATGACACAGGAAACCACGTGGATTTTAGTTATGGTCCAGATGTAAAAAATAAACAGTAAATTCTTTTCCTCTATCTTATGTGGTTTATTGGGAAAGTGACTTTGGGCTAAAAAACTAGGATAGGATACTGTTTCTGTTGATGAAAAATTTTGGAATCTCGAAATTCACATTTATTCATATAAATTTCTTTCTTCTTTAAAAAAGCATTACTTTTTAAAATTTTTTTCAGATTCCATCCCTCTTCTTCAATAATCCTTGAGCCTTTGGAGACAGGAGTTTGATATAACTGTCCTATTCAGGGATAAACGGTTTGAAGTCTCTTAATCTCTGCATGTTGGCCAGTTATGTTTCTCTGTGTTATTGTATGCTTTATAAGGAAGCTTCTCTGCTGAGAGTTGAGAGATGCATTACTCTATGGATTGAACAATAAGTCATTAGAAATCAGCTTAATATTCTATCTGTTTAGCAGAATAGTTATATTCCTAGAAGGGGTGGCAGAATGTAATTATATAAAGACAAAGGGGAATAAGTGGGTAGGGTGGGTTAAAGGGGATGGAGAACAGGAGGACGGGGCCTAGGGGAGACTATGGAGAGAAATAACACCAAAGGCCTTCAGAAAAAGCCATAAGGAGACACAGGAGTATAGAAGCTATTTAAACTATATCTATCTATCATCTATCTATCTATCTATTTATAGTATAAAAACAGTTTAAAAGGAGTTACCTTATAACAGAGGATATTGCCCTTACTGGACACCATTGCCTTGCCAAGAAAAGTCCTAGCTAGGAATAGACTTCTTTTGCTCCTTTTGTAGCTGTTGGCCAGGGGACCTGTCACCCTTCAAACATTACTGGTCATTTTCTCTTGGTTCTCCACCAAAACATCATGGTGAAAGACTATTGCTAAAGATACTCCATAAATGAACTGTAAAAACAAATGCAGCGAAATTAAGCTGGTGCTGCCTTCAAAGCCTCATCTGTAGTGGTTATTTTGAAAGCTATCTGAAGAGAACATTTAGTACCAACCTTGCCAATTTGTGAATTCTGTTAGCACAACAACTGGCTTGGAAGATGTGCCAAGAGGTGTAATAGTGGCCCAATCGCATAGGAGTAACCACTCACTTTATACTGAATTGGATTTAAGGTCCACTTCATAAGATAGAGCCCATACCTGACATTAATATCAGGCCTAGGAGCCTGAGGCTAGACCACCCACAGGCCATGGGAGAAAGGCTAATATAAGCAATCTTTTAAAAACTTTTACTATTTATTTATTTATTATGTGCATGAGTGTTTTACCTGCGTGAATTTAATTCACTATGTGTGCAATGTCTAAAAAGGATCCCCTTGAACTGGAGTTATAAAGGGTTGTTAGCTGTCATGTGCACACTGGGAACTGAACCCAGGTTCTCTGCAAGAGTAAGAAGTGCTCTTAACCATTGGACAATCTCTCCAACTCTCTTATCCCTGAAATTAATTTTTATCATCTGCCAAATAGGGATAAATGTGAATGAGTCACCAGTTGCTGCTTTTAATTATTCAACAAAGTTATTGAACACATATTCTATGTGAAGCTGAACATCAAACACTGCATATATCAAAAGAAAGATATAATCTGTTTGATCAGGATGTCAAAAATATGTGTGTGAACACTAAAAATTGAATTAGCTCATTTATGCAATGGAAATATTAGACTGTGGGGTTGGAAAGATGGCTCAGTGGTTAAGAGCTTTGGCTGCTCTTGCCGAGGACTTGGGATCAAATCCCAGTACCCACATGGTGGCAAACAACTGTCTGTAACTGCAGTTTCATGGGCTCTGACCCCCTCTTCTTCATGTGTTGCATGACCCAGGTGCACTTACATACACACAGGCAAAACACTCAGACACATAAAATAAAGATAATAAAAATATTTTTAAAACTTATATTGTAAATACATTTTACATTTTAATATGCTTGAGAAATTTATTCTTTAGTCTACAAAATAATTCTGGATTCTCTTTATATATAAAGATTTCACAAGAATATCCTAGAATAGAAATGTGTGACTCATCAATGAGTGCTAAGTGGAAATTCCTTCCACTAATATTCAATTTCTCTTCAGCTTTATAATTTTTATGGTGTAAATTATTTCTGTACTTATACTGATGAAATTCTTCATCATATGAAAGAAATGTGAATCATCTTCAATCTTTCTGTGGCTGCTAGGATATAAACTGGAGAAACAAGGACATGTCAAAATTATAAGGTAAAATTAACTTTTATTTTTCAAATGAAAATGTCAAAATATTTTGTTTTTCAGTTAAAGAAGGAACTGGCAAGCTGAGGTAAAGAAGAGCACTTGGTGATCAGCCTCATATCAGCAGTAGGAAAATCTAGAACAGAGGCAATAAAACAGCCCAATTTCACAGCAAAGAGAAGAGCAGCTCCAGAGGGGTGAAGTCACTTGCACAAGTTCTCACAGTTATTTAATATCCCAACTAGAGCCAAAAGTTATGTTAATATTTGGGCATGAGGATCCAGTGAAACTCTTGAAACACATGGATGCTGTATTAAATGTTATTTCTCACATCGTATATGCAAAAGATTGTGGATTTTCAATGTTGATGATTATATGATTTGTAAATAATATTTTTACCACCCAGTTTCCCATCTCCTCACTTTTCATATACCTTCATTTATATATTTTACTTCCTGGAGATTTAATACAAATTTCCTAGTAAAAATATTGTGTTAATTATTAGTAGTCCTGGTTTTCACTATAATAGCAACTGTACACATAGTGATTACTATGCTCCAGGAACTGTTTGCCTTTTCTTCTCTTTAATAAAACTACAGTAAATAATTTAAAAAACCCATATATCAATACACAAAGAAATGATTTCTTCTATGATCTATGCTTACACACACACACACACACACACACACACACACATATATATATATATATATATATATATATATCCAGAACTTAGAAAAATACTGGATATATTATGTTTTCTTAATACAGGATGGATATCACAAATCAAATGTCCAAATTCAGAAATGTTCTAAAATCTTAAAGTCCCCTGAATAGAAAGTCCACAACTGACTATATTTGATGGACAGGTTCACAATGCAGAAGCACTGACGATACCGTTTAAATTTCTTTCAGTCTATGTGTGCCGAGTATGTATAAAATAAGAATATATGCTCTGCTATGATCTGTCTCCCATAAACAGTGTATCTCGTTATATCCATGGGACTATTTCAGAATCTGAAAATGTCTGAAATCTGAAATATGTCTAGCCCCAATCACTGTGAATAAGACATATTTAATGTGTAACTGCTTGTTGCCTGAGTAATTAGGTAAATATCACAGAGAGCAGAGGTGAAGTCTTTGAAAGGCAGAATAATTTAGCACATTTATAAAACACAATTCAGGTGGAGAAGTCTCTTTTCAGTCATACAGCAAATTAGGTGTCCTAATTTATCCCTCTCTTGAAGAAACTTGAGGTTTCAGGGCACTGTCTCAACCCTTAAAAATGAACTAGTCAGCTAGCAAGAAAGGAAGTAAAGCAAAATCAACATGAAAACTGTAACCCAGAAAACAAGCATGGCATTCCACATTGCCTTTGCTCTGAAACTACCAGATGGACACGGTCCCTCATTTTTCTTGCGTTCAAAGTCTCCACAGACAAGATATTAAGCCTGTTGTCCAAATGATCTAACATAAAGTGTTCTCACTTCTTGTAATTCAGGATGCCTCCAGGTGGATCACTAAATGAAGTCTGAACTACCTAATCCCAAGGAAGCAGCGAGGAGAAACTCCTTAGATTTTTGTGTTTGTTGGGAGAGAAAAGCAGTTTACCCTAATAAGTTTAAGTAAAAAAAAAAAAAAAAAAGCTATGCTATTGTAGTCCAAATCATTGTTTGCTATAAAATAATAACAAAAGAAACTCCCCCTAAATTCCAAACCCTAAAGTCTTGATAGTTTAATGAATCTTAGATTTTTAGAATCCAAAATGATTCATTGTGAAAAAAAAATTTAAACTGTGCCTTGAAGTTTTCTAAAATTTTAAGGAATATAAACTAATAATTAAAAGTTTGCAAACACAGAAGCAATACCTGACAGCTAGCAGAAACTCAGATGAAAGAATCAGACACCACCAACAAACGTCAGGTATTAGAATTACCATACAGATTAGAGGAAACACACAGATCTGCTTCCTATGACAGGAGAACAAATAACTTCAAAATTCATGGCTTTACAAAAACAAAGACTGATTTTTGCTAAGGATTTTTAGGTAGGTAGCTCTGCTCATTTTTATGGGAACTACTGGGTTTGTTTATCCTTAATTTTAAGCCAAAGATTAACTTCAGCTCTATTTCTATGTGTTTTAAATTTTAGCATTCAAGCAAAAGGTACAGAAGCTACATGGGATGTAATTTCTTATGGTAGATCACAGCATAGGAGGCAAGCGAGAAAAAATGCTCATAGAGAATATGACAAGCCACTAGCAAAGCACATCCCTATATTGTTGAGTGAAAGGGTTTGGAAGAAGAAGAGAGTGGGTAGGTAGAGAAATAAAACTCAGTTTATCAAAATAAGTAAAATCAGTACACTAGTATAAATAAGACATTGAAAACGTGAAGTAGAAGAGAAGGATGTATGCAGCCATCTGAAAAAGATTCCAATAAGAATGTAGAAGAAGCATGTATAGGGATTGAAGGCGTGGTTCAGACCTCGAGTGCCTGCCTATCATGCGACAGGCCTTGGGTCTAATCCTCAGTAATGGAAAAAGAAGAAGAAAGAAAGAAGTCCGTTATAGGTATTATATAACTGAATAGAGATTTTATAGCATATGATAGCTGAAGAGAAACTTAACAAACTAGATTAAAAATCTGAAATAGCATTGAGTAAAAACATAAACAAACAGAGAGTTAAATCCAGAAAGTAGTTCATCAGACGAGAAGAGAATTTGGAAGACTGTTCGAAATTTAAACAGACATTTCCAGAACTTAAAGGAAAAAAAAAGTAGCAAAATCAGGAATCCTAATTTCAAAGAGGATAAATATAAATAAATATACATCTAAGCACATAATGTATAAAACGAAGTAAAATTCACATCATGCTAAAACTGCCCTCCATCAAAGACAGAGACAATATCCTTACAGAGGAAAAGAAGTCAAAACACCTTCCGGGTGTGTTGGCACATGCCTTTCGTCTTAACATATGGGAGATAGGCAGGTGAATCTCTGTAGGGCTGAGGCCAGTCTGGTCTCTATGGTGAGTTCCGGGCCAGCTAGGGCTACAAGGAGACTGTATCTCAAAAAAGGCCAAGTCCATCTCCATAGGAATGGGAAGGAGTCACAGCTGACCTCCCAACAGCAATAATGGGAGCCAGAGCCAGTAGGAGGACGGTTGTAATGTAAGGGAAATGATTTGTCAAATAATAGTTGCATAACCAATAAAATTATCCTTTAAAAATAAAACCAGGTATGGGAAATGTCTCTGAGGTAAAGCACTTGCTACGTAAACCTAACAAGCTGAATTCAGTCCCTAGAATTCATGTAAAGCTGCAAGCAAACCACCGACTCCACAAAGGTGGAGATCTTCTCACCCCCATACGTGTGCACACACACACCGTACACACAAAATAGTAATAATAGTATTTAAATTATTTTCAGAGACAGTTTACCAACATTTTTTATTACAAAAAATTCTAAATTAAGAACTTTAAGCAAATAGAATTTATCTCAGTTCAAAGATTTGAGATGTCAAATGGAATGATCAACAACAAATATTGATCATCAAATCATGTTAGTCATGAAAAACAAAACCCACGTAATAGATTTAAAACCACACAAACTAAAAGCACAAAACTAATGATGTGTATAATTGGTTAAATACCAACAGAGGTGGCATGAGGCTCTAAGCAAAATTAGGAGTTTTATGAGTAAGAATGTGTGCTAGTTTTCTGGGGTGAAAACTTAAGGAGTAGAAAAGGAGTAAGTAATGGAGAGAGAGAGAATAAAAAGAAAAATTAAAATGAGAGAAATAACCAGTCTAAAAGAGAAAAAAAAATAGGAACATAAAAGGATTAAGTTAAAGAGAAAGTATAACATGATAGTAAGTAAATTTAAGACAAATCATTATTATAGACAATATAAATGAATAAAATTCTTTTGAAAGGCGATGATTATGGTTGATGGTTGATATGTGGGCAAACTCAAGACAAATATTGTTTTAAAAGCCATATCTGAAATACATAGTCAGGAATAGTTGAGAGTAATTGTTAGGAAAAGATAAATCAATAGAGACGGAAAACTTTTATCTAATATTCTAGTTTTTATTTATGATATTTGACAATAACAACTGCTTCAAGCTAGACTAGACATGGGATTCAAGGATTCGCTACATCTTCATTACATTTATTTATATTTTTGTGTGTGCATATTTGTCAACTTCATACTTAAACAAAATGATAGATTTCTTTGTACTAAACATGTTGGGAGTCTGTGTGAACAGGCAAGGTTCACATGAATGAGAATTCACACCCCCTGGTTCTAACTGGCACTTTGCTGCGTCTTGCTTTCTGGTCTCATTTTTCATTTTCTTTTAGAGTCTTAAATAATTTTTCTAATTCTTTCTCTGTCTTTTGTTAATCTCATGCATATTCACTGGGTCAATTTTCTATAACAAAGTTGTAAAACATTCTGATCATGTTTGCATAGGACCTTTTGTTATTCTTTGATCATTAATGAGAGTAGTCAGATCTCATAGTCTTAATAAAGCCAGACCCATTCGTCTATTCATTCTTTTACTTTAAAACTCAGTTTCTGGACTGAAGAGATGGTTTAGTGGTTAAGAGCACTGGCTGCTTTTCCAGAAGACCTAGATTCAATTCCCAGGACCAATATAGTGACAACAACCATTTGGCTCTTATATACATGCAGGCAATAGACTCATACACATTAAAATAATCAATTTCTTTTTTTTCTTCTAAAATCTTGCTGTCAAAATGACTCACTGTTCTTTGTACACATCCTGTTTCCTGCCTCCTTGCCTTGCTCACACTGGGCCTCTGTCTGGGGATGGGGATTGTATTGTCATTTATGTAAGAAAACTTTTCATTATCTGAATAAATTCTGTCGAAAATAATTGTAGAGTATCATTATGAACAAGAAGATTAGCAGATATTATACGCAGGATCACTATTCAGAATTGGCAAACACCACTGAAGTGGATTCCTCAGAGAATTTATTATTGAATATTTTGAATTTTCCTTAGACTAGTAATGTGAGAGAGAAAGAGAGAGACAGAGAGAGAGACAGAGATAGAACGACACACAGAGAGCTCTGTAAATCCTTGAAAAATAATTAAATAATTCACCTTTTTATTCCACCCCTACCAAACTTGATTTTATTGGATAATACTAAGATTAAGCCAAGATTTGTAGAGTTTTATTCTAGATAATCATGAATTATTACCTAAACTACTAGAAAAGAATATATACTATATTCTTTTAAACTACTATACTACTAGAAGAAAGTCCTGTTGGTACCTTTATGTGCAGGAGTTGTTTGTTGGCTACTGTGATCAGTGTGGAAAAACTCTCCTCATCAATTCTATAAAGCTGTGAGGATCTGGTCAGTCTAGCAAAGTCTTGAAAAAGCAGACATTTTGTTAAGTGAATTAACTTATGCTGATCTAATCTCATTTCTAAACTTTTCTGTGATGGTTAATCTTAGCTGTAGCTTGATGGATTGACTAGACTGTTTCAGAGCTGTGCCTGTGAGCATTTTGAGAGAGGATGAATTTAAGTGAGAAGACCTGACCCGAATGTGGGCCATTCCATCCCATTGGTTGAGGGTCTGGTTATATAATGTTACGGGACAGAGACTGAAATCAGAGTGGGTAGTACAGACTCTCTCTCTTTCTCTCTTTCTCTCCCCCTCTTTCTATCTCCCTGTATGTCTCTCTCCCTTTCTCTGTCTCTCTCTCTGTCTCTCTCTCTCTCTCTCTCTCTCTCTCTCTCTTTCTCCACTGCACAGAACCTTTGCAAATGTGGGCAAATATACTTTTTTCCACTGTCAGGTTGGTTTTCTCAGGTATTTGGTCAGAGTGACTGACCCATGATATTATTCATTTCTGACTTAAAGGAAGGAAGGAGCATAATTAAAAGAGAAATATTCTACTGTCAGGTACAAGCTGGTTTGGGGGTTATTACTGAAAGTGTAGACCACCAGTAGTGTTTCATATTTATTTATTTTTTGTATATTCTCATATGTTCTGTCTTGCAGAAATTCGGAGAGTGAAGGAGGAGGCTGCTGAGAGCTGGACCATGCTGCCCCATCTGTACACCAAGACCCTCATTTATAATGTAAGGTGTTTGGAGGTAGGCTCCCTAAGGTTAGCTGGGCTAGTAAACAGCATCTAACCCAAAAGTGCCCCCATCTTAAAAAGATGCAGACAGGAGCCAACAAGCAGAGGGAAGGCTGTGAGGAGACCAGCATGACACAGCTGAGGCCTCACCAGAAACCAACCCAGTTAACACTTTGCTCTCAGAGTTCCAGCCTCCAGAAAGAACATTTCTATTATTTAAGCCACCCAATGTTTGAAATTTTGCTATGGCGGATGCAGAAGACTAGCCTGGAGGTCAGGTAGACAAGCAGTTTCCTTGCGTCCCCATTTCAATGCTAGTTGTTCTCCTTCGATAAGTGATGTCTATTAGAATTTGATAAAAACATTCTTCATTTTCTTAAAAAGAAGAAAAAACAAAATTCAAAAGGAGAAGACAGGAAAAAATGATCCAAATCAAGGCAGAAATGAAGGAAACAGAAGCAAGCACAAAGAATCAATGAGACAAATAAAAAGATAAACGTGATTGACAAATTCTAAGTCAGTTTAAACAAAAGTAAAAGAAAGACTAAAATTAATAAAATTAGAAATAAATGGAAGAAGTTACAAGAGATGCAAGGAAAATTCAGAAAATGGTAATGACCCATTTTATTTAAAAAATATTTTATTTATTTATTTTTAGTTTGTGTTTATGAGTGTATTGCCTGCTTGTAGGTAAATGAACCCATGTCATGCAATGCCCATGAAGGTCAGAAGAGGGCATTGGATCCCTTGGAACTGGAGTTACAGATGGTTGTTAGCCCCTATGTGGGAGCTGGGATTCAAACCTGAGGCTTCTGCAAGAGCAGCCAGTGCTCTTAACCACTGAGCCATCTCTCCAGCCCCATAATAACTTATTTTAAAAGCCTTTATTCCACTAAATCTGAAAATCTAAAAGAAATGGATGAATTTCTAGAAACATATGGGTTACCAAAATTAGAGCAAGAAGAAAGAAAGAAAAAGATGTGAAATGATCCTTGAGCAGCAATGAGGTAAAAGAAGTAATAAAATTTTTCCAACTAAACAATAGCCCAAGACAAGAAGAATTCATGGGAGTTTTACCAGAATTCCAGAAATGAATTAGGATCAATGCTAGTCAGTTATCCCATGAGACAGAAAAGGGAGCGGGGCTTTCAAGTTCTTTTTATTTGGTATCAAGTATTACCTTGATATCAAAGCCAGATAGAATCACAACAGAAAAGAAAATTACACATCATACTCCCTGACTAGTTAGGAAAGAGGGAGTCCATTCCTATTACTGGGCTATTCAATTGGCAGTCTGTGGTGTCTTTTAGGGCCACTGAACCCTGTTATAAGGATCTACATTTAAACTCCTTTTATACTGATTATGTAAATATGGAAAGATGCTTCCATAGTAGGTTTCAGTATCACTCAAAAGGCTTTAAGTGTTGATTATCCATCTTGTTATTCCCTCTTCTGCCCTAACCTCCCATTCTCTACTCCATTAAACCATCCTATGTATAATTCCTCTTTCCCTCTCACATCACTGCATTCTCTCTCTCCTCTCAAAACCATCAGCCATGGTCCCTTATTATTTTCCTGATCTCTAAAGAATTTTTCATTTAAAATATCTAAAGACTCAAAGCTAGTATCCACATATGAGGGAGATATGCAGCGCCCGTCTTTCCGAGTCTGAGTTAGCTCATGTAGGATGTTTATTTCCAGTTCTATCCATTTACCTGCAAATTACATAATTTGATTTTCTTAACAGCTGAAAATATTCCACTGTGTAAATGTCCCATACTTTCATTATGTGTCCACCTGCTGATGAACATCTGGCTTGTTTCTATTTCCTGGGTATTGTGAATGCAGAGCAATGAACATGGATGACCAGGTATCTCTGAAGTAAGAGAGTCCTTTGGATATGTGCCCAAGAGTGGTATGGTTGGATCGTCTGGGGAACCTCCACTGTGGCTGCCACTAGCCATGAATGTGTTCTCCTTTCCTCAAACCCCCACAAAGATTTGTCTTGTTTGTTTCTTGGATTTTAGCTATTCTGACTGTGGAAGTTGAAATTTCAAAAATAGTTTTAATTTGCATTTCTCTGATGACTAAAGATGTTGAACATTTTAAAAAACTTTTTCAGCCATTTGTATTTCATCATTCGTTCGTTCGTTCCTTCCTTCCTTCCATGTTTTGTGTTCCTACATTCCTTCCTTCCTTCTTGCTTTTCTCCTTTATTTCCCTTTCTCTCCCTTCCTCCCTCTCTTCTCTGCCACTTAGAGATTCCATCCAATCCCCTATATTCTGACTCAGAGATACTGAATTTTCTTTTAGTTTTTTTCTTTAAATTCTACCTTGTTGGCTTTTCTTTTTTAATGAATATTTTTACTGAATTTTGTTTATTTCATTTAATAAATCTTAATCAATTTTTTGTTGGTGAAAGTTAAGGGATGTATTAATATTCTGTCTCACTCCCTGTTGTACAATGTTCCACAAGCCTTAGGTGTAGAGATTCCACTGCAGATGTGTCACAGGGCTGGACATCTCTCAGACCTATTTTTCTATGTGTGATCAGTTGTGCAAGTCTATAATAGTCTCAATCTGTTGCAAAAAGAAGCTTCTTTGATCAGTGGTGAATGGTATACTTGTCTGTGAATATAAGAATCAATATTTAGCATACAATAAGAAATTACATTTATCTAGAGATATAAAAGAGTTTTCTGTAGGTTCTGTGACTTCCCCAGGCATGTGTACTTGACACCTGTAAGTTCTCTGCTTTGGTCAGAGCAGCTTGTTTCTGCAGTGGGTAGTAGTTAATACAGGGACTCCGAGGTGGTCAAAGTGCTGAGTATAAATAACACCAAGAATTATTGGTCATTATTCATGTCAACCCATCACTCTCCAGTGTTCAAGGAACTTCATGGAAGAGGGTCGTAAAGAATGTTAGAGCTGACAGATGAGGAAGACAACTGTGAAATCCTCATTTCTGGGCATGACATGGCTATTGTACCTGTCAGCTTATGGTGACTGTGGTTACTTGCAGACCTGCACAAAGTCAAGCCAGTCAAAATCCCACCATAGATGCAACCGTAGACCCCCAACCCCCACCCCAAGCTGAAGAACTATTGGCTAGTGAGGGAGGGCAAGCCATTCTCTTTGGGAATGTGGTCACTGACAGATTGCTCATGCCCCAGGGGATGGCCCCTACACCCATGTGCATATGGGCCACACTAACCCAGGGGCTTACTAATTACAAAGCAATAAGATAAAAAAGGAACAGGAAACTGGGAGAGAGAAAGGGTGGGGGCATTATGGGCTATTGGAAGGAGGTAGTGAAGGATGGATGTGATCGATATACATTATATAAATAGAAGAATGTTGTTTTTTAGAAAGTAACTAAAAATAGTGATTTATTGGTCGTAAGATATGTGTATTGAATATATTGTCATATCTAATTCTTGATGCAAATAAATTGAAGAATTTTTTATAGTTGGATAAACTCTATAGTTCTATCAATTTTTGAGCAATAAAATAGTACTTAAAATAATTTTAGTTAAATATTTTAGCCAGATAAGTAAATGAAATATTGTATAGCACTCTATACATGTGTTGTAATGGAATATTTTTTCCAGTGCTTGTCTCATATGAGGTTTATTACTGGAAAGCTGCTCTCCCTCCAGTTCCACTGGCTTTCATCCAACATCTTTCTGGACATGTCTGGCCACACCATTGGAATATGAATTACCTTGATGGCAAGGAGAAGTTGTTACCTTTGTCACATCACCTCAACTGCCCTTACTATCTCCTTCTGCCAATAGTATACATGGGATGACTATTTAGCTATGCTAAATATTAAGTAAATCTGACATAAACCAATTGAAGAATGACCCTTCTAACTTCCTAGATAATATATCAATCTATGCCAGGATTCCTCTAGAAATAAAATTTTGACTGAGGGTAACTTTAAAAAATGTAAAGAAGTGGGACTGGAGAGATGGTTAAGAGCACTGATTGCTCATGCAGAGGACTCAAGTTCAGTTCCCAGCCCCCACATGGTGGCTAACAACCATTCATAACTCCAGTTCCAGGGGATCCGATGCCCTCTTCTGACCTCCATGCCACTGCACAACCTGGGTGCATTTACATGCAAGTGGGCAACACATTCATACACATAAAATAAAAATAATAAATAGTTCTCTTAAAAATTTAAAGGCCTAAAAATGAATTGCATGAAGTTTGCTTTTTCTTAATATTAATCTATACAAATCAGAAAGCAGCACAAATCTTTTGTTTTGAATATAAATATTTAGAATGTAGTTCAACTTCTCATATTACTTGGAATATTCTCTATTTAGAGACCTTATGAAGAACACTATGCATATTGGCACAAGAACTAAATTAGACTTAAATAGCTATTACAGGTTTATTACACCCCTGAATTTCCCATAGTTCTTAGAATATGTACTACAATAGAAGTAATTGTAGGTTTTTCAGTCCTCAAAGTACTCTGGGAGTTTGATAACCTTTTTTTCACTTTTCTTATGAGGAATCTGGGTCATAGAAAAAAGGGGTACATAGTAGGCATTCAATAAATATTAGCTGAAGCTGTGTGTTGGAGCTATATAATGACATGGTTTGACTGAAATGTCTCATAGGCTCATGTTTTGGCACTTGGTTCCTGCTGGGGGCACTGTTTTGGGATTTAATCATTGGGATTTAAGCAGTCTTTGTTACTAGCTAGTACACATATATTGCAAGGGGTGGGCCTTTGAAGGATACACAATTACTGGTTCTAGCCTGACTCTGCCTCCTGTGAACATGCTGCTTCTGCATGTTCTACCTCTGTGGACAGGGCCATTCCATCTGCCATTATGATGGGCTGTGTCATCCAAACCCAGTAGCCAGACACACTGTTCCTCTCCTCAGCTGCTTCTTTTTAAATATTTTGTCAAAGAGAGAATAGTAGCTAGCATGGCAAAGCAAATTACTGTCAAATGCAGTCTTCCCACCCATGGTCTGATGTGTTGAAAACCAAGACCTTAGGGTAGGGATGGGCCGTTAGGAAGAGGAGCCCTCATTGCTGGTTTAATCCTTCTATAAAAGATCTCATGAGAGTGAGTTTGCACTTTCTTGACCTTTTGATTCTGCCAGTTGAAGATTCAGTAACAAGTTCCTCATCAGACACTGGCACTTTGAACTTCTTGGCATCTAAAATTGTGAGAAATAAGTTTACCAAGCACCCAGTGACAGATGTCCTGTGATAGAAGCTCAAAATGGCCTAAGACTCCAACCTGGGACTGACTAGTGAGTTGGTGAGTCACTAAAGAGGGTCACAGAAGTAGCCAAGGCTACGTGGTAAGTCAAAACCAAACAGGCTAGAAAAAGACTGAGGGCACCTGGCTTCTGCTAGGGTGCCATGCTGAGCTGGTTCTGAAGAAAAACAAGATTTTACATAAGAGTGAGCTTGTGACCATGCAGAAAGGGGGAATAGCTTCAATAGGGACATGTGTACGTTTGTATGTAAGAAGGCTCAGTGGTTAAGAGCACTGACTGCTTTTGCAGAGGACTTGGGCGTGATTCCTAGCACCCACATGGTAGCTAACAATGGTCCATAACTCCAGTTCCAAGGGAATCCAATGCCTTCTTCTGACCTCTGTGGGCTTTACACACATTCAGGCAATACATTCATAACATAAAATTAAAAAAATGATTATATGTTTTATTATTCTTTTAAAGAAGACCCTTTCTTGGTCTACGAGAGAAGATTTTATTTTTACATATTTTTTGAGAATTTCATACACGAGTATTGTATTTGCATCATTTCCTCCCTTCCAATTTCTCCCAGGACCCCATTCCCTCAAAATTTCTTATCTTCTTTGATTATTGTCGTTATGTATACATAGGTTTATAAACAGACATACATTTAGTGGTGCTCATGTTTACATGTGTTTAGGGCTGAGCACATGGGCTCAGATAACCTATCAGGTAGCTCATTCATGGAGAAAATGGATTCTCTATGCCTTAGCATCAGTTGGTTATCTTTAGCTCTTCATCTGGAGGTGGGACCCTATGAAACTCCCCCTCACCCACACTGATGTCAACTGATGCTGTCATTATACAGATCCAGTTAGGCTATACTACTGTGCCGATTTCATGAATGCAGGGTCTCTGCCATGTCTAGAATGTGTTATCTAACAGTACCTGTCCTGGTCCTCTGGCTCTTACAATCTTTCTGCCCTCTCTTCCTGAATGTGCCCTTAACTGAGATTTAAAGAGTGAGTAAAGATGATATAGAAACTGAGAGATGAAGTAAATCAAGAAATTGGGAAACAATTTTTAGCTTCCAATGACAGGAGCTTTAGGTTATGAGCAGAGAAAAACCCCAGGGCTTAGAACCAAAGCATAGGTACCACATCACAGTTTTGAGGATTGTTTGGCCACAGGTGGCTATTCCTTTGGCAGACAAGATGGCATTCGTTCAGTCTCTACCTCTTCAGAGACCATTGTCAAAATGAGTTTTGAAATGAAGAGGGCTTTGTCCTTTATCCATTTTGGAGAAAGCCTTCTTAATCAGGGAAATGGAGCTATTAGCACACTGAAGCTTTTTGTAGTCTGTATTTTAAATTGCTAATTGAATTTATTTCTGGATAAAATACCAGTGTAAATCAAACCTGTTTTCTAAAACTGACAGTTCCATGGAAAAGACGTTGGAGCAAAAAGATCATATGCATGACTAAGCTGTATTTTAATTTAAACAAGTGTTCTATTAAATCATAACGGGAATGATAATGGCCTCACAAGGATGTTGGAACTCACTGCACTGGGTCAAGTTTTCTTCCTGATCACCTGTACAATAAAACAATGTGGGCTTGGTGGAAACAATGACCTTTTGGAGTAGGCCAGAGATGGAATCAGATTATGAACAAGAAGTTCAAAAGTCATGGACTTCCCAGCCATTGTTACAAACTCTATCTAGGGAAGTAAGTGAGTTAGCATAAGTTTTTTATAAATCTTTGCCAGTATTAGATGAAATGAAAACTCAGCTTACCATGTAGCAACTGGAAAATATTAGGAAATGGATTCCCCTTAGATTACCTCATCTGTAAAATAGAGATAGCAATGATTACATTATAGAATGATTATAAGGATTAGTATAAATGAAGGTAGATATGATATGGCATGTAGGACATGATAATTTATATTCTTACTCCATGGATGGAGTTCATAGCCTGGTCTTTCCTTTCAATGTTATGTAGCATACTCTGTTAGGTTGAGCCAACGTCTGGGACCCTAACTGAAAGAGCCAATTGTTAGCTTTATATATTTAGCTTTTGAAAGAGGGTCTTCCTGTAGCTCTACTTGATGTGGAACTCTCTATGGAGACTTGGGTGTTCTAGGTCTCACAGAGATTCACCTGCCTCTCCCTCCCAAATGCTGGGATCAAAAGCTTATACCACCATGCCTGGCAGGTTTTTGTATCTTTTGCAAGGATTAGTAGGGAAGCTTTGCATATAGGTGCTCAACTGTGGAAAGTAAATTTCCCAAGGTGGTAGAACTTTGAACCAAATTATTTTTAAATGGTAATTAGCTCATTTATGTCTTTGGATGTCCACACCATGAGTACACAGCAAAAATTATTATTCTGGCATTCAGACATTGTATTCTTTTAGCTTTTGCTGTTCAAGTTTTTATTTCATTTTAAAACAAAGCTATTTCCATTTTTGAAGATGAAGAAGCACCCTTAGAGAAATCAGGGGTAAGTTCACAGTCATGCATTAACTAAATAGCAGAACTGACATCCATACATAACTTTTGAGTTCAAAACCACTGTATTTACAGGTGAATTCCATATGATTTGTTGATTAAATCAATGGGGCAAGGCCAATAATACTCAGGTTTTAACATTCCTTTAGTCTCAAGCTGTTCTTTTAGCTCTCTGCATGAAGATATTAAAAACAAGAAATCTGGCTTTGGTTCAGTTGCTAAAAGCATGTGCAGTCTGGAACTGGTGGATTTTTGTTAGACTATTCAGATGTGCATATCAGTCTTCCAAGAGCAAGGACATCCTTTTGATTTATTATGTACTCTCCTTTCCACTGAAAGAAAAAGAAAGGAAGTAAAATATAATGAAAAGGCCAAGGTAAAGAGCCTATGGATTTAATGTTCATAATGGCCGTAGCTAGGATTTGTTATGTGCCAATTATGTAACGGGACTAACACTATGTGCTTTACATATATTATTTCACAATGGTCCTTTGAGGGCATACTGTTGTCTGCAAGTTATAAAATAAGAAACTGTTCAGAACTCTCCATTGGCTTGCTGACCTACTCAGGAAGTGCCGAATTTTCTATCATGGCTCATAGAGCCTTCCATGACCAATTCAACAATCATAAATTTAGTGTAGGAAACAGAATATTATAAGTAAGATTTATACTTGTTACCTCTATATTACTGGGATGTTCAGTGAACTCACACCAGAATATCACACTTTTCCTTCTTCAGTTTATGTGGGGGAAAAAAACTACTTACCTCAGCCTCCAGTTAGGAAATTTAGTGACCAGGATCAAATCTTCATGTCTGTAGGTAATGTTTGAAAAGGTCCAGACAAAGAAGCCAAATAATTGTTCTTTGGACACTGGACAGAGGACCATGGTGTAACCAAAAAGACAAAGATATTCTGGGGAGCAAATATTCAGGATTAGTGCTATCGTTTTAATGTGTCCTCCAAAATGTATGCATTAAAAATGATCCTTAATGCAACAAAGAAGGTAGCTGACACCTTCAAGGGGTGATTAGATTCAAGGACTCTGCCCTTAGGAAACACTAAGATATTATGAATAAAGTATATTATAAAAGGTGAAGTTTTGGCTTCCTCTTGCTTTTTGACTCCTGCTGTCTTCCTTCCTTTCTTCCTTCTGCAGCGGGATAGGACATCTTGGAGGTCTTTTACAGAAACCAGACCCATGTCTTTGGACTTACCAACCTCTAAAACCATGAGTTAAATCAATTTGTTATGAATTATCTAGTCTAATAACAGTAACAGACTTAGACTCAAAGTGGCCCACATGTGAGGAAGCAATTGTCTTTAGTTTAAATTTTAAAAAGTCTAACAAAAATGGAATAATTCCAGAGATAGCTTCTCCATACATATGAGACAAGAAAGAATTTGCTCCCTCAGAACACAGCAGATCCAGGAAGATGCCATTTTAGTATTCAAAGTAGTCTTTTTTCTCTTGGAGCCTTGAGAGGTCATTTGCTTATTGGCATTCTGAGTTTAGGTAGTTTGGAATCTAGCTTACTCTTGCTTTCTTTGAGGGTTGGGAAGAAGGGAGCTTAAGAAATAGGAAGAGGTGACACTAACTTCCTGGAAACATGCCTGCCTAAGCTCCAGTGGAGAGAAGAGGTCAGAAATTCACAGGCTGCACACCATAAGATCTGTGGATAATCAGGGCATGTACCTGACTGTCATCAGTCCAGGGTGTAGCCTTCCCACCAGCTCCCTAGCCCTCTCCTTTACCCACATTTCACAGGTAGGAAGCAAATTTGCATTAACATTTTGCTTAAATATTTGATTTTTATCCAACTTCAAGGCAGTCTTGGTCCTGAAGTTCTAATTGTCAGTGACCCTTTCAAATCAACATCATTTGTCATATCAAATTAGCCTTGTCACCAACTGCAAGGCAGTGACATTCATCTTGCTAATGCTTTAATCCAGTGCGAGGTAAAGTTCTTCTATGGAGTGCAGCTTGGGGTACAGCATGAGTCACTTCCTCAATTAGGCAATTGTCAGAAACACAGGAGACTTGCTGTAAGGTAAATATTGCTGGGTCACTTGAAATGTATGCAGATTTGACATTTCCCTTCTGATTAGCATGGCTAACATTAAAGTTTTTGTATGTCACTTCAGATAATTCAGATGCTGGGGTAATATCAGCAGGCCTGTAAGAGAAAGACTAAGGCAGAGTCCTGATTTGGGGTGGTGCAGGGAACGCGTAAGGGCTTATTTAGAATATAAATATCTACTATGTGACAGTTGCTTTAAATATGTATTACCTAATTCAACATTTCTTAGGCATTATGGACCAGTGCAAATCAGCAGGACAGGCAAAGCAGCTAGATTGAAGCATAACAATAAAGTGGCAGGGTGAGAGGTCCGTCCCCAGGCCATGTTCCTTATCGACACATGTTGCCGCCACAAAACAAAATTCAACCAAACCCTGACAGTATTCTCATTCCCCCAATGGTTTGTACACGCAGAGTCAGAAATCCACTAATGACACAACTCTATATATTCTTATATCAAAAGTTCTTGCATAATTAAAATATACAGTAGTATTTGCAGATAACCATGACTTGAAAGTACTTGCTCTGTACATACTGATTTTATGTAATTTACACAACTCACAGATAAGATCTGAACTTTTGATAGTCCCTTGTTAGAAAAGAATGACTTAGACTCAAAGGAGCTGATTAATATTCAAGCAATTTAACTAAAGGGTTATATACTTCAGCCAACGCTCCCTCTTAGTTTCATAGTGATAATCCATATCTCATAAAATACAAAAGAACACTACTAATATATTTTCCATTAATTTTAATTTGTCTATTGAATGTTATGTCATGCTGTTTAAATACAATAAAAATATAGTGCTTGTCAAGAAAAAGAATAAACAGAGAAATGTCCCAATTTAAGATATCATATATATTAAATGGACCTAACAAACATCTACAGAATATTCCACCCAAGCACCAAACATGCACATTTTACTCAACAACCCATAGAAGTTTCTCTAAAATAGATTACATACAACTAATCTCAAGAATTACCAAAAATTGAAATAATTACATGCATTCTATTAGACCACAACACAATAAAGATTAAAATCAACAGCTAAAGAAGTTCTAGTAACTACTGGAACTGATGGAGATTAAACAACACACTCCTGAATAATGAAGGGGAAAAAGAAGAAATCATGAAACAAATAGAAGTGTTCCTAGAATTAAATGAAAATAACACAATACAACAAAACTTCCGAGAAACATTAAAAGCAGGCCTAAGAGGGAATTTTATAGTGCTCAGTGCCTACATTAAAAAATCAGAAAGAAGATCTCAGAGACACTTACTTTCTCTGTCTGAGTTGTGGAACTTGGTAATAATCTCCATCTACTGCAAAAATAAGCTTTTTTGATGAATGCTGAGAGGTGTTCTTGTTTGTAAACATAAGCAAACATATTTAGCATACAGTAGAAAATTATATTTCCCTAGGGATGTAACATAGAGTTTTCTCTAGGGTCAATTACCACTCCAGCTATGTGTATGTGACTACAAAAACAGTACCACACATGAGTTCCATCCCATGTGTGCAGTTTAAGTAAAATTAATTAGCTGTTGATTACACCCCAAGTAAAAATACTGCAACAGGACCAAGAGGCATAGTTTTCTGTTCTGGTTATTAGGCTTTACATCTCGCAGTCTGCTGCCCAAGGACCACTTCAGAAGAGGAACAGAAAGACTGTAAGAACCAGGGGTGGTAGATGATGACAAAGAAACAAAGTTTTCCAGGTAGCCCATCCAAACTTATAGCAAAAGTGACAGCACGTACGAGACCCATGCAAACTTAAACCAGACAAAATCTAAGATAGAATTGGGCAATGGATATGATATCATTAAATTCAGATGTTTCATGTTTATTCATTTTCTTGACAGGAATTATTGGCAGCTGATCAGTACTGAGTGAGGGAAAGTTGGTCTTGTTTAAGGGGCTGATGCTAGAGGGCTGCCCAGGCTCCAGTGAGGCTCGGAGTGAGGGAATACAAACTTGACTTGGTAGGCCTTAACAAATGTAACAGAATGCATGGAATCCAGTGGAGTGGGAGACTGTGAGGGTGCAGATGGGGGGGGGTCCTGAATATGAATAAGATGCATTGCACAAAAATTCAATAAAATATATACTGAAAAATTAGGAGCAAAAATAAATGACTTAATGGTACACCTCAAGAATCTTGAAAGTCACTCATCTTATTAGAGATACTTGCTAGAGGTGTTTGTGGCTGCTCTTTGCACAGAGCAACAACAAAAATGCCTCTGAACCAATGAGTGAATAATGATGATTAGGTGCATTTACACAATCAGTGATGAAGAAAAACAAAATCATGAAATTGGCAGGTAAAATGAAGGAACTAGAAACTGTTATACTAAATGAAGTAACACAGACTCAGGAAAACAAGCGATATATGTTCTCTCTCATTTGTAGATCTTATGTGAGTATGTATCCTGATGTAACTGAGGAGCCAGAAAAATAAAGAGGAATCGTGGAAATAAGGGGGAAGAAAGAGCTGGTAGAGGGGGATGGTAGGAGGCAGGTGTCACTAAGGAGGAAATGAGGAAAAGGAAGCGAGGAAGCGTGGTTTAACCAGGGAGGGAGTAGTGTTAAAACGGGGAAAGAGAGGAGAGGTGAATAATACTTAGAAGGCATGAAAACCGGAGAGAAATGGAGTAGTTCAAAGTCCTACTGAAAAATATACATCTAATAAATATACGAATACATGGGTGTAGGTGAAGAGCATCTAACAGAAAACATCGTGCCAAGCAAACTCCCCTTTCAGTTGCTAGACAGGTAGTCCAAGAGACTCCAAAATAAAACAGGCTATTTCCACAGCCTTTGATAACCTCCCATAACTTGACCCTATTGCTCAAGACAAGCCAAACTTCAGATACAGGACCTGGAGGAATGGGACTGGAACTTACCTGCGAGCCTGCTCCCTGAAGAATAGCTCTCATGGTATCAAAGGATAGTATACAAGCTGCTAAGGGAGAAAATCAATCAGTGGTCCTACTCAGCTATAAAATCTAATAGGCAGCACTGACTATCCAGCAAACTATAGCTACTGGTGCAGTAGTGGCACTTTTATCTTGGAGTTAGTCAACAGCTGTCTAATTGAAATTAAAGCTCACTCAGTGGTAGAGAACTCATGTGTGGTACTGTAAACATAGCGAAATACACATAAGTGAAGAATCCATAGATCTTAGAGATAAACATAGACCAGCAATTTTTTCTGTATTCTAAATATGCACCCTCATATTTACAGATAAGTATAGTTCCCATTACTCATCAAAGAAGTTTCTTTTTTGAAACAGGTGGAGACTAATACAGAGAATCAGGACTGGTGAAATGAAGAGAGTAATTGACTGTGAGATGCTTAACCCTAAATCACGCATCTTCAATGCAATCTCTACACCTGGGATGAATGCATCTCTCAACTCTCACCAGAGAAGTTTCCTTATGCAGAAGATGATGATTAATATAGAAACCTACAACTGGCCAATGTGTAGAGAACAAGAGGCTGCAGAATGCTCATCTGTGAATAGTATACCTATTTCAAACTTCTGCCTCCCATGGTTCAAGAACTGTTGTGGAAGAGGAAGCAGAATGCTTTTAAGAGCCTGAGGGGTAGATGACCACAATGAAACAGAGTTTTAAAGACAGCTGGTCAGTTATACATATGAACTTACAGCAGTGGTGACAGCATGCACAAGTCCCATGCAAGTTCAAACCAGACAAAATTCCAGCAGAGACATGGGAAGTGAGTAACAATTCCCAACCGAACTTAAGGAACTTTGGGCAACTGATGGTTGCTGGAAGAGAGAGAGAGAAAGAGAGTCTGTTACAGATATTTGTCTCTTGGTAGGTGGGCCTGGCTCTAATGGACAAACCCACATTGAGAGGCATGTGGGGACACAAATCAGATTTTATAGGCCATATTGTAGTACGTGTAAATTATACTGTATAGAAATCACAAAAATTAAAAAACTATATTGACAATAAAGCCTGGACATGTATAGTTCTATAAAGCACCACCAAGTGTTTGAGTGTTACTGTCACAGTCAACACTATTTGTTTCCTCTTCTCACAGACATCTGAAGGAAGTTGTTATTTCTGGCTTTGGTTGTATCTGTGTTGATATATTGACCTTGATTTATTTCCACAGTGCAGTAGATATTTCCATATGACATCTGTAACTCCATTTACTTTAACTCAGTTTTTTAAGCATTCCACACTAACGTCATCTAAGTCACAGTTCATGGCACTGCTGAAGTTGTTTAAATTCAAATTTCAAAATACTTTCATGATTTCCCTTCCATATTTTCCTCATTCTCTCTATGTAGAAAGAAGTGTAATATCTGTCTGTATCCTCTGCCTCTGTTTTCCCACCCACCTCAGTACAGCACTAGAGTGAGACTTCTTCATCTTTCCCTTGGACTACTATAAGGAATCTACATCTTGCCCTGCTTAGATTTTTTGATCTCTCATAACTCACAATGTGTTCTGTACAAGACAGTTTTGGTTACCTTCCTACAATTATATCAAGACACTTTACTGCTTAAAGCCCTGGTGATATTCTATTGTACTTGAGAAATGAGCTGACTTCTCCCTGTATCCTCAGAATTGTCATTTGGGGTCTATTGTCTGTCTCTGAGAATCTAAACACATCGTTCCTCTACTTAGTAATTTTTCCTCACCACGTGCAATTTCTTTCTTTGAAAACTGATTTTGTTCATTTCTTGTAGATTTTGTAATAGTTGTTCTTTCAGTCTGGAAACTTCTTCATAGCTAATTCATCTATATCATGCAAGAGTTCGCTCAGAAAATCTACCCAATGACCCTGTTCACAGAAATTACTTTAAAGCAGTATATTGCTTTTATTGTGCCATCTTGCTCTGTTTCCCAATTATCTCTTAACATTGTATGAAATTGCCATGTTTATTTACTGAAATTTTTATTTGCTTTTCTAAAGTAAAATACAAGGTCCACCAGAAGATCTCACAAGGCTGTAACAGTGTGAAGTGCAGATTTGTTGCTTAATGTGACTTTGTTCAATGGATAACAACTGCTTTTGTACTTAATCTTTTCTGCTTCGGGCTTTATTTCCCTTTGCTTTCAAACACTTAAAAAAATGTACCATGAGAGCAAAGTGTGAGTTTGTTCACCATTCTCTGTTCTGTGGTAACACACAATCCATTTTAGCCAACTTTTCATAATTCTCAGGAGCAAGAGCTGGTATTCGCTTTCCTTTGAAAACATCCTATGCTTTTAGTACAATACTGTGTACATAGTGGGTATTGAATAGTGGGTTGATGAATGGACCATATAATGGGTTTGGGGCTCCATAGATCAAGATTTCCTTGAAGGGAAGATAATTACTTCTACTTTATATCTGACATTTTAATATAACTGGTTGTGGTCATTATCCTTTGGAATTGCATCCTAGTCATTTCTTTCAAAAAAGAGAAGAAAATAAGGCAAAATTACTTTGTGAGCAATCCACAATTGGATTTGCATTTAAAAATTGCCGACTGAGCACTCCTGCCTGATGACCAAATGAAATTAATCTTTCGTAACTCAAGGTCTCATCTATTCAGAGCATGGGTAGAGCTGGACGTAAGGCATGCTGCTGGCTTTCTAAATGGTTCAAATCATCACTCTCATGATTTGTATTCGTAGGGTGTCTGCAGTGCTTTCTTGCTCTCCTAGAAAAGGGGGATTGCAGCAATGTTTAGAATAGCACCCCTTCCACAGGTCTTCTGCTTCTAAATAATCTGGTCAAGATCCCTGTCGAGCCTACAAACTACTTCTTGGATGTTCCTCTCAGCCCCGATGAAAGGGCGAGTCAGGTGTCTGTGATAAATGTAGTTTATTACTTCTTCTGGACATAACTGTGGGTCTATTAGTACATGGCTAACCTATAATGGTTTCTATTTTCCTAGATACTGAGATAAAACACCAAAACCTATAGAATGGAGTTGGCCCTGGAGTTACATAGATGGAGTAATCTAGATACCCAGGAGCTCCTGATCTCTGAGAGGACCTCAATTTTGACATTCTTTTTGTTTGTTTTTAATATTTTATTCATTATTTTTATTTTATGTGTATGAATGTATTGCCTGCATATATGTAAGTGCATCCATGTCATGCAATGCTCATGAAGTGTTGGATCCTCTGGGACTTGTGTTACTGACAATTGTTAACCACCATGTGGGTGCTGGGAAGTGAAGTTGGGTCTTCTGCAAGAGTAGCCAGTGCTCTTGACCTCTAAGCCATCTTTCCAGTTCTAGTTCTGACATTCTTAAGGCCCATTACTCATTTTTAGAATTGGATTTCAATAGGACCTTAAAAGAAGTTCAATAGGCTTTTGTGATGAGTGCTTTGGTGAGGATTTGGGTAAGTTGCCAAGGCAACAGAGAGTTCCTTAAACCTGGCCAGGAAGGTCAGAAAAAATTGGAAGGAGTCAGCTAAGCTGAGTCACAAAGGAAGAGTAATAATTACAAAGAAAAATAGAATTCAAATGTGGGGAGGAGAGAGGAAGGCTTTCATGGCATAACCAAAACCAAGGAACTATTGAAAGGCATATATATTCTGGGAAATAGAGTTAGCATGATTGGAGCTCTGAGAAGGTGATGAAGTGGTAGGCAAGGCCTGCAAGAAAGCAGATAGAACCAAGACTGTGGGGTCTTTCATAAGATGCCAAGGAGTTTGAGACTTCTGTGTTTCTCATCTTGTGAATGACCTTAACTGAGAAAGGGTCAACACTCAGTCATTTGGAAGATGGGAAACACACACGGTGAGTCACATTTGGTACATGGGTTCTGGGGATCGAGCTCAGGTTCTTTAGGCTTTCAGGGAAAGCATTTACTGCTTAAGCCATCTCCCCAGTTCCAGTGCTTAGTTTTAGAGCTCTGTCACGTATTAGCTCCTAAGCTTAGTTTTCCCATTGGGATGGGAAATTTTAGAGTAGACATGGTCTCCTCATTTAAAATGGGTGAACAGACTCAGAAAAGTGAAGCTTTATTTCCATTCAAACGCCTAGAATGAAAAGAGCTGGAATTCAAAAGCATATCTGTTCAACTTTCTGTATGATGTTCTTTTCCTCAAACAGCAGTTTTAGAAAGAAGAAATTTTCAAAGATTACATTCTAGCTAAAATTGTTCTGCACATAGTAGTTGTTGCTTGGTCTGTGGAGCCTGGCTCTGCTGGACTCTCGTTTTTCTTTCGGAGTGCCTCCATCCCACAAGTGGCCTGGGCCATTTTGAGCTCTTTGTCTCTTATAGACCACATGATCCCGTACACTGTGGGTCTTTCCTTGGGCTGCACCCCACATGTCACCACAGCTGTCCATTTTATTCTCATTTATTAGGCTCTATGAGTCTGCATAAGTTACTGTATTTTTCCTTCTCTGTGGCTTGATTTTTAAAATTGGATAATCATTGAGACATAAAGATGGTGAAGAATCATTTTAGAATGATAATTAATAAGAAAACATTTTTAAAAATATGGCCATTTAGCACCATACAAATAGAGGTTAAGATTCTTGTGAAAATGCTTGTTAATTCTAAGAGCTGCACATATGTTAGCAATCATTAATACTATTGCTTTTATGTCAAATCAAAAATCTACATTTCAGTAAGAATAGATTTAAAAATTCATAAAGAGGAAAAAGAAACTATTGCAACAATAGAATATTTTGATTTTAAGATCTGCAGACTTCTCGAGTATCAGACAGGAAAAGGTTTTTCTTTTACAGACTACAAAAATCACTGTGGGAGTCGGGAGTGGGTGCTGATTGGACAGGCAATGCCTCTTTTCCACTCATCTACCAGATCAGCTGACTTAGGAAAGGTTGGTGTAAGTTTTAGTCTTGTGTTTGTGGAGGGAGGCAAACTTTAAAGACCTGAGGAGATGGAGAAGTTGTGACAACTTGTAATAAGTCAAGTTAATTGTCCAGATTGTTGAGTAGGGAAAAACAATTTAGCCAAATGTTTCTGAGAGAAGGATGGGAGTTTGGGCTGACTGTTGTTTACATCTGTCATAGAGACACAGAGTTTCACTCCTGAGTCACATGTCAGTCCTATACAGAGGGTGGTTCTATGGAGCAGGCTATTTCTAGGTCATACTAATTTGGAGAGTTTCTTGATCTTTGCTGTTTTCTAGAAGTACAAGGTTCAGGTAAAATTCGGCACTGTCAAATATTTTCATTGTTCTTGAATTTCTTAGGTCTGGTTAGTCACTCAAAATTCTGCCTTTGAGCAAGGTTGTGTGTGTGTGTGTGGGGGGGGGTATTTGTTTGCATTTGTGTACTCCTGCTTGTGGAGGTCTGAAGGTGACTTTAGGTTTCTTCTTCAGTGTTCTCCACTTTATTTATTGAGGCAATAACTCTCAATTTAATCCAGAGCTAGCCAGGTTGCTCCAGAGATCTCCCTATCTTCGCCCCACCCCCAGGACTGGGATTACAGGTAGTTGCCATGTATACCTGGTTTAGGTAATCCGAATTCCAGTCCTCATACTCACAGGGCATTGCTTTATGCACTGAGACATTTCCCTGAGCAAGCCCCCCTGCCCACTTTGGGGTTTTGAGACAGGGTCTCCCTATAGCCCCACCTAGCCTGGACCTCACTATGTGGGCCTGTCTCTTCTCTATTTTACAGAGATTTGCCTGTCTCTGCCTCCCAAGTTCTGGGACTATAGACATGTACTACCAGTCCTAGCATCTGAGTAAGTTTTCTACTCTTCAGATTTTACATCAGCACAGTTGGAATATTTGTAATAACAACAATGGTCTCTTTAGTTAAAACTAGACTGACCAAAAAAAAATATCATAAACTGAAACTAATGTAGAAATATTATTTTATTATTTTTCCTTATCCTTACCATTGTTAATAGCCCTGTGAACTTTGGTGTGGTGTGTGCATGTGCGTGTGTGTGTGTGTGTGTGTGTGTGCATGTGTGAAGGCTAAAGGTTGAAGTGAGGTGTATTCCTCTATTACTCTCCTTTTTGTGGGGACAGTCTCTCACTGAACCAGGAGCTCACCATTTAAGCGATGTTAGCTGACCAGAGAGCCCCACAATCTATGTTTCCGTACACACAGTCCTGGGGTAACAGACTTCATGTGGCTTTTGTATAGGTGTTGAGGATCTGAACTAAGTTTCTCATCCTTGTGCAGTGTTTTCTCCACTGAGCTCATAAACTTTGTCTTGTTTTTTCCACTAGGCTCATAAACTTTGTCTTCTTAATTCATTTGATGAAGGAAAAAGGAGGAAAGGCCAAACATGCACAAAAATCAATTCTAGGTGCCAGATGTAAGACTAGTCCATATTTAATAAAATCCCCAGATGTGCGCTTAATATTTCTCCCCGGCAAGATACACATGCCTGAGCTGACACAATTCACAAGAGACAATAGGGACTCATGCAAGTCTAGAGATGTCTGACTCTACCCTGCCTCACCATATGCGTAGAACATGGAATTGTGATGAGCATAATAAAACCCTCTTTCATTCCCAGAATATGGAAGAAAAATGGAGAAAAAGACACCTCGGTGACATATGCATGTTAATAATTGATTTTGTTTTACAAGGGAAACAATAAGCTTGTGTTCTTGTACAGTTTTCTTCAAAAAGGCCCAAGAAAAAGATAAAAAGGAGAAAAAACAGCCATTAAGCCCATATTGCACATTGGCTGTCAGCAGTGTTTCTTTTAGAAATAAAATTAAAAATGTTCTGTTGTAGATTTTTTTTCCCCTTTTGGAGAGACATAGGAATCGCAAAGAGAGTGCCAGACAGCGCGAGCATATGCTTATTTTTCTAACTCAGTGTGGGCAGCCTTTCTTAAACATTTTGTATAAATATATTTATTCTCCCACTGAGACCTTGCCTGCCAGGTTCAGGAACAACTGAGTAAGCAGATGAGTTACAAACCCAGGAAAACGAAGGAGAGTTTGCCATGGAAATGCTGATGCCTCCTTTATTATAGTTGAGTACATTGCCCAGGTATAATAAATTAATGGTTGATGAATTAGTAATAAATATATAGTGATTTTTTTACTCAAAGTAAATGATATTTCCTACTGTGGATATAATCAGAAAGCAAGAAAATGTTGACATCCGGTGGGCAAGATTAAACTACACACACACACACACACACACACACACACACACACACACACGCAAACACCCTTTGGTGCTCAATCCACATTTGCAAGCTGTCTGCTTTTCCTGTATTGGCCTCAGCTTTGACAAATGTAAAAAAGTCACTAATATTTTGACACTCTCCCTGCCCAAGTCTGATACCAGCTGGCTGCGAAGCCACATACTCATTGTTCTGCTGGATTTTAAAGACTGGGTTCCAGCCAAAGGACTGGACTGGATCCATTCATTCATTTTCAAGATTGAAATTGCAGCTTAACTGTAATGACCATTTCTCAACTCAATCTGGAAACCTCTTCCAAATCCACAGATACCCAAGAGGGAAATGTGCATTTGGATGGGAAGCCTCTCTGCCTGAGAAAGAACCAAAAGGTGATTTTTGAATCTGAAAAGAATTCTTTGTTTTAAAGAGCAATTAATATTCTTTACATTGGTTATGACTTTCAAAAACAATTTTTAAAATGCTTGCACTATTTAGAACGTTTGACACGTGCTTAGTTGATCATTTTAAGTGAAAATGAACATTTAAATTGCAAATGTAATGATGATGAAAAAATACAGCCACCTCCTTCAAATTTGGTTTTGGAAGAGGAAAACACACAAACTGTTAAAAGGAAAGATCTTCAAGGTTATGGTGATTTTTTTGTTGTTGTTCTGCTTGTGCATACTTTTTCTGTTATATCAAGTTTTGCATTTCTAATTGGAAATAAAAAGAAATCTCTGTGTTTTCAGCTCTGGTGGCCATATTGTTCTAGTAATCATAATCAACTATTGCTCAAGTGTGCCACAGACATGAAAAATAAAACCGCTCTATAATCTACAAAAATATCTTTGCTTTTGACATCTAAAAAATGTTCCCCTGCTGTGTGCTCCTGCTGTCCCATTTTTCCAGTTACTTAATAATTGGAGACATTAACCCTGATCATTTGCAAATTTACCATTTAAATTTATTCTCAGGTACAGATGCTTGGGAAAACTGCCATCACAGAACTGTGGGAGAAGGGGATTTATAGCTTGATCCCCAAATCACATGAGGGATTATTCTCAAGGCATGGGGAGAGGCTTATATTTTGAAGTATAAAAGTGAACTCCAAGGAAGCATTACTATTAATATTTTAATATAAACACGATTCAGTGTATCCCTACTCTGTGCTGATGCTATGGGAAGGATTCATTTATGCTATTCCATGAAAAGTTTTTATGCTGTTTTATAGCATAGTATAGTATTTTTAACTATATTCAGAAAAGTTTTTAAAACATATTTATTTATATCCGCTTTTCCTTTGGGGAAAATGATACATGGCTTAAAACTGACACTTCCATCAGATTGAGTTTACCCATGCTGAAACTTTTAACCTTAACTTACTGACCTTAGCCACTGAAGGAGTTCCTTCTCATTTCAGCATCTCCACCTCCAACTTAATGATTCGGGTCAATAACTGTCCTTTAAGCCCTAGGTTCCTTACCAGTAAAATGGGAACAATGAAATCAAAGATGCAGAGAGATTCCAAAGATTAAAGTAATCATGCTCCTCTGATTCCAGGGTCTCTCTAGTAAATAAAAGCCACTACAATGAGCAGAGTGAAGCAGCTCTGGAACCATTTCCTTATCTTGCCTGTAAAAAGTTGATCGTGTTCTTCACAGCCTGTAGCCATATTCAATTCTCTGCCTTATATAGCACTGATTAAAAAATGGATAGCCAGAAGTCATCTGTGATTGTCTGCCATGGAAGTGTGGCTCTTGCCATCCTCCACCCAACTGTCCCATGCACTATTCATGAGTAGTGCAATATTCCAAAGTTAATTTCCACAGATTATTTCTCAGTAATTATTCACAATGTGAACCTTCATAGAATTCCACTGAATGCTCTTCCATCCTGAGGCAGGGTAGGCAATGTCGAATCGTTTTCTGATTTCAAGTGGAAAACAAACTAATTATGTGGAAATATGATAATAGATTGTGCTGCAGGGACTAATGCTCCACAGGCTTCAAACTGTTTGCTTCTGATGGGCTCTTCATGTTATTTCTTCCAGGAGGAACTGGCCTTTCATAATGCATCAACATTATTGACTGGACTGTGATTCCTTTCTTGGAGTTAAGGTGATTTGCATAATTGTATATTACTTCCGTCTGGTGGAAACAAACAAGATGTTCGGGTGCTAATGATCAAGCAGGCAGCAGTGATTGCTGGGAAAAATAGCCTTAGCAATTTCCAAAAACAATGAACAACAGCTTCTCTGGTTGGTGTATTTCGCCATCTTCCTCAGACCTGGCTTTCTACTCTGCTTGGCTACAAGCTTTGTTTTTCAATCTGCCTTTCTCAGCTCAGGAGGTGGTAAATCTGCAAGGATATTAAGCTCTGATGAGCTGGGAACTTTCACAATTCCATGTATTGGCTCAAGACATTTTTTTTTCCCACCTTTGAAAGTCCTCTTTCCTTTCGCTCTGGCAGAACATTCATGCCCTTTAAGGTAGAGCACAAATGCTACTCTCCCTTTCACATTCCCCAACATTTCAATTTACCGTTCATCATTGTCAAAATGAACAATGAAAGAATAATAAAGACACACATTAAGTGCTCAGAGAAAGCACCAAGTCCATGTTCAGGGAGCCCACTTATCGGATGTTGATTTTAATCTTTGCAACTTGACATCTCTCCTAGACACTCAGGAGTAAACAAATAAGGAGTAAACAAATAAGGCAAAAATAACCTCTCTTTTCCTTCAGTTCTTCAGTCTCCTTGTTTGTCCTAATTCGTATCTGTTGAGTGTTATTCATTTTGTCCTGAAGAACAAGTGGACTGGGCTGCGTTTTATCTCCACAACTCCATAACCTGGAGAACACAGAGCAAACACTAAATAAACACTTGCTAAGTAGAAGTGGAATTTCAAGAAAGTAGACCGTGTAGACTGAGGTACAAAACAATGCAAATCAAAGTTCCTTGCTTGCCAGGTCCCAGGATTTGTACTGGTGGATCGAAGTGCTGAGAAAAGAATTCCGAGTCTGCAGATGCCTGGTGGAAAATTGTCTGTGATTGGTTAGTCATGTCTGAAATGAAAGTGTTAAAGCAGAATGGAAAACCACATATTGTACATTTGTATTTCTGAGACAGAGATTTAATGCTGAGCATTTTCAAGAGAGTCAATGGATATTTGCCTGTGTTTATCGGGTAGAGTTGATAAGTGTCCTGGCTTACTGGCTTACTATTAACTCAGTAAATCCCTAAATGTACATGTTATACAGGTTATAATGTATTCATAAGACTATAATATTGTGATGGCAAGCATTTAATATGAAACATTTTGATTTATTCTTCACAGGAGTTATCTGCTCGGCCATTTTTAGGCAGAACACCATATATCTTAGTATTTGTCAAAGCAACTTTGTACATTAGATTTTTTTAAAAATCCCATTTTACAGGTGTTTAAACAGACTCACAAAATTTGACTAGGATGAAAAGATTGTGAATGGCAAATGATAAATTCAAGTTGTTTTTCTTGACTCCAAAGTTGATGCTTTTTCATGACTATATAAAAATCTTATTTAATTTGAATCAAATGTGTATTCCTTTGGATTTTAGAGGAAACTATTCTTCACACTAACAAAGAAACAAAGAGAGAAATATGAGACATTCCAATCGTGTGTGTTGAGTGGATATTAAAACAGCAGAAACTTGTGTAGGAGGGTCTGTGTGCAGATTCTAGAGAGAGAGTGGAGTCAATGGAGAAGATTGAAGATGGAGAAGACCTGTTTTGTTAGGTTTATTTTCATGCCAGGAATTCTGAATGATGGTAACCTTTTGAGATGAACTTTATTAGCCTACTTTCTCCTAAGAAGAAAATGTGGATGCAGGTAAGTTGTGTAACTTTATTGATGAGAAGAGATATGTGATCCTGATTATATTTCTAATTCAAGACAGTACAAACTGGGCATGAAGCAAATAAATGAATATATAGACAAATTTTTGTGACATATAATATAAGGTAAACCTAGTTTTATAACTGAGTACATTCAATTCAAAAGCCTATTTCTCTCATAGTAAGCTGCTCCTGGGAAGTTTAGAATGTACTTCAGACTTGGAAACAAGTTCCATTTTTCAACAATAACTTCTTACACATCCGCCTCAATGCAGCTGGTCCTTTGGAAAAAAATGTTTATAAGAAGGCTTGGCAGGTTCCTTGAACATTAAATATCTCTTGCAAAATAATATTTTGATGGATTACATGTAATGAATAAGAAACATGTGGCTTCCATTTCCTTTAGAATGCACACACAGAACACTTTTATGTTTGGTAAAACGCATTTTCCTGAAAGCGCCCCCTTGCACCGCTCTCCCCATCTCCTGTCTATCTGAGAATGGAAGATCTGTGAAGACAACAAAAGTCTAAAGCTTTCTGTCTCTGCTTCCGACTTTGTAATCACGCGTAGGACTATTTTGCTTTTGTTTTCCTTAGCAGAAGCAGTCGCTGTGCGGCAAAGGATGCTGGAAATCCGTTTAGGGCTTTCCTAGAATGGGAATTTCTCATCACAACAGATACCTCTTTCCTGTATTGAGACTGCTCAATGCTCAGTCATTGCAAATGAAGAGATTTCTTTTCGGTACACCCAGTCTCAAGTGATGTAAACCACACTCTCAACAGCCCCATAATTTGAGCTTTTTAAGGAAAAGGATTATGTAGTAGACTTTATTTAAAACACATAAAAAAGCTACTGTGCAGTCTGTGGAGTACAAAATATTCTTATTGTGATTTTAGAACAAGGACAGAGACTATGCCATATGCATCACTCCACTAGAACTGTAGTAGCTAAAATTCCTTTTGGAAGGGCTAACTAAATTTAGTCCCTCCCTCCCCCAGGTCCTACAACAAAAGGATACAAGTTTCCCAACTCACAGTTAGGCAAATTCTAGCTAATTTACTTGGGCTTAGTAACAGAGCAGTGGGTAGGGGGTTACCCTCCCTCCCCTCCATAAGTTACATTAATAAATCCACAACGAGGCTTGGATCTCTCCACTTCCGGGTGGTCTGATCCAAAATGGCCAGGAGGGGAAGAAAAAAAGGGCCTGCCACATGGTGCCCTGAGTTTACTTGCCTTTAGTCCATTCCCTTCTTACATTCAAGGCCAATGGGCTGGTTGGGAGGGGCATAGGACTTTTCCCAGTTACAAGGAAGTCCCCAGTAAATACCACCCATGGAGGAGGTCCAGGGTTTGTCCACATCTTGTCTGGCTTGTCCCTCAGAGAATTAGTTCACTCTACAACTGTAGAATAGTACTCTGCCCAAAAGGAACAGGAGAAACCCAGAGTACCCAATGAAAATTCAAATGCTTTTTAATACTCATTTGTGTCCTATTAAAGCCAGGTTTCTAAGTATAATGGGTACACGTAATAATAGTCAACAGAAGTCAATTGAAAAATGAAATACCTATGGTTGCTCTTTGCAACAAAGGGACATTGTAGTACTCAAGTCTATAAGTCAAGACCACAAGGACAAGAATGAAGGAGTGATCCCATTTAAATTACAAAAGTGATAACATCAGTGTAAAATGTACAGAGCACATCTAAGTCCATAAGCAACAGGTAGTCACATGTCTTAGGATCCAAGTGAATAAGAGGAATTTTTTGATGAAAGCCATGAGGTTTTTGAAAGCTGTAAACAGATTGAACTCAGTCCACTTCTAACACTCTCAAAGGTACAAGTCTTAATTTTTCTGAAGGGTTTGGGATTTTTAATTTATTGCTTTTCTCATTTACATAACATTTATGTTCTACTACACGAAACCATAGATTGGCTTTCTTTTCTTAGCATTTCTAATGTGATCTCCTTTGATTTATACAGAAATAGTAAGATGCCTAGGTATTAGAAGAGCCATGAGTTATTATGGACACATCTTAAAAAATGTATTTATTATTTATTTTTAATTGAGCTTTTGTACATTTCACACAACAGTTCTGAATCAATTTTAAATGCCCCTCTCATTCCAGCTTCCACACAGCCCCACTGCACCAGACCTCATGTGTTCTGCTAGACATGTTATGCCCTATCCTGTCAAACATTTGTACTCTGATGTCCTTTGGTGCAAGTTCATCTGCTGGAGTCTAATCAGCCTACCTAAAGATCATTAAGTAGTCATCAGTCTCTATCAGTCTGTGTGTGACCAGTTTTGGAACACTGCAGTAGCCTTTATACCAAAAAGAAGTTTCTTTGATGAATGGTGTATAGTATACAGATCTATAAACATACAGGTCCATATTTAGGATATGGTAAGAACTTTGATTTGTCTAGAAGTATTACAGAGGTACAGTTTTATCTAGGAGCTATGACCTCTCTAACCATGTGTATTTGGCAGTGCCACCCATGAGTTCACAATTAGACAACTGTTGATTACCACTTCCGCCCGCGTCCAGATAACCGCCACCACCGCACCAGTAGAAGCAGTCGGCTATGTCAGTCGTCATTATGGTTATTACGCTTTAGGACTGGGTTGGACCATTGATTGATCTTCTCCCTTAGCAGCCTGCACATTGTCCTCCAGATTTCAGGGAGAAGGCTTCCCAGACAGTTCCTGCTCATTGTTCAAAGTCCTACATCCAAAGTATGTCTTGTCTTCAGCAGTAGGGACTTATCTTTGAGTTCTGGGAAATGACCAGGAACTCCAGCTACAGCTTGTGTTGTTTGAGAGTCTTTTAGACTGCTCTGACCAACCACTTGGAAGGAGGTCTCTCCTTTCTGGCACTTTGCTCCTAGCCGTACAGACAGGTATACGTATGCACTAATGGTCCTTATGTGCATTTCTAGGGGGTTCTCAAGTTCTTCCTTAGCTTCTCAAGCTCCATTCATCTCTCATTTCGGTAGCCCAACCAGTCTCACTCCTAACTCCCCAGTCCAGGTACCGGCTTTCTCCCCATCATGCCCCTCTCCTGAGGTCCCTCCGACCCTGACCCCATGGTCTCCTGCATATCCCTCTCTCATCCCCTCCCAGCCAAACACAAAGCAGTTACCCCACATCCCCTCTGGTAACATCCCTGTCTTTTGGGCTCTTTCTTTCCCTTTCCCTCCATGTTTTCTGTCCATTTTCCTGACTCCTGTTGTTACAGCAGGATATGTTCTCACATATAAGGGATTAATGCTATGATCCATAAACGAGGGAGAACATACATTCCTTGCTTTTCTATGTCTGCGTTACTTCGCTTAGTATTAACAGTCTCTAGTTCCATCCATTTACCTGCAAATTTCATCTTTTCTTACTGCTGAGTAGAACTCCATTGTGTAAATGCACCACATTTTCATTATCCATTCATCAGCTGAGGGACATTTAGGTTGCTTCCATGTATTGTGAAGAGAGCAGAAACAAACATGGATGTTCAGGTATCTCAACAGTTGGTTGAGTCTTTGGGTTTATGCCAAGGAGTGGTATAACCAGACCATAAGGTAGATTCATTTTTAATTTTTTAAAGAGTTCTCCACACTTCTTTCCAAAGTGGTTGCATGAGTTTGTAATCCCATCTATAGTGAGTCAGCATTCTTCCTTCCTGACATCCTCTCCAGCATTTGGTGTCTTTTGTTCTCCTGATCTTAGCCATTTTGACTGGGTTAAGATGGAAACTTAAAGTGGTTTTGATCTGAATTTCTCTAATTGCTAAGGGTGTTGAGAACTTTTTAAGGTGTTTCTAAGCCATTTTTATTTCTTTGTTTGAGAATTCTCTATTCAAATGCACAGCCCATCGTTTTATTGGGCCATTTATTTTCTTGTTTCTTTGATTTTGGGGGTTTTTGTATATTCTGGATAATAATCCTTTCTCAGATGTGTAGCTGGTAAATATTTTCTCCCACTCAATGAGTTTAGTCTTTACTTACCTGGTTATTCCTTTTGCTGTACAGAAGTTTTTTAGTTTAATGAGGCCCCACTTGTTTACCTTTGACCTCAATGACTGACTTTGGAAAGTACTTTCCTACACCTATATCTTGTAGGGTATGTCCCATGTTTTCTTCTAACAATTTCAGAATTTTAGGTTTAATATTGAGGTCTTTGATCCTTTTGGAGTTGATGTTTATGTAGGGTGAAAAATAAAGGTCCAATTTCATTCTTCTACAACTTTTAAATCACTAGATGCAAATACATAGTCCAATCTCATAAACAGATGTACCTTTGGATGCTGGATGTTTAATCTTTTTGACCACTTACTATGGCCACAACTGTTTTTCTTTTTAAAATGACAAAATATTTTTATGAATTCTTTGAGAATGTCATACAATGTAATGTGTTTTGATTATATTCACTCTAACTTTTTCCCTTAATTCCCCCCAAATCTATCTACCCTGATCTCCTTAACTCTCCCCAAAATTCTTATTCTCTTTTTCTAAAATTGACTCCAGTTTTTCTGTCTACATACTTCTGGGTGTGGGGTCATCAACTGGAGATTGGTCGATCTGCCAGAAACCACGCTTTCAAAGGAAAAAAAATGTCTTCCCCGTAAGAAGCCATTAATTGCCCATAATTCCTCAGGTGTGGGGGTTCATGAACTCTCCCATTCCTTGCTAGCATGTTGCCTGGCTTCATCTGGTACAGGTCTTGTGCTGTCAACCACAGTGGCTGTGAGTTCACCAGCGCAGCAGTCCTGTCATGTTCAGAAGACACAGTTTTTCTCTAGTTTTCCCGGACTTCTGCTCTTGTCATTTTTCTGCCTCCTTCTTCTGTGATGATCTTGAACTTTGGGAAGGGGTGTGGCTTACACATCCCACTTGTGGCTGAGTCATGGTAATAGTCATTCACTCTCTGCTCTTTGCCTAGTTGTGAGTTTCCACATTAACTATCCTGTACTACACAAAGAAAATTCTCTGTTGAGGTCTGAGAGCTGTACTTAGTCATACATAGAGAATGTGTATTTAGAAGGCAGTTTAATATTATGTCAGTTTAGCAAAATAATAGTAGTAGGTTTACCCCTGGAGCCTGTGAGCTCCCCCAAACACAGGGTTTTGGTCAGATGTGCAGTACAGACAGGTGTTTCCTACTGTGGAGCATGCCTTAAATTCAGTTAGAAAGCACTTGGTCACAACAAGGCATTCATGGCCTCTGTTGAACTTATGGGTATTTCTTGCAACATTAGTCATTATTGCCATTCACAGGGTTCACTGCTGTATAAGATTCTTGATGACTTTTTCCCTAGCATCCTGAAGAGCATCTTCCAGTACTTTCAGAACTAGCCACGTGGGAGGAAACTTCATTGTCAGTACTGACTTGATTTCTCTGGGAGTCTCCAGGATACTTCTCATTAGTAATACAGACAAGTAATCCCACACCTGGCTCTGGGTTCTTTATATGACACCCTATGGCTTCTAGGATGAGCAGGACCCCCTGTGTAGCATAACTTCAGTTAAACTCTTTTGTATGAACATACATATATTTGTATGTGCATATATATTCAAATGAATAACTTAAAAGTATTTTATTCTCAGTTATATTATGCATATATTAGATTATGAAATGTATTTGGATATGCATATTTCCCTAATTTCTGTTTTTAGGAAGCTTAGAAACTAGTATGCTTCCATATGGCTTTACCAAACATTCTTAGTGTTAGTTATCCCTACTCCAGCTCCTTCTGATTTTCTTCAGATCATATAAATCTTTCACCCTTTTTGCATCTCTTTCTCTTATACCTGCAAATGTTTCCTTGGCCTTCCACTCTTTTCTACCTGTCTTGCCCTACTGGAGTGGAGCCTTAGCCTGCATTTTCTCTTCAGCAGACTGGACATCACTTAGATCCTGCCACTGTGCTTCCTTCCTTCTCATTCTAGCTTCTTCTCTCTTCTAAAATGTCTAGTTTTTGAAAAGAACATGATCTTCAATGTTTTGTGGTTCATACCAAGGAAAAAAGAGTTTATGTTGGAAGAAAGAAAGCACTAGGGTTACGGGTTCAAATCGGTGGACGAGGCTAGACCATAAGAGAGAAAAGGAAGGTCCAGTAATGAAACATAGAAAAAACAACAAGGAAATTTTGAATGAAGTAAACAACATAAAGAACACATTTTTTATCTTTTTACATAGATTATTTTCAATTAACCTTGGGTCATGTCATGCCAATGACCACATATCCGCTGTAGTATTCACTAGAAATATACTGCATATCTCATGGAATTGCTAGATTAAGAGATGGTGTAATGTAATGACAAGGTTCTAAGTTTCAGATATGCTTTTGAATCTCAGATCTCTACATTTTTATTAATATTATGTAGCTCATTATTCCAAAGAATGTGATGTGGTCTTAATTTAAATTATGCATTGGATAACAATTTTGTATACTTAAGATTTCAAAAACTGTTTTCACTTTGTCTCACAAATCCTAAAAATAAAACTGTTAACAGGAGATTAAAATGGGTAATTTGAAAAATTATTTTTGAAAAATGCAAATACAAAGGTGTATGTAATTTATAGGGTTTGTTTCAAGCTTAAGCGTTAGGGAATAGCAAAGTTGGGAGTAGCAATGCATAAGTCCTTCTTTCTAGATAACTTTCTTAGCTGAACTATACTTTACCAAAACAGGAGTTAGAAAGTGTGATTATATCCATTGACTCAATACAAGGACATGGGAAAGTGTAAAAATTGGTTGTAAGATTTATTAGGGAAAATTATGTTAAGAGAAAATCTATCTAGAAAATTGCATTATAAAATTAGAAATCAAAAGCAAAATTAATTATACATAGTCTGAATCACCTGCACTTGGAATTAAGTAAAGCATTCCCCATTGCAGAAGAATTACATGCATGTGGCATCTTAGACTGAATGTTCATAACTCCCTTGAGTTCTTGTATAGACACCATAATCTTCCATGTGTTATTATGAGGTGAGTTCTTTGGGAGGAACTTAGTTTTAGATGAGGTCATGATGGTGCTGTCCTAATGATGGGACTAGACCCCCTAAGAGAAGAGGAGACACCAGAGACCTTTTTTATCTCTTTGTTTTGTGATGGTGTAGGAAAAGGTGGCCATCTGAAAATCAGAAAGAGGAACTTTATGCTGAACCTTGATCTTGGACTTCCCTGCTTTTGGACTAATGAGAAATAAATGCGTGTAGTTTAGGTAGACCAGCTGAGTGTATTTTGCTATAGGCATCCTATAGAATACAGAAATTCCTCCAGATTTATCAAATTGATTTATCAAAGATTTTTGGTAAAGGCTTCATACTTATTCCAAAAGCAAACTGCTAGAAGTCCATAGATGAAAAGAAATCTTGAAAGATTTCAGAAGGAAAAGACATGTAACCTTCAAAAGAATGATAAGGCTGATGGTTGTTTGTAAATTGTTTTGTGAATCACTAATTATACATATTTAAAGTTAACAATTAGATAATTTTCATCTTGTACATACTTTGTAATGATTACTTCCATAAAGATTACAGGAAAATTTATCAACCATGAAAGTGCCTGGCAGACCTTTTCAACCCAATTCTCCCATTCCCCATCTGTGGCAAAAAACAGTTTGCTTACTGTTACTATAAATTAGCTTGTATACTCTATACTTTTTGTGTGGCTTGAACAATAACATGTGTTCTCTTTTGTCTGGTTTCTGTTATTCAGCAGAGACATTTTAGGTTCAGTTATGTTGTTGCATGTGTCACTTCTGAACTTCCCTTCATGGCTGAGCCACGTCTTTTCTCATGGTTATGCTGCAGTCTGTTCAGACATGAACTTGAGCTGTTTTTAGTATTTCCTCATTACAAATAAAACTGTTATAAATATTTATGTGATAGTTTTACGTGGATATATATATGTAAGTTATGTAACTACCTAAAATAGAATTGGATTCTAATCTAAGAATATTTTATATATTTAAAGAGCTGCCCAAATGTTTTCTAAAGTGGTTGTACCATTTTGTATTCTCAACAAGAGTGACACAGTGTTGTATCTGTTTTATGTTCTCAGAAACATTTGATTTTATTGAAATTGAAATTTTCAATTTTCTTCTTTTATTTAAAAATGCATAGCTTTAAAAATACTTTATTTATTATTTTATTTTATGTGCACGAGTGTATGGCCTGCATGTGTGTAAGTGTACCCAGGTCGTACAATGTCCATGGAGGTCAGGGAAGGAGTTGAATCCCCTGGAACTGGGTTACCGATGGCTGTTAACATCTATGTGGGTGCTAGGAATAGAACCCGCACCTTCTTCAAGAGCAGTCAGTGCTCTTAACCACTGAGCCATTTCTCCAGCCCTAGAATTGCATAACTTTTAAAATAATTTTTAGGACAGGAGAGATGGCTCAATGGTTAAGAACACTGGCTGCTTTTGCAGAGGATCCAGGTTCCATTCCCAGCACCCACATCGTGGTTAACGACCATAACTCCAGTGACAGGGGTTCTGATGCTATCTTCTGATCTCTGAAGGCACTGCACAATGTGGGCACACAGACATTCCTACAGGCAATACACTCAGACACATAAAATATTTAAAATAATTTTATTAAAGTTTTACCAACATCATACAATATAATTTGATCATATGTAGACTGCTTCCCCTCTGGACACTTCTCATATCCCCTGTACTGGACCTAATGTATTCAACCATATAAATCAGGGGCTATAGAGCTAAATTTGTGTCTCCAAATGTCCTTCCATGTGTATCCATCCACTGCAGCCTGGTTGCTGTGCATAGTGTCACATCCTTTAGGAAAATGAACTCCTCCTCTCCCAATAGTTACATATTGTCAATCTTTTCTGTGCTTAAGTTAGTGCTTTTTAGCCACTTCCCCACTTCAATGCCGGGATTTTGTCTGGCTTGAGATCATGTGGGTCTTGTGCATGCTGTTACTATAGCTGATATTTCATATGAGAAAATTCCCAGCTGTTTGGAACACTGTTTCCTTGTGGTCATCCACCACCTCTGACTCTTACAGTCTTTCTTCCCCCTTTTCTGCAATGGTCCCTGAGCCTTAGGTGTCAGAGGTTTGATATAGGTTTCTTGTTCAGGAATAAGCAATCAGCAGTCTCTTATTCTCTGCATTTTGCCCAGTTGTGGTTTCCTGGTTTAATCATCATCTCTTACATGAGGAAACTTAGCTGGTGAAAGTTAAGAGACACATTAAAATTCTTTCTGCGCCTGTTTATGACTTCCAGGAAAAGACACACAGCAGAATCACTAACTTATATCTTATACGTGTGTTCTCCATGGGTTACCTTGATTTGTATGTAAAGCTTCTAGCTAATCCCAAATTATTCTGAATAATGAAGCTTTGCAATAAAACTTGAGACCTGATTGATCATTTAAATCTACAAGTTTGCTGTTTGTTTGCAAAATTGATCTGTCTATCCTCCAAATATTTTAGAGTTCCCATGCTAATATATGTGAAAGAATGATTCTAGAGCAATGATTAAAATTATGTATTAAGTATGCCAATTGGTTTGGTGAGAATGAAATGATACAATCTAAAAGATAATGGGGTAAAATTTTATAATGCCAAAAAAGAGTGCTTTCTAATGAAGAATCATAATCACAGGAGAAATATCCTTCTGAAGTATAGGTGAAAATACATTTTATGCAAAGATACTGAAGTTATTTACTGTCAATAGATCTATGAAAACAAATGTCAAATTGAATTATTTTAAGAAAAAGAAAATTATCCTGGTTATAAATGTGGATATTCTAAACAGAGTAAAACCACTGGAAATGGAAAAAGTATTTGATCAATTTATAGGACTATAGGCTGTTTCAAGCAATAATAATTATTTATTTAACATACATGTAGAACTGAAATCCCGAATCACAGTAGCATAAATGGTAAGATGGGAATGAGTTAAGCGTTCAAAGTCCTTTAATTGCCTGTTAAATAATAAAAGTCTCAGTCTTGGAGTATTCTGGTGAGTGAGGATGTGTATTGTGATCTGTAGGACAACTATAAAAAATAAATCACGTGTTTATCCATTAACAAAAAGGAAATTGACATAATAAAATATCACATCATAAATCAAAGAAGATAATAAAATGCAAAAAATGTGTGAGTAGTGCAAAAAAAGGCCAGAAAATAAGTAGAAAACAAATTTTACCACCAAAATTTCAGTAAATACAGTATCAAATTAAATAGAATCGGAATAAATATGCAAATAAAAAGTAATTGTACAGCAAATAAGTGCTTAACTAAGGTTATGTTATAAAGACACATCTTAAATATGGGGACTCAAAATGTTTGGGGTCAAAAGTGAGAGATAAGGGGCTGGACAGATCGCTTAGCAGTTAAGACGGTTGCTGTTGCAGAGGATCTGGGATCAATTCTCAGCATCCATATGATAGCTATCAAATGTTTGTAACTACAGTTCCAGGAGGTTCAAAACTTTCTTCTGATTTCCACAGGCATTGCACAACACAGGTGCACTTATATACATGCAAGCAGCACACTAACAACAACAACAACAACAATAATAGGATAAGTAATGAGGTATGTCAATACTTACCAGAAGAATGCTAGGATGCTGGTCTAATATCAAAGTGAATTGCAAGGCTGAATAATGACAGAGAAATACTTGTTAGTATGCCTTCAAGTGAGATATTTAGTTTAAAAATGTAAATACACTTAATAACATATCCTCAAAAACATGGACTATTAACTAAAGAAACAGGTCTATAGTTACAACGGCATTTTTAGAAGAAACTTTGCAATGGAAGATGCAGACAGAAAATAGCTGGTGTCGAAAGTCGTTAAAGAACACACATTCTAGTAGTTAAATGACTTCTACAACTACACTGTGTATGTAACTCTTCAAGTATAAAGAAAAAGTTACTAAAACAAATCCATATGTTATGCTAAGAAACAAATCTCAACAAATTCCAATGCCTGAAACCATGTTGAGTCCACTCTCTAAAGATGGGGGAGCAAAGGTAGAAATCAATAGTAAGAAAAGAAAAAACAAAACAAAACACAACAAGGTCACTAAATACTCAGCTACGTTTCTAGTTCTTTTGAATCATAGATAGGGCAAAGAAGTCACATTCAAAATTAGAAAGTGTTCTGAATTTAATGGTTATGAAAATAGAACCATTCAGACTTATACAATGCAGACAGCACTGTGCTTACTGGAAATGAAGACACTCAACGCCTGTGGCAGTGTTAGGCTGAGTCCCATGACTGTGCCCATCTCTAGAAGACAGAAAGACAACAGAATAGTAAGCCTTGGAAAACTATACAGGAGCAACAGTAATGATAAGCAAAACTCAAAATGTTAATTTATAAAATATAACTATGCAACACAGGCATCAAACAAGTCAAGGTAAGTTTATCTAATAAAATAAGTGGATTAGCTATTAGCAAAATTGATCAAGAAAATAGAAGACACATATTATCATTAACAGTGAGTAAGATAGCTTTATCACAAATATTAATTAGAGGAATCATAAGAAGATATAATAAAGTTAATTCCAAAAAAACTAAAATCAGAAAATATAGACAAAATGAATACATTCCTTGAAATATCAAAACTAATGATAAAATTATTAAAGTTTTTATAGTTGTTAAATAAATTGAATCTACATTTATAAAGCTTCCTCTTGCCTAAAAAATAAAACAACAGACACCTTTATGTCTCTATAGCTTTACAAGTGAACTGCGTAACACAGTTAAAGGAAAATTATTATTTCTATATGTTCTTTTTCCAAACAATAAAGAAATGGAAAACGACTTCAACTAAGATTTACTGGGCAACATAACTTTGAAAGCAATGCATAATAAAACAGTGTAACAAAGAAAAATCACAAACCAATTCTTCTTATGAACATAGACACAAGCTCCAACCATATATTAAAATATAACACATAATTATTAAGTTGGGCTTATGTAGGAGAATAAGAAGAATATTTGTTTAACATTTGAACTGGGCATTAAACACACGCCTTTAAGCCTAGCATTCAAGAAACAGAGACATGTGGATCTCCTTGTGTTTGAAAGCAGCTTGGTCTACACAGCAAGTTTCAAGCCCACCAGGGTTACATAATGAGACCAAAACAAAACAAAGCAGAAAAAAATAAAAACTTCCACAGTCCCTATAAAGCTAAACTAAACTAACCAACTAAATTATACTAAACCAAACTGAACTGAACAACAAAAAAAAATTTAATTGATCATCTTATGAAAGGCCTAAGGAGAAAAAATCACAGAATGATTTCAAAGAGGGTCGAAAATATCAATAATGCTAATGAAGCCCCTCTTAGCACGTCAGGAATAGATTTTAAATTATGAATATAGTAGATATTATTTGAACAGTCCCATAAGTAGGGGATGAAAACAAGTTAAAATAAAAAATAATAAAAAAAACAATTCTAAAATCACATTCTGGGTAGTCGTGTTGTTTAAAAATGTCATATTTCAATTAGAACAAAAAGTTTTACATGCCCATTGTATAATGTAGGGAGCCTGGGCATAGCACTCGGGCTTACTTGGTTCATGTCCTAGCTCCACTTCAGCCTAACTGCACTGTCACATCACCTGTTTCTTTTTCTTATGACAATTTCTTCACAATGAAATATCAGTCATAGTAAGAGTGTTCATTTTCTGCCCCGGGACAGGATGCTCAGAAAGAGCTAAATCCTAGAATGTTTCAGAACAGCCAGGTAAAGAGATGAGATAAATATGGTGCTTCTGTTTGATCTCAATGACACGATGCCCTGAGATCAGAGAACGGTGGTCAGTGTAGGTCAGTTTCATTATAGTTGCAATTAAAAGTTGTTACCTAAAGCTTTCCAGGGCATATATTTAAAATAGACAAACTTGGGTCAATGATTGCAGCTCTCATTAAAGGTGAATTCTAGGATTAGTTGATGATGATGATGTCTGAATATTCCAGCTGGCCATCTGCACAACCATTGTCCAATGATGTCCCATTATCTTTGTACCTCAGTGTTTTTGTACATGCCATTGGTAGAGAATATCTTTTCCTTCTACACTTGGTCAGTTCTACTTAGTTGTTTCAAAACATTGCATTTGTAGTTACCAGGTGATTAGTGGTGGTCTACGAAGTGACAGAGCTCATCTATAAAATACCAAAACCCACCAAATTGGCTTAAATAAAAACAAATCTTAGGAGCCGGTAAGATGACTCAGCAATTGGGAGTGCATGCTGCTCTTCCAGGGAACCAGAGTTTAGTTCCATCACCCATGTAGAGCAGCTCATATCTACCTGTAAGTCCAGCTCCAGGTGATTCTATACCCCCTTCTGGTTTGAGAGAGCACCCGTTACTCACACATATACATAAAAATAATAAACACAAATCTTTAAAATACCAGATCTAATGACTTGTTGCATGGTATAGTTATCAGAAATCTATCCCTCATGGTCTCTTGGCTCTGTCTTCTTTTCTGATGTCAGTCCCAAGCAACAGCATCTCTGGGCTTCCACACTATCATCTCAGCATCTGTGTTGGAGAAGTTCTCGTTTCATGCTCATTCTAAGAAATTAGTCCCTAGTTAGTGAATGTACAGATCACTGAGACAGCCTCTACAGGACAGAGAGTTACATATTTCACTTATATTATTTTGAATCATATAGGATATGTATCACATATAATATTTTCTTGAATTGAATTGCATAACAATAAGCCTATAAATTATAAGTACATAAAATACATAAATATTTGTATAATATATACATTTTTGCATATGAGCCATTTCTCTAATATATGCAAAGCTTTTACTTACCACAGTATTTTTAGATTCTAGAACCGTTCCTGGCATATGGTAAGCATTTTGTGTTTTTAATGAATAAGTATCATTTACTTTACATAGTAATCTTATAAATTCATTTTTGCAATTTGTACTTTACAGATGAAGAAAGGGTGCATGGAAAGGTTAATTACTTTGTGCAGAGCTGTATGACCAGTGCTCTGGAGCCAGCATCCATCTTCCATGTCTGATGTAGTGTGGGTTCTTAGACGTCCCACTAATGAGCTTTCAAGATGTAATTTCACTGTGAACATTTCTGGACACATTTCCTTACACTAGAAACTGCCCCTGTCAGGGGCGTTTTCTCTAGGTTCCCTTGTCTGTGGATCTAATGGTCTGACTTTTGGGCCTTTTAAACTTCCAGCTCCTATCTGAGATGACCTGTTAGGTGTCTTCTGTCTTTGTGAGTTGCATATATGAATGTTGAAGGACCACATAGAGGAGTCAAGAAGTAAGCAGATTAAGTGAATTCCTCATCTCACCTTCTACCGCGTCTCAAAGGGAAGTACTCATAAAGAAGAAGTTCTGCAGCCTGCCAGGGAGTACAACTGGCAAGGTTCTTAGAGAAGGTGAAGCCCAGTTCTTTACTGCACAAATAAGGTCATCAAAGGTCAGAGGGTGAAGATGACTCGCTTGTGGCCACACAGCAGTGGCGTAGGCCAGGTGAATTCACTTTTCTGAGCCTGCATCACATGTGGTGAACAGTCTGAGGAAGTCGTGCAGCCCAGTGAACACACGGAATCACTAGCCTTATGGGGAACTGTTTGAACGAGAAAAGAAATTCAAAATTTATACAATGAAAAAAATGCACTAACAATAAGAGCAGGAAAAGGACAAGTGAATTTCCTTCACACAGAACGAACTGTGAGTTGAGCCCGGTGTGCTGAGCTCGGCTTTGGAGCAGGAAGGAAGTTCTCAACTGCCCTTGAGGGAAAACAAATTCCTTGGCTGCTTTCATAAAAACATAGGCTCATGAAAAAATCTTGGTGAAGTGTCTAAGAACACTGCAGATCCCAGAATCCCAGGAACCCCTACACGCCTCTGCTGGAGTAGAAAGGCATGTGCCTGCCACAGGAAGAAGAGTCATCAGCCCACCCCTCCTGGACAGAGCGCAGCTGCTGGGCCTACACCCTGTGTTATGTCTGCTCAGACCATGGCATCAAGAAACCTACGTACTCACTGTGTCTAGATAAGAAGCTGGAAGGGTTAGCTGAGATATACCATGGGATTCCTGGAGATGGCTGCCGCTCTAACTTCGAAGATGATGGTGTCCCTACATGGAAGAACCTTCTACCATGTAAACAAACCTTTAGCCACTGATAGTTAGAAATTCACACTGTAGAGTAATTTCCCCTGAAGGCAGCGCCCTGTAAGAAGAGGAGAAGGAGGAGCATGAGAACGAGAGAAGGAAGAAGAGGAGGAGAAAAGGAGAAGGAAGATGGTGGGGAAGGAAACATGATGCTGGAAGAGGATTCTATGGTTCCTGTGCTCAGGACATTTTCTGTGTCTGATGGAAGAGGAACTCCCTTGAAGTCAAAGCAGGATCAAGAGTTTTCGAGAGAACTGAAATCTTTGTGGTTATGTGAAATAAAAAGAAGTGTTAATTGGCCTATGATATTTATTTGTGCTTTGATTTTCTAAAATACTGAGAATGGCATACTAGAAACAGAAGTAGGCCCATTCCAAACTACAAACGAGAAAGAAAAACTATGAAAAATAGCGGAACAATACAGATCCAGCATTCTGTGTCACTCAGTGGAAGATAAAATGGCCAAATATATTTAATTAGCCTCTGAGGGTATAGTCTAATGACTGCTGTGAAAGCAGAATATGTCAGGAATTAAACCGTCTACCTGCCTTCACACTAAAAGATAAAAAGTATGTATTTTTTATTGCTTCACAATTTGTACATGCGCACAAGGTGCTTATCTTCTCCCTTCCAGTTCCTCCTATTCCCATTGTCACTTGTCCACTCCCAGATTCACTTGTTTTTTAAAATTTTACCCCCCTGAGCCTATCTACTCAATGCGGTCATTATGTGTGTGGGCGCAGCGTCACCTACTGGACCATGAGTAGCCTCTTTGGGGTTGTGTCCTTGACGAAACTGAATCTCTCACTTTCAGTAGCCGTCAATTGTCAGCAACTCTTCCCCTAAGAGGGGGACTTCGTGACCACCACCACCCTCCAAGCTGGGATTTTGTCTGGCTCAAGATTTTGCAGGTCTTGTGAACGTTGCATTAACCACTGTGAGTTCCCCTGTGCAAATGACCAGTTGTGTCCCAGAGCCACTGGCTTGAATGCCATCAGGGCTCTTCCTGTCTCTCTTGTGTTTACTCACATCTTTTCGTCCCTCCACCTCTCTATACTGGGGTTTTCCTAACCCTTTGGCACTCACTCCCAGAAATAAAGTTAGTAGTAGGGGGAGAGGTATGGGAGTATCTTGGGCTCCAAATTTAATGTGGCCGCTAGTCTCAGAGCCTAGAAAGCACCACCCTTTACATTTTAAACTAGGTTTTTCACTTGCCCTGCCACACCTTAGTCCCAGTCCTTCTGCAAAATATGTCTATAAAGAACAAACACGCTAAACAAAATAAAGAGGGTGGAGGATGGCACTCAGCTGATGGAGTGACTGCGAGCATGTGTGGAACCCTGGATTTGACCCCCAACACCTCATAAGTTGCTGTGATGGTATATACCTATAATCTTAGCGCTCAGAGGATGAAAACAGGAGTATCAGAAGCTCAAGGTCTTCTTCAGCTGCATAACCAGTTCAAGGCCAGCCTGAGATACATGAGAACACGAGACCTTGTTTTTAAAAAAGAATCAGTTCCTGCCTCTTTTCTTTCTTGATGTCAAGCCCCAACTTCTTCAGGACATTACCTCTTGAGTCCATTTGATTTAGCATGTGCTGTGAGTCAATAACTCATGACCCAGTGCTGTTCGTGTTATGTTGTGAGACACAGGGCACTCATGTGGATGAGATTCGGTAGGGACAGGAAGATAAGGACCTAGAAAAGAAGGGTGGTCTTACCTGTATCCTGGATCATAGCTTCTGTTGGTGTTTTAGAGGTCTGAATAGTGGCCCCTCAAAAGATATGCCTGCATCTTACCCGTGGAACTTGTGAGTATGTGAGTATGACCTTATTGACAATAAAAGTTCTTTGCAGATATAAATAATGGTCTTGAAAATATCCCCGCTTATTCAATTGGATCTTAAGTCTTTGTTAAACTTGCATAGGAAAGAGGGAGGATGGGGCTGGAGGAAGGAAGAGAGAAAGAGAGAGGGAAAGAGGGCATCGAGAGAGAGAGAGAGAGAGAGAGAGAGAGAGAGAGAGAGAAAGGGAGAGAGAGAGATTGATTCATGTTTTACAGTCCTTAGTCAGAGAGCACCTGGAGCTACTAGGCTAAAGATCTAAGGGGCTGGTTCTTGCACAGTGCCCTGGGAAGAATCTGGGTCCTAACAAAAACTTGATTAGAAAGTTCTGGCTTCCGAATCTGTGAGAGTATACATCTCTGTGGTTTTTAAGCCATTACCATTGTGAAAACTCATGGAAGCCCTAGGAATAATACAGTTGTTAGATAAGAAATATTGAACATTCAACTATTCAGTCAGACATTAGAAGAGGATGCAAGGTTAGCCCCATGTTTAGAAGCTTGGTCTCTAGAATCAGACTATGAGGGTTTGGATTCTGTTTCTGACTGAAGTTCACACACCTTATCTCAGGGAGTCATTTAGCCTGTCTGAACTTCAGTTTCCTCATTACTAACATGAAAATAATGGTAGCTAATTTATGCAGAATTTGGAGCTTGTGTCTGAACACATTACATGCTTACACTGAACCATGATTATTCCGTTTTGAATTCAGATTTATCATAATAGCTCCCCTAGTGATGCTGAGATGATTTACCAAGAGAGTAAATACGAATTCTACTCAAATCAAACAGTATATTGGGTATCAGGAAAGATAATAGGACATGCAGCTAAATAAGGGAAATATGGTCTTTAACCTTGAGGAACTTTTGGACTGAATTTCTGTCTCTCTAGTCCAAGAGAACAGAGATGAGAGTGAGGCCAAAATTAGCATACGAAAAGAACCAGTTGATAGAGAGAAAGACTGGAAATTCAGCCCACCAAGGCTGATAAGTAATGGAGAACAATGTTCTGTGGAAATGACCTATAAAGATCTCAGTCCTCCAGGCTCAGGAGCTGTTGACCTCCTAACCTTTTGCTCAGTTCTGGACTGCTTCCTCTCTTGAAGTGAACTCATTATTCATTTATTTATTTTTATACGTATGCATGTTTTGCCTGCATGAATGTAAGTGCATCAAGTGTGCGCAGTGCAGTGCCCACAGAGGCCAGAAGAAGGCATTAGATTTCTTGGAACTGGAGTTATGGACAGTTGTTAGCCACCATGTAGATGCTGAAAAACAATAACCCAGGTCTTCCGCAAGAGCAGCCAGTGCGCTTAACTACTGGTTCATCTCTCCAACTCTCTTTCTTAATAAAATATCTTTGTCCCTGGCTATCTACATGGCCCTGTCCAATTTCTTATTTAAGGGTACAGAAACCTGGAAAATTTTGGTGGGTTTCCGCCAGACTCTGATTTCCATTCATAATTCCCCAACACAACCATTTATAAGTTGAGGCCTAATCCCCAGTGTGATAGGGAGGTAAGGTCTGTAAGGGGCAACTGAAGTTAAGGTAAATCATACGGAAGGACCCCTACCTGATCTGATAGGTCTGGTACTCCTATAAGAAAAGGAAAATCTCTGTCTATCTATCTATCTATCTATCTATCTATCTATCATCTATCTATCTATCCATCTATCATCTATCTATCTATCTGTCTGTCTATCTATCTGTCTGTCTATCTATCTATCATCTATCTATCTATCTGTCTATCTATCTATCTGTCAGTCTATCTATCTATCTATCTATCATCTATCTATCTATCTGTCTATCTATCTATCTGTCAGTCTATCTATCTGTCTATCTGTCTATCTATCTATCTATCTATCTATCTATCTCTGTCTATCTATCTGTCAGTCTATCTATCTGTCTGTCAGTCTATCTATCTGTCTGTCTATCTGTCTGTCTATCTATCTATCATCTATCTATCTATCTATCATCTATCTATCTATCATCTACCTATCTGTCTATCTATCTATCATCTACCTATCTATCTATCTATCTATCATCTATCTATCTATCTGCCTATCTATTTGTCTGTCTGTCTATCTATCGTCTATCTATCTATCGTCTATCTATCTATCATCTATCTATCTATCTGTCTATCTATCTATCATCTATCTATCTGTCTATCTATCTATCTATCATCTATCTGTCATCTATCTATCTGTCTATCTATCTATCATCTATCTATCTATCTATCTATCTATCATCTTCTATCTTTCTGCCTCCCTCTAAAGAGGGAGCCATTTGCAAGCAAGGAAGAGAAGTCTCATCAGATACCAGCCCTGTTGACTCCTCTAAGAGTTGCAATCTCAAAAACTGTGAGTCGTTTCTATTCTTTCAATTATCCATGGCATTTAGTTATGCCTGACCAAGAATAATACAAATCCATTCATGGTTTTGTAGGGAATATTGTTATTACATTTATTATTACTCATACTGACAGCTAATTCTTCTTTCTGATCACCATTCTGTCTGTAGAATGTAAAGATAAAGGGTGTTTTCGTTTTGGGTTTTTTTGGGGGGGACTACAACTCTCAATATTTTGTACATTGACTTTAAGAAGTTAGATCAAACACACAGTAGAATTCAGGAAATTCAACAGCTTTGAATGAAATGTTTTCTTGAAGGTGACAAACAAGAAAGAGATTAGACTAAAAAGCATCTTTCTATTCAGGGAGACATTTTTCTTTTTAAATATATGTTGCTCCATCCCCTCTTGTATATTTTCACCTTTACTTTGAAAGCCTATTAAATTAAAAAAAAATTTCCTTCACTATGGATGGAAATGACCCAGAGGTAAAATGTCCCTTCACTGGAAGAGGAAATTAGATAAATACTTCTCTTCAAATGTCTGCCTTCAAATTCCTGCTCATCATTAAAGGTGCATTTAAATGTTATCTTCTCTCCTCTCAAAGTGAAGTGCCTGAATCTTTCCTCCTTCTGTCCAGCATGACTCATAGTCTATCTGGGGTGGATGTACCATAGTAGGTTCTGAATGCTCCCAAATCAAAGGCAGTTACTTGGGTCTTGGATCCATCTTCTTCCATTTATCCCTCATTTTCTGGGGCTATCCTTAGAAGAAAGGCAAGAAAGTAGCTGGAAGGAATCTCACTTAATTCTACTACTACTACTACTACTACTACTACTACTACTACTACTGCTACTACCACCACCACCAACACACACACACACACACACACACACACACACACACACACGTGCACGGAGAGAGAATTCCTGTTTGAATTTCTGTCCTCTGGATAAAGACATGAATGGATTTTTATTATTCTTGGTCAGGCATAACTAAATGACACAGGACAACTAAAACAACAGAAACTACTCACATAAAATAATAGAGTGGTAAAGAGAGATGTGTGTGTGTGTGTGTGTGTGTGTGTGTGTGCATGTCTGTAGACACCCTTACAAAACACTAGCATCTTGTCCTAACCCTCTGATTGAAGAAATCACAACACCTTAAAATATTGGAAATTCAAATTACACAACCTAGCCTAAACCTAAACCATACAATCTGAATTCATCAGAACTCTCTCTCTCTCTCTCTCTCTCTCTCTCTCTCTCCTCTCTTTCTCTCTTTCTCTGCATGTATAGTGGCAGCATATTTTGCTAAGGTGATTCTTGTGATGCGAAAATTTGAGAACCACCACTGTAGAAAGCTTGCTTAATTTCTCCAAGCCCTCAACTCTCAGTTGCAAGCAAATACTTTCCATTCTGCAAGGTTATTTGGGGACTTAGTAAGTCCTGAAGTCCTTTAAGTTCACATGGAAGGTGTTAAATAAACAGAGGCAAATCTGAACCTATTAGCTCTGCATTAGAGCTGCGAGCCTCAGTAGCCACACTTCCCCTTCGCAGGGCTTTCTACTCCCGTGGGTTTTCCTGCACCTGTTTCCTCCGGATCTGCAGTGAGCTCTCCCTCACCTGGCACATACGCCACGGGGAGTCTCATCACACCTTGATAAAGGAACACATGCATCCATATGTCAGCCGAAGTGTTTATGTCCCTTTCTATAGAGAGAGGAAATATGTTTCATAATAAATGTTTGCATACTTTGGAACAGATTCTTTTAGAGGGAAAGAAAGTGACAATGAGAGACAGAAATTTTAGTTAGAGCCATTGAAGTTTTATCCTTTGCACCTCTCTCTTGTTTTCTCTCTAAATGTTGAAAATGACCTGATTATCAGCTAGGAAAGATCTGTGTTGAGATTTGAGCCTTGGGGGACACAGCAAGGGTGGAATATTAGTTGAAATAGTCAAGAAGGGAAGACTACTCTTTGGATCCAGGCAGTTAAATCAAATTAAGAGCCACTAAAGTACAGAAGATTATTGATAGGAAAAAATGGAAAGGCCCAAGAAATATGCTGTAAATGATTTAGAAAATGTAAGGATTATCAGCGTATCCACAGATAATTTATGTGACTCTTTATTATGAGTGCAATAGAGAAAGTAGCTGTTAGCAACAGTAAAACAAAGAAAATGTTTATTAAACTAATTATGACTAGATAGTACTGAGAATAGTGTGCGCTGTGGGTTCACAGTGATTAAAGCATTGTTCAGGGTGTCCGCACTGCTGGTAACGGGTATAAATTCTGGGACTTGGGGCTTAGTGGGAATTCCTTAGATCACTCAGGGTCTGTCTTCAGAAGGGATTGTTAGCATAGGTCATACTAGATCAGGCATCTGCTGTTTAAACTCTGTTACCTAAAGCAATAGATACTCTCCTGGGATTTGCTCAGAGATGACTCTCCCACTGCCAGCCTTGGTCTGCAGCAGATGCCGTTACGATACTTGCTGGTGATTCCCATGTCCCTCCTTTTCACCACATCCTTGATGCTTTCAGGCAACTCTGGTGCTTGTGCAGACCATGTGGTGACAGGTCCCTCACAGGAAAGATGAAGTGTGACCCATGATCAGCTCTGCAGGAAACCACAACACAGGTTCCTCAAGAGCAATGGAGAATTACTAGCCTTTAAAGAAGTGGTTCCTTGTATGTTATAGTGTCTGAGTAGAAACAAAAAGCTTGACTGTAAAATACCCAAACAACTACATGTGGACCTGCCCCATATGGGCTGGATTACACCAGTGTCACCAAATTTTAAAGTTGACTTGTGTCAGTAATTCTCATATTATAAAATGACATATGTGCCCTCAGAATTGAACAAAATGTGAGTCTGACAAAAGAGAGAGTATGTAACAGAAAGAGAAGGAAGCAGACAAATTGGAAGCACCTTATAGCACAATGAGACTTTGAAAATGCTGGCTAGGCCAATCAGAAGTTGCATAATCTGGTAGCTAGTAAGAATTGGCCCATTCATTTCCCATTGTTTCTCCTTAGATCTTGGCCCCATGCTGCTGAGGCATCCATAGAGTACCTGACTAACCTCGGTGGGTTACTCAAATCCTGCATCCCCTTGTTCTGGGACAACCGTCAGTCCTTCCCACTGCTCCAGAGCTCAAGCCTTCTCGGCTAACTCGTAATAAGCAATCCAACCTTGGTCCTATGTGGCTGAGGTTTCTGGAGGGTGGAGAGCACCTGACTAGCTGGTCTGAATTAGACAGATAAGGCTGTGCCCATTCCCCTGCTTTGGGAGTATTTCCTGTCCAGCTGCTCCAGAGCTCATGCCTTCTCTGCTGATTAGTAAGAACCACCCATCCTGTTCCAATTGGCTCTAGAACTCCAAAGTTCTAGAACTGGTCAAATGTGGAAAATAAGGGTCTGTGATATTCTTAACTGTAAGTGACGTGTCTTCAATGCAACCTTTATACATAGGATAAACGGACCTCTTAACTCTCACTAGAAAAGTTTCCTTATGCAACAGATGGTGATTAACCCAGAAACCCACAACTGGCCCATGTGCAGAGAACAAGAGGCCTCAAAGTGCTTATCTCTAAATAGGACACCTGTTTCAGACCTCTACCTTCCAAGTTTCAGGAATAATTGAGACAGAGGAGGCAGGAAGATTATAAGAGCCAGGTGTGGTGGATGACCACAAAAAAAATGGAATCTTTCAGACTGCTGGTTATTTACTCATATGAAATCGCAACCACACTGACAGCATGCACAAATCCTATGCAAGCTCAAACCAGATATATCCCATAATAGACATGTGGAAGTGAGTAGAAAGTACCCTTGTCTCTCTCTCTCTCTCTCACACACACACACACACACACACACACTGTTTCTAATTATTTGACTAGCGTTCTAGGGCAGACTTGACATTTAATTCCCATGTCACTCTTTTTCCTTGGCTTCTCTTTACAGTGAATGGCATCACATGTTCCTGGACATTCAGGTTTGAACTCTCACAGCTACCCTCTTCCTAAAGACTCAATCTAAGTTTCTTGAATCCATGGCCCATCTTGTCTTACTTTTGTGCTTTAGTGCCCTGCAGATGCATGTAATGTTTACTCAAGAAGTGACTTAGAATCACTCCTTCTCTCTGGCACCAGGCTTGCTTTGGAGTTAAAACACTGAAAACTTGCCTCAGAAGTCTCCATTGAGGACTCAGTTTTGTTTAGCTCCCTTCCTTGGAAGTGAGCATCAGTGAGTGTGTCTGTGTATCCTTTGAAGAAATTATGAAGTATTTTGATGTCTAGCTACATATGACATTATTTTTGTAGGAAAGGGAATGCACTTCAAAACTTTAAGGATCTCCTAATCCAAGGCTTTGGAATGTTATCACTAGAGGGAGAGGAGCAGAATAGACTCAAGGACAGTTTCAGTGAGTGGTAGCAACAGAATCTGATTTCAGCACCTTAAGTAAGAAGTCAGGTTCCAACGAGAATGGAAACAAAGATGGATGCAATTTAGGAGGTGATTATGATTCATGGTGGAGAGATGAGGTGAAGAGGTGTATTCATTAAACATTTCCTCTATTCCACCACTGGTTTATTTTCACTAAGTGTGCTTTTATTGTGGACAAAATCCAATCTTGAATGCCATAGAGCAAGGGAGAGGGACTAGGAAATCAATGGGGAGTTGTCTGGGGCAGCTGGAGGGAAGGCATCCTTGGCCTGAGAATGGGGCCGATGAAAACAAGTGCTAGAGCCACAGCTGTCTCGTTCTGATTGCTTTTCTGGTTTTCTTTACTAAGTATAAGGCAAGGTCTCCTAAGAAAAATCAAGAGGTGAAATGGAGTTGATGAAATCTGGGGCAGTTTTGAAAAGTTCAAATACATTAAACATCTCCCTTGTAGGCACTGAGAATACAGTTCTTATTCTCTAGAATCTTGCCACGTTTAATGAATTAGAAGTTCTTCAGGGGCTAGACTGTGTTGGAACCATTTGCATGTTCCGCAATAGCATATAGCCTGGTGTTGTTTGCACAGTAGGTAAACATTAAAGTTTTAGGTCAGCTGAATTGAATCCACATGAATTTTTATTTTAAGTAAAGCCTGAGGCGCCTTCAGCCGTGAACTATTTCAGTGGGAGTCCTCTACAGCCCAGCAGCAGGAGTCTGCCTGTTGGGAATACATCTTGAAGGACTTTGGAACTTCAGATACATTTAGACTGGAGATTCGTACCTCAGCACCGTTGACACTGGACCGGCCAGTGCTTTGGAGAACTGTCTTGTGCACTCCCGTGTGCAGGATAGGTAGGATCACTGACTTCTCACTGTGGCTGTGGCTATGCCTTCCCCCCGACCCCTCCACAGCCAGTTACAACAAAAATACCTCCAGATGCTGACAAATGTCTCTTGGGTTACAGAGATACTCAAAGCGGGAGAACGCTTATTCTAGAAGTTCTGTGTTTAATTTATGTGAAAGCTATTCTCTGTAATAAACATCTAAATAAAGGAATTGTACTTATTAAAGGTGATGAGCAGAGCCTGCACCACCTCCTTGTGCAATGGTTGATATTTGAACAGCTCACCCCTCTCCAGCCAGGAACAATGCATGACCTTCAGATGATGGCTGTCCTCTCCCTTTGCAGCTTTTGGCTCTTGTTGCCAAGGCTCCTCTCATCCATACCTTCCTTCTTCAACATGAGATAGAGCAGGCTGTCCTGGTCCTGACACTGTAAAGTGATGGGATGTGGCTTCATGCAGCAAGCCAATCTGATGCAGAGACATCCATGTTAGAATGGAAGATCGCGGTATAAAGCCAGATTCATCACAGAGCCTCATGTAACTCACTTGAATATGTGTTTATCTCCTAATCAGAGGGCTGACTTGATAAGGACTTATGAAAGATAAAGCTTTGCATACTGGAAGCACCGAGAAAGTCTTAGCATTAACATTGCTTATGCTTGTGTTTATATTCAAGATGTCTTTATCTGGAGGGAGTAGATCAGAGAGACAACTTTAACAGTGCTTTCATTTGATGAGCGGAACAAGAATTTAAAATATTGCAAGGGCCAGTGTGAAGGTCCAGTAGGTAAAGCTGCTTGCTGACAAACCTGACAACCTGAGTTTGATCCACAGTATCCACATAGTGGAAGAGGGAACCTATTTCCTTCGATTGTCCTCTGGTCCCACGTGTGCGCACATCTCCCCCTCCCCCAAAATACACACACATGCATATATATATACACACTCAACAAATAAATAAATAAATAGATCACATTTAAAAATAATGACCAAACTTCAAGTATTTGCCCAATAGTGATGGTGTGAAATATTGAGATCATAGGAAAAGGCTTTTTGGGGGTAGGGCGATTGTGATATTATGTAGCCCTGGCTGGTCTAGAACTTACTATGTAGACCAGGCTGACCTTTAACTCACAAAGATCAGTCTGCCTATGCCTCCTGAGTGCTGGGATTAAAGGTGTTCACCCCCATGCCAAGGAATTTTTTATTTTTTTTTTTACATTTGGGATATAATTCATATCATAATATGCACCCTTGGAAAATATTCAATATAAGCATTTTTCAGTATAGTCAGAGTTGTGCCCCATCACAATGAATTATTTTAGAATATTTTCAACTACCCAAACTAAGTCTCATATGTATCAGGAGTCACTTCCCATGCCTTACATTCTTTATCCTTTCGCACTCAATAATCTGTGACTTTATGCAGTAATATATTCTAATAAATGGAATCAAGTCATCTATGACTGGCTTCTTTCACTTTCCATGATGTTTTCATCATTCATCATTGCTGTTTCATGTATCAGTATGCCATTCATTTTCACGACAGAATAATATTCTATTGTGTAGATATACCACATTTTACTACTGAGTGTCATAAAACTACAGATAGTAATCTGTTTTAAGGTTTACATCAGAAAATTGTGTGATTAGCTGTTGTACATTTGGCTTTTTTCCCCTTTTTGGTTATTCTGAATAATTCTTACAGGAACATTTGTATACAAGCTTTTGTTGTGACATAAGTTTAAATGGTTTAAGATATAGCTACAGTAAAATTGCTGGGTATGTAGCAACTCTATATTTAACAGTTTTCAGGAACTGTCAAACTATTTTCCAAAGTAGCTCCAAGGAAAACATTGCATAAAAATCTAGTTGAGGATTAACTTGGTTTGTGCATGTTGAATCTGGAGTGTCTGTGAGATATTCAGAAAGCTATTTTCAGAAGATTGCTAGCTATACACATCTTGAGCTTAGGAGAGGAACGTGGATTTGGGGCATAAATGTTGGCACTGTCTCTGACATGTAGAACTGAAGAAACAAGAAAGCTAGAGCTCACCCAGGAGTAAGCCACAGGAGAAAATGAGGGCTCTGGCTGCAAGGAAGACCTGCGTATCCAAAGCCATTTAAGGCAAGGACACAGCGTTGTGGAGCAGGAAATGGCTGGTTAATCAGGACTGGCAAGCAACAGACAGAATTCCGTGCTCTGCCAACAAAACTTGCTTCATGGGAAGGGATTCAATAAGCAGAGGACATTCTGTTATTAATGGATCTTTTGAGACAAAGTCTTTGTATTTCAGGCTGGCCTTGAACTTGCTGTGTAGTTGAGGGTGATCTTGACTTGCTGACCCTCCTGTTTCTCCCTCCACAGCATTGGTGCTGTAGGTAAGTGCTACCATGCCTGGTATGTTCAGTTCTAGGACTCAAACCCAAAGATTCTTTCAGGCATGCTAGGTTAAGTCCTTTACCACCTAAGTTCTACCCACAGCCCACACCTTAAATCTTAAAGGGTGAAGAAGAGCCTGGGAATAGAGAAATCTAGAACAGGCTTCCATACATAGAAAGTCAAATACATATGATGACCATTTGTTTGTCTGATGAGTTCAGGGTAAGAAAACAATTCGCATTCTTTTGTTTTTACTTGTACTATATTATGCTAAATGCTTCATACAATTTCCTCATTTAAACCTAAAAAAAAAACTTAATTACTATAGTTCTATGACACTCCAAGTTCAGTTTAGAACAAAAATCCTGAAATGATTCTGACTGCTCTGTAACCTTATTTATTCTAGTTGCTTGCATCCACAAGTATTGAGCACTTATGAGGCGCCCTTCATGCTGTGTGCTTTCACTTCCAGAACTGATTTTGATGTGTCATAGTGTTGTAGTTTGATATGAGAAGAAATTGAAACTCCCTTGACTCACCCGAAAGGACTAGACAGAAAAAAAATTAAATATTTAAAAATATTTTTAAAATATTTAAAATAATATGAATATCAATACTATGACAAATATCAATATTAATAATTATTAATAGTAATACTAAATAATATTAAAATATTTTTTAAAATTTAAACATAAATGCAGCAGTTTTTCCAATATGCAAGGTAATGTTATCATGGGGAAGTTTTTACTTTACTGGCATTCCATTACTGTGCCCTGCATTTCAACACTGTGCAGAAACCTGTGAGCTGCAACAGTCAACCTTCCTGATGTGCCTCATATGTTTTAGAAAGAAATTTAAAGTGTTTGAATCCTTTTCTCTCTAACATGCAAATCAGAGAGCCATCATGCAGACTGAGGTCACACTTAGTTGAAGGATCATTGACCTTGCTGGCAGAAGAAAGTAGACCCCACCAGTTGGAGCTGCAAGCCATCTGTCTTTAGCTACTTTACATTTTGTCAAAACTCATCAGTATGGATGGAAAATAGGCTGGGACCAGCTAATATCACTAAATGTAAAGTATGATTAAATGGCACACTCAAATTGTTTATTGAGAGATAAAATATTATATACCCTTTGAAATTTTGGAAGAGCAATAAGAGTTATGGAAGTTATTCATGTTGTAAAGATAATGCAGAATGTTTGACAGATTGTTGGAAGAAAGTGGATTTATGTAAAAATTTTATAGGTATAGAATCCTAATTTCTTACATTAAAACTATAATTGAATTTAGGAACCATTAACATAACTCCTTTCTTTTATAGGTAAGGGAAATGGCACCAGAGAGTTTAAAAGGATTGTCCAATATATAAAGTACTGAAAAAGAAAGCCCTTAATATCTTTACTATATTAAACGAATCAAGAAGTTATTGCTACTACTATTGCTACTGTAATCACGGCTGCTAATACAAATCACTCCGGATTCTGAGGCTTTTATGTATATTACTACTTTACCCACATACAAACCTAGATGGCAAACCCTGTTGGGTAGCACTTTCCTCTGAGATTAAACCTTCCATTTTGGAGGGAGGCTTGTTGGGACAGGATCCTCTAAAGGGAGGCAAAGACAGAATGTTCTAAAAGAAAGTAAACAAGTTAAGAGCATCAGGAAGTCCCTGAAATGTAGTAGATTTGCTCTGTCTCTCTGCAAGCAGATATAAGCCCTAAGGACTGTGAGAGACGCAGACAAGATAAGTTGCCTAGAAAATGACTCAGACCCACTGGGCTACCTGGCAATGACACTCTCTAGCCAGTTGAATTGCCTGGAGATGGAGCAGTGGGCTTCAGGTTTCCAGCTTTCATGAGCTGTCGCCCATGGTAGGGTGGACGATGGATGACTTTTAAGGCACTGATTGCCTTAAAACCCTTCATTGATACTCCTGTAAGTAACCCCAATAAAACTCCGATCAACTCTGACAGCATCGTTTCTTTGGCTGTCATTTCTTCCCCATCTGGGATGAGTAGATGTTTGTTCTCACCTCCCTAGGAATAGAGTCAAATAGAAAGTACTATTGCCTTTTTTACAGAGCAAGCAACACTCATGAAGGTAAAGAATCTTTATATTAATTAATTTTTAAAAAGTATGTGTATGTTTGTGTGTGGATATATGCACTTATGTGCATATGACCTTGGAGACCAAAGATGATAGATCACCTAGAGCTGGAGTTATAGGCAGTTGTGAGCTGTTTGATGTGGGTGCTGGGAAATGAACTCAGCTTCTCTGTAAGAACAGTAACTGCCCTTAAGCACTGAGTAATCTCTCCAGACCCATGAATTTTCTAACTTGAACTTCTCAAAATGTGGACTCCAGACCAGTACAAAGAATTAATAAACAATAAACAAGTATGTGAAATAAAAAGGCATTTAACAAATGAAAAAGGAATGCTAGAATTAAAAAACAATCACCATTTGACAACCATGATAATACTGTCTGAGGAAAGAATTTACAAAAAATGAAAGGCAGTTTATTTGCAGTGGGCAAACCCAGCAGCACTGTCTTAACCAGTGACCAAAGTTGACATTCACATGCACAGGACAAATAACGTTGTTTCTTAGCTCCCATGCCTGCTATGATACAAAATAATTTTCTCATTATTCTTCTCAAAGAAGTTTATCACCAGAAAACAGCACATGCCCTAGGCTAAGGGATATACTAAAAGCAACTGACTTGTTCTGTTCAAAATGGTTATGAAAGCTAATCTGGTCTACCTAGTGACCAGGTCATCTGGGGCTACAAGGAGACCATCTCCAAACAAAAGACAAACAACAACTACAAACACAAAAATGTTAACATTAAACAACGCAGACAAAATATAATAGATGAGCTAAGATTTATTTTAAAGAATTAGAGTAACATGAGGTCAGAAAACACAATCAGAACAATGTAATTTCTTGTTTTATACATTTTCTTGTTAGGTGTGCAAATACAAAATGTTGGATTTATTAATTTATTAATTTTCCTTGTGAAAGTACCTTGTGCTATCCAGTAGAGAGTTGAATAGCACTTATACAGAAGATTTTTTTGAAAATTAAATGGAGATAATGCTTATAATATAAAAGACGTGACAACTATTCAAAATATTGTTAATTGTGCTACACAGTGTTTTTGCACTATACACAAAATTAATATGCTGAAACCTTAACTCTAAGATTGATTATTGAGGCAGGGCTTTTGTAATGTAACCAGAGTTAGATTAAGACATGAAAATTAGACCTTTATGGTGGTACAGATATCCTTCCCCATAGGAAAAGAGATGTGGGTCTTATGCCCATGTCAGACTGTAGGAGGAAGGCATGTTTTTAAACATAGTAATGGCCTCCTCTGAGACTGGAATTGGTGGCCACTCCAGAACCATGAGAAATGAGTATTGATTGTGCAAGTCACTTGGGTTATGGTATTTTTGTTTGGCAGTTTAAGATTACTATAATAGTAGCATTTCCACTTTTTGTTTATGTCTATGTGCTGAAGGTTAATAGCAGAAAGAGTTTAGGGAATTTGACCAGATTTTTACAAAGTTTGAATTAAACTGTATCAATTACCTTTTCTAAGTCTCAAATTCTCTCCAGCATCCACTTATATTTTTTTAAAGACTGCTCATTTCATAACAGTTTATGAGGACAAGCAAAGGACAGAAGATCTGGGTACAGGAGAGGATTCTAATGCTGCTGTCAGTATTCACATGTAGCATGACCATTTCTCTTTTGCAAGCAAAAATGTACTAATGAATGGCTTGACCTGAGATTTTGCAATGATGATTAAAACATCATTACAATAAATTAAATTTCTGTTCATTAGTAGCCAGCTGAAAATTAAATATTGAGTTCCAAGATTATTCTCCATTATCACTCACTTGTGGTTGGTTTGTCTTTTTGACCAGGCCACTGGGATGGCACAGGTTTGGTTCCTCCATGGGCAACTCATATGATCACCCTGCCAATACTTGGGAAAGGCAGACCCTCCTGAGCCCCTCCCACATCCATGATTGACTATTGATGGACCTGGTCTTCAGTAGGCCTTTCACAAGTAAGTGCAGCTGTTGCAAGTTCATGGGTGCAATGACCATGCAATGTCAGAAGACAGCATTTCAGAGACTTCCTCCCGCTCATCTGGCTCTGACTTTCTATCACTTCATTAATGTCTCCTGTGTCATAGAAGGGTTATATGGATGTCCTGTGGAGGACTGAGCACACTGTATTCATATACTTTCAGAACACTGACTAGACATGAATCTTTGTATTAACCACCATATGATGAAAAAAAAAAAAAAAGACCAAAGGCAGGACTAGTCTACATTTATTCTAAAATGTTTATGAAAAGGAAAATCTATGAACAGCCAAAACACTTCAAGAGAGGAAAAAAGTGAAAAGTGGGGTCATAACCATTATCTGTGAAAATTGTTATGCAATGCCACATTACAGTAATGTTGAATAAAGACAGAGTGACTCTTAGCATCCATTTTAACTAAGAGGGATCGGAACTGCTCTGAACACCTGTTTCTTCAGATCTCTCAGAACGTTGCTCTTGAACAAGGGCTGCTCCTTATACTGAAACAGCTTATACAGCATGAAATGGAAAAGGGAAGGAGAAACTCTCTTAACAGATGATGTCTCTTTTGCCACCCATTGACCTAGGACACAGGACCAGGAACGGAGGGAAAGCCACACATGCAAAGCTACACTAAATCTCTTTCTGTAGAAAAAAAAAAAAAAAAACAGTTCCAATAAGAATAAAGCCTCAAATTTTAGGGAAAACTATCAAATTTTAGATGATATCAAAGAAGGCTATATGGCTTTGTGGTCGGGAGTGATTTTATAAACCAGAAGCACCACTGAAAGAATTCATTTACAAAATATGTCATTTTACATTTGTTAGAATGTCAAAACTTAAATCTATCAATATCAAATTTTGGTAAGAGAGTTTAGTAGAATAGCATATACCTGTTGGTGACTTTCTGTTTTACAATCAGTTTGGAAAACAATTTAGAATCTGTTGTAACTTGAAAATGTGCCTACCTTACAAATTCATAGATTCATACTTGAAATTCTCATATATGTAAGTAAAACGTAAAGAATATACATGTTTATTATTTTCAATAGCCAAGGGGGGCGTGTGGGAAACTCCCTGTGTGTGATTGTGTCAATCAGGCACAGATATTCCCAACTATTGGGAGGACAATAGCAGGACAATTAAAACTTCTGGGTTGGTCTGGTACACATAGCGAGTCCCCGTGACAAAAGTACAAAATAGGCAGAAACTGAATGAATAAACAAGTAAACAAAAGCAAAAAGGAGAAAACAAGCTAAGATATATTGGTAAGAGAATGAGTCGGTGAGGCTGGCAATATTGTTTCATGAGTGAAATGTTTGCTGTGCAGGCACAAGAACCTGAGTCCAGATCCCCAGCACCCATATAAAAACTGGATGCAGTATCGTGTGCCTGTAATTCTGGCACTATTGAGGCAGAGGCAGGAGAATCCTGCAAGTTTGCCGGCTAATCATTTTAGCTAAGGCACTGGGCTTCAGGTTCAGTGAAGAGAGACAATCTCAAAAAATAAGGTACAAATTGAGAGAGGAAGACCTCCTGTTGTCAACCTCTGGAACACACACACACACACATGCATGTGCACACAGACACATACACTGCATACACATACAGAGACACATACACTGACGCAGACACAAACATACACACAGGAAGTGAATAAGTAGCTTATTAATACAATGGATTAATACCAAAATGTGAAAATGAATCAAGTAAAGATGTAGACACTAGAATGATTGATCAACAGGAGAAATTATATAATATCATCCCATTGATATATAATATCAACAATACATTATTTAGGAATAATTAGATAGTTTGAAAATACGATTGCGGAAATCATGTTAGAAACTTGAAACTGCGGATGGAGACCGGTGTTTGAGGGTAAGGCAAGGACGGAGAGGAGGGAAGCAGACTTTAAGATGCTTGCAGTGGGTTGTGCTGATAATTATCTTGCTAACTTTTCAAACTTAGCTATTTGATATTAATATTCTGATTAGATTATTAAGGTTGTAAGTCAAAGTGAAGCCAAGATTTGTTTCACTAAAGGACTAAAGAACATTTTTCACTTAGCATTTATTATAATTATAGGATCAGAGATTTCTGTCTTGTAGTTAAAGTTAGCTGTCATCAACTACTCAAAATGATGAATTTCCATTCTTTGTAGAATGAAAGCAATTTTCTACTCTTGTGTTGCAAGTGAAATCTGTAACCCTAGGGGCCCATGACTGAGTTTCTTTTCACTCATATTTCATTCTCAGATCCCGGTATCACTCAACCTGTTTGAGTTATCATACCACTAACTCTGTCTTTACCTCCTACCAATGAACCACTGATGGTTAAGATTCATCCCCAATCCAATCAGGGGATCTGTTCTAATACTGTGCCGTGAATGGACATGCCTAACCATTTAACAGTTATATGAGTTGAGCAAAAGTTACATCATGAATTCTATGTGTCATTTTGACTTGGTCACAGGATATCCACTATCTGGATGAAAGTTGTTTTTGTAAGTGTCTGTGACAGTGTATTGAAAAAAATGAGCATTTGAATAGATATATGTGTTTACTGGCCCTTCCCAGTGTGGGTGACTCCTTCCAGCCAGTGAGGTCTGAATAGAATGAAATACTAAGGAGTCCCAGTACATTATTTTCTCCCATTTTCTGTGTTTTTAGTTCTCAGCCCTTCAGACTCAAGAGTGGAAGTGGTACTGTGAACTTTCTGGCTCCCAGGTTCTCAAGTCTTTTGAATTGTACTAGTTTTCCTCATTTTCAGCTTACATGAGACAGATTGTGTAATTTACCTTATGGGACAAGACAATTATGAACAATTTCCCTCCCTCCCTCCCTTCCTTCCTTCCTTCCTTCCTTCCTTCCTTCCTTCCTTCCTTCCTTCCTTCCTTCCTTCCTTCCTTCCTTTCTCCTCCTCTTCCTCCTCTTTTTTCCTCTTCTTCTTCCTCCTCCTCCTCTTCTTCTTCTTCTTCTTCTTCTTCTTCTTCTTCTTCTTCTTCTTCTTCTTCTTCTTTTCTTTCTCTCTCTCTCTCTCTCTCTTTCTTTATATCTCTGGAGAAAAAACAATTATTAAAAGCGGGTAAGATAAAAGGCGATGAACACAGAAGGTCACAACTGGTCAAAATGTAGTAAATAAGGGACTGCAGAGTGTGTGTCCCTGGATAAGACTCACTCATTCAGGACCTAAGGACCATGTGGAAGAGGAGACAGGACAATTTTAAGTGCCTGGGGTGGTACATGACCATAAGGAAACAGAGTCTTCCAGGCTCCTGGGAACTTGTTCATATGAACTTATAGCAATGATGACAACATTCACAAGACCCATGAAAGCTCAATTAGATAAAAATTGGCGTAAAGCTGGGAGAGTGGGCAGGAGGTCTTAACACTAGCCAAGGAACTATTGGCAGCTGATCACAACTGGGTGAGGGAGAGTAGATCTTCAAGGAAGTGACACTAGATGTGTTGACCAGGCTCCAGTGAATGAACCCTCATGGAGGCACATCGGGGTTTGCAAATTTGATTCAATTGGCCTTAACATATATGACAAAATGCATGAAATCCTGGGGGCAGGGTTCAGAGGGGTCTAATATGTATAAGATGTATTTTATGAAATGCACAAAAATTCAATAAAAATACACATTGAAAGAGAATGAAATTCAGCAAACAGTAAGAAACAGGAACTCAAGATTTCTTAGAAGCCTTTATTGGTAAGCAGAACAATGACTTCCCAAGATGCCTATCAATGTGTTACTTTATATAACAAAGGCGTCTTTATAGATGTGAGGGATCTTGACATAGGAAGGTTATCATAATCGGTCAGGTAACTACAATATAGTTGCAATGGTCCTTATGAAAGGGGTGTGACAGTCTCAAAGCTAGAGACAGAGATGTCACCACAGAAGCCAAATAAGAACAATGTCCTCTTTGGAAGAGAGTCAATAAGTCAAGGAATGAAACTTGAGTTTAGACTCTAAAAAAGGCAAGACATGGATTTTCTCCTAGAACAACCAGAAGGATTTTAGCACTATGAACACGTGAGCCATTTCTGAATCGCAGACTTCCATCTATGTTAAACAGGTTGCATGCCATTGACTAGCTTCATGAGCTCCATCTTGATGCACCCGATGCTGTTCTGAGTACCATAGTGAAGAGGCTGCTCTTTTCATGTCTTGCTACAGGCTGCTTGGAGGTACTTGCTGACACATAAACACAATCAGGAAATACAAGTGACTATCCTTGATTAATGAGCTGTGGTTAATGATAAATAACTGCTTCCCATGTTTTCCTTAGGTGAGTAATTTTAAGACAGATTTCCTAATGATGTGTGAGCTCTGTACCAGGGACCAACGGTATAGTAACTTGTCATTGGTTTTCCCTTCTCTTCTGTTCTCCTCCAAAGACAGTGTGCCTGCCTCAGGTTCTGATCTCAGGAGCCCCCCGCCTGAGACAGAAATGTGCTCTCTGTGGACTGGGTTTTTGAGTTAAGTATTTATGCGTATACCCTATGATTATATAGACAGAGTACCGTTATCTTAGGTAAATTAATAGTGTGATTAAAGTAATTCATATAATAAGTAGGCAGTTGATAAAACCTGCACTCATGCTTGAATTTGGGCTGCTCACAAAGCTTGTATATTCTTTAGTATACTACCTGAATTCTCAAATGTAAGAGACTAAGTAAGACCATCAAGGAGAAATTTCTGTACAGTTCTCCAGTCTGTAGAATACACTTCTAAGACTCTCTTCAGGAAGGAAAACTACTCTACCCCATTCTCAAAAAAGCATGTATGGATTATGTGAACCAACCACTTCTCACAATCTGCATTCTAAAAGAATAGTTTGAAGCTACAGAAAGGGAGCTTTACACAATGTTCCCAAAACACTGCAGGAATATAGGAATTCGCCCACATTATTCCCAAACTCTGAAATTCAACTCGATTTGATGGTGCTGTCTTTTTAAAAAAAATTTTTTTTATATATTATTTTTATTTTACGTTTATGAGTGTATTACCTGCACAGTGCCCATGGAGGTCAGAAGAGGGTGTCAGATCTCCTAGAACAGAACAAGAGTTACAGATGGCTGTTAGCTGTCATGTAGGTGCTGGGATTTGAACTTGGCTTTACCGCAAGAGCAGTCAGTATTCTTAATTGTTGCGCCATCTCTCCAGCCTCAGCTGGGCTTTTTACATGCAGGGAAATTCTTGGCCTGGATGTTGTCCGATATTCTAAACTTATCAGTTAAAATAACACAAACAGTAAAGTAGGTAAATTTCTTTTGTGGAAAGAGTCCTTAAAATGACTATAACCTCTGTTCTAGTCTCTTACATTATGAATTTATCCAACCCCAAAATCAAAGCATAGAAAAGGATCTACATATTGGTTGTTTATACAGTATTCTTTAATATCAAGAAATTTGCATCATTATGTCATATATGTTAAGGTCTATTGAGTCAAATCTGTCTCTCTAAATGCCCTTCTGTATGAGTTCATACACTGGAGTCTTTGACTCAGTAGGCCTTAACATATTTGACAGAATGCATGAAATCCTGTGGGAGAGCACTGGGGCAGTTCCGATACAAGAAGGGGTCTAAAAATAATTAAGATGTATTGTAAAAAATGTGCAAAAATTCAATAAAAATGTATATTGCAACAAAATAAAAATTAAAATGAAAAATAAAAGAAATCAAATTAGAAGCACCAAAGACTTCCCAATCGCCACTAATTGTTAAGCAGTATGAAAATCAACAACTAATTATTCAGAAAAAAATAAATATACACACACATACACACATACACACACACACACACACACATATATATATATATATATGCACACAAGAAACCAAGCATAGATTAATATTTAGTTTAAAAATGCACTGGCAGGGTGCTGAAGAGATGGCTCAGTGGGTAGGGTGCTGACTGCTCTTGCAGAGGACTTGGGTTCAATTCCCAGCACTTACATGGCAACTAATAACCATCTGTAACTCCAGTTCCAGGGGAATTCCATGCTCTCTTCTGACATCCGTGGGCATTGCACAACATGGACCTTACTTACATGTAGGCAATACATCCATACACATAGAAAATTAGAAACAGTAAATAAAATATTTTTAAATGTACGCAGCATGAGGTGGGCAGGTCTCTCTAAGATCAAGGTTCACCTGGTCTATATAGTGAGTTCCATATCAGCTGCAGTTACATGGAGACTTTGTCTCAAAAACTCAAATGAAACAAAACCAAAAATGGAATTATTTTACTTGTATTTCATAAGCTAATAACTTTTCAGCTTTTAGAACCCAAAGAATAAGACAAAACATATCTAACATTTTTTGATTTAGTTGTTGGAGTTATGAAGGATTTTTAAAACTTTTTAAAATTTATTTTTATTTTATGTGTCCGAATGTTTCTCCTGCATGTACATAAACACACCACATGCATGCAGTGACTGTGGAGGAATGTGAGTTAGATCCCCTGGAGCCGGAGTCATGGATGGTTTTCAGCCATGATGTGGGTGTGGGAACCAAACCTGGGCCCTCTGTAAGAGTGGTCAATGCTCTTAACCACTGAGACACCTCTCCAGTTCTCAAGATTTTTATCTTTAATACTTTTTATCTTCTTGGAAGTTTTCAGAGACCTAAAATAATAAGCTGCAACAAATAAATATTCAAATTTTAAGAAAGTATTTTTAAATCAAGGATAAAACATGAGTCAACATTTCCTTGAGTAAAGCATCATTGACCCTTCACTGAGGTCCATCAGCCTGCCAATAAATGGGGTAAGATGAAGGAAGTGGGGCTGGGCCCTGAGGCAAAGCCAGGTATAGACAGACTTTGTCCTTGGTCAGCTTCCTCCACTGTCTTGTCATTTTGTTACTTCTTCCACTTGATTTTCTGTTTTTTTTTTTTTTTAATAATGTTCTATAATTCTTTGGAATTTCATACATGTATACAATGAAGTATAATCCTACCCAGTCCCCTTTTATCCCCCCAAAAAAGTCCACAGACTCTTTAATTACTCGTTCCTATCAAAATAAAACCAAAACTTTAATTTAAAAAATATTTTATTTTTAATGTGTTTGTGTGTTATGCCTGCATGTATGTAAGTGCATCCGTGTCATGCAATGCCTGAGGAGAACAGAAGAGGGCATCAGATCCCCTGGAGCTGGAGTTACAAAGAGTTGTTAGCTGCTCTTTGGGTTTGAACCCAGATCCTCTGCAAAAGCAGCTCATGCTCTAAACTACTGAGCCATCTCTCCAGTCCCTCCAAAGCAGGACTTTTAAGTTATTTTCCTCTCTGTTGAAGACATCAGATGTAATGCCAATATGTTTTATTGAAATGGGATGAACTGACTGCTTATATTTCTGAGCACCAACTTGGTAACTCATAAGACTGAGGCCAGGTCTGTGGGAGACAGGTCCTCAGGTCACACCTGGTCCCCAGTGCTGCTTGCGTCTCCACATTCCACTGCCTCTTCTTTGATTAATTCTGACTTCATTGAAGTGTTCTCTGTGTGCTGGGGAATATGGAATACGATTTCTTTTAGCCCCAGAGAAGCAGCTTTAGCAGAAAGTCTTTAATAGAATTCAGTATCTAGATGTCTAATATAAACATTTCTTTCAGCATCTGTATTTCAGTCTCATAAAAGGATTCCATTCAAAGTTGATGGCAGCACGTGCTCACTCTTGACTAACTTCTGTATCCAAAGGTCCAGGATATTGTGGCTAAGATTGGGTTCCATCACTTTTGCAATCCAGTGACAACAGTTCAGACAACCTGTTAAATAAACCAGAACTGTGCTGAGAGATAGAAGGTAGGCCTCAAGGTAGCACTAACAATGACAGACCTTGTCGACCCTTAATTCAGTCTTTATATCATTGCCACAACTTTTATCCACATAAAAGCAGGAACATTCCAAAATCTATGCTGGTCGACAACCTGTGTCTTCACCAAAGGTATTTCTTGAATTTGGAAACAGTAAGGATTATCTATCTTCCCAAACTAGAATGTAGCTGTTCTTTGATTTAATTCCCTGTGAGAGGCTGTCCTGACTCTGGCGTGATCTACTTATCTGGTAGAGACTTTCTCTAGGGACTCATGTTTGCTTTCCACTATGTTGTAAGCCTCTGACATTTGGGATGTTTTTCATATTTACATTTATTTTGGGTTAACAGTTTTAACTTCATACTATTAACATAAAATATCACAAAAAAATCATTTGAAAATATTGACTAGACCACTGCCTTTATAAAAAGATACTTTGTAGAGAAAAAATTTCAATAAACTAACCACATGATAAAGGTTATTCAAATACAAAAAGACAGTGGCCTCTATCCTATGCTAAACAATATTTTTAAAAATCCCACTAAATGATAAAGATTTAAATATCAAAAAAGTGTTAAAAATATTGGCATAAAATGGAGTGATGAGATGGCTTAGCTGGTAAAGGTACTTGCCGCCAACCCTGCTGGTTTCATTTTGATCTTTAGGACTCATGATATGGAAGGAGAGAACGGAGTCCCGTGAGTTGCCTTCTGACCTCCACATGTGATCTTTAGCATGGGACTTCTCAGAAATAAAATAAATGTATGTTCCAAATTTTAAAATAACAAAAACAAATGATAACTTTTTTCTTACCATGTAGTAAGGATTTCTTAGTAGAGACTTTTTTCAAAAGGATATCTGTAAGATTAAAAAAAAAACGGAAACCTCGTTAAAAGAAGAAATGCTCTGGAAGATGCCTTAAAGAAGGTAGGAAACCATAGTGAACCAAGGAAGTGGCAGAGGGAGCCCAGGAAACAAAGGTTCAGGCAAAGTCTTGCTTTAGCCTCATCGCACGAAGGCTTTGTGCTAGGAAGCGTAGCACAGAGAAGGTGTTGGCTTGAGGTGAGGGGGCAGCCCCCCTCCAGGTCTGTATACTAGGTACTTACTGGACAAAAGCTGCTCCCAAATATAGGACACAGATTTGGTTAAAACACAGGCATTGGGGCTGGCAAAATTATTAGAGAGGTTGTGGGTCATCAGGATCTCTTATACTTTACGGATGTGTTTATAGCTTGTTATGACCACTTTGTAAAAGCAATTTGACATTTTTCGGTAAAGATATAAACTTTCCCATAATTCACAACCAAGTAATGCAGATACATATATACAGGCTAGCAATTCCATTCTCAAAATCTTGCTAAATATATATGGAAACATTAGTTATTGTAAAAACAAAGAACTGAAAATGAATCGATTTCCTATTAATAAAATAAAAGGTGACTGATTATGATATATTTATACACAGAATATTATCCAGCAGTGAAAATTAAGGAGCTACAACTATACAAAATAGTATGGATACATGTTCCTGATATAACATTGAACCAAGAAATCCTGGATTCAAAAATAACTATCTGTAAAATAACAAAGTTCAAAGCACGCAAAAGTGAATAAAGTGAAACCAAGTACAAAATAGAGCCACAATAAATATAAAATTCAAAGCAAAGATACTTTGGAGTTGGGCAGTAAAATCAGAGGTTGGCTGGAGAAGGAGAAATACATAAATAAAGATGGTGGATGAAAACGTCTTGTCCGCCTGAGCTGTAGATTCATAGGTATCAGTCATATTATTAAGAAATAAATACATGGATACACATAATATCAGTGATATGTGTGACCTAGTGATGATGATCATTGAATAGAAATTGTGCAGTTTTCATGTACTGCAAGTCTATGTAAATAAAAGGATACTTTGAAGGAATAACTTTATGAGCATGCGGGCCTAAAGATTTCACTTAATTAAATGGAGCAATGAGAATTGGAGTCGAGAGAGGGGCTGTTTTCCTGTCTTCTATTTACTTCTTATGGTACATGGAGGCACAACTCTGAGTCTTCTCACTCTCGCTGTTTGGAATGTGGATTAAAGATAGCTATTCTTAGTCCTAGGAGCATTCTTGCAATTCAGAGAAGACCATAGATGTGAACTCACAGTGGACAATATAAATAGATAAGGCAATATAGAGATAAATAACTAGATAAATATATGTACATATATGTACATATGTGTGGGGTGATGGTGATAGCTGATAAGTAGTTACAGTGTCATCACAGCAGAACATATTGATTTACATCTGCTGTGTTCCAGACATGTAACTAGGCACTGCCTGGCTATGGAGAAATCCATGTAGTCTGGAAAGTATACTAAAAGTTGATGAATGTATGTGGGTGCGTCTCCATCTCCAGCATGCCTGTTGTGCTCCAGCCATGCCAGAGAATGGAGGACGATGGAACGGGCCCTCAGGAGGCTCAGAGTGCTGCGGGAGGAGTTCCCTTCCGGGAGACTACGTCGGTGGGTAGTTCGGTTATTAGAGCCAATGCAGGGGCTTATATAGGGAAGCCTCTCTGACTGTTACAGAAGGCAGGAAAGGTGGGGTGTTGGGGTAAAGGCAGGAAGGTTGTGGAAGTTCAGGAATGAGGAAACGAAACCCAAAAACCTGGTTCTGGTCTGGGGTGGGGGAAAGGAAGATTCATATCTACAGTAGCTTCCTGGGGCCAGGTTATCACACAGGCAGAGCAGGTCAGACACCTGCCATCCCTTTAGGGTATCAGGAGTTGCTTGCCTTGCTCAGTAACCAGATCCCCACATCTCCCCCTTTTTATATATATATAATGGGGAGGTATATAAGGGCCCAGTAAAGAGAGGAGCCAGGCCATGAGGGGATTGGAAAACCAGGGAGGGATAATGGGTTTTAAGTTCATTTTTGAGATTATGAAAGGTATAAGTGAGAGAATTTATAGTCTCTCAGTTAGTTATTTGTTTTTTCACATTCCTCTCTTGAAGAGGTAACCCTAAAATCTTTTAGGAATTAGATAAGAGCCCTCAAATACTTTAGACATATTTGGCCTTTGATATAGAGTAGGCTGCTGAAGGACACAAGGACAGTTTTTTGTCTTTTGGGGTCTTTTTACCCTAAACTGCCTAGCCAAATTCTACCTCCTATTCTCATCACATCACCCTCTGAAGAGGTCACCCTAATTGCCAATAGGGAATCGGGGCGCTGACCGCTCTGGCTTCTTCAAGGCTGAATAGGGTCGTAGATTGTGGCAATAGGGGTACCCCTTCAGTGAGTCTAACTAAAAGACCCCTGAATTGCATAACTGTTAGCTGTAGGGGAAAAGAAAGTCCTTGACTAGTCCCTGGAAGATGAAATTAAAATAGTCATAACAGGGAAGAGTTCAAATGTCCAATTCAAAGTCCATTAGAATTTCTTGCTTAAGGACTTTCAAAGGCTTCCATCTTTTGGGTTCCTCTTTGTTTTTCTTTTTGACTGCCAAGGCTGAACTTGAGAGTCTTGCAATCAGGATTTGTTTTCAGGCACCTTGATAGCTGGAGTAGCTAGAATCAGGGTGAGTTCCCTCCCAAATGGCTTCTAGACAGGGAGAGAAAAGAAATCATTTAATTTCGGGGTTAGAACAATGGTGGGCTTGCCTTTCTTGGCCACAGGTATGCACTGCAGTGTTGAGGTAGGCCAAGAATTGAAGTCTTATATCTGAGTGGCATTTTTTTTATTAAGAACAAAATCATTAGTGAGAAATTGTATAAATAACATCTTATATAGACTTAAACCTAATGTCTGGGAAGTGTAATTCCTTATAGTCTTAAAGAAGCATACTAATCATTTTAATTTTTTGGTTATACTTTCCTTTTGGGTGTTTAAGATCATATAATTTGGCCCAAATAAACCAACTTAATTTGATTTTTAAGGTCAGTAGAGTATTTGTTCCTCAGGGGGATCACATGGGCTTGAGGAGCCCCTGGCTCCATAGGCCTTTGTTTTACCAGTTCCATCTATGTGAAGATAAGTCAGAAAGTCTTGTTAGACCTTAGTTTCACTTTGAAGTAAATGAAGGAAATGTTTTCCTGTGCTGACCCTCTTCTTTGTAGACTGGACACTGGTTCAAGTCCTTCTAGTGGGGTCTCCATGACCTCCCTGAACAGGAAGACAGGTGACACATCACAGTTATAGGACATTTTGAGAGATGCCCCATTGTCCTCTGGAACTTAGTTGACCTTGGAGGGCAAGAGACAAAAAATTGTCCCTTTAAGTCCCTTTGACCAGATTAGAGGCCATTAAATATGGTGGTTAGACACCCAAGAAGGTTAGTTCCACCAATACTGAACTGTTAATTACTATATGTTATGTAGCTAAAGCTTGGACAAAAGTCAAACATTCTTTAATAAATCTTGACTAGACATATATTTTATTCCTTAAAGTATTTGACTGAACTATTACTTTAGGAACTATAAGACTATGTATACATTATTTATCTAATGTTTTTATATTATAACATATAAATTTAGATCTTTAATCATATGTATAGACATCTTATACAAAAACCCCTTTTAATAAAATATACATATTTTTTACCTTTTCATTTTTTTTTCTTAAGATCATGAGACATAATAACATTAAGAAAATTTTTTTCCTGGGTGTATTAAGTAATTTTTATTCCCTTTTTAGGGTTCTAGTATCAAACCAATGTTTGATCATATTAAAGTTCACCCTGTGGAATGAATGACTTTACACATACAGATGGGTGAGGTGTTACTAACAGGTATATAGGTAACCTGAGAGCAAATGCACCGTAGTCTTTAGCATGGAGTTGATATATTTTTTTTTTTATAACCTCATAGATCAAGTCCTTTCTTTTAGCCTTTCCCAAATTTTCTCCCCAAATGCAGGAGACCATTGTGATTAGGGCAAAATTACATACAGTTGGCTGGGAAGAGTAGCTGGATACTCAGGTGGTGGTCCAGCTTACTCCTCCTTCAGTTGAAGAATACAACCATTAGCAAACCCAACTGTGATGCACTTTTGTAAGTAGGCACAGCTGAAGTCACAAGCATGGCAGTTACTCGACTCAGGAGTGCTGTGCAGCATCATCTTAATAAAGAACATGGGATGTAAATTACACACATAAGATAATGTACATTTTACTTTATAAGTTTCTAATAAAACCTTATAGAAAACATAAAAACCATTAAAATCCTTTTTACTTTATCTATTTTAGTGAGTTGGTCTACCAAAACCTTGCTTTAGGTCTGGAGAATGTAGATACTAGATAGAGAGAAGCAATTGGTACATAGTAATACATTATCAACTTGAGTTTAGAATTTCCAGTATAAATTACTAACTGAGGAATTTTTGACAGAGGGTGCTGTCTGTTTATACATTTGCATTAGTCTGTGTTAGTGACCTTTATTGTTGTAAGAAAATAGAGAATTTTATGAGTTACTTTTGTTATAGACATTTTAAATTATAAGATGAATAATTATAACCTTGTTGAAATTAGTTTATCTCTTAGTTAATTTTAGTAGCACAGTGACTTTACTCAGAGGCTGTATTGTTTTCCTTTTTACAGTCAGGGGGCCAGCCTGAAACTAGACAAAGTCATTGCACAGGAGAGCTGTTAAGTTTAATCATTACTAGTATAAATGAAAACATTTGTTCTTCTTATAACTTGTATACATTTATCTAGGCAGGAGAGTCTTTCTTCCGCCAGGTCCTTTATCTAGAACAGGATTCCATTAATTAAAACAGAAGAATTACTATTAAGCCATAATAAAGAACACAGAAAATAATGATACCTAAAGGAACCTGGAAAGAGTTGATACAAAAATGTTTTTCTCTTTTAGTTTGTCTAGGACATTGTAACTAGAAAGTGAAAAGCAGTGATGCTCAGGACATGGAAAAGCAAGCTTGAAGCAACTTAACATCAGAAAAACAGGCTTTGAATCATAATGCAAAAAGCAGGAATTAAAACCAGTGAAGGCCGAATCTCATATCTCCCATCCAAGTAGGCTATTCCTCTTTACCTCCCAATTGCTGTAGCTGTTTCCTGGTAGTAGCTTGTCTCCTGTAAAGTTTGGTACTGGAATACTGCAAATTTACATGAGTTTTATAGGTTTAGCCATCACAAAACGTCAGCTTACTTTGTACCTAGCTAGTCTTGGAGGTCTATGGCTAGAAAAACTTTTTTAAGTTCCCATTTAGAAACTGACAAATTTATTATGCAAAACAATATAAGATTTTAAATAGTTACATTTAGAAATCAGCAAATATACCATATAAAGATGTTACAATCCAAAATAATTTCCTTTATTCTACTAGATAAAGATGTTATATAAACAACAGAATTTAAAATAGTTCCTTGTAAAAACAAGTAAATGCATAAGACAATGTAAAAAGAGTCATTTAAAAACCAGTAAATACCATACTAAAAGTTAAAATTTAAAATACTTTTAAATGTATTAACCTTGTGACAAAAGACCATGTGAGAAATCGCTTGCTTTTTTATGATACCATCAAGAATCCAAAAATGAAAACCAAAGCAAAAACATAAATTGCAAAAGGATTAGGACATGTGATTAAATGTCTGTGGTCCAAGGAATTCCCAGATTATCGTGATCTTTTGGAGTTCTATAGAACCAGTAAATTTCTGAGTGTGGCCATTTTGGATTATGCCATGTGGCTGGATTAAGATGGCGACAAGGTCAAGCAGGTCAACGCCATTTTGAAAATTTTTGTCCAAGGTGGCAGTCAGGCCATGTGACTGTCACCATATTGATGAAATTACGCACATAAGATATGGAGATGAGACCACATGGTTTCCTCTCTCCTAGTAAGGGCACCAGCCATGATCATGAACAAACGCATGGTATATCATAGAAACCTCTTTTTTACTTTTAAAGGCATTTAGTTAAATGTTTTATACAGTATGGTATATGACTCTCCTGTTCAGGAAAACTTAAAATGCTTAGCTCTAGTTAGAAAGGCAGCTGTCTTGGGACCATGGTGACTGAGGTCCAAAGTTTAGGCCCTCTAACGGCTCTTTTCTCCTATCCATGAAGAGAAGCATGGTGGAGTAAAGGTCTAAGGTAAGAAGTAACTTTTAAAATATTTTTTTTTCTGTAGAGAGGTAATTACATTTTTAGATAACAAGGTAGATAAAGGCATTTAGAAAAGTTAGTCACTATACATTTAAAAGTAGCGACATTTTGACATTTTTGGACTCACTCTGGCCCATGATTAAGCAATCACAACACTTAAGACAAAACCAAAACAGACACAGACAGTAACACAAGCTGGATTATTGCCAAGTCACAGAAACAGGATCTGACACAGGAACCAAAAATAGACATGAAAACTCTAGGCTAGCCATTTTTACATATGTTTGGTGCTTACAGGTGCCTGAGGTTTGAGGACTGAGCTCAGTCCTCACCTGGAGCTTGATAGAAAAGACTGAAGTTAGAAAGAAACCGTGCCTGTCCTCAGGGTGGGATGGCGGGGCCGAAGCCGATGTCCCTCGTGGGGAGCACTCACCTTCTTCAGCGCGTCCTGGAGTGTCCCTTGTTCAATCGCCATTGTTGGTCTCTATCCACTCACGTTGGGCGCCATTTGTGGGTGCGTCTCCATCTCCAGCATGGCTGTTGTGCTCCAGCCATGCCAGAGAATGGAGGACGATGGAACGGGACCTCAGGTGGCTCAGAGTGCGGCGGGAGGAGTTCCCTCCCGGGAGACTACGTCGGTGGGTAGTTCGGTTATTAGAGCCAATGCAGGGGCTTATATAGGGAAGCCTCTCTGACTGTTACAGAAGGCAGGAAAGGTGGGGTGTTGGGGTAAAGGCAGGAAGGTTGTGGAAGTTCAGGAATGAGGAAACGAAACCCAAAAACCTGGTTCTGGTCTGGGGTGGGGGAAAGGAAGATTCATATCTACAGTAGCTTCCTGGGGCCAGGTTATCACACAGGCAGAGCAGGTCAGACACCTGCCATCCCTTTAGGGTATCAGGAGTTGCTTGCCTTGCTCAGTAACCAGATCCCCACAAATGTACACACATGGCTATGGTCGAAGTATTGACTAGGCATAGAGCAAAACAACAGTGTGTACTAAATAAGACTTCAAGGAGATGTAACTGTGGTGTCCTGATGCATGAGCACTTTGCCAAAGGCTATGAGAATATATTAGAGCAGCTCAGAGCATGTGCTTAAGTATGTTTAGGACATGGATTTTTTGGAGCAGAGGGCTGAACCAAGGTAGAATTCGTCTTGCAACAGAGTGGAAGCCAGGCCTCAAATTTCTTTAAAACTTTTATTGGCTATTCATGGCTACTTAAAAAATATAACCGATTTTATCTAATTTATCCTAGGTCAAATATTTCACTAAATATCCATAAAGTCTCTTCCCAGAAAGTGCATACATTTCTGAAAAGTATTATTCTTTTTTAACTTAAAGGGTTATGAATTTCAGAGGCTGGACAGATGACTCAGCAGTTAGGAGCACTGGCTGCTCTTGCAGAAGACGAATTTGGTTCCCAGCACCCACATGGCAGCTAACAACTGTCTGTAATTCCAGTTTCAGAGGATCCAATACCTTCTTCTGACCTCTGTGGGCATTGTGCAACACGGGTGCACTAACATCCATGCAGGCAATATGCTCAGACACATAAAATTAAAATAATAAATAAAATATTTTTAAAAGAGTTATCAATTTCTTTCATAATTAACTTTTGTAAGAAGGAAAATATTTCATTAATATTTCTTGTGTTATCACTCAGATTATTTCTGATGTATGAAGGAGAATACAATAAGAGCTGTATCAGATCCACTCAATCTAGTGAATCTTGACTATGATCCATAAGAAACATATGAAGGTATAACTTCTCTCCAGATTCCCTACCAAATGCATCCCTTAAACTAGACCTTATGTTTTTTAAACTGTCTGAGGGAAAACCACAGTACCAACATCGTTTAATGACCTTTACTTAATTTTCTTTAAAAAACCCTTTAACCTATCAGTAGCCAACATTACTTATTACTACTGTATGAGTGGGGTTAATGTTCTTTCTTTTTATTTTTTATTTTTAAATTTTTAAATTGAATTTTTGTGTATTACATACAGAACATCTCAATCAATCTTGATCACTTTTATACTCCCTTCCTCTCTGGCATCTTCCCACAGCCCCCTTCCTCTGGAATTCATACACTCTGTCATTTGCGTCATTTGTGTGTCAAGTTAGTGTCCCTGGACATTCTGCAGTGCAAATTCTTCCACTGAGGCCTAGTCAGTCTATCTAGAGTCCTTTACTTTAAGATCAGCTCTTCCTCAGGCAACATTAATCAGCTGCTAATATATCTTCAGCACAGACTGGGGTCTGATGAACATTTCCCGAGTTCCATGCTGGGTTTTTCTCTGCTTGAGCTTGCATGGGTCTTGAGCATGCTGACATCATTGCCATAGGTTCATAATGATCAGGGTCCCAGGGACTTGTAGGGTTCTGTTTCCATATGGTCATGCACATCCTCCCTCGCTCTTACAATCTTTGTGGCTCCTCCTCTGCAATAGTTTCTGAGCCCTGGGTGAGTGGTTTAATATAGGAGTCCTGTCCCGGAACCCATCCTCTGCAAACTCCTAATCTCTACACTCTGCCCATTTGTGATCTTTTTTGTGTTCCTGGCCCCGTGTTGCATGAGGGAGCTTCATTAATGAGCACTGAGAGATTCATTACAGTCCTCCTTACCCCTTGTTCTATACTGTGTGAGGCTTAGATATAGAGGTTGCCTTATAGATGTGCTTCTAAGGCTTGGTAAATTTAATGACCAAGTCTGTGTGTGATCAGTTCTGGCACTCTATAGTAGTCCCCGTTTGGTGCAAAAGAAGTTTCTTTGATGAATGGTGTCTGGGATACTTGACTGCAAAGTTCATGATTTTGTCTTTCTTTGCTGCTGAGTAAATTGTGTAAATGTACCACATTTTCATTATCCACTTGTCAGTTGAGGGACACTTAGGTTGCTTCCATCTCTTAGCTATTGTGAAAAGAGCAGCCACCAGCGTAGCTGTATAAGTATCTCTGCAATGGGACTAGTCTTTTGGGTGTATGTGAAGGAGTGGTCTGCCCAGGTCAATGGTAGGCTCATTTTTAGTTTATTTTTTTTTTTCTAATACCCCACACCACTTGGGGTTGTGTAAGTTTCCAATTCCAGCAGCAGTGAATGAGCGTTCATCTTTCCTCACATCCTCTCCAACATTCGGTATCATTTATTCTATTGATCTTAACCAATGTACAAAGTGGTTTTAATTTGCATTTCCTAATTACTAATGATGTTGAACAATTTTTAAGATGTTTCTTAGCCAATTTTATTTCTTCTTTTGAGAAGATCCTTAGCCCATCATTTAATTGGGTCGCTTGTTTCCTTGATTCTTTGTGTTTTGAATTCTTTATATATTCTGAATGTTAAACCTCTGTCAGATGTGTCATTGGAGAAGATTTTCTCCCATTCTGTTTGTATTCTCTTCACTTCCTTTGTTCTTTCTTTTGTTGTACAGAAGCCGTTTAGTTTAATGAGGTCCTACTTCTTGACTGTTGACCTTAATTCCTGAGCAACTGATATCTGATATAGAAAGTCGTTTCCTACACCTATATTTTGTAGGTTACTACCAACATTTTCTTCTAACATTTTCAGAGTTTTGGGTTTTACATGAGGTCTTAGATGCATTTGGAGTTGACTTTTGTGCAAGGTGAAAGATAAGGGTTTAGTTTCATTCTTCTACAGGTAAGGATCCAGTTTTGCCAGCACCATTTGCTGAAGATGCTGTCTTTCCTCCAGTGAGTGTTTTGATCCCTTTGTCAAATATCAGGTGGCTGAAATTTCACAACTTATGCTCAAGTCTTCAGTTGTGTTCCACTGATCTAGAGGTCATTTTATTGCATTCTATGTTCATTTTCTTGCACATGAGACACTTGATTCACAATAGAGTCATGTATTTCTCATGCTTATCAATTATTTTATAGGGAGAATCAAGTGTTCCTCTGTTCTTAATAGTAGACGAGATAAAATTTGAGGGTGTCATTCAAAACAATGGTCACCAAATTCTCGATTCTGTGTTAAAAGTTGGAATTAATTTTTCCTATGGACTTTGGATTTAGAAGCCTCACAGTGGCCAAGTAGGAATAGCTTCTGACAGGACACTGCCTGAGAGTGATCAGTCTTCCAGCAGCTTGAGGACTTCATTTGGTGCCTTGAATGGCCACTGCCACTCAGATGACAGAGGAAAGATGCTGCTATCATTCTAGTAAGTGTTTTCATTTCCCATGGTTCCTCACTAGTTCACAGAGTCTCATCTCTCTTCCAAGACTTCTGTATAATATCTTATGCATTCTCATAATTAAATTGAGGATCCTCGAACTGACTCTAGCTGTTTTGTTCTAGTGCCCATCTCTCATTTTAGTTCCCAGATGATGTTTCTGAACCTGTCTTTCCTATACACATCCTTCAACTTGCTGTCCAGCTTCTAACAGTCATTTAATAATCTCCCAACCAAAACTTGGGGCCCATCTTTGACTCACTATTTCCATGAACCAGTTTTCATGTCCTGAAGATGGTTTACCTGCAACCATTTAGAACATACATGTCTTTATTTGCCTCTCTACTATCGTAACTTCAGTTATAACGTTTAGTACGCTATGTCACAGCTATTGAATGTCCTCTGTCTCACTTTCTCACTTATATTTTATCATTGAATGAAAATGAAAATATAAAGAAGACTTTCATCTGCCTAAAACCCCTCTGTAGTTTTGCATCGCCGTTAGAAACACGCAGTCTCCTCCTCCAGCCCTCATATATGGGCTAGCACGGTGTGTAACTCCCCAAACTCAAGCCTCGTTCCTGTTTAAGCCTCTCTTTACATCTCGAGATCCAAGCATGTGGAACTCTGTGTAGTTCTCTTAATTTCCTCATTCTTTCCCCCAGTGACTTTGAATGTCCCTTTTCCATGAAGCATTCTTCCTCCTCTCTCCATTTGTCAAATTTCCCCTACTTTAAGGCAAACTCAAGCCTGTCTATGGAAAGAATGTCTTCTTTGCAACACCTGCTCATTACACTCTGCAGTAGTGCTCATTCCACTGATGTTTCTTGTTTATTTATGTATTTGTATCCCCCATTCTTCATGAAGGTCATATATTCTCTCTCTAGAACTCAAGCAGTCTACCTAGACTAGAAGCCCAATAATTGTCTGACACAAGTGGGTTTCTTAAAACCAAATAACAGTACAGAGTTTTAAATTTTCTAATCCTATTCTCATTTTAATCCATGGATTAAATTCTTCTCAGAATTATTGTGAAAATATCCACATTCTTTTTGAAAATCATCTTTCTCCAGCAGTGATAATGTCTGTCCTTGGGGCCACAAGAAGACAATGGCACAAGAAGGCAACAGTCCAACATCAATACTGCTGAAAGGCTTACTCTTTGCTTCCAGTTTCACTGCTTGCCTTAGGTCATACTGCTAGGAAGGCTCGGAGTGGAGATTCCAGTCCAGTCTAGATTGCCAAGCATATGCAGCTTGGTCAAAACAAGCAATAATTTGCAGCCTAAATTCCTTAATAGAGAAATCTTCCTCTCAAAGAAGCAGCCAAGTATGCAAAGGAATAGCTTTGCTAAAGCAAACATTCAGTTTGCATTGCCAAATAGCACACTGATCTATTTAGTCAGAAGTACAAGCATTTAGGTTGCTCACTGTTTTCTGTAAGGGGGATGGCAGTGAGCTGGGCTGGGACAAAAAGCAGTTAAGTGAGATCTGCATAGATAAGTACATATATCCAGATGATTCTACTCTGAACAATGAAGTATATGCTTCAAAATGTAACTAAAACACTACATGCTTTGCTACTACTTTTTAAAAATTTTGACTCAGCTGTTTAGCCAAAGATCATTAAAGTAGAAGTAATCCAAAACAGACCAGAAATAGCACTGTCATAATTACAAATAGTCATAACATTGAAAATGCTGCAATAATAGAGTTGTAATAATATTGTAGGTGGAGCTTCAAGTACTTCCATCTCTATGAGTCTTTTTAAATTGCATAGCAACCTTCAGTCAGGGCATGAGTATTACTCCATCAGGCAGAGAAGACCACTGAAATGTAAAGATTAAATAATTTGCCTATAGTCATATAGCAATGAGCTATAACCTGGAATGTAAATTTAAGATATTCGGTTTCAGAATCTATAATCTTAATCACTACAGCATATGCTTAAATGAATAGTAGCTATGAATGTGCTATTGTAAAACACATGCATAGGAGCTGGGGCGATGGCTCCGTGGTTAACAGCCCTGGCGGCCTTGCAGAGAATACAGGTTCAGTTCTCCATGTCCACATGGTGGCATCAACCACCCATAATTTCAGTTCCAGGGGATGCAGTGCCTTCTTCTGGCCTCTGAGGGCATTGCATGCATGCAGTGCATTTACCTGCAACAAAGGCAAAACATTCACACATAAAAAATACAAATAAATTTAAAATCAAGAAATAAATCAAACACATGTTTAATGTGTGAATGAGCTGAAATCATAATGAACATATATTTTTATATACATAGAGGACATGTACATGCATACAGTGTATGTTGATGCATATGCTTGTGTTATATACTTATATGTAGAAGATAGAGAAATACATATTTATATACACAAATATGAAACTATAAAATATGCAGGTAATATAAGCATATCCACCATAATATGGGTCCTGAAATTTAACAACATGAAAATGAGAAAAAAAAATTCCCTTTACAATTATATTCACCAAATGTTTTCCAAGAAATATTGTTTAATCACTTCAGGGAAGCAGAACTTTCTGAAGGTTGTAGCCAAGTAAAACTTTTGAAAATTGTTTTTGTAATGTTTACCCAGTGAGATCATATTTTCATTGCCCTGATGAAATACAGGTGCAAAATCTAAATACACCAGCCCCACGGTGCAGTTTCCTGCAGAGTTCCTTTCTCAGCATGGCTGAAATCCCTCTACCATTTTGCATTTACCTCTGTCCTCCTCACTAGAATTTATTGGACTCATGATTCTAACAATCTTTACTAAGGACAAAACAGAAGGAAATTACTGCTTACTGAATAGACCTGACTGCATGCCAGCAACTTATCACGCATTATTTCATTTAACTCACTCAACAACATGAAATGTGCTACACTATTTTTATACAAGGAGAAACTTGGATTTAGACAAACTAAGCAATAAACTAAAAGAAAAGGCAGTTATTACATGTTAGAGCTAGTGACTTGTAGTGTTCTCAAGTTGTCAAAGCAGAAGGAAAGGAAGAATAGAATCATAAAATATCATCCTTGGAATGATTTATTCATTGTAATTGTCTGTTTACATTGTGGTTATAAAGGAAGTTTTGTTCAAACTTGAATGTTCAGCCACGTACAAAGCATTGATTCCAGGTAACTCTTACTTAAAATAAAATATAGTATAACATTTAGGAGCCTACATATAGTTAATATTTTGTTATCCTTGTTACCTAAGTCTCCTTTAATAATCCTCTAACTTTGCCCTTGGGGTAATTGAGGCCAGGGAGTTAAAGTACTTTATCTAAGGATAGCCAAGGAGCTTGGAAGTGTCCATTTGGAATCAGTGTTCTTGGCACAGTATAGGAAATAATTCATTCTTGGTTCATTTTGGTTTAGATGCTTGGAACTAAATGGATTTGAACCAAACAGAAAACTATGGATTGCTTGCCCATCTACACTGTCAGTGACAGTTCACAGGCCAGATGGAAGGAATGTTTATTTCTAATGCTGCTAGGAGGTGAAGGTGTTATCTTGTTTTCACAAGCAAGACAGCAGCACCCTCTATCCCAGAGCCTCTGCTCCCTCACTGAGGACCAGAGCTGCCAGCCATTAATCAGAAAGGTAATGGCCTCTGCTGGGGATTCAGATCCACATATCCCTGCATGAATGCTAAAATCTTTTTTGCTTCTTAATTCAATCACATACCCAACTGGCAATCTTGCATATCAAAATGGGAATCCTGGGAGGCTGTTGGAATATGCAGATCAACAGAAGCTAATTAGCATTAACTTGCAGCCATCCTGAACTGATTGGCAGCACAGCTGTGGGGACCCAACAAAACATGCTGAGTCGCATGTTTGTCAGGCCACCTGCCACTTGGCAGAATCCAAAATAGTGCAAGCACTGTGCCATAATAACTCAGTGACCCGGGCTTGGGAGGAGTGGGGAACAGACATATTTGGATCGCACAGTAATTAGTACTGCCTTCACCTGACATGCGTTCAACACTCAACTCCATGGCATACCTTCCTCATCTGACCCTTTGATGTCTTAATTCAGATTGACTGCTTCTTCCTGAGGCTATCAGTTCTGCATGAAGCTTGTAATCCTGCACTTGATGACTGCAGTCTGCTGGAGCTGCAGGCGTGGAGACTCTCAGTAGATTGGAGGTGCCAGGTTCTGTTTCCTGGGGCCTAGCTCTCAATTTTTAAATGTAGGAATAAATATAGAAGACATTGGAGCAGGTAAGGAGAGGATGGGCGACTGAGCTATTCTGAGATACTATGAACTTTCTGTTGAATTTTCAATAAAATGTTGAAAATTCCTGGGGCTGGGGAGATGGCTTGGCCACTGAGAGCACTGGCTGTTTTTGCAGACCTAGGTTTGAATCCCAGCACCCACATGGTGGCAAACAATCATCTGTAACTCCAGTTCCAGGGAATCCAGTACCCTCTTCTGTCCTCTGTGGGCAGTGCACGACACGGAACACGGGAGCACTTACACACATGCAGGCATAACATTCATATACATAAAAATAACTAAATAAATGAAATAAAACAACCTGAATTCCCTCTGACAGTCAAGGGCGGAATGGACCTTTTGCTTAACCTGCTAGGGCATGTTCCCAATGCCAGAGATCTTCTTAGCACTTTGACCCTAATGCTAACAACCACTGCCAGGAAACTCCTTGCTTGGGAAAAATCTTAAAAGCATATCATATTCAAAATGGGTGAAAATAACAACTGTCTGATGTTCAAATAGTTTTCAGCTCCTATCTCTTGGATCTGGTCAGTTTGCAGTGGCAGCTGGAGTTTTGAATGAAGACAGTTTTGGATGCCACACTCTGGCTCACAAGGAGGGCATGTGGGAATGTATCAGTCTGCCATGATCCAAATCTACGTCTCATCTAATTATAAATAATATAATTACTTTTAGCTATGAGCTGTTTTCTTTAGGTAAGTGCATGGGCACGGCATGCAGGGAGAGTGTAATGGCAGCGTATATTAGAAAGGGAAAACAGTTGCATAAATATAAATGCTATAATCTATGCTACAATACATCTTCATTGGCATGAAAAAAGAAGGAAGAAAAAAATAATCAGTTAACATTTTAAAGCATTTGCAGTATTTTATGGTGACTCTAGTCAGTCACTTTAGATAACAAAAACTGAGGACTCAGTGTTGGGCAGAGTCACGGAATCAATGGTCATCGGTTCAAGATTATAGCATGACCTTTGCTTCTGTTTCTGCTTCTGCTAAATATTCTTCTTCCCCAAGACAGCAAGTCCGAGTCACTTAAAGAAGTGTGAGTAGCCGAGGAGGACAGGAAGCGACGGACTGTTCCACATTCCTCTTTGTTCTCAGTGAACTTGGACTCACGTTCTTTTTCAGTGGTCGGGCATGCGGTAAGCACTCAACAGAACTGTTTGTTTCATATTATTGTCCTTTATGAGTGAGATATGATTAAGTGATTTTAGAGATCCCATTGTGATAAGTACACTAAAATTTCCAAGAACATCTGGTGGTTATAGGAGCTCCAAGTTCAAGTCTGTCAAACCCGAAACCCTTAGCTCTTCAACAATATATCATGGAAACTTAAAGGTAAAATGAGAGTTTTCTAAATCAATAAATACTGAAATGATTACTGTGAGAGTAAGTTGAAAGAAGGAGACATTGGGATTGGGATCTGGGGACTAAGAATTATACAATGTGCACAAGAAAAGAGACTGGATGGCAGTCGGGAGAGAATAAAACTCGTCTGTGTATCTAAGATGCATAGACTTTATAATAGGCAATGACTCTGGGTTCCAACTTTATCAGGAATTCTGAGTTCCATCCTCATCTCCATCTCCATGCTCAGGAAATTTCAAGGACTACAACAGGGGACTACCACTTCACAAGTTCAATCTTGCTTCTTTGATGAAGGTTATCAGGAGAGCTGTCTCAGCAGGCCAGGCTCGGCTAAGTGTATCAGAGGAGAATTGCGTGTTCAAGTATCCAGATTCTTCCGGTTCAACACAAATTCATCATTGCATTGATAGAAGCAGGCCTGACTTGAGAGAGAAATGGGGAGAAAGGGAAGACCTGTGACTACTGGAGGGCCTCCTGCTTCAAGGAGGGATGGGAACGTACTGCATAAATTCTAGAACTTCTCATGTCCTATTCCAGGCCACTTGGGGCAACAGGGAGACCCTGTTTCAAAAAGCAAAACAAAACAAAACACAAACATATTTTAGATTTGGATTATGAGACAGTTTCCTTTCATAGACTGACAAAAGCTGCCATATAAATTTAACATAGAATTTCAAAGACATTCTAATATGCAGTTTCAAAAGTCATCTGAAGGCTATAGCAGTGTTGATAACTATCCTGTCATGGTTTTTTTCTAAAAGCATCTTTACAGAGCTGTTTCTGCGAGCTTCCTAACCCCTAAATGGCCACTCTTACAGGTTCACAAATATACTCTTTTTCCTTGTCACTTTCCAGTGTTTGGGCAGATGTAACTCTGCATTGGTTTCATTTTGATCCCATTGTTGAAACTCTAATACAAGACCTGATCAGCTGCTGTCTCTGCAGGTTCTTGTCCTGAGCTTTCTGCTCCAGTTGTTTGGGATGGAGTGGTTCATCTCTAATGCTGCTAAAATCTTACTATTATTCACAGATCATCAGTTTGGAAATGAAATTCTAACTATGACATTTTGTTTGTTTTATAAACTTGTTTGTTCTGTTGGTACATTAAGAGTTCATTTTCAGAGATTTTTTTTTTTTTTAGCTAAATTAATACCAAAATTGAGCACCAAATTATTGTAGTCTCAATGATTTTACTTGTCTGCTTTGAGAACATTCTGAAATTATAGCAGGAGGCCTTTTGGAGTCACATGGACCCTAAAATATACACCAGCCGGGGTATGGAGCACATTCTATTTTGTCATTGAATCCTGAGCATCTAACAGGGAACCTAGCATGCGTTTGGGTTAAGCACAATGCAAATTTTTCTTTCCACTTCTATCCTGTTTGTTCTTCTCATAGTTTTCCTGGGAATCCAAACATCTCTCAGCTTACCAAATTTTGCTTGAAAAATAGAACTACTGCTAAATGCTACTGAAGATCACAGAGCTGCCTTCCTGCCAGAGGTGATGGGACTGACCCAGAGATACTGGGAGGATTTCAGGACCCCATCTGCTTATGGTGCTGGGACCTTTTCTCAAAAGACTTCTTATTGGTCCTATATTCAGCAACCAATGTCTTTTGTGGTTGGATGCTACCCAGTAGCATTGATGGAACTTTTGAAACACTTTCAAAAGTAAGTATTAGAAGATACTCTTGAAATCATCCCAATACTCAGGAAATATGTGTAGGACACTTCCTTGTGCCAGCCCCACATTAGGACCTCGGGCTGAAAGGGGAACTCAGCGTCTGTCTTGAAGAAGCTTGAGGATACAAGCCGGAACCTACTGTGCTGCTCCTGGAGGGCTTTGTTAGAGGAATGAATAATGTGCAGGGGAATCAGAGAAGGCAGTGAGTAGCATTGCCTGGGGGTTGGGGAAGTGTGTTTATTTTGTTGGTGAGATACTCTTTCTGCTCTGGAAGCCCTGAGGACAATTTTTACACATACTCATTTGGCAGGATAATATTTGTAAAATATTTTACTGTCCTCAGATCACAAGGGAAGCAATTCATATGGCATAGCAGGACATGAAGCACCAGCCTAACACCGGATTGATATTTTCAGTCTTTATAGCCATTGCTGTGAAAGGACCTAGAAAGATTCTAATTACTTGTGACCGGGGATGCAGATTGAAGCTTGCAGGACAAGCAACTACTTCATGTAACCAACAATAGCCTCTCCTTAATGTGTCAGTTAAGAAAATAATTTTCCATTTTTTTTCTCTTTTTTTTCTCTTCCTCTTTGTCTTCCTTCTCACCTTCAAGTAATTTTAAGCATTTGCCATGTGTTCAGCCTTGTGCTAGTTACTAAGCATACAAAGATGGCTAGAACAGCCTAGTTAGAGAGACAGAAATAAACAAATCAACTGCTCAGTAAAACAAATGCTATAGAAGGAGGCTCACAGCATGCTGATGGTGCTTCAAAGAAGTTTAATGAGCTCTGCCTCTCTGGAATTCGGCAAGGTGCCTAAAAGGAGGGGGTCCTTGAGCAGGTCCTTGAATGATATATTACCTTTTGCCTATTTGCTGATGAGGTGGGAGAGCACCCTGTGTTTGTTGTTTTGCCCTCCAGAGCTTTGGTTGTTCTTGTCCAAGGAGTACAATGAGCTACTTAAGAGAGACCATGTGCACCTATTTCTAGAGATTATCGTCTGCAGGAATGATGGTTCTGTCTTAACTTTAGCTATTGTTAATCATGTATTGTACCCAATTTATAAATTAAACTTTGTCATAACCGTATATACACATATATTGTAGGAAAATTAAAGTTTGTCCTATGTATGGATAGATGGATGAATATTGAAGGTTCGATACTGTCTGTGGTTTCAGCATATCCTGAGAGTCTTGGAACAAAGGGGAACACTATAGTTATTTCTGGATTGTTGGTAGCAATGGAAGCAGTTACAAGCTGACTTTTCATAAGAATGATGTTATAAATTATACCTTAAAATGTGTTCCTGAAGTACTACACGTAAATATGCAATTGATCATAAAAATAAGAGAAAAGCAAGAAAATTTACAAAACATTAGATTGCAAAATCATGCATTTAATACAGAAACCTTTTCCATGTGCACCTCATGAAATGTTTTTTTTTAAAAAGAACTTTTAAAAATATTTTATTTATTGTTTTTATGTTATGTGTATGAGTGTATTGTCTGCACGGATGTAAGTGCGCCCGTGTCGTGCAGTGTGGTGATTAGGAGAGGGCGTCAGATGTCCTCAGACTGGAGTTACGGATGATTGTCATCCACTATGTGGGTGCTAGGAACTGAACCTGGGTCCTCTGCAAGAACAGCCACTGCTCTTAACAATTGAGCCATCTCTCTAGCCCATGAAATGCCTTTTAAATGAAAGTTGAGCTGGCTGAGCCATCTTGAAAGCAGTTATGAGTCTGGATTAGCATCCCTGTGCTTCATGTCCTTTAATGTGAGGGGAAACTAAAAGTTTGAAATGCAGGCCTGGAGAAATGACTCAGCAATTAAGACCCTGTATGGCTCTTACAGTAGACCCAAGTTCATTCCCAGTGCCCATGTGAAGGGGCTCACAGCCACCTGCAATTTATGCTCCAGGAGATCCTCTAGCCTCTGTGAGTACCTACGCTCATCCATACATGCACCCACACAGACACACAAGAATACATATAATTTAAAAAATAATAATTAAGCTGGAGAGATTGTTCAGTAGTTAAGAGCACTGATTATTCCTGCAAAGGACTCTATTTCAGTTCCCAGTACTGACATGATGGCTAAGAACTTTCCATAACTCCAGCTCTAGGAGATCTCACACCCTCATTGCATAACACCTGTGCACTTACATACATGTAGGTGCCACACTCATACACACAAAATAAGAATAGTTTTTTAATTAAAATAATAGTAACTGGAATTATTATAGCATTTCCAACAGTACAGCTTTCACAACAATCAGATAAAGCCATGCAATCTTGTTCAGGTCTAATTCCAACATATGTTATTCTGAAAGAGATTGTCACAAGAATGATGTTCCTGTAAGTCAGATGAGTAGTGTGATGGCTTTAATGATTTCCAAAATGATCTCTTATTTGTCTCCTCTTTGTCTTTATGCACACACACACACACACACACACACACACACACACACACACACAGAGAGGGTAGCATACACAGCATAGGAATACAATATTGTGAACATATCCATGTAATAAGTATGGCACAGGGAACAGAACATGACTGGAACTCCCCTGCCTCATCTAGCCACTACTCTCACAAAGCTAAAGCCTGCTCTGAATTTGAAAAGCACTGGCTTTTTTCTGCTTGTGAGTGTGTGCTTAGTCGGCTCCTCAGTGCATCTCTGCTGCTCTTTTCAGTGCGGTCTCAGATTTTTAGTGTGAATCTTCAGCTTCATCATGTCTACCTTTAAATAACACTATACCACTCTCATAATATTAAAACCTTACCACAGTAAGTAACTTTCACTGTTTCCTTCTGTGCCTTGTTCTGCTATTGTAATTTACATGTAAATATGTTTTAATATTTGCATGTATAATTTTTATTCTTACTGTTTTGCTTTCAGCAAATGTCTTAAGGAAATTTAAAACTGAGGTTGTAAAGCATCTTTGAGAGTTACATTTCCTAATTCTCAGCATTATTTCCGTTTTTATACTGTCTCCACCAGCATGAAGACTTTCTTTAATATGTGTTTCCTTTATGGGGAAGACACATTGGTGATAAATTCTTTCAGCTGTTTTGTTCTCAAATTTATTTTGACACTATGATTGTTGATATTGACAAATTTGATTAGCTGCTTTCTGGTTTTCTTTGTATTTATTCTTCTTTGAGTTTGTGAGAGATTTTGTATTTGTGTGTTCATGTGAAAATGTAGACATATTTAAACATTTTTATGCCTTCTTTATCCTACACATCAGTTGAATGTACATTAAATGACTTGATATTACCTCACAAGCTGTAGTGATTTGTTAACTTTCTTCTTCCTTGAGTATAACTGACTGAAACACTCAATATGCATGTTTCTATTTCTTTGAAGTCAGATTTACAATCCAGCTTTTCCAATGTCTGATTTCCTCTCAATCCCTTTCATTAATTAAAAATATGTATATGAGTGTATTGCCTGCGTGTATGTAAGTATACTCATGTTGTACAGAAGAGGGTGTCAGATCCCCTGGAACTGGAGTTATGAACACTTTTTAACTGCCATGTCGATGCTGGGAATTGAACCTGGGTCCTCTGCAAGAACAGTTGGTGCTCTTAACCACTGAGCCATCTATCCAGCCTCCTTTCAGTAATTTAAGTTTCTTTGTTTTAGTTTTACTTTATCAGTTTTAATTTTACTTTCAATCTTTTTTCCCTCTACTATTTATCTTACCCCTAATTATGTTTACTTACTGATTTTATCATGTTTATCTATTTTTTGCTGAAGTGAATTATATTTCTTTGCTTTTTGCCGTGTCTTGTAATTTTTGGTTGGATACTTGACATTGTGGATGTTCTTAAATGTTTGCATTTTATTATCATATTTTTAAGAATGTCCTAAATTCAAAATATAGAGAATTCACTTTAAAATTAACTATACCATTAAATTTTTTTGAAGCTTTATTTTGGGGAATTCCCTACCTAAGTATCATGTTTACATTATTTCCGTTCCTCCGTCTGCTCCCACACTGTGCCTCTCCCCCTCAATTTCTTGTTCTGTCCTTTGATTATTATTGTTACATATACATACATACATACATACATTTCTATCTATACATGTATGCATGTATAATTCACTAAGTCTATTTATGTATGCTCACACATGTTTGTATTCATGTGCCTCAACATATATGTGGGGGTCAGAGTATAATGTGTGGGAGTTGGTTCTCTCCTTCTATCATGTGGGTCTTGGGGGACAAACTCAGGTTGCCAGGCTTTGTGGCAAGTGCCCTCACTTACTGAGTAATTTGATGACCCTGTGGTTTAGCTGTCTTCCTGGAGGTCTTAAGATACCCTTGCTCTGAGGAAGGATCAGTTGTGAACACCACAAGTCTAGACTGAATATTCTAAATTGCAAACAAACTCTAGTCATACATTTTGGTAAGGATGATGACAGCTGTAGTCCAGTAGTTACTGAGCTTACAGCTAAAATTTTGCTACTTGTGCTTTTCTGTGGTATTTGTTTTTGTCTGGCACAAGTACATGAAAGCTTAGAATTGAGTCAAAGTCTCAGGAGGCTTCTATGTTATTTTGTTCAAGTTTTTCCTCTGAACAATTCTTTCTCCTCATTTAGTTTTTACCAAATTATAGCCATTGCTGCTTCTTTGAGCTCCAGACTTTGTGCCTTCAGTGTGGTGACTGCTGTGCTCCTTTGGGTTCCCTTCCTCTGATAAGGGACTGCAGTATGTCTGCACTTGAGGATGTGACATAAAAAAGAGTTGGTCTTCTCTTAGGGAACAAAGTATAAGCTACTGGACTTGTACAAGGGTGCCCTTGTAAATCTGCAGCCCAAGGTGTTTTTGAACTAGTGACCCTACCTTCCCGAGTGCTGGGCTCGAAGACATGGACTATTATGCCTGGCTTCCTGCTACTCTTTAAAGTCTGCCTTACGGATTTGAACTCTTAATCAGGAAAGGAAATAAAACAACATTTAATAAATTTTATGTCAAGTGATTTCTTCACAATGTGGCTAACATTCTTGGATTGCTAAGGTCTAGGCACTTCTCTAATTGTCTTACATATGTTAACTCACTAAATTATGCCACCTGCCTTGATCAGGAAGGCACACTATAAGGGTTATCATCATCACAGTTCCATGTTGGATGGAAGGCAAGATCAAGTTCCACACACACTGAAATTTCATGAACTTGACGCCTATAGGCAGAGCATGCCCTGCTGCCTGTCCACTGTATTTACCTCATTGAACTGTAACTACGGGAAAAACTAAATAGAACTGCAGCTATGGTTAATAGTTTTCTCCACTTTACAGTTAAACCCAGAAGAGAAGTTTATTTAGTGAGAAGAGGCCGTTCATCATTCTAATTTGTTTCTTATAAGCCTGTTCTTCATTTTCTTTCATTTCTTTTAAAATAAATTAATAAATTAATATATTTAATATATACGGGGAGTGTCAAAGTTTCAAAAACAGAGAAAGAGAAAGGGAGAGAGCTATCTTATACATGCTTTGCCCTTGCTTGGCAATGGAAAATTGTGATGTGAGTAAAAGATGCATTTAAAACTAGGAGGCAGATACTAGTGCAATCTACAAATAAGTCTGATTGCATATGGCTTCTCAATACTCAAGTTATGATATGCCAGAGAGATAGCCAATTAGCCTTCTTTTCAGTAGACAAAAGGATAACTAACTTAAAAAGGGCCTACAGAGTATTATGATTCTAGGAATATCAAATTCTCCGTTTAAAATGGCTGTCCCGCAGGAAAGTATGAAGTGATGGTGAATCCTCCCATCAGAATGTTCCAATATAGGGCAATTCTGCTACATATTGAACCCCCATCCCAGAGAGGGAGATGAGTTACCGATAAGTCTGTAAGAACACATTGTCGTTCATATCCAATTTATGAGAACAGTGTATGTGTGAGAAGTAATAGAGTAAGATGTCAGAGTCTGGGAGGAATGTGTGACCGGTATACTGGGGAAAATTGATGGCCGGACTCTTTCTAACAGCTTTCCATTCAGCCCACATCTTACTTTACAGTCTTACACCTGTAAAAACCTTTTCATGGAATTTACTAAAGAGATTCTTGCTCAGAAATGAGTGGGAAACTCCCTAGTCTGTAAGGCAAGACAGATCCGCGTTTGTTCTCCTCCGGCCATAAAGCATTCTCACCTCAAGAATTCTAATAGCTGCAGCTGCATGAGAATGAGAATCGAAATATTCGCAAAAATAAATCTTGGCTTCTCCCCAGGTGGAAGGCTGTGAGCAGCCCCACATTTCTTTCAAGGTTTAAAACCAAATTCTTGCTTCCATTTAATTCAGAGCTTATAGGCCCTGATCAATTCTTATTTATTTATTACATTTACAAAAGACCTTTCCTTTTCTTTATCAGACCACCCTCCTGGAGGAACAACTGGTTGCTGTAATGCTGGTTGGGTGAGCAGATGACCAACACTCTTCCACAGTAGAAACGGGTGGCTTCTGAGGGCCTTTGCTGTGTGTTCTCTTGTAAAGTACAGTTACTGTATGTAACTTATAAAATCGCAGGAGAGCGAAACCTTATTAAGCCTTTTAACGTATTAACACTGCTGAGCCATGATGGGTTAACAGCTGCTAACTCGTAATTACAGGTAGAAAGCAATTTGAGTAAGGGGCATTTTTTTTTTATTTGCTAATTTAAACAAGATAGGGGGAACAGGAATTATCTGTTTCTGGGTATTTGGATTGACCTTGGTATAGAGCTCAGACATTGTGATCCTGGGGGACTTTTCAATCTTTCCTCCTTCTCCTGAACCTTCTGTAAAGCACCAAAACTCAAAACTTGGGGTTTGTTTGTGTGTGCGGACTCAGGCTCTGTGACCCAAAGGACACTTGGTGGTATTGGTGTAGAGCTGAAGACATCTCTGTGTACCTTCATTTGCCCCAAGAACCTCTCACCACATCTCTTCATGATAGATAAACACGAAAGTGTTCCAAAGCATTGCCCCAAGGGTTCAGAGGGACAGAGGAAATAACCAGGAGTCAGAACTTGTGAATTCCAGTCTAGGTCCTTCATTACATGCTGTCTGACTTTTTCTTGCTATCTCTGGTTCTCAGTTATTTATCTGTAAATTGAAGTCAAAATACTTGATGATTGCTTGTTATTTCTTTTGCTAGTCTTCAAAGGAACTAACTCAGATACTTGAAAGCCCTGGTGAACAGATGCATGATGGAATCAATCCTTGTGATCTAATTTAAATATTTTACTAATTAGTAAAGTTAAATTCAATTTGGTCAACACTGAAACATAGCTATTAAATATATTTATTTTGTACTGACTAGATGCCATATACTATGCTAAGTTATCCAAACATAATATTAAAAACTTAGACACCCAATCTCCTGAATAATAAAAGTTTATATTCTAGGGAAATCAATAGAAGTTAAGTTAAAATAAAAGCAAACAAGTGCTTACTGAATCACAAACATGATAAAACACTATGAAAGAAAATTACAAGATGTTTTTGAGAACATCAGATTTTCCCAAGGAGCATATTTTTCTCATGCACTTTTATTTTAGGCAAGCCAGAGATTCCACCAACTCTGAGTTTTAAGGCCTCCTGCAAAGAAACACTTCATCCTGAAACATTGCAGACTTCCTGTAAGCTACCTTGTATATTATGTAAATTATCAGGTTAGCTTCTTCATTGCCAAACAAAGAGCATCATTTTAGTGCCCATGATAATTTTGACACCTTTGTTTGGGGTTATCCTTTCAAGGATGTTTACTTAAAGAAAATTCTTGGAAGACTGAGATAGTGTTTCCTTCTAAAGCAAAAGGTAAACTTGTCCATGGCCTTGGCAGATACAGGTAGTGTCTGGGAGTAAAAGGCAGACACACTGTTCTCTTGGATAGTAAACACAATGTTCCTCCCTAACCTGGAAAAGAGGTTTCATTCCCTGTTTTAAAATATACAGGTTTCTTGAACTCTGTGTGGCTCTACTGTGACACAGTCCACTGTACATCCAGGAGACAGCTGAACCTTTTTTGTGAGACTCTGGTATTGTTGTCAATGACCTGGTGGAATATAAGAAGATGAATTAGAAGACTAAAAAAGTGTGAGGTGATAGCCTTCCCTGGGAAGTCTCCCCTGAGCTCTCCACGTTGGGCTAACAGCTTCCTCCATAAATCATGCATTGTTCTGGAATGTCTCTCTACCACAGTGCTCAAGCTCTGGGCCAAGGGCCACCATGACCATCACTGGAAGTCTTTTTAGGCTTGGGCCATTGCTTGAGAATCTGATTCAGTAGATCGTTAGTGGTTTTTGTGGCTCTGCAGTTTGACCTGCTCCCAAGAATGGTAATTTGATATTAGCAATGGGGGGGGGCGTTTTAAAATTTAAAATCTATATTATTTTTATTTTTCATGTTTGTTAGGGCTTTGTGGACCAATGACCATTATATCTATTTCAGGTTTAGGAATGTGGCTCTGATATCAGTTTACAATGTGAATTGCCACAGTCAAGTTAAGTAATAGATAACTTTGCCTATAACTCCATCTCCAGGGCATGCTTTGCCATCTTCTGGCCTCTCCAGTACCTATACATATATACTTACACACACAGACAGGCAGACTCACATACTCACATAATAAAAATAAAAGTTCATATTTAATTAACAAGTATTCTTTATCAATGTTTGTAATTATATGTACTATATGGTATAGTCACCAGAACTTTGTTCTTCATCTGAAAGTTTACGCCTTTTGACTAGAACATACTTGTCTTATAATTGTTTATACCTTAGTTTTATTTGACTAGATAGCGATGGTGAGATCCTTGAGGGAGAAGATTATAATGCTGACTTCCTAAAATGAAAGTTCCTGAATTAGCTTATGTAATTGCTGAAGACTTCTTTTTAGCCTGTGTGGTATGCCCCTGCTCTAGCACTTGTCATGGAGAAGCAGGGCTAGAGTAAACTTCTAGACCTCGTTTAAAGAGTTTGTGAGACAATGCCTCGTTTAAAGAGTTTGTGAGACAATGTCTCTGGCTGGGCAAGGGATGATGAATAAAGGAGAGCACACACAGCCAGAGTGGCTAGGGTATATATCCACCATTAGATAGAGGTTAAAGCCACACAATTCCCAACCCCCCACAAGCTTATGCAGACACCTTGATAAGTAAGAGTGAAAGCAATATAAAAATGCTTTTATTAATTTGGTGTAATAACTCTCCATTGATTTACGTAGTTTGTCAATGGACACAAGGAGGCTATTTTGTCATTATTCATGAATTGCCATTTAACAAATTGGCTTTGATTTCTTCATGGGTAAGAGTCGTGTCTTCTTTATATATTCTTATAGAATCAAATATGATGAGGCAGCTCCATGTACTTCACAATTATTGTTTTGTAATTGTTGAATCAATTTGTAGAACTCAATTAGCCATGATATTCTTGAAACTTACTACAAATGAAGAATTCAATAACAAATTAGAAGAAAATGTGCATTTTTCCTGTAAGATGGGCCCAAAAGTGGGCATTATAGATTTAATGCAATATACCTAAATGAAAAATGTGTCCACTGGGAGTAGTTTCTGTTCTTTGAGACCATGATTCCATAAATTCCATTTTCTTCTGGCAATAGATCCCTTACCGCTTTGAAGAGCAAAGGTTTTACAGAAATTGCAAACCAGAATTGAGAAGAAAAATTCAGATCAAGTTGTCTGCATCATCCTGTCTCCAGAAGTTATAGTAACGCAAATCTTTGTGCTGAGGTGGAAGGTGTTTGTTTGCAGTGGAGGACATGCCAAGGCCTGCAAGGATTGCATTTCAGTTCAAAAAAGCTTAAATAACTTATCACTGACAATGTCAGATGAGTGGGTTACTGTCTCTCTAAGTGTCATCATAAATTGGGAAATTTTCTTTAGTCCTTGTATCATTTAGGAGGAACTTATGACATAGTTTTAAAATCTCTTTAAAAAATTAGCATGTACCATAGAATCTTATCACTGAAAAGCTTTGAAAGACTTAAGAACTGAAACATACAAGCAAAACTGAGCTTCCTTTTGTATCTTCCTTTGCCGTTTTTCTCACAGGTGAGGGTAGCTCATTGATGCACAAAGAACACCAGAGATTTGGTGGCAATAAAATTCTTGTTTGGGGATAAAAATAATTTACTCATATTGTCAAATATTGCTCTTGGTTTACTAAATTATTAATTAACATGCATCATTGCAAGCATTGTTCTGAACTAGGGGTAGATACTAGCTATACAACATTGAGAAGACAGAATGTTATTTTCAAAGTGCTTATGGTCTAGTGGCTAAAAAATGAAAATAATACTACACATGAAAATTGTTTTGATAGTGACACATTCAAAACACAGTGAGCATTCTTGGAGATTTTTGATGAACGATAAAATTATAGTTCTCTGATTCAATAGTTTTGTGGGTAATGATTTCAGATCACCTAGTTGATGACGCATCTCTACCACACATGTCCCAGATGCTTATATGACTAGGTCTCCGTGCAGCTCTGTATCTCTGCATCTCCAAACGAAGACATAAAGTCCTGGAAACAGAGCAACAAATGGTGCTGAACTTAGCCGCCTGGTGCTAGGAGCCAGATCTATCAGAATCACAGAACTTTGGAGGAGGGTCCTTAAAAAGATATAAACAGAGGGGAAAAGGGGCCTAAGAATGAAAGCATGGAAGACTTGTTTAGTGTCTACAGAGTTTTTGTTTTGCAAGAGTTTGGGAGATGGTAGTTTTAACTGTCAACCTGACACAGCCTATAATCTTAGGACTGCTGTTTTTGCAGGACCATGGAGGATTTGGGAACTTGGCCTGAGAAATCCTTTCAGTGGGAGCTTGGAAGACAACAATGGGGAGAGGAGTGTGGACAGTGGAGGTCTGGGTCACGCATTTGAGTCGAACATGGACTTTACTAATAACTGGGCTCTCGGATATTTGTGGATATTTTGACTAAGAATCTTTGTGTGATGATCGTGCTGTGGCTGAAGAAGCATCTGTGATTTCAAAGAGATCAGCAATATTTAAGTGAAATCTGAGCTCTACTGGGACAATAGAAAAGTGTCTCCTCAGGGTCAGCACACTGAAGCTGATACCGCTGTGGTCTAAGAGCGGCAGGCTATGCTTAGCCATGTAAGCACCATCCATGAGTTTTGAATGTATGAAAGCTACGAGGCGTGGGAGGGATCCTGGGGGAGCATCTGAGGCCAGGCACTTTGTTCTAGGGTATGAGGTGGCCTTAGACACCACTGGTAAAGGTGAAGGCTTAATAGCAGTGGTGATCCCAGGATTCTGGAGATGCCAACCATGGGACAACTGGCAAGGGGAAACACAGGTGTGGTGTACACGCAGGGTAAGGGAGGTTGCATGTGTGCTGTGGATGGCAGAGCTAGTAAAGTTCAACACTCAAATGCTTTGGAGCCCATAGACTGTCAGCCTCAGATCAGACATTGAGCTATAGGATTTGGTTTTTACCCTGCTTGACTTTGGTTTTACTTAAATGTGATTGTTCATTTGCCATGCCCCAGTTCATTCCTTTTGGAACAAGAAGGATGTAACTTGTTTTTGATTCTATAGGAGCTCAGAGTTTAAGAGATTTTGCATGTTTAAAAGTTGTACTTTTAAAGAATTTTAAAGCTATACTGTATTTTACATCATGCGATCCAAATGAGAACTTAAATACACGGATTGGAAAGTGATAGTTTAAAGTGAAGTGTTTGTTTCTCAAGTTGACTAACCCTGAATTGTGCTGGTTAATCTTAATTGTCAACTTGATACAACCTAGAATCACCTGAGTCTTGATGAGGCATTATGGAGATTGTGTTGGCTGGTGGGCATGTTTGTGAGGGGTCTCTCTTGATTGTTAATTGTGATGGGCAAACCCACTCTGAAAGTGAATGGCTCCGTTCATTCAATGGGCTGGGTCCTGAACTGTGTAGGAAACCTAGCAGCAGGTCCACAGCATTCACACATTAATTTCCCTCTGCTCTTGACTGTGAATGTGACATTACTAATGCTTGAGTTCTTATGTTGACTCCCTTCAGTGCTGGACTGGGACCTACTGTAAGACAAATAAGCTCTTTAAGTTGCTCTTTTGGTCAGGATATTTTATGACAGCAACAGAACTGAAACTAGGATATTGATTATGGTTGACTTTAGAGGGATTTTCCTTGTGTAGTCTTGGTTGTGTCACTTGATCTCTGAGGAACAACAATTTAGGTCACTCCTTGTCACTTTGTTTCTCTTGTCTGTCATTTTGTAGCTCATCTGGTTTCTCTTTATTTTTTAGGTTTGCTTTTCCAAGCATTTGTCAATGAGATAGGCCTCTAACACCTTTCCAGTAAATTCCTTTTCTGCTTAAAATAGTTAGAGTGGTTTTTTTTCTTTTTTCCTATGTAACCTAGAATTTTGAGTCACAAGGTTTTTATTTATCTAAGTCTCCATGGAAACATTTTATGAAGAGAAAATAGGCAAAGAAAGACTAGGAAACCTTGTGAAGTTTCTCATCCTTTAGAGAACTTTTGAAATACATTCACCTTTAAAAAATTGTATTTATTATTTTTATTTTATGTATATGAGAATTATACCCTCATAGATGTAATATAAGTGCACCCTGGAATCAGGGTTGTGAATGGTTGTTAGCTGCCATGTGGGTGATGGCAATCGAGCAAAACCAGCCAGTGCTCTTAACTGCTGAGTCACTTCTCCAGTCCAATATAGTTACCTTTAATTATTGTTTGGGAGAGCTAAGGTTTTGTTGAAATTAATTCTGATGTCTGGAGAGATGTCTTAGTGGTTAAGAGCACTAATTGCTCTTGAAGAGGACATGGTTTGGTTTCCAGCACCCACATGACCAAACAACCATCTATAGCCCCACTTCGAAGGTAATCTTATGACCTCTTCTTAACTCTGTGGGAATTGCATGTACGTGGTACACTTACATACAAGAAGGCAAAATATGCAAAAAAAATTAAAAAGAAAAGTTTGTGTAAGCTATTCTTCACGCATTCCCTGATATCTTCCAATACTTTTCTGATATTTCAACGTCATTTGCAATGTTTGTTTTATGTGTTTGTATATTTGAGTCAACCATAATTTCTACTAGAATATAAAGAATGTATTAAATATATGTTAGTTCCTAAAATGACGAAATCAGTGACAGAAGGCTTAATAATTGAGGGGATGGGTCATTGAGCATAGTCAGTTTGGAATGAAGAACTGAGTTATGTCCATTTTCCTCCAGACTTATTTCCCGTCCTTCCCTCAAGCTTTCTGGAATATAGACGTACTTTTTGAAGTCTCATTTCCACAGTCAACATTTGCACCATGGCTAATAAATTGGCATCACTTTGAAAACAAAAATGATTCCATTTTGCACGTGGAATGTGGTCTGAGAATTAGAAAGGGCAGGGTGCTACTATCCCTGAGGCCTGGAAAGTCTGTCGGTGTTTCATTAGGTAACAATTTCTGTTTTCTCTGGATTTACCGGTCACTACTTTGCCCATGGGAGCTGAACAACTGCCAAAAGGAAAAAGGAAACAATATGTCCTGTGCCCTGGGACCAAATACCTTCCAAAGTAAGAGGCATGTACTACTGAAATCAGAGGCACCTACTGTTGTCATTACAAGCATGGATTTCTTTCTTTTAATTAAAAAAATATTTTCATTAATTCTTTGAGAATTTCATACAATGCAATTTGATCATGTTCTTCTTCTACCGTTGCCCCTAATTCCTCCTTTGTCTACTATGTTCTTCAACTTCATGCCTCTTTTTTGCTGTTTTTAATACTCCACTGATTTCAATTTGAATTGTTATTTATTCCTGGGTGGGGTCATTCACTGGAGCATGGACATCTACAGGGAGCCACACCCTTAAAGAAAACTGACTTTCTTCCCCAGGAAGCCATCAACTTAACATCCATCCTCAGCATGTGGGCTCCTGACCCCATCTCACTCTAAGGCATGAGGTTCTTAAAGGGAAAATACAAGCATCCAAGGACAGTATGCATGTCTTGGTCAAAAAGAGTTGGCACCAGATTCCCTTTCCCCTGGTCTTTCCTTGTTGGAGCAAAATCTTATATGAGAGAGAAAGGAATCTATTTTTCCTTAAAGAAGAATCTATTTCTCCTTATATTGATTACCTTAGAAATATATACTTCACAAAGGCAGCCAGAAAATGGATTATCTTTTTGATAACAATGTGAGATTTAGGAAAGTAGCACTAATTTCTCATAACATTTAAATGAGATATTAGCAAGAGTCACTGTTTCATTATCTTTAGAAAAAAAAATGTCCTCTATGAATCCTTGGAATCATACCATAGGGCAGAGAAGCTCTGTGTCCTCAGAAAGGATATGCAATTAATTAACTCAGAAGCTGGGAGATTTGGGTGATACTTCTCTCTACATTTCATCCACAAAAAACTAGATTGGATAGTTATCACCTCTGAGCTTCTGTTCCAGGTCCGAAGGTTAAGGGTGTGAATGAGAATCCTGGTTGTCTAGGTACTACCTGTACTGTTCAATACCATGGAAGACTAAGTTCTGCAAAAATACAGGTTAAGTAGAGCCAACTCCAACAGATTAAAGGAAAGGCCTATTTCTCCATTTTCTCTCAAATTGACTTCTAACAACCTCATAGAAACCACCAAAGCCTTCTTGTGAGGCCACAGAAAATGAAGAGCTGTTGAAAAAGTCCTGGCTCAGGTCACAGGAAGACTCTGACTCTAGTCATTCAAGAAACCACCTTCTTCTAAGAATCTTTATATATTTATTATAAAACTGGAGATGAAAACACAGCTTAGTGGAATTCCTACTGGGGCAAAGAGTTAGGTGAAAACTGTCTAAAACTTGGGGGGAACGTGTGTTTCTTTCTCTTTCATTCTCTCTCATGTCTATCTTTTTTCTTCTCTGTCTCTCTATCTTCTGCTTCCTAGGAGAGGCAAAGGATATAAAGGTTGTAAAGTAAATGAAGAAATCTTCATACATGATGCCCATGCTTCCTGTTTTCTAGATATTTGCCCAAATTATTTCAATTATAATTGGTAACTGGAGAATAATAAGAGAAATTTCTTTAAAAGATAAATTTTGACAAAAGATTATTTTCTTTTTGTTTCTTTCATCTAACAGAGAAATGGCAGACCCACAGTGGGTTAGAGCATAGACATACAGTGTCATCTGAATGAGACATGAGTGTCCTGTGGAAGGTGGCTATCTCAGCCTAATTAAATATGTTCACAGAAGCACAGACAGTGCCTAGATGTAAGTGATATTTATTAGTCATAATAACATAGAGGATGAAAACCGTTTTGTTGGTGGCCAGAGGAAGGGCTCTTATTTACCTTTGTCCTTGTGCTGGCTGACAAGTGACTTCAAAGTTAACCTGTCTGGGTTTAGAGCCCTTTATGAGACTTAAATCTTGGGGTATGTGTGAAGGCCTTCCTAGAGTAGCTTAACTCAGAATGGCAGATCCACCCTCGATGTGGGTGGCACCAACCTAGGGACTGAATTCCGAAACCGGGAAAAAAGAGGAAAAAAGAGGAAAGCACTAAGTCACAGACGTTCACCTCCCCTGCTTCCGTGCTGTGGCCACAATGTGACCAGCTCACAGGCTCCTCCCTGCACCTGGAGCTCTCGTGCTCCCACACCTTCCCCACAGTATGGGGAACCTTACGTTGCTTCTTGTCAGGATTTTGTCACACCAATGAGAAAAGTAACCAATGTCTTCTAATAAAAGAGCTTTGGTAAAGATTCCAAATATGAAAACGCCACTGGAGAAGTCACTCTTAGAAAAAAATCTGAGGTCAAAGGACCCCCACCAATAATACGCAAAGAACCTGTGGACAAAGCAAAAGTAACTGGCAAGCTTTTCCTTTTGCAAAAGTGTGTGTTGAGTCAGTCGGTTCCAGCAAACACAGGACTAGGACGTTTGGTAGGGTTTTATCTCTTGTCCAAGGGTATTATGTCTCCTCCTCATTGACTGGAATTCTACCTTATAGTGTTTTCTGCTTGGCTAGTTTAAAGTTTGAGCACATAGGTCTGGTGAGATCTCTCAGTGGTCAAGGACACCTGCTGCTCTTCCAGAGAACCAAGGTTCAATTCCCAGCACCTACATAGTACCTAGCAACCATTCATAGCTCCGTTTCTAGGGGATCTGACACCCTTGTCTGACCTGTGTGGGCACTGCATGACATGGGTGCACTTGCACACATGCAAGTAATACAAATAAAGTAAAAATAATAAATGAAATTTTTTAGAAAAAAAAAAAAGAGTGAGCACAAAGGAATGGGAAAGTGTTGGCCAAAGAGGAAGGGCTGTGCTGTTGCCCCAGGCCATCAGGTTCAGGGTTGCATCACAGTTCTTTTATAAACAAAAGTCTTATAGGGGATGGGAATTAAAGATTAGAAGTCTCTGTCCAAAACCAAAAGTGTTACAAGATTGGAAAGAAAAGATTAGTATTGAATGCTTCCTTTTTTATTTTTTATACAATACATATTTTGTTCAATTTTTGTGTGTCTCATGTAATACATCTTCATAATATTTAGATACCGTTCCCTGTCTGTGCCCCTTACACTCTCCACTGGAATTTCATGCATTCTGCCATATATGTTAAGACCTATCCAGTCAAGTTTCCATCCCCAGGTGACCCTGGGTGTGAGTTCATTCACTAGAACCTGGTCAGCATATCTTACGCCACTGTCTTAGAATCTACTAAGTCTCCCTCATCACCTGCCAATATTTTCTCAGCAAAGTTTGGGAAATCTTAAAATTTCCACAGTTCTATGTTGGGGTTTTGTTTGGTTTGAGTTTGAATGAGTCTTGTCTGCTGTCACCATTTCTGTAATTTCATATGAACAAGTTCTCAGCCACCTGGAAAACTATATTTCCTCTTGGTCATTCATCACCCTTGACTCTTACAGTCTTTCCATCAATACTTCTGCAATGGTCCCTGAGTGGCAGAGGTTTAATATAGGAGTCTTATCTAAGAACAAATACACTGAAAGCTTTTATTCTCTACATTTTGGCCAGTTGGGGCTTTCTGTGTTAATCTCTCTGTGTTGCATGAGGAAGATTCAATGGTGAAAGTTGAGAGATATGTGGATATTTTATCTAATCCCAGTTTCACTATGTTCTGGAATCTGTAGAGGTTCCATTATAAATATGTCACTTAGGATGTGGCATCTCACAGACGCTCTTTGTGTTAGGCTAGCGGTGGATTTCTGCAATAATCTCCATCTCTTTCAAAAAAGCTTCTTTGATGATTAGTGAAAGGTTTGATTTTCTGTAAATATAAGGGTACATATTTAGCATGCAGTACAAAATTATATTTGTCTAGGGATGTGACAGATAAAGGGTTTCTTTAGGAATTATGACCTCTTCAGTGGTATATAAATACATTTAATAGGTGTTTAGAGTCCCATACATGAGCTAATTCCCATTCAGTGGACTTTAAATTCAATTAGATAATTGTTGATTACCCCCAAGACAGAAGTGCTATTTTGTACTAATAAAGATGGTTTCCTGTGGCAGTCATTATTCTAACTGGTTATCAGACTTTAAACTTGGGGTTGGACCATTGATTGATTTTCTCCCTTAGCAACTTGCATAAGTTCCATGGGGATTATTCCTGTCTTCCGCAATAGGGTCTTACTTTCAAGTTCTAGGGGGAAAAAATGAGGACTGTGGTAGTAACTTCTGTTATTTTTGGAGTCTCCTGGGTTACAATGTCCAGCAACTTGAAGGGAGGTTTATCCTGTCTGGCACTATTTCTTGATATGGCCTTTAGTTATACACATGCACTCACACACAGCTATCCTATGTGTATTTTTCAGCAGAATTTTGAAGTAATGCATTTCCCTCTGTTTTCACACCACCTGCATGAGATTTCCCCCTCATCGCTCCTGTCTCCCCAGTCAACTCACCCCCATTTTACCATTTCCCCCTGATAATCCTCATCTCCAGTGATCCTCCATCCCTTGAGTTCCTTCTCCCCATTTTCCCACACGGTTCTTGTATAACCCTCCCTTCCGCCTGGTGAAAATACCTCCATTTGCCCCTTTCATCCTGGTAAAATCTGTCTCTTACTATCCCACTATCTCAGGCTCCTTCTTTCCATTTGACCCCATGGGTCATTTCTAATTTTTGGCTCCTGCAATTCCATCAGAATATATGTTCACATAGAAGGATTTGGAGTTAAGCTCCAAAAAATGAGAGCAAACATATATCACTTGTTTTTCTGAGTCTGTGTTACTTCACTTAGTATAAGAGCTTCTAGTTCCATCCATTTATATGAATATTTCATAATTTAATTTTTCTTACTACTGAGTAGAATTCCACTGTGTAAATGAATGACATTTTCCCATGAGGGACATTAAAGTTGTTTCCATTTCTTAGCTACTGTGTAAAGAGCAACAGCAAACATGGTTGCACAAATACCCTTGCAGTAGGATGAGTGCGTATATGCCAAGGAATGGTGTAATGGGTTCATGTGGTGTATTTACTTTTAGTGTTTTAAGAGTGCTCCACGCTGATTTCCATAGTGGCAGTACCTGTCTTCTGTCCACCAGCAGTGAATGAGTGCTCCTCACCCTGCATCCTCACTAGCACTTGATGTCATTTTTTCTCTTGATCTTAGTGTTATCAAAATTTCTCTTGGGAGAGGCAGACCAACTTAGCCTGCCTCCGTCCCCCTCGCCCTTACAACAAACACAAATTTCTCCACTCATAGGCAAATTCTAGCTAGTTTACTTAGGCTTACTACCAGAGCAGAAGGTAGGGGGTTACTTACCGAACATGGGTGCCCACCCTCCCCTCCGCAAATTACATTAGTAAATGCAGGAGGCTTGGATCTTGCAACTTCCCGGTGAACAGATCCAAACGGCCCATGGGGGACGGGAAAAAAGGACCAATCTCCTGGTGCCCCCAGTTTAAATACTTTTAGTCCCTCTTCTTCTCACATCCAAGGCCAATGGACAAGGTGGGTGGGGCATAGGACTTTCCCAGCTCCTGGTCTTTCTGCTCAAGGTGATTCTGGGTGATACCACTCTGGACGGTTGTTTGTCATAGCTCATCAGGCTCTTCCCTGGGAGAATCGATCCACTCTACACTTAGCCAGTCTGATTTGGACAAGACGAAACCTTAATGTAGTTTTGTTTCACATTTCCCTAATTACTAAGGATGTTGAATTATTTTAAGGTGTTTCTTAGCCATTATTATTTCATTAGAGCTCTCTGTTCAGATCTGTAACCCATCTTTAATTGGGTCATATGATTTATTGATTCTTTGTTTTCTGTATATTCTGGATATTCATTCTCTGCCAGATGTGTAGCTGATGAAGTTTTTCTCCCACTCTTTGGACTTCCTCTTCATCCTGTTGGTTTCTTTCTTCATTGTACAGAAACATTTTAGTTTAATGAGGTCCTAATTTGTTGATTGTTGACCTTAATTACTGAGCAATCAATGGTTCCGTTTAGAAAGTCCTTTCCTGAACCTACATTTATAGGGTATTGCCTATGTTTTCTTTGAATAGCTTCAATATTTCATATTGAAGTCTTTGATCCATTTGGAGTTGACTTTTTTGCAGGGTAAAGATAAGGTTCCAATTTCAATCTTCTGCAGGTGGGAGATCCAGTTTTGACAGCTCCATTTGTTGAAGAGGTTTTTTCTCCAGTGTGTGTTCTTGGCACTTTTGACAAGTATCAGATGGATGAAATTACATGCACTCCCATTTGGGTCGATATCATTTTTCCATTGATCTACGTGTCTGATTTTTGCCAATACCAGCTGGTTTTATGACTACAGTGCTGTAATATAGTCTGAGATTTGCTATGATAACTACCCCGCACTACTCTTTATGCTCTGAATTTCTTTGGTTTTCTGGAGACTTTTGTTATTCCATACACATTTTAGGATTTTTTTTCTAATTCTGTGAAGAATGCCATGGGGATTTTGATTGGCTGAATCTGTAAATTGCCTTTGATGGGATGGTCATTTTCACTACATTAATTCTACTAATTCATGAACACAGGAGACTTTTCCATCTCCTTGTTTTTCCTCAATCTCTTTCTTCAAAGAATAAAGGTTTATACTTAGGTTTATATTTAGATATTTTTTGAGGCAATTTTGAATGGGAGTGTTTCCATAAACACATTGTCTGACTGCTTGTTAATGATATAAGGGAAAGCTACTGAGTTTTGTAAGTTTAATTTGTAATTTGCCATTTTGCTGAAAGTGTTGATCATTTCTAGATTTCAGGAGTATTTTTGGCTTATTTTATTTATGATATTATATCACCTGCAAATAGGGATATATTCTTCTTTCTTTTCCAATTTATATCCCTTTAATTTCCTTTTCTTGTCTTATTGCTCTAGGAAGAGGTTCAAGCATGATATTGAAAAAGAGTGGGCATAGTGGACAGCCTTGTCTATTTCCTGATTTTAATGGGGATGCTTTTATTTTTTCTCTATTTAGAATTATGTTGGCTATAGGTTTGTTTTATATAGACTATAGGTTTGTTTTATATAGATTTAAATATATTGAGATATGTTCCCTCTATTCCAGTTCTTTCTAGGACTTTTAACATAAATTCATGTTGAATTTTTGTTAAAGTTCTTTTCTGCGTCTATTGAGATGATCATATGATTTTTGTCTTTAAGTCCACTTAGATGATTCATTACATTTATTGACTTCAGATATTAAACTATCCCTGCATCTCTGGAATAAAGCTAACTTGATTATAGCTAATGAATGTTTTGATGTGTATATATATGTAGTTTGCATTTTATTGAGAATTTTTGCATCTATGTTCATTAAAGATATAGGCTTGTAGTTTTTTGGGGGGGTGTTTGCTCCTGAATATGGTATTAGACTAATACTGATGTCATAGAAGGCATTTTGGATATCTCCTTCTATTTCAATTTTTAAAATAATTTAAACAGTATTGGTTGTAGATCTTCTTTGAAGATCTAGTCAAATTCTGCTGTGAATTCATTTGGCCTGGATTTTTTTTTAGTTGGGGGGCTTTGTATTACAGTTTTTAGTTCCTTATTTGTTATGGGTCTATTGAAGCCTCTTGGTTTAGCATTGGTTGATTCATTAATTTGGAAAAATTTCCATTTATTTTAGTTTTCAAATTTAATAGAAAACAGGTTTGTAAAGTAGCCATCTATAATATTCTTTCTCTTTTTGGTGTCTGTTGTGATGTTTCTGCTTTCATCTTTGATTGTTGATTTGGATTTGCTCTTTCTTTTGTTAACTGGGTGAGGGGTCTGTCTGTCTTGTTTATCTTTTCAAAGAACCATCTCTTAGATTAATTAAACCTTTGAATTGTTTTCTTTATTTATACTCCATTGATTTCTCCTCTGATATTTATTATTTCTTCTCATATATTGTGTTTGGATTTGGCTTGTTCTTGCTTTGGCATGTTCTTGAGTTGCACCGTTAAGTCATTTATTGGTGCTCTTTCTGATTTTGTAATGTAGGCACATAGAGCTATAAATTTCCATCTTGGGACTGCATATGGGCCATGTCTTTATCTGTGCTCAATACAGCATGGAAAGCAACTTTGATCCAGTGTTCTGGAAGCATTACACAGCTATACTCAACATGTCTGCATGTACTATCAAAGAGCATTGAAGATGAGGAAAGTAAATGAATTCGTAATTAGCCTACCTGGGGGGGCTCAAGAGCTTCAGTAGTAAGAAATTCTACAGAAGCATTTCTTGACACTTTCCCTTCCAGCCTTGGACAGAGGCAGGCTCTAAATCCTCAGTCTTAGATCTCTGGACTAGCTTCTTAATCCAGACTAGCTAAACTCCCTCGCATAGATAAAACAGACTTCTCATCTGTCTGACACAGACCAATCCTCCTAGTAACCTGACCAGCTTACCTGTCCCACCCAGACCAGTCTAGTATTCTTCAAGACCCTGAAACTCTCACCAGTTTACTTTCAATACCTGAAAAAAAAGCAACCAAACTAAATAAATAATATAAACAGAACCAAAACTAAATTAAAGAAAAGCAGAGTAGAAATTCCTCTGGGCACATAACCAACAAAGAACATCCATATTCCAAAAAGGCAGTACAAAAACACAAATAATGTGAAAAACCAAGAGATTATGTCCCTAACAAAACACATACATCCTACAGAAGTTTGCTGCAATGAGAACTACCCTGAGGAACCCTAGGATACAGAATTTAAAAGAATAATCATAAACATGATCAAAGAACTTAAAGCACATACAAACAAATCAAAGAACTAAAGGAGGAAAAACAAAAGCTTGTGATGGAAGTCCAAGAACATATCATTGTGTGACTAAGGAAACAGTAAAAAACACCCAAACAGAAATGAACATGGGGATTGAAAAACCCAATAAGCCAATTGGAAAGAGCAGAAGAAAGTCTCTCAATCAAAGTGAATGAGATGGAAAACAGAGTATCAAGACCTGATGAGAAAATTGAAGATCTGGATTCCTTAAGCAAAGGCTATGTAAAAGTTTTAAAACACAGGAATGGAATACCCAGGAAATATGGGACAATATGAAAAGACCACATTTACAAGTTATAGGCATACAGGAAGGAGAAGAATCCCAGGCCAATGGCATTGAACAGACCTTCAACAGGATTATGAAGAAAACTTCCCTAAGCTAAGGAAAGACTTACCTATAGAGATTCAAGAAGCACATAGAACACCAATTAGACATGACCAATACAGAAACTCCACATGTAACTCCCATAGTGAAAACAAATGTATGGAACAAAAAGAGGGTACTGAAAACTGCTAGAGAAAAACCAGTTACATATAGAGGAAAACTATCAGAATTACAGGCAACTTTTCAATGCAAACTATGAAAGCCAGAAGAACCAGGAAAAAAGTATTCCCATCCTTAAATGACCATGGATGCCAACCCCGGGTACTTTATCCAGAAAACTATCTATCATGGTGAAGGGGAATGGAAAATTTCCATGACACAAATAGGCTGAAAGAATTCATGTCCACCAAACCAGCCCTACAGAGAATACTCAAAACAAAACAAATGAAGGAATGAGTATACCCAAGAGGTATAGTCAAAAAGGTAGAAATAGAAGAAGAACATTCAAACTCCTTCTGTAATGCTAATACCAAAACCAGGTAAATATACAACAAAAAAGAAAACTATAGACCCATATCTTTAATGAACATAGGTATAAAGACACTCAACAAAATACTTGAAAAACACATACAGACACACATCACAAAGCATTCACCATGATTAAGTCAGTTTAATTCCATATATTCAGGGATGGTTTAGTATATGGAGTCAATAAATGTAATAAAATTTGTAAATGTACTTAAAGACAAAAAACACATGGCCATCTCAGCAGAAGAAACAATCAAAGAAAAGAAGAAAAAAGCCACTAAGTGGGAGATAATCATTACCATGTACACATTCAACAGAACATTAATACCCAGAATATACAAAGAACTCAACAAAGAAACAAGAAAATAAACAACCCAATTAAAAATGGGCTATAGACTTGAACAGAGAGTTCCCAAAGGAATTAAAATGGCTAAGAAATATCTTAAAAAGTGTTCAACATCCTTAGAAATCAGAGAAATTCAGATAAAAACTCTTTAAGAGTCCATCTTACCCAGGCCAGAATGGCTAAGATCAAGAGAATGAAAGACACCAAATGCTGGCAATGATGTGGAGAAAGGGGAATATTCATTTACTGCTGGAGGAAGTGCAAACTTGTGCAACCACTATGGAAAGGAGTGTGGAGAACCCTCAAAAACCAAAATGAATCTATCATATGTTCTGGTTGTATCACTCCTTGATATATCCTATTGTAGGGATACCTGCACATCCATGTGCACAATAACTGAGAAATGGAAATGACCTCAATGTCCCTCAACTAACAAACGATCATGAAATCTGGTATATTTACACAATGGAGTTCTATTCAGCAGTAATAAAAAATGAAATTGCTGTTTTTCTAGCCTTGGGCACAGGCCCACTTCTGCTTTTAGCCCTGCAAATCCCTAGCCTACTTTCTTAGTTCAGACCCACACACTATGTTTTAAATCCCTTACTCAGATGAGGTCAATTTTTCAGTCTCGTTTCTAAGAAGCTTCTCAGTTTTTTGCCACCCCAACTTGTCATTGCATTCCTGTGATGTCCCATGTACATTGGCTGTCTCCTTGGATTTCTATGAGGAGCCTTCTTCAGTGGGGCCCAGACCATTGCAGACTTACTGCAAAAGCCTGAATTTAGCCTCTGCCCAGAAATTTTCCTTAAGTGTTCTGTGCCTGCTGGCTAGAGGGACCCAGACTTTAAGACAGAGCCTGAGAGCATGTGCCTCTGAGGGAACTCTGGTGAACCTGGACTAGAACCATGTGGCATGTGGTGCCTCCAATACAAAATTAATAGAGAGAACATGAAGCCTTGACCAATCAGCGTTTCATAGCCAATAAGAAAATAAAAAGTCACATCAAGTATATAAGTAGCATCAGACTCAACAAAGGAGGTCTTGAGTCTCACATCAGAATCACATGCCAAGATCACAATAAAAAGTAATAATATAAAAACCCAAATAATATGTCCCTACTAAATATCATCACTCCTATAAAATAGTTCTACAGTGAGAACCACATAGAGATAACCCAAGACATAAAGTTTAAAAGAACAATTACAAATATGATCAAAGTATTCAATGAATTTAAAGAATACACAAATAAGCAAATCAAAGAAGTAAAAGAAGATAGGGATAAACATCTGACTGAATTCACAAAAGGGATAGAAATATTAAAGAAAACTCAGGCTGAAACAAAGAAGGAAGTGAAAAAAACCTCAGTAAGCCAATTTGAAATGATGGGCTAGAATCTCACCACAGAATGCATGAAATGGAAAAGAGAATATCAAGACTGGATGATAAAGTTGAAGAACTGGAGCACTCAGAAAAGATTATGGAAAATTAAAAAACAACCTCAGGAATGGAATATTCAGGAAACGTGGAACATCATGAAAAGGTGTCCATATCATAGGTGTAGAGGGAGAAGATGCTCAGGATAATGGTATTGACCAGATATTCAAACAGATTATAGAAGAAAATTTCCCAAAATTAAGGACTTGGAGTCATGGAGCTCTAACTGACCTGGAAGCAACTTCCCCTGAAGGCTAGTTCTCATAGTTTTGGAAAGGATTATGCAAATAGCCAAGGGAGACAATCAATCAATGATATAGTACCAACTTCATTAACAAATAGCCACATGGATGACTTACACAGGCTATTACAATGGTGTAGTAGTGCCACTTTTATCTTGGGGACAATCAACGGCTACCTAATTTGTCTTAGAGCCCACTCACTTGGGGGAAACTCATGTGTAGTACTGTAATCATAGCCAAATATACATGGCTGAAGTGGTTATAGATCTTAGAGAAATCCACAAGGCAGTCACATCCCTAGGCTAACATAACTTCTTACTAAATGAAAGATATGTATCTTTATATTTACAGTCAAGTATCCCAGTCACCATTTATCAAAGAAACTTCTTTTGCACTAGACAGAGACAAATACAGAGTACTGCAGTTGGTAACACAGACATTGTCTGTGAATTGTGCATGTCTAAGTGGCACATTTACAATGTAGCCTCTACATCCAAGGCTTATGAAATATTTAAGGGGTAAAGAAGTCACTCTTGAATCTCTCAACTCTCATTAATGAAGCCCCCTCATGTAACAAAAGGCATTACCTTAAGGTGAAAGGATGGAAAAAATATTTCAAGCAACTAGCACTAAGCAACAAGCAGGAGTTACCATCCTAATATCTGACAAAATAGATTTCAAACTAAAACTAATCAGAAGAGATAAAGACGGTCACTTCATTCTAATCAAAGGAACAATTGACCAAGAAAATATTGCAGTCATGAACATATATGCACCAAACTCTGGTGAACCAACTTCATAAAAAAAACTCCTACAGTACTTTATAACAGAGTAATCACAACTTACAGATAATAGTAGGGAACTTCAATAGTACAATGTCTCCATTAGACAGATCAACTGGACAGAGAATAATCAGAAAGACATCTGAGTTAAACAATACCATACATCAAATGGACCTAAGAGGCATCTACCAAATATTCCAACTAAGCACCAAAGAATACTCATTCTATTCAGTAACCCAGGGAACTTTCTCTAAAATCAACCATATACTGGGACACAAAGGTACCTCAACCAAAAAAAATTGAAATAATTTCATGCATTCTATCAGACCACAATGCACTAAAGCTTAAAATCTACACTAGAAGAAACTTTAGTAACTTCATGCAATTGTGGAGACTAAACAATACAGTCCTGAATGATGAATGGGATGAAGGAGAAATTAACAAAGAAATAAAAGCATTCCTTGAAATAAATGAAAAGGACCATACAACCCAGCAAAACCTTTGGAACATATTGAAAGAAGTCCTAAAAGGGCACAAAAAATGAGTTAACATATCAGAAAAGAAGAAATAACAATACTCAGAACAGAAATTAATGAAATAGAATCAAAGAAAACGATATAAAGAATCAATGAATCCAAAAGCTGATTCTTTAAAAGATAAAACAAAGATAGACAGATTCTTGGCCCAGTTAGCCAAAAGAAAGAAAGAGCAACTCCAAATCATCAAACTCAGAGATGAAAGAGGAAACATCACAACAGACTACAAAAAATCCGGAATATTATAAGGGAATACTTTAAAATCCTATAACCTATTAAATTTGAAAACCTTAAAGAAAATAATGCATATCTAAAATCATGGGAATCACCAAAGCTAAACCAAGGAGAGATCAACAGCTAAAAGAGATTCATAACATAAAAGGAAATTGAAACTGTAATACAAACTTCCTGACCCAAAAGTATGCAAGTTTGGATGGATTCACATCAGAATTCTACCTAATATTCAAACAAGATCCATATTCAATACTACTGAAATTATTTAAAAAGAAACAGTTGCAAACCACCCACAGTTCTTCTATGTAGCCAGCATGACTCTAATACCAAATCTAGGTAAAGATACAATAAAAAAAATCTATAGACTCAAATCATTAATGAAAATATATGCCAAAATTTTCAACGAAATACTTGCAATCTGCATATATCAAAAAGATCATTCACCATGAGCAAGTCAGCTTTATTCCAGAGATGCAGAGGTGGCTCAGTATATGTAGGTCAATAAATGTCATAAAGCACATAAATGGACTCAAAGACAAGAATCACATGGTTATCTCAATAGATACAGAAAAGTTCATTGAGAAAAATCCAATATACATTTATGTTAAAAGTCCGAGAGGGAATTGGATTGGAGGAACGTACCCCAACATAATTAAGGCCACATACAAAAACCCTACAGCTAACATGATTCTGAATGGGGAAAACCTGGAGGCATTAAAATCAGGAACCAGAAAAGGCTGTCGCTATTACCACTCCTTTTCAATATAGTTCTTGAAATGCTTGCAAGAGCATTAAGACAGGAGAAGGAAATTAAAGGAGTACACATTAGAAAAGAAGTCAAATTATCCCTTTTTGCAGATGACATGATATCATACTTAAGAGAAGACAAAAGTTTCACCAGAAAACCTCTAGAAATTATTAACACTTTCAGTAAAGTGGCAGTTACAAAATTAATCTATAAAAATCAGTAGCCTTTCTATATACCAATAACAAGCAATTGGAGTAAGGATACAAGAAGACCCTCCCATTCACAATAGCCTGAAAAATTATCTTGGACTAAACCTGAACAATATATTAAATATCTGTACAAGGAAAAATTTGGATCTTTAAAGAAATAGATTGATGAGGACACCAGAAGATGTAAGGACCTCCCAAGCTCATGGATTGGAAGATTTCATCCTGTGAAAATGAGCACCCTGCCTTTCAAAAGCAGTATATAGATTAAATGCAATCATAATCAAAATCCCTATGACATTCTTTACTGTATTAGAAAAATCCACTATAAGATTAATATGGAAGCACAAAAGACTCCAGAAAGATAAGCAAACTGAGCACAAAGAACAATGCAGGAGGATTACTACACCAGTTTTCAAACTATATTATAGATCTATAGCCATAAAAGTAGCATGATACTGGCAGAAAGATAGACCCACAGACCAATGGACTATAATTGAAGACTCAAACAATAGAACATGCAATTTCAGCCACCTGATATTTGACAAAGGGGCCAAGAACATTCACTGGAGGAAAGACAGCATCTTTAGCAAATAGCGCTGGCAATAGTGGATTTCCACCTGCAGAAGAATGAAATTAGACCCTTACCTTTTACCTTGCACAAAATTCAACTCCAAATGAATCAAAGACCTCAATTTGAAACCAGAAACTCTGAAACTATTCGAAAAATCGTTGGCAGCAATGTACAAGATATAGGTGTAGGAATAGACTTTCTAAATTAGACAGGAGTTGCTCAGTAATAATCAAGTGGGACCTCATTAAACTACAACGCTTATGTATAGCAAAAGACAGAACAAAGGAAGTGAAAAGAAAACCCACAGAATGGGAAAAAAACTTTACCAGTGACACAGCTGACAGAGATTTAATATTCAGAATATATAAAGTACCGAAAAAAACAGAGAATCAAGAAAACAAGTCCAATTAAAAGATGGAATAAGGACCTGAGCAGAGAGTTCTTAAAAGAAGAAATAAAGATGACTGGGAAACATCTTAAAAAGTGTTCAAAATCATTAATAATTGGGGAAATACAAATTAAAAGCACTTTAATATTTCATCTTTTCCCAGTCTGACTGGCTAAGATCAAGAGAGTAGATGATACCAATTTCTGGAGAGGATGTGGGGAAAGGATAATGCTCACTCACTTCTGATGGGATTTCAGACTCATGCAACCATGATGGAAAGCAGTGTGGAGAACTCAGAGGGACTGAAAATTAGCCTACCATTTGACCCGGTTATACCAGTCCTTAGCATATACCCAAAGGACTCATTCTATTGCACAGATACTTGTACATACATGTTGCTGTTATTTTTATTATAGCTCAAGGATGGAAGCAACCTGTGTCCCTTAAGTGAGGAGTGGATAATGAAAATGTGGTACATTTACACATTGGAGTTCTACTCTGCAGTAAAGAAAGATGAAATCATGACTTTTGCAGGTAAATGTTTGGAACTAGAAATTCTTATGCTAAGTGAAGTTATACAGAATCTGAAAAAACAACAATTATGTTTGTTCTCCTCTGTGAATCATAGCACCAAACCCTTGCATGTTAGTATGTATCCAGATGTAATTGCCCGAACGAGGAAAGTGGAAAGAAATCAGGAAGTAGAGGGAAAAAAGAAACTAAAGAAAATAATAGGAGACAAGTGTTACTAAGGGAGACATTGATTAAAGGGAGATGCTAAAATGGAAGGCAGGAGAGAGGCTTATACAAGGAACTATGAGGATAAAGGGAAAGAAGGAGCTCAGGAGAGGTGGGGCCTTAGGAGAATGGTATTATCAAGAGAGAAAAGGGAAAAAACTGGGACACTTTAAATGGGAAAGGCATGGAGGGAAGGTTAGACATTCACACGAGAGAGACAGAGAGAGAGAGAGAGAGAGAGAGAGAGAGAGAGAGAGAGAAAGAGAGAGAGAGAATTCCTAGTTGGTGTAAAACGCTAGAGGGATCATGTTAGTCTAGCAACCTAATGACAAATTTCACATACAATATCTCTACATGAGACCATGTATGTAGTTGAAGGCTACATAAAAAGAAATAGTGTCAGCTGGTAGAAGAATTGCTGGCCAGGATGTTCCAAGGGATTCCCAAAATTACTCAGGCTTTTGCCACAGCCCGCGATTGCCTCCCAGAACTTGAATGTAATATACTACTACTGAAGACAGGACATGCTACAGAGACTAGATTTGGAGCAATGGAGCTGTAACTGACCTGGAAGTTACTTTTCCTGAAGGCTAGCACTCATAGCTCTGGAGAGCACTATACGAGTAGCCAAGGGAGAGCATCAGTTGATGACCCACACCAGCTTCATGATCAAATAACCATATGAATGATTGGCACAGCATTTGATACTTGTGTGGTAGTAGCAGTTTTACCTTGGAGCTAAACAACAGGTACCTAATTGGTCTTAGAGTCCACTCAATGGGAGGAAACTCATGTGTGGTACTGTAATCATGGCCAAATACAGATGGCTAAAGAGGTCGTAGATCTTAAGAGATCCCCAGGGCTGACACATTCCTAGGCTCTCATAACTTCTTATTATATGCAAAATATGTGTCTTACATTTACAGTCACGTATCCTAGTCACCACTCATCAAAGAAACTTCCTTTGCACCAGATGGAGACTAATACAATGTACCACAGCTGGTCACACACAGTCATTGTCTGTGACTTGCCCATGCATATGTAGCATATCTATGATGCAGCCTTTACACCCAAGGTTCATGCATTATGGAGCAAGGGGTAAAGAAGTCACTACTGAGTCTCTCAGTTCTCATTAATGAAGCTCCCTCATGCAACAAAGGGCCAGTAACACAAAAGGTCACAAATGAATACATTACAGAGATTAGGAATCTGCAGAGTGTGGGTCCCTGGACAGGACTCTTATATTAGGTTCTGCTCACCCAGGACTTAGGGACCATTGTAGAATAGGATATGGAAAGATTATTGGAGACAGTGAGGATGTTCATGACCATATAGAAAAGGAATCCTGCAAACTCCTGGGACTCTGCTCATATGAACCTACAGCAAGCATTTGGGCAAACTCAGGCAGACAAAATCACACTGGGGAAAGAGGTAGCAGACTCCAACCTTTTCTTAAGAAATATTGGCAACTGATTACTGTTGGGTGAGGATGAGCTAATCTTCCTAAAGCGAAGGACTCTGGGACAGGTGACTAGACCTCATTGGAAGAACTACACTGAGGTCACTTGGGGACACTTGACACATTAGACCTTAACACAGATGAAAGGCTGTATGGATTCCAGTTGGGGAGAGGTATGGGATTGGTGCCAATTGGGAAAGGAATATAAAGATACTTAAGATTTTTCATGTTGTTCTGTATGAAACATACGATTCAATAAAAAGTATAAGAAAGAAAATATATTACAACCTTCTGATGTACAATGGCATGAGATAAGCATTCCACTGAAAATGGAGGATTAATACATCAGCAGGAGAAAAGTGAATCAACTCAATATATGAACTTAGCAGGGCAAATACCAAATCTTGAAGTTCTGTATCCAGCATCTACAGCTTGTGATGGTATCATTGTGACTCTTGCACCTTTGGATAGTCCCGCCATTCCTGTTCTGATGCCTGCATTACATGTTGTCTCTCACTTAGATAAGCTAAACTGAAAGCCTATAGATTTTCTTAGCTGATAGCTAATGGTTTTGCCATTGCTAAGATCCCAGAATTTCCTTTTCAACTTAGGCTTCACCTTCATAGCTCCATACAATGGCACTCCAGACTTCCTTGAGAGGAATCTGCTCTTGTTATACATTGCCTGACTCCAGTGGCCTTCTGGAACTTTAGTATAAGTCTTCCTGACACACTCAACACTTGCATTTTGCACAACTAAAAATCTCGTATCATAAGGACAGCACTACCAAATTCTGTTTCCTGCTCAATGTATACTTTGGCCTCCTCTGTCCTAGTTGTAGTTTTGACCACATTGCTGTATAGCCCTGGAAGAACACTTCCTTACACAGTTGTTTTCAAGCAAGTAACCCTTCGGCAGCATTCTTAGTTAAGGATTTTTTTCCTTTCAGATGAGTTTTCATTTCCATAATTTGGCACTGTTAAGGGGTAGGATTGTGCCCTCAGGGTACCATTCCTAGCTTTCCAATACAAAGCTTTTGAGTTCTCTAATGGATCTAATCTAAGGATTCCAGCTGTTTCCTTCTATCCCATCTTGCTTACCACTTTAAACTCGTGCTCAAATGTCTTTCCTTGCCAAACTGCACATTTTTCATATCTTTCTGATATCTTTCACTACATAACTTACTAAGAAAAGAAGTATTAGCCATGCCACAGCTTGGGTATTATGATGTCTTCAAACTTTTACCACCAAACAACTTAGTCCATTACTTTTGAAGTCAGCCACACTGTAATGACTAAGACATGCACAGAATGCAGTCAGATTTTTCAAGAACATATAAATGTCCTCTTGTTCAATTTTTGATGGAGTACTTGCTACCTTCTAAAATCTCATGGTCACATTAATCACTATCTTCTTTTCTATGGCATTATGATTATCCAAACTCCCTTCAAAATGGGCTATTAAGATTTACTTGAATCATTCTCGAGCTTCTCTAGCTCACAGATCCAAGCTCTTCCAAATTCCTCCTGGTAGCAAGCTCAGAAGACCTATAAACCACCTGGTCAATCAGTCATATCGATAGCCTCAGTACTCAGTAACAATATTCTGCTGCTTATTGCTATGATGAAATCATGACAACAGTCAACCTAAGGATGAAATATTTTATTTTGGCTCATAGTGGAGAAGGCAGAGGGCAGTACAAGCTGGTTACATTGGTTCCAAAATCTGCAAGGAGGAGGGGACAGTAGGCTCAGGATACCAGTCTGAGGTCCCTGAGAGAAAAGGATCAAGGAACATGGATGAGCATCAGCATTAATTTCTTTCTGCTTCATGATGATGGACAAAATGAGTCCAGCTGCCTCATACTCCTGTCACCAGAGCTGACACCTTCTGCTAGTTCTATACCTTCCTTGCTGGGGTGGTTTGAATAAGAGATGTCCTCCCATCCCCCATAGGCACAGAAGTTTGAACATTTGGTCCCCAGTCAGTAGTACTGTTTGGGGGAGGTCCTGGAATCCTTAGGAGTTGTAGTTTCACTGGAGGAAATATGCCACTGGAGGAGGGCTTTGACGCCTCATAACCTCAACTACTTCCAGTTCACTCTACCTGCTTTGTGTTTGTGACTGAAGATGTGAGGTATCAGCTCTCTGTTCTTGTCTTTTGCGTGCTGCTTGCTGCTATGCCTCCCTGCCACAATGGACTGTTATCTCTCTGGAACTGTAAGTCAAAAGAAACTTTTCACTGTTAGTCATGGTGTTCTATTACAGCAATAGAAAAGTAAGCAATCCACTAGCCATGATTGATTATATTCTCAGACTGTGAGGCAGCATAAATCCTTCCTCCCTTAAGCTGCTCTTAGTTAGATACTTTGTTAGAATAGTGAGAAAAGTAACTATCATAGAAAGTTTCCAAGGACAGTCCTCACACTCTAAGGTGTAAAATAATGCTTAATACTTTGAATCATACATTCATTACTAATTTCATGAAATTATGAAAATCAACACCCTACATATAAAACATATCGTATCCACAAGTTCCCTCAAAATATGAAGGAATTCACTGAAACCTCAGGATCATTAGTCTAATGTAAAATCAACTGAAACAAAACAAGTAAAGAAAGAGATAACCCAAAGAACACCAATCCTATATGGACAAGCTTGTCTTATTCAACTGAGATGCAGTTGACTTCATTCATTCAACTGCTGCACTCCATCAGAATAGATGGTAATTGGTTTCTTCATACAATTTGAAGGTCAAAAACACTTCAGAAAAATTACAAACCATATTTTAATGATTAATGAAATAGTCTGAAAATTCTGAGCTAGTATAAAATAGGGTCTAGTGGCTCACTGAAATTGCTAACCAAGACAGAATGATTTATTAATGTAAGCATATCTTCTAATACTTGGAAATCTATGAGTGTGCTTATTAACATAAATATATATAGTTGTTTGGTTAGATTGAATTTTTCCTTGTTTTCCATGGTTCTAACACATTGACATGCTCCAGACATATGCATTAGTCGGTGTTTTGCGCTACAAGGTTTCAAGTATTTCTCATAAGAGCTTATTTTTCTGCAATTTTTCTCATTCAGCACATACTTCTTCAGAGTCCATCCAGTGTTAGGTGCTGCTAGATCCTTGAGGCACAGTGTTAAAACAATCTCAGCTAGGAAAAAGCCCAGTGGGATGTGGATCTAGATACATAAGAATTCTAATCCCAGTTGGAGAAGTTAGTATTTTTTTACCTTAGTCAAGTTACTTACCATTGTCTCTGAGTATAAATTTTATCATTTGAAACAAAAAGGATAAAGATGACTACTCAGGAGAGTGGTTATGCGAATCATGTGGCAGAGTCTGAATGAACATATTTTGAAATGGATTTTGGCTGTTTCCCGTGCTTGAGGAAATTTTACAGGTTTTGTTGCCACAGTCTGGAGGTACCTCGATTTAGCTGTTGTCGGAGGAGTTTACTTTTATTTGTCAGCTTTTGCTCCTGAGAGGCTCCTCCCTCACTTATGTGAGACTTTTCTTCTCCCTTCAGTACACACATTGCAGGGCAGGTTAGATCTACTCTTTACTATTACAAGCAAAAAAATCCTTTGCCAAGAATTTAGCTCTGACGTGCTTGGCACAGCAAAGCAACACAGAAATGAAGGATGGCTGCAATTATAAACGGGTTAACATTCCACTGTACTTTAGAAGAACAGATTTCAAGCAAGGCTGCAATGAAGATCTGGGGGAGGGGGAAGCGCACAAGTGGCTGCATTCAAACATGGGAACAAGCCCTTCTAAGAATGACTACAGAATGAAACACCTGCCACCCAATTCTTCACATGAAAGTCTGGCAGGAGTACAGTGCAGAATTTGGAACAACTCTTACACTCCACGTTAAAGGGACTGAACAAGAGAACTGTACAAATTAATCCCTGAGATTGAAGGTTTAGAATACTAACTGCTGTTTCAAACCGATAGAGCAGGAGTCAAAGGTCAGAGCTCATCTTTTCCATCTTGCATCTCTAAAATATGTTTTCCTTTTGAATCCAGATTTTGCTTGGCTCCATTTAAGAGCTGCAGAACTCTGAATGGTGCGACCCTTTCAGGCCTGCTCTCTTCTTTTCTCAGTGATTCCCTCAGATCCTCCTAAGTTAATGGGAGTGTTATTTTATTCTTCTCCTCCCGCCTCTGCCTCTCTCTTTTTCTCTCTCCCTTATTTTCTATTCTCGTCTACCTCTCTTTTCTTTTTTCCAATTTCTTCTTTCTAAATTTTTATTTGGATGGGCATATAATCTTCTTACAGTAAAATGTGTGGATGTTAGATAGACACTTCAATTAACTAGTATAAATACAAATACCTGTGCAGCCCATGCATTAATCAAAACACAAGAATTTAGGAATCATTTACAAGAACTCTGTTGTACTTTCTGAGGTTACACATATTGTCCCCAAAGAATGAATGACAATTAGTTTTCTGTTTTTTTCTTTATATATCAGCTTTTCTAGAACTAGAATTCCAGACAAATAGAATCATACACTTTATATGCTTTCTACTTTGATGAATTTTTAGGTCCATTCATGCTGTTGCATGTAATTTAATGTATGTTTTATTGATGAGTGGTCTTACATTGAGCAAACATACCATATCCATCCTTAAGGTGCTTGAGCAGCTTTCAGTTTTGTGTTATTACTAATAAAATTGCCATGAACATTTCTTTAATTCACTTACATTGTGCTCTTTATACATTTTCTGCTACAGTTCTTTCATTGTTAAACATAGCAAGGTAGATTCCTAAGTACTTCCTGTACAAATAAGCTATGTTGTTTATAAGTCAAAGCAGTGTTTTCCTTACATCAGTGCCTTTTCTTTGTTTTCCTCGTTTTGATGCACGGATTCAACCCCAAACAATGGAAGTACAGGGACAGAACTGATACATCATCTTTTTTTTAAAAGAAAGGACTTGGCTTTTCTTTATGACATATAATTCCACTTGTGTCTTTTTCATAGATTCCTTTTACTAAATTCAAGAATTCTTTATCTATTCTTAATTTTCAGACAGTTTTTTTGTTGTGAACTAAAGTTGAGTTTAGCTAGATGCTGTATTTTACATGATTTTTAAAATTCTCCTTTATTATATAATCATTGTTTTCTGCAATGTGCTTCATTATCAAATCATAATATGAAAAAGTAGTTCTATAATTATTAGATAATTACTATAAACCACATATTTGACTATGTATTATGTGCCAAGTCATTTCCTGAGCATTCATTCATTAACTGATATTCATCCTCACCCCTCCTTCAGATAAAAATCTAATAGAGATGAATATTCTTCTGCATATAGTCATCCCTTGGTGCAGAAGGTGTTAATTTCCAGAATTCCAAAAATCCGAAGAAATTTCATCTCCTCAATATATGTCATTAGATTTACTTGACACCCCATGCACATATATAAAGTAATTTCAGAATAGATGTAATTTTATTTTACATGAATAATGTAGGTTGCTCTATATATCAACATGACCTCCCCTGACCTGAGCTGTGATCCCTGCATCGCACACCCCAGGGTATGAATGTGGGGTAAGAGCACCTCTTTTCACGCAGGCCTTGTGTTTGTGCATTTTTTTCTGCTGGGTGGGATTGGAAGATTTCTCTTTATGTGTACTTACACACTAAGTAAAAAGTTTAAAAAGAAAAAAAATCTATTGTTTCTTAAGGCTTAGAACTTGTATTCTGGGATAAACAAATTTTCTTACACTAAATTTTTAAGGCTTTCAATATTTTGTTGATAATACCAGTGACTATGTGAATGAGAAATATTGGTTCATGTTTTCTTTGAAATGTACTTGCCTATGTTTATTTTTAAACATATTTGTTTGATTTATTTTTTGTTTGTTTACTTATATTTTTTAGTGCTAGGTGTTTATTTCCCTTATGCATGGGATGGCTCACAAACACAGCACAGTGGCTTCAGCACTGTGGGGGCCGGTGGGGGGGCATCCCTGACCTGTTAGAGTCAGAGGATCTTGGCCTCACAGTGTGATAGGGGAGAAGAAAGTGATCCCACTTTCCTGCCCTCACTATGACCCGAGGGGACAATGCAAGCTCCGTTTCTTCCGTCTCTCAGTCAGGAAGTCACAATGACATGTTTGCTTCTAACCAGTATAGCAAGTGGTAAAGATATTGGCCTGGTTCCAACCATCACATGGAGAAGGTGTAAACGGCACAGGAAAGTACAGTTTGGATTAGATCACAAGAAGGGTCAGATGACATCAGAAGTAAGTGACTGATGGAAGGAGGTGCTAGACTTCTGGTCTACCTAGTCCCTGGGTTAGCAAAAGGGCAGGGAGATGGGTGGTGCTTGTTTTTTTAGCACCAGCGATGTCCACAAGTTCAGATTTTAGGGAAGCACCACCCACAAGGAAGCCATCCACGTCAGACTGGCTTGCCAGTTCCTTGCAGGTTGGTCCAGTCACAAAACCCCCATAAATGATGTGGGTGATTTGGAGTCACTGCATCAGGCTGTTCAGTTTAAGCTGTCCCCAAAATGTCTCATGGACTGCAAGGGCCTGTTGGAGTGTTGCAATCTTACTAATACCCATGGCCCGTATGGGCTCATAAGCAAGGGTTTTTATTTTTATGAGTATCATATAAGAGTACAGTCTTCGCATTATTTCCGTCTTTCCAAGTCACCCCCAGCTCCTCCCACATCTCCCATCCATCTCAAATTCTCCTCACCATTTAAAGCAGTGTGGAGAATCCTTAAAAAAAAAAAACCTAAAAGATGAATGTACAATATGATACAGTTATACTACCTCTTGGCATATACCCAAAGGACTCATCTTACTGTACAGATAAGTGTACATCCATTTTGTTACTGCTTTTTAAGCAATAACCAGGAAGTGGAAACAAACTAAATGTTCTTCAACTGATGAATGGGTAATAAAAATGTGGTGATTTACACAATGGTGTTATTCTCAGTGGTACAGAAGGACAAAATCATGAAATTTGCAGGTAAATAGATATAACTAGAATTGGTTATACTAAGTACAGTAACACAGATTCAGTAAAAGAAGCAACATATGTTCCCTTTCATATGTGGATCTTAGCACCAGGTCCTTATATGTGAGTATATATTCTGATGTAACTATAAGAGCTGGAAAAATGGAAAGAAACCGTGGAGGAAAAAGGGAAAGAAAGAGCTTGAGAGAGGGGGAGAGGAGGAAAGAGATATCACCAAGGGGAAAATAAGGAAAATGAGGGTGTTTAACTGGGGACTGGAGAAAGGTATACATGGAAAGAAGGAGCTCGAGGTGGGGGGGGGTAATAGGAGAACAGGTATTATCAAGGGGAAACTGGGGACACTTTAACTGGAGGAGGGAGGTTAGGTAAGGAGAGAGAGGAAAGATAAGTAAAGCTTATGTGGTATATAAAACAGGGAAATGTATTATCTCATAACCCTACTGAGAAAATATGCATACAATATCTGAACACGAGTACATGCGTATACCTGAAGAATATATAACAAGAAACACAATGCTAGACAGGAGAAACCTCCCTCTGAGTGGTTGGTTGTTCAGGGAAGTCCAAGACTCCCAAAATATCACAAGATATTGCCGTAGCTCTTGATTACCACAGATAACTTGAAGGTAGTCCCTATTGCCAAAGACAGGAGATACTTCAGACACAGGACTTACAGCAATGGATATGAAACGGATCTTGAAGCCTCCTCCCTTAAGACTAGCTCTCATAGATTTAGAGGGTACTATGCAAGCTGCTAAGGGAGAAGACCAATGAGCAGTCCAATTCTAGCTGTAAAGCTTAATAACCACAATGGCTGGAGCAACAGACTATAGTGGGGCAGCAGTGGCACTTTTGCCTTGGTGGTGATCAACAGCTGTCTAACCGGACTTAAAGGATTCTCAAAAGTAGGGAACTCATGTGTGGCACTATAAAACCAAACATACATGGCTGGAGAGGTCGTGGATCCCTAGCAAATGTAACGTTCTACTGCATCCTAAATATCCTAATATTTACAGAGACGTATTCCAGTCATCACTCATCAAAGAGACTTCTTTTTGCAGCATATGGAGACTATCACAGAGTTCCAAAGCTGGTCACATACAGAGAATAAATGTATATGAGACACCCAGCCTTAACTGACACATCTACAATTGAACCTCTGCACCTAAGGCTTATGGGACATAGTGAAGCAAGGGGTGGAGAGTATACTAATGCATGTCTCAACTCTCACCAATGAAGGTTACTCATGAAAAAGAGGGAGAAGCATGCAGAAGACCACAACTGGCCAAAGCGAAGAGGATAAGAGGCTACAGAGTGTGTGTCCCTTGATAGAGCTCCTGTATTAAATCTCATTACTCATGGCTCAGGGATCATTGTGGAAGAGGAAGCAGAGGTTGTAAGAACCAAGGTCGGTGTATGATCATGAGGAAACAGAGACTTACAGGCTCCTGGAAACTTGTTCATATGAACTTACAGCAATGGTGACAGCATGAAAACTCAGTCAGATAAATCTCCAGAATAGAACTGGGGAAACTGATAGGAGGCCCCGACTTCAGCCAATGGAGTATTGGCAACTGATCACTTCTGGGTGAGGGAGAGTTGCTCTTCTTTAATGGAGTGATGGTAGCTTGATAGGCTGACTAGACTCCAGTGGATGGACTGACACTGAAGGACATCTCTGTACACGAATTTGACATAAGAGGCCTTAACATGTATGACAGAATACCTGAAATTGGGTGGATGGATCATAGGAGGTACAGATGGGCAAAGGGGAGAATTAAGATGTATGAAAGGCACAAGATTAAAAAATACATACACTGATAAAAAAGAATGAAAGAGGTTATATCCATCAATATTCTAATAAAATATTAGCATTATTGATTTCTAAGATGTTGGAACTAAATTAAATAATCTGAATCTGGTATTTGTCCTAATTTTTGCTGGTGAGCCAAGTTTTCTAATACAGTATTGCTTTGTTTTCAATATTTTGAAACAAAAGTCTTCTGTATGTTTTAATAATTTGTTTCTACCAGGATTTATACATGATTTCCTAGGTGTAAAATCTATTGGCATAATGTTCATGATGTTCCCATGCTTTCCTCTTCTCTGCTTTTACAGGCTGATATAATACAGTCCCCTCTTTCATTCACAGTATTGGTGATTTCTATTCTCTTTTAGCCTCCACTTTCTTCACTAGTTTTCATTAAGATTACATGTGTCAATATTTCCTGCTGGTTTATTCCATTTTATATTATTTTATTGATGTTTCATAACTGTACATATTTATAGGGTAAAAGTTTCATTATTATTTACATTTATTTACTTATCTCTTTATGTGTGTGCACATACGTATGACACAGTATGCATGGAGGTCAGAAGACAACTTTCTGGAGTCACTTCTTTCCTTCTACCATGTGGATCCTGAGGATTAAACTTAGAGCTTCATCCTTGATAGCAAATACTGGTCCAAAGTTTAAATATTTTCTTGCATGCATAAAATCTCTATATAGTCATCATCTCATGTACTTATCAACTGTTTAAAGTGAGAATATTTTAACAAATCCTCTTTTAGTGATTTTGAAATGTTCCAAACTTTATTGTTAATTATACTGACTGTACTGTGTAGGAGGCTACCGGAAGGTTCCTCTATCGAATTGTACCTTTGTAGTTACTGCATGCTATTTTTCCAGCTTCATTTTTCCCCTCCCCTGATCTCTGGTAATTGCTCTTCTCCTCTCTGGGTTCCTGAGATCAGCTGTTTGAGTTTCCAGCTTTGAGTGACATTGTGTGGTGCTTTGTCCTCCAGGGCCGGGCTTATATCACTTCACATAATGTTCTCCAGGGCTGTCCATGTTGTCACAGATGACAGGACTGTGTTCATTCTCAAGGATAAGTGTCATCCCAGTATGTACATGCACTATGCTTTTGAGTATTGTCTACTGTGAGTCTCAGTTTGGCTGAAGGTTTACTACCATGAGTTTGTCTTTTCATCAGACCGATCCTGTTTTACTGGCCTTTGCTGTGTTCTTCTAGTCTCCCCTTTATTTCTCTTCTCAATTTTGTTATTTCCTTCCTTCTAATTTTTTTGCTTTGGTTCATTATTTTCTTGTTCCTTTAAATGAATTATTTAAATATTTTTATTTTCATTTTTAAATACATAAAATATTTAAATAAATATTTTAATAAATAAAATAAATATTATAAAATATATAAACATTTTTATTTTAAAAATATTCTTATTTTAAATATTTGTTTCTTGATATTGATTTTTATTGCTACAAACTCTTAGAATTCCTTTTTTGCATCTCATATATTTTCATGTAGTGGGTTTCCTTCTCATTTTCTGCAATATTGTTTGAGACATGGTGCAATCTGTACCCCTGGTTGACCTCAGTTTATTTTGTAGCTTAGACTAAAATCTATAATCCTCCTACCTCAGCACCCTGAGTGCTGGAATTACAAATATGCATCATCATGGCTGAATAGCTTAGATGAAAATTTAGATTATTTTGATCTTCATCTAATTATTAATTATTTAGAGCATGCTATTTAATTATCTGCATTATATGGCTCCCAAACACTCCATTATTGATTCTAGTTTATCTCACTTTTATCAGAAAGATGTTTGATACAATCTCTATCTTTTTGAATTTCTTTAAGACTTGTTTTACAGTTTATATGATCTCTTCTGGAGAATGGACAATACGCTGTTAATAGAAATTTTCTTCTTCAGCTGTTTGATGGAGTTCTTCTAGACCTGTTTGGTCTATGGTGTAGTTTAAGACCAATGATTTTTCAAAATTTCTCTAAAGATGATATGTTTATTGATGAAAGTGGGATGCTTAGGTCCTAGACTGTTATTAATTGCCAATTTCCCATTAGCTCAAAGAATATTTGCTTTATTTGTTTGCTTATTCTGGTTTGGGTGCATCTATTCTTATAAATGCTGCATCATATTGCTGAATTATCCCTTTATCGTTATACACAACACTTCAACTATTTTTTAAGACTTCATCTATTATAAGTGACCTATACAGAATATGCTGCTTCTGCTCTGGACCCCACCTACTCTATTCCCATCTACCTGCTCCAGGACTAGACATCAAACACACTCTTACACCCTGGAACAGCCTAGTGAGTAAACCAGAACTCGTTCACTCTGCTGCATTCTCCACACTCACATTCCTAGCTGTGATTGTCCACCTAAACAACTGAATACTCTGGAATCACACCTGTCTCTCCAATAAGAATAAAAAATGAGAAGCTGAGCACTGACTAACCATACCTGAAAAAAAATCAATCAAGTTATTACAACAATCAAAACAGAATCAAACTTCCACTCAAGAAAAGCACCCTAGAATTTCATATCAGACACATAGCTATCTAAAGACATCCATATGAATGACGAAGTCACATTGCAAAAAAAAACAAGTAATATAAAAAGAAAAGGTAATATATTTCCACCAAATCCCACAAGTCCTACTGAAATGTTCTACAATGAGAACTACCCACGGGAGCCCCAAGGCACAGAAATGAAAATAGCAATCATAAAAATCATCAAAGAATTCAGGGACTTTAAAGAACACACAGACACCTCAAGGAAATCAAATAAGATAGGAATAAACACCATAGTAAAGTTCCATCAATAAATATAAACAGCTGAATAAAATTATAAAGGCAAATCAGGATTTGAAAGAATACATGGAAAAGAAATATTAAAGAAAACTCAAGCAAAGAGATGAAAATGGAATTGAAAACTCAATAACCCAATTATAAAAGACACAAGAAAATCTTACCTGTGGAATGAAACAAATAGAAAATCATATCAAGACTTAACATTGAGAAGGGAATTTCGATATCTCAAGAAATGGATATGAAAAAAATGTAAAAACACAAAAATGGAATATGCAAGAGGTATTGGACACCATGAAAAAGCCAAATTTATTAATTATAGGCATAGATGCTGGGTGTGGTGGCACACACCTTTAATCCCAGCACTTGGAAGGCAAAGGCAGGTGGATCTTGTGAGTTCAAGGTCAGCCTGATCTACACAGTAAGGTCCAGGCTAACTGGGCCTACAGGGAGACCCTGTCTCAAAAAGATTTTTTAAAAAAAGAAATTATAGTCATAGGGAAATAAGAAGATTTTCAAGTCAATGACATTAACCAGAACTGGAACAGGAGTATAGAAGAAAACTTTTCTGAGTTAAGGAAAGACATACCCATATAGACATAAGAAGCATACACAGCACTAAATAGACAGGACCAGAAAAGAAACTCCCCATGGCACATCATAGTAAAACACCAAATATACAAAACAAAGAGAGTGTACTGAAATCTGCAAGAGGAAACCAAGTTACATATAAAGGAAAACCCACTGGAATTACAGCTGATGATTCAATGCAACTCTAAAAGCTAGAAGAGCCTGTCACAGTGTATTCCAAGTTCAAAATGACTGTAGATGCCAACCCAGACTACTACTTCCCCCAGCAAAATTGTCTATCATAATCGAAGGATAAAGATGAATCTTCTATGACATATATATATATGTATATATATATGCTGAAAGAATAATAATTCATGTCTATCAGACAAGCCCTTCAAAGAATGCTGTAAGCACTAAAACAGACTGAAGAATGGAATAATCATAACCATGAGGCTATGGAAAGAGAGCATAGGAAGTCATAATTATAGATGCACAAAGAACACAAACAGAAGATAAGATGATACTAATCAACACACATATTTCAAAAATAACTTTAATCACCAATGGCCTAAACTCCTCAATCAAAAGACACAGGCTAGCTGAATGGATTAAGAAACAAAATCCATCTTTTTTGTTTCCTACAAGGAACACATCTTATCTTGGAGGACAAGCACCGCCTTAGAGTGAAAGGATGGAGCAAAATTATTCTGTACAAATGGAACCCAGAAACAAATAGACATTGATATCCTAATATCTAACAAAATATAATTCAAACTAAAATTAAACAGAAGACATAAAGAAGATCATTTTATTCTGATCAAGGGAACAACTGACCAAGAAGCCCTTGTCATCATAAACATATATGCACCAAAACGAGGTGACTGGCATATTGGCAGTATAAAGTGGGGCTTGTTCTACGTGAATTTGTTCAATCACACTTGTTTTTATTATTTATTTATTCATTTATTTAAATTATATAAAACAAACACACAGACAGCAATATTCTAAGTGGAGAAGAACCTGAAGTATCCCCATTTCAAAAAAAAAAATCTTCTCAGGTTATTTGAGTTCTCTGTTTAGCCTTTGGTCATTTTTTAAAGTGAGACTATAAACTAAAATCTTTTCTGGAATGTGGTCTTGATTTCTTCTTCTTTTCTTTCTTTGTAGTGTTTTGCGTATCTCTTGGAGTACATGTGCTCTTTTATTTAAAGTTTTTTCCTCTTTTCATGTTGTTTTTGTTTGTTTTATTTTATATGGGATTTTCTGACATTGACTTCTCTTGGATTCATTTCCTTGGGGAAAGTCAACTGAAAAAGTCCTGGGAGTGTTGGCCGCAGGAGACAGACTTTGTTTTTCACTCAGGTTGCCTGTGGCATTCGCAGAAAGGGTACTAAGGTCCTGTAGAGGAAAATATAGTTTCTAGTTTTTGTTGTTTTAGAGCTAAGGTATCTGTACTTAAGTAGTGATGTGAAATGCGGGTGTAAGGAAGAACGGAGGGAGAATAAGGATGAGAAGGATTGTGTATGGACTAGAGAAATGAAAAACGGCAGAGAAAAAATTGTGTATTATTAGGTTTGGAGACAGGAAGACACATAAGGGCCTTTCCAAAAGACACAAGTTACAACATATCAGTTGAACATTAAGAGTAGAAAAGTGTACATATTAAGAAAAAAACCGAAGATTAAAAAAACTGGAAGTAGTATAAAGTTATATAAAAATAGCAAATAACAAGTTAAAGATTAAAATACAAGTCATCAATACAATGAAACAGAATGCTTATGTTCTCAGTTGATTCCTGCTTGGCAGAGACTCTGTATTTGCCTTGGTTGTGTCTATCACAACCCTACTGTACAGGGTCTGTCACAAGTTTCCTGTGACTCTGTGATCCATCTGGGACCTCAGTGCTATGGATGGGTGGAGCGATCGGGGATGTCTCAGTACTCTTCCACACTGCAGCCGGGGCCTGCTGCTCCAGTCCAGACGGTGTGCGTTCTGTCTTATTCTTTTAGGAGATCTTATGAATCTCTTGCTCTAAGGGGCGATACATATCAGGGAGCTACAGACTGGGTGATGAGCAGTGCAGGTTTCAAAACTGTCCAGTCCTTTACCTTTTCTTGGTGTCTGGATTGCTTGTCTGCTTTCCTGTTCTAAAGTACATCCAGAGAAGTTGAGTTCAGTTCTGACTCAGTTCTGAGCTCTGGTCCCACTTGCCCGTCCCGAGAATGGATGAAGAAAAAGGATTTAGAGTGTTGAAAAAACTCCCAATTTCAGATCCCCACAGGTTTCTAATGCTTTCTTAAGGTTTGCCATGGTCCAATTTCCTCTTCAACTTTAAGTGTGAAGGTGAATTATAGCATCCTGGCTGACCTCGGTAGGCACAAATAACTGCAGAGACTTTGCAATTGACTTAGGGAAAGTAAAATTTATTTGAAAATGCTACTTTTATGTAAGATGTTAGTAGGGAAGGGATGTAAATGATAATGATGGGAACATTTAACTATCATCCCAATTCAATTTAATTGCTTTCAATTCCATTTTATTTCAGTTCCTTTTAATTACTAAATACAATTCAGAAATTAAAAAAATAAAGTTTCTCCCCTGAAAGATCTATGAGTTTAATAAAAAAGAAGGTAAATGATATTTAGCAAGACAAGCATTGCGTTTAGGTAGATGTGTAGACTCTGGCACTAAATTTATTGATTTGGAATCTACTCTACCACTTACTGATAATATAGTGCTGAACAACTATGGTATTTCATTTTGAGCATTTCTGTGGATGACACTAGATCTTCTTAAGGTCAAAATCTCTGTGGTTTAACATAATAAAGTTTATTTGCATGTAAAATCCAAATTATGGTATCTGTGGGATGCTGTCAGGATGCTCTGCATCACAAAGTCACTCGGAAGCCCAGGAGGAATGATGACTGGGCAAGGAATTGACATCCAGTGAACAGATCAGGAAGAGACAGATAAGACAAAAGACTGCATCAGTGGTCAGTACAGACCAGCATGAGAGTGAAGGAAATCACATCTGCACTGTCAGGGACAGTAAAGTAGTCCCAGTTATACGCCAAGCTACAAAGGGCAGTTGAGTTCAGAAACAACTCAGCAGAGTCTGCTAAACTTTCAGTTTCCCATGTGTAAAATCAGGATAATTATAATGTCCAATTTTGAGAGTTATTGTAGGAGTTTAATGAAATAATGTGAGCAATGTATTTAGCCTAGAGCCTGACTCATGATTAAGTTAGCTGTTTCTATTGTGAGTACCATGGCAAGGGTGGGTGCCTAATTCAGCAGACCAGTGAAAGAAGTTGTAATCAAGTGAACCTGGAAGTACTACAGAAGATTGAACAGAGCTTAAGGGTGCTCTGATCTGCTGAGCTGTTACACAGTTATCAGAAAGGCTACGTAAAACAGTGTGGCCCAACTCTCTAACTATAAGGGTCGGCTGCATCCCACCCACCAACTCCTTCTCCTGAATCTTGACTCAATTTTTACTTCAAGATAAAGGATACATTTTTACTTCATTTTAAAATGTCTTTTTCAGAGAGGTAGTAATATTTAATTATTATAAGCTCTCTGCCGATCTGTAGAATGTTGAATTTAATTTGTGAGTTCCAATCTATAAGATCTAAGTAACAAATATATTTTCAAGCTAAAGTCTTAGGCATCCAAAATTTATAATTTTCTCTGAATTTCTGTAGGTTAACTTAACCATATTTTAAATCCCCATTCTAATTTTCAGCAGAAAATACAATCTTAGTCTGTGTAATGACTAATTTAACTGTCAGTTTGACACAATCTAGAGTCACTTGGGCAGAGATTCTCAAAGAGGAACTATCTGGATCAGACTGGCCGATGACCGTTTCTGTCGGGGATTGTGTGGTTACATTGATAGATGTGGGTAGAACTAACCCACTGTGGCACTATTCCCCATGTTAGTAACCTGGTCTACACAAGAATAAGGAGAATGAGTGGGGTAATAGGTCACATGTGTTCATTTACATCTGCTCTTCACTGTGGATAGGATGTGGCTAGCTCTTTGAAATTCTTGTTTCTTTAAATTCCTTGTTACCACGAGTATAATCTGTAATTGTGGGCTGAAAGAAGCCCTTTCTCCCCAAGGTTGCTCTTTGACAGGACATTTTACCACAACAGAAATGAAATGAAGACATCTGCCTCAAGTAAAGTCAGTCATTTAAAGTTAAGAAGGTCTATTTAGAAATTTTTCACTCTCCTTGTTCCCTACAATTATATACAAACTCTGAGTTCACTTGCAGAATGACTTGCTTTGGGAGCAGTATCTATATCCTTCTGGTTACCAGGTGCAGATACGTGGCAAGTGCAGGATCTTGGCTTGTTCCTGATCAGTGAATTTCCTGACTCTACATGAATAGGAAATTCAGCACCTTTTCCCAGGATGGTCCCAGTGACACCTACTATTTTTAAATGCTGCTTCTATATTGACACTTTTGCTCTTAAAATTGCCTTTATCCTGAAGTCAAAATTGAGCCAAGATTCAGAAGGGATTGTTTAGTGGGGTGGACCTCAGTGATACAGGATGGGACCATGTGGTGGGTGGAGTAGGCTCATTTAGATAATAACAAGTGTCACCTAAGCTGAATGTCTGAATGGCCACATGGCCTCTGGTCACTGGTCTATGCCACATTATGTACCCAATCTGTTTGTACTGAGCAACATTATTGTCTCCTAAGGTGTGTTATTACTTTTTTCATAAAAGAAATGAGAGGTGAAAAGAAATATAAGGTGAATCCTCCTCGGTAGCTTTTGAGATAAACTACAAATAGTATTTATTCATAAAACTGTGTCCTAACTGGTCAGCCCATGTCTACAACCATAACTAATGGTATTTTGGAAAGAAAAATTTTCTCTTGTGGGTGTAAAGGGGCCAGATCTTGGCTAGGTACCTGCACTATGGTTCTAGGTGGGCCTGTGGTACTGGATGCCTTTGCTTTGGTGGCAAGTGAAGTCACTGCCATTTAGAAATGCTCGGACTTAGAAATCCTTACAGTAATAAAAGCAGATGTGCCACAGATGTGCTGAGAAAATTATTTTTCTACATAGAAAGGATGCTTTTTTCTCAGTGCTCGACTGACAACTGATGTTCCAGAAACGCGGTTGTTGCAGTCGTCATTACCTAGAAGCTGCGGTACTACACGATCTTTGAAGTAAAGTGAGTGAGTTTAGATTTTGCTGCGGATGCTCCCATGTCGTTTATTCCTGAATTCACATGTATTTTATCCATGAGATCGAAACACAAATATTACTCCATAATGTGGTGAGTATGTGTGGAAACAATAGCATTTGAGCCCCTGCTCGAGTTAGTGTCTCTTTGGGGATGCCTCCTCACATACTACTTTGATAAAAACACTAAGAAGTACACCTCATGTCCACTATCAGAGCGGATCCAAGATTTTGACCAGCAAGACGACATGTGACACATACGAACACCCCGCACAGGCCCGATGAGCACTAGCACCACTCTCCTACTTGTGCAGTTTCTGCTTCTGCTGGTTCAGTTAAAGAGGGCAGTGAAGGAAAGCTAGTGCTTTCTCCTACTCTGTTGGCATTCAGGAGGGCTCTGGAAATTCCTGGCAACCAGATAGTATGCTGCTCACCCTCAAAACCTGTGCCCTAGTTCTGATTCCTGATATGAGGCTGTGGACCAGGGCTTCCAACCAACTTCATCATTCCAAACTTATTTTATCTTCTGATCCAGAGACATTTCGTTCTCTTTTTGGTTCCCTCACTGGAGTTCCTGTTCTTAGATCCATTTATTGACCTCTGGTCCAGTGCTACTCGTTTCCCTGAGGATGGAGGACGCCCCTGTCTGCTTGGTCTGGACAGATATTAAGCCCTTGCTGCCCGGGTGTACTCATTGCTGGTGGATCGCTTCTACCTTGAGTCCATGGAGCTGTAGGGTGTGTTGGATCTCCTACAATGTTTGGCACTTTAACATTGTTCCACTTTCTAAGTCAATTCTTTAAATTCTAAAGTGCCGTAGCTCTTTAACTGTAAACAGAATTTCGGTCTTATTAAACGTCATCTCTGAAGAATGTTCCGGGTGTGGGCTTTAGCCTTGTCCACTTCCGGTTTGTCTTTCTCTAACTCCCTGTACCTGTTTGAAGATGTGAGAATTCAGCTTTCTGCTCCAGCTGCTTCCTGCCATGCCTCCCCGCCAGGATGGACTCAACCATCTGGAACTGTCAGCCAAATAAATTCCTCCTTCTATAAAACAGAAACAAAAAACAAAACCAAAACAAACAAGGCAGTGATCTCCAGACAACACTGAAGGTGAAGTTCCTCTTGCTACTCTCGTTTCTTATCTCAGCGGAGACCTGGGTTCAGCATTCTCCGGGATGCTATTCTGGGTCATGCCCACCTTTCAGCCATGCTGCTTCTAGATGCGGCTCACCAAAGATAAAACTTGGGCTCCTACTTCTCTGCCACTGTCCTATTCCCTTTTCTTCATTCATGTGTGTACTGCCGGGGCTCTGAAACCTCCAGGACATGCCGGCTTTCTACACCCTGTGGTATTCTGGAGTGGCTTTTACTACAATATCATGTGACATTCATGGGGGCAGCTAAAGTTCCAAATAAACTCACCCTTCCCTTTTATCTCCCTCATCCTCTGCAGTTGGCCACTAATCAACTCTTCCTGTTAGGAGTGCATGCAGTGGAACATAATAAGCCTTCACAGTGGATCTGCCAACATGGGCTTCATATTTATTAGTAACAGAAAGTCTAGAGGTGAGCTGTCAGAAGCGAGTGAAAAATTTGACATTAGTCATGAAAGACTTTAACTCCTTCCAGCTTTCTGGTGTTTATTGTTAGTAGACAACTCTCTCACTCACAGAATGAAAGGAATGGGGAGACTATGGTCAGAGCCCGTGCGCTCATCCCCATTGACCAACCTCTACTCCATTCCATATTGACCTCTGCCTATTTATCATAGTCCGTGACGTGTCACAAGACTGTCTCCACCTTCAAAAAAGAATGAAATAGGAGTTGTTTTAAATCCTTACTGTCACCTCAAAATTCAAGACTTCAGTCATGAAGAAGAGAATAATCAACAAACTGAAGGAAACATGAGGAGCTCATTACGCCCATCTGCCCAAATGCTTCCTCAGTGCATGGATTCCCATCCCCAGGTGTCCTCCTTACTGCTTTACTGGATGCTTGCAGTGTACTAAGTTTTCACTGTTTCACTGTTACCCTTTTAAATTTCATTTTCTCCCCAGAGGCATGTTCTCAATGGAGTTCTCTGGTCACTCCCTAGAAAATCTCTCCAGTTCTCTGTCACTCTCAAGATAACCCGGTGTTCCTGAGGAAGCACCTAAAGGCTTGTTTCCTTCAGACTCCACTTCCTTTTTTATTATTACTCACATGTCTTCTTTTCCTCATCCTGTGTATCAAGATCACTTATCCACACATAATGGGGACTGTAACCTTGTCATGCTCTTTCACACCTCAGGATGATACTAAAAATCATTCTCTCCTACCATCTCGTCTTTTAACCTTCAGAGATCATCACCCCTCCCTGAGCCATTTAGAATAGTATCTGAGCAAGGACATATCTCATGAACAGAACTGGCTGCATAATTTGTAGGACTGAGGGCAAAATCAAAATGGAGGTCCTTGTTTAATGATTAAGAACTCCATCAGCAGAGCTTTCAACTAAACAAGGAAGGGCCCTAAGTGTGAGCCCAGATGTAACTACATACAAGTCAGCATGCTCTGTGTCACATGGACCTTAGGCTTCCTGTGTTCTACTTTGCCAGTTTGCCTCTGAGGGCAAGGACTGTCATCTCTGTATCACAGAAACTGGCACATACCTGTAAGTAGGTGAGTAAACGGCATTAGCCTCCTTGGCTCTTAGCAAACGCTGGCAGAGTTCTGCACCTGCGAGCGTCTTCTCTACTCCTGTCCTCCACCTTGCTTCACCAACTTAACCTCAAGGAGAGCTTGCTCCGTGTCTGGAGACTCCTGCCTGCGGGAATGGTTCCTATGTTCTTGTTTCAGGTGGGCCCACAAAACTTGGTTTTAGCAGCATGTGGGGGAACCTCTGCTCATTCTTTAGGCCTAGTTTCATGGAAAATTGTGAGGTTATTGAGCAAGCAATTCTAAGACATGAGAACAGCTTGTGAAAAACAGTACAAATGAGTGAAATTAAATAAGCTGGGAACAGCAGTACTATAACAGGCAAGGAAGGAGGAAAATGGCAGGAATGCAAACCCTGCAGAGATGTGTACACAGCTTCCCTGCAGCTGCAGGCTGGGCACTTGTGGGGGTAGTGTGTGTGTGTGTGTGTGTGTGTGTGTATGTGTGTGTGTGTGTCTATGTGGAAAGCGAATTTAGGCAGCACATACAAGCTTATGCTTAGGTCTCTGCATTGCTCACCAGCAAGCTGATCCTGGAAAATGGCTGAACTTTCTCAGTTCCTGAGATTCTTCTAGAAGTCAAGACAACACTGTAAGCAAAAATATATTGATGAAGTAAGCCAAGCTTCACAGAACTAGCATGTTCTGCTTTCTGTTCTCTGGCTACACATCTGAACTTCAGTTTACGTAAGTACATTCAACATTTTTCCATTTCGTTTTCAGCTTCCATCCTCTGGGAATTCTGAGTATGGAGTTCTCATTAAACACAGCTGGTGACTGTCTGCTTGCCTCTGTCCAGACCTGCATCCTCCATGTTCAGATGAATGCAGAGGGTCAGCTTGTATAAACAGAGTTTTAAGGACAAGCAGACAGATTTGATTCTACTATTTAAACCTTCTTTAATGTTATTATGCTTCAGTTTTCTCATAGGTCTTTAAATGTTTTTACATTTATTACTTATTTTTGTAGTATATGTGTCTTTGTGTGCCTGTATGCAGGTACATGTGCCACAGGACACATGTGGAGGTTAGAGGACCACTTGTGGGAGTAGGTTCTCGCTCTTCCACCATGTGGGCTTTGGGATCAAGCTCAGGTCATTAGGGTTGGCAGGAAGCACCTTCATCCGCTGAGCCATTTTGCTTGCTCTTTCTCATACGTCTTAATAGTGATCATCTGTAGAACTTTTGTGGAGGGTTTACGGGCTAGTGTTTAAACAGCTTGAGCTAATTACTTTCTTGTCACTTTATCTGAATACCTGACTGACAACCTTAAAGCAGGAAGAATTTGTTCTGGTTCACGGTTTCATGTGGGCAGGCATGTTAGAGTGGAATGGAGGGAGCTGGGTGGTAAAACAGAGATGCCCACATAGTGGCTGGACCAGGAAGCAGAAGGAAAGCCCTGAAAAGATGCCCAGGTATCATCTCAAAGGCCCACCCTCAGTGACCCATTGCTGCCAGCCTTGCCTCTCCTCCTAAAGGTCCCACAACTTCCCTAAACATTACCAGCAGCTGTAGACCAAATGTCTAAGTGCATGAGCCTGGGGGAGATATTTTATATCCAAACCACAGTATGAGCTCAAATGTAATGAAGTGGTCATCGTAATACTTAATGACAGCTAGCTTTGTCCTGTCCATGATCCTGCCTTACAGCAGCTGCCAAACAGAGGGAACTCAAACCTACTCACTCTCCTACATCTTTGTGATATTGAGCAGAGCGATTTTACTTCTCTAGGCATGTAGGACACACCAGGCCTTGCATGATATGCTTTTCCCACATCAGTCCTATTGGGTGTGTCCCATGAGTGTGGGTGGTCATACTACTTGTCCATTTGCCAAAGAATGGGGAAATCTCAGAAGAAGGCAGAGTCGAGGAACACAACTGTGCCTGAAGACATCACTTCTAAGAGCCAACTCTCCAAATTCTCATTTTTAAAGTCAGCCACTTTGTATAGGAGTTTTGTAATTTTACAACTTAAAACTATTTGACTGATACTCTAAACAAAGTAATAGAAGCAAACCATGCACTAAGCAAGAGTATATCTAAGTTTTCCATGAAATATACCTCTAACCATATAGTACCGCTTAATCCAGCTATTATTTTCTTTCCTAATGCTCGGTAGGCAGAAACTTATTAGGTACCTACATGGTATAAAGGTCTCTGAATACGTGATTGTTAGGACTTTGTTGAGATTAATGAGAATTATGTTGATAGGGGCAATGTAATCAGAGGGTTATTATAAGAGGGAGGTAGGGGACTTCTGAGTCAGAGCAAGAGATGATAGACTAATGTGGAGGTGGCAATGATGAAATTGGTGGCTTTGAAAATAGAAGAAAGGATGCAGATAGCTTTTAGAAGCCAGAATGGGCATGGCTAGTATTTAGCATAGAATCTCTAAAAAGAAACCAGTCAGGTACCATCTTGCTTCAACATAGTGAAATTCTTCTGGAATCTGAACCGTGAGACATGGCTACACTATTTTAAGCCAGCAGTGTGGGTTGCAATAATTAGTCACAGTGACACTAGCAATCTGATATGCAACTTGCAATGCATGCATTCCAAATCACGTGAGCAGTAAGCATCATTTAAAGGACTGAATAACTGCCTCACAATGTTTAGATTTATTTTCTACCATTTATCTTTTCTGAGAGGAGAAAGATAGGCTAGTACCAGAATCTGATATGACCTATCCTGCCGATGGCAGCAGGTCAGGTGATTGACCGGTCACTCTGTTCAGCAATTCGTGGCATTGCTTTATGAGACAAGCAACAGGAAGAAAATAAGATGAACTTAAATAATAAGAGAATGTATAGACAATATTGAACACAAGGATTTTTTCAATGTTTAATAATTCATACCTTAATTATGTCATCAAATAGCCCTAGTGACTTTGTTCTCAGCACAAAGACAAGAAGTTTCAGCAGCTCCAGGGACTGCCACTTCCTTCATCTAATCAGAGTCAGAGTGGAAGGGGCCTCTTGCACATCCAGGAGTTTTACACTTCAATAACAACTAAATATTCCCCAGATCCTGACAGCTAACTCGTCTTTACTTTGTCACTATTTTGTTACACATACTGTACTACTGATGGCTTTTCCAAGAAATATCACTACCTTCTACATTCAACTAAGTGTCTACTTTGGTTTTCTAGAACTCTATCAGGCTGTCAACAGTAATTTTGAAAATTCCTGACACTGACACTGAGGTAACAGCACCTACGGGGCTTGCCAGTGTCTCATACCCAGTTCAATATACTCTCACTACATTACATTACACTCCTGACTGTAACCTTAAAAGATATCCATGGCTAAGAAGCAATTGTACATTAAATGAATAATGTTTTACTATAACTTGTTTCATACATCCATCACATCCAGGTTATGATATTGCTCAAACATATATGTCAGCATAGGTTATAGTGTCTGTTTTCAAATTAAGATTAATAATAAGGAGGCCCAGAAAACATAAAGCTGCACTGATGGAATTGGGAATTCCATAATGGAATAACATAACACATACTTCATACAGTTTGTCATTTCAATAATACATTATGTTTGTATGTATATTTTCCGCTATGGATATTACAATATGCCTTCGGTCCAGAATCCTTACTCCTTGTCCACTGGGCAAACTGCTTCTTCTTCATCTGCCAAGAACTACTGAGTTCTTTCTGGACTGTGCTCTATTTTCACACATAACTGTGTAACCATTTATTTCACACGGATGGCCACATGGCCTCAGAATAATGTGCATGCATGCACATATATGAGTATGTAGGTGTGTGTTTGTGCGTATATGTGTGTGTGACATCTGCACTGCTTTTCTATGACTGCTATCACAAATTACTAAGTCTCAGTGGATTAGAACTATGCAAGCTTATGGCCTTAGGGTTCTGTAGTGCAGAAATCTGAAATAGACTTTTTCAAAATAAAGATGCCAGTAGGTGGGCTTTATACTAGATGCTCTGGAACCAATTCGTTTTGTCCCTTTTCTAACTCCTGGTGGTTACCACATTCTTTGGATGATGGCTCTGTCTCACCATTTCTGAAACAAACTATGCTGTATTTCTCTGTTTCTTCTCTACTCACCTCTCTGCCTGACTTTGGTTCAGTCTTTCATTTACGATTCCACTTGCAAACTTCCTGTGCTTTTGCTCTGTATCCTAACATATTTTCAGGTCCTAGGGTTGGGCTGAGGGGACTTTTAGGGCAAGTATTCTGCCTACCAGTCTCCTTTCGTTGATTGGGAAATCCTATCCCAGAGAGGTTGTTTAAATCAATCTTTATGTCTTTAAATCAGAACCTAGCACAGTTTCTGATGTAGTAGATGAAGTCCAGTAAGGTATGTGAACAGATGACTAACTTAGAATGCACAAGGATTAAAAATATGCACTATGGAATAAAAGCAGCAATTTTAAAACTTAAATTAAAATAGGTTGCCAAAGTTTGGGTTTTAAGAGTTGGATAATAAATGACAAATTAAGCAGAATGAAATTTAAGTTAATTATATAATTTAAATTACAGGAATGTAGGTTTTCAAAGTAAAACATTTTCAAGTCTCCTGCAAATTTATAACTTTTAATAATGTGATTTTGAAGGTGGGGCTTGAAAGATGGCTCAGCAGTTAAGAGTTTGCTACTGCTCCTGAGTTTGGTTTCCAACACTCACATCTGATGGTTCACAACCTCCTGTAACTTCAGCTCCAGGGAATCTGATGCCCTCTTTTGGCCTCTACAAGTACACATGTAGTAGCCACATACCTGTGGTTTACAAACACACACACACACACACACACACACACACACACACACAAATACATTTTGAAGATATTAGGGGAAACATTAATCCAGGGCTTAGTATATCAAACTACCACCATAAACAGAGATTGAGAAGTGGTTTAGGGGAAAGATTTCTGAGTAATGGTTAAGAAGGAGATCTGGACAATTTGTCTTTTCATATCTCTGATGCACAGATCCTCCTCGGAAAAGCATTTTGCACTGTGATCAACACTCTGTTTAGAGGTGCCCATGTGCAGTGAGAACACTTACTGGAGCAATCTAGTGGATGAGCAGCCCGCGCAGCGAGTCCTGGCAATCTGTACTGATGTTGCACATGGGTTGTAATGCAGCAGGTACCTTGTCTAGCATCTTCAGGGAGCCCTATGGTTACTATGCATTACAGATGATGGACTTCGTCCATTTATGACTATGACACTCAGATGGAAAGAGAACGAGTGGGAGTTTAGTTCAGTGATTTTTAATCCAGTTATGAACATTAAATTATATGGTTTGATTATGTCTTGTCTAAGAAAAGTAAATAAACTTCTTGGCAGGGAATAAGCCAGTAATTACTCCAACTATCCTGAAGATTGTTCCAAAAGCACTATTTAGAGCAATTCTACCCTGGATGCAAAGAAGGGTTGAACGATATGACCTAAAAGGGTATAAAAGCCTTCATTTATATAATTCAACATTGCCCAGTTGAGATCACATAGAGATTCTGGCTGAGCAGAGAGGTTCAGCAACAAAACCCAGCATCCTTCTAACATACAGACATCTGTATTGCTCTGGGTCCTTTAGATAGGTGGAGCCTCTAAAGAGACAAATGTCTGATCAAGATCCACTATTTATACATTATTTTAATCAAGAGATACATCTTGCACTTGGCTCAAAGAGCTTTACTTTCAAAGAGAGGTGACATATGCACCTGCATCACACACATCATACTCTTTGCTAGGTAATGCTACATCCCTCTCTCATCTATTAGTTTTTCAGCCATTGACATAGGGAACTATTCTCCATTCCCCTTTCTAGTTCCAGCATTCAATATAGTGACCCACTGGTAACAAAGATCTTTAAATAATATGCATAATTAGTAGGACCTTTAAGGTAATAAGTAAGGTAAAATGAAATAAGAATAAAGCCCTGAACCAGTAGCATTAACGTCTCCGTTCATTGTCATTAGAGATGCTGGTGGTCTAAGAAATGCCTTTAAGCATTCCCTTTCTGTGTTCTCCCACTGACAAAAAAACAAGATGAATTACAGTTTGGAGGTGACTACATACCAAGCAGCAAGAGACCCATCCCATTCATCCCAAAGTTGATTTTGAACTTAAAGTCTCCAGAACTGAAGAAAATAGATTTTTTGTTATTTAACTGACCCAACCATTTAAATTTTATTATGGTAGCTGGATGAACTTGTATGATACTATTACATATTCAGAAGCACTTGAAAGGAAGAAAGACCAGGTCTCTAAGTGAGGACAACAAGGTTGTATCAATGAGGATGCTGCACTAAGCAATCCCAAAGCACAAAAGATGCAGCTCCCAGTCAGGAGAGCAGAATGAGCCAAGACTGAGAGAGGGCGGCATGGGAAGTCAGATCGCAGAAAGGAGATGTAGTGTCTAGAATGGTGTTTGAAAAATTTAAATATGGGAGGATGTTTTACTATCCCTCTAGTGTCTGGATTTACTTTTGCAGGTGTAAGACAGTGAACACAGTCTAGCAGCATTATTACTTGTGTGTCAGAGAGCCACTTAGAGAAAAATTCTTTTTGTGTTCAGGTCTGACTGAGGGTGACTGATATAAAGCATGACCTCACTACTGACAGTCCCAATAGGATAATTCTATCCTATGTATAGTGGATCAACCCCCAACATCATATGTGATACTCCCATGGTTACAGGGATCCATTCCTTACATCAACTCAGGTACAAAGGTTACTTTGGGGCCACTGCTTATCCAAGCAGTCTATCAACCCCGGGTTGCAAGGGATTCATTGCAAGAGGAAACAGTAGCTCAGGAACCTCTTTAAATTTACCATTGGATTTATTTCCAATTCCTTTGTAATCTCTTCCTTAGAGTAGTAAATTCTGAGCTCACAGAGCTTTGCATTTAATTCCAGTATTTGGACTGTGAGAGCTTTTAAAACCTGCAGACTTGGCTGTTGCAGGGAGTAAAAATGCATCGCCATTAATCAGAACTAGACTGAGTCATGTTACACAAACCACAGATTTCCACAGAAAATTAAAAAGCAATATCATTTCACTTCTGCTAAATGTTTTCTTATGATTCAAGGGAAAAATTGGGACACTCTATATTGTGTCTAGTGATGCTGCCAAAAATATATCACCCAGAGACACGACAAATGAATGTATAAATAGGAATTGCTCAGAAGAGGTTAGTCATAAATCACCGAACGAGCCGGAACCCAGGCTTCCTTTTTTGTGTTGTCTAAAACGTGAAACATTATTGGTGATTTCCAGAAAAACATTTCGATTTTTGTACAGTTGCATTAGAGGACTGTGGGAACAGGGAGGCATTATTTCCCTAGGTGACACCAAAGGCGAGAAGTAACAGTTCTAGTGACTCAGGATTATATACACTACTTTGAAAAAATGGAATGAAACTTGATAAAGAACAGCAGTAGCTTCTAGAATCCTAAGATTTCATCTTGAACATTTATAAATCTGCAGTATGGTGTTGGGCTGGCTTCCGGTCAAAAATACACTATAATAAATTGGACTGAGGCAAAAGCAGCAAAAATTATGGAACTGTTCTGTTGGGGTCCTGTAATTCCTTCATAGTGCATCTAGAAAAGAAACTGCTTTCTGGTATCCTGAGTTATGGCTGAACAATTGTTTTTCCTTAAGAATATAGAAAGTAAAACATTTTGCTTTCAAGATATTAGAAATCAGACAAGAAACTATAGCAGAAGACCTAAGACGGACACACAAAAAGATGCTAGGCATTTTAACAAAACCCTCTCTAATGTAAATATTTATGTTTTCCTTGCATATGTTGTTCCTATTATGATATTTTACAACTTTGGTTAAAATGGTCTATTTCCTTTTGCTTAAAAGTATAGTGATTGAGATTGGTATTTTTACTGTTCAAAAAAAAAAAAAAAAAAAAAAACCCTACCAAAACATGACTTAAAAACCTAAAAAAATGACTTTGAATGGAATGAATTAGCTCAGTCATCTCCTTAATACTACTTCAAACTTCTCAAAGGCCCATTTTTTTCAAGTTAGGTCTTGCTGTGCACCACATTACCCTGGGTGAATCAGGCATGTAGACTTGCTTGGTTCTGGACAGCCCCATTGACATCTCTATAGTTTGTGTAAGGCAGGAGGAACAGTTGTGCCACATGGCTCTAACATTGCGATCCCAGCTCTCATAATGGCTGGATTTCAGAAACAGTGAGGACAGACTCCAGTTTGAAAGTGCTTTATCAAGATCCTGCATTCAGATCTGGCCGATGGCTTAGTTGGTAAAGTTGTTTGCTGCCAAACCTGATTTTTTGAGTAAGATTCCTGGACCCACATGATGAGAAGAGAGTACTGACTTCTGAAAATTCACTTCTGACCTTACCATATGTATCATGACTCTTGTATGTATAGATGCACATGCACATACAACCATATACATGTCATCAAACATGACTTTTTAAGGCGAGCTTAAAAACAATTCTGGTTTTGTCTTGCTTGTTCAGGTTCTGCTGTCCAGAGAAAATGACACGGTCAGCCCTCATGATGAATAATGGAAAACAGACTAAGCAAAGTGAACTGGAATTTCCTCTTTATAGATTTGCTGAAAGCAATATTAGTAATTCCAACTCTTGGGCACTTGAAGGAAGTTGGAAATACTGTGGAGTGATGTGTGTGTGTGTGTGTGTGTGTGTGTGTTCATCAATCCATCATATCAAACATTTTAAAAACTATTTTTGTTTTATTCATTTCTGTTTTATGTGTGTGAGTTATTCCTGCATGTGTAGAAGTGTGCCTGTGTCATGCAGGCCCCATGGAGGACAGAAACAGAGCATCTGATATCCTGGTACAGGATTTATGGATGGTTGTTAGCCACCACATGAGTGCTGGGATTCGAACCGAGGTCTTCTGCAAGAGTACCTAGTGCTCTTAACCGCTGAGACATCTCTCCATCCCCGGAATCAAGCATTGATAGTATCATGGTCTCAGTAACAGATGCATATTTTTTAGTTTTGTTCTTTAGTAGCTATGTGACTTTGGGAATGTCTCTATCCTTTCTGCACCCATATCCTTATTATTTTATGGGACCAAGAGTAGTAGGCATCAGATTTACATTTAAATTAAATGACTAAGCAACTGTGAGGTTTAGAAAAATGCCTCAAACAGAATGATGTCAATAAATATTAAATAAAATCAGTGATAATATTAACTATTAACACTAATAATATTACTCATTTATATTAAATATTAATAATAGCTATTATCAGTTTGGGTCCTGTAGCTCCTTATTAGTTTATATTATATTAATATATGATTGCTAATTCATATATGCAAATGTATTAATTTATAATAAATAAATGTTAATAATAGCTATTATCAGTTTGGGTCCTGTATTCCTCATTAGTTCCCTATTATTGTTGCAACAAATAATCATAGATTTAGAGGATTAAAACTACACACATTATCATCTTACACTTCATGAGTCAATGGTGTCTGACTTTTACCAGACTAAAGTTAGTCCTCGTGGGTATCTGTTTCCTTCATCTTTTTCAATCTCTAGAAGCCATGTGGGTCCTTTGACTTGTGGACCCTTCTTTCATCTTCACCACCATAAGTGGTCACTAAAGTATTTCTTGTAACACATCACTCTTACTTCTTCTTTTAATATTTTATTTCTTATTATTTTTATTTTGAGTATTGTACTTGCATGTATGTAAGGGCGTCCATGTCATGCGATGCCTGTAGGGTACAAAAGAGGGCTTCAGATCCCCTGGAACTGGAAGCTGTAGTTACTGATGGTTGTTAGCCCCCATGGGGTAGCAGGTGCCAACCCTGAGTCCTTTGCAGGAGTAGTCATTGCACTTAATCACCGGGCACCTCTCCAGCCTCTAGAATAAAATATTTTTTGAGATGAGAGAAACAATAGATTTTTCTTTTTTCAGAATGATATTAAGAAGAATATCTTTTACAAAATAAGTAGTTGCACAAAAATATTTGTTGAATTAGACTGAGATGGAATTTACATAATATTGAATCTGTGTTGATAGCGGGAATTTGCACTTGCTCCTCACCCACTTATTTTTCTTTTTTTATATTAATTTTTTGAGGAGTTTTTTGTGCTTCTTTGGTTAATTTACCTGTAACAACATGTCACTTGGAAATATTTTCTTCAGCATATCCGTTATCTGTCTTTTTTGATGTGCACACACTGAAAAGGTTGCAAATTGATATGCCCTTTTCCTCAAGAGCATAACCTTTGCTCACCGGGACAGCTGCCATAGTGTGCCATCTGGAAACCTCTTTTGCTTAGGCTAGCAAATCCACTCACCAGTACATTGCATGAAAACTGGATCTTTGAAAATAGAAAGAAAGGCTCAAAAGAAAGTAGAAAGTGAGAAGTAGAGATAATAAAAATCACCTGACAGTTCTTTAAACCGAAATAAATGAAACTTTTCAAATAAACAAGGAAACAAAAAACATGGGAACAAGACAGATGCACTCTCTGATATATCTTTAAAAATCACGGTTAAAGGACTTACATATACTCTGATTTATATGGGTTTTTTTTTTTTTGAGAAAGTACAAATTTTTGGTAAGAGTGTTCTTTCTAAATAGTAAAGAATGATACTGACTTTTAGGCCTAGTACTGGGAGGTAATGGTTTGCAATTAAGTAAATCTACTTTGACTCTCAATTTAAAAGTAGGAGCAGAAGCTGAGCTGCACTATATAGTATTCAGGAGTAGTTTGTCTTTAGCACTGAGACTTGACCCTTACTTTTCCTTTGAAATATGAAGGCCTATGTTCATTTCATAATCCATCTCTGGTCCTCAAGGCATATGGGAAAACTTCACTGTGTCTCTGCCCCTTCATTCGCACTAGCCCTCCTCCTCAACAGATCCCCATAAATGTTTCTTGAATATCAAACATGCCCCATGTAACAGAGTTCTACTCCTCCCCATGAAGCTGAAATTGCAGACCCAGTTCTACCACCTAAGAAGTATGATACTGGTGACTCTGTGGGCCTTGGGCTTTGAATCTCTACCATGGGGAGAATACCTCATCGATGACCTTAATTTTCAGTGATTTGGTGATGCCAAGCACTTGGCTCTGTGCCTTTTAGAACTCTCAGTAAAACGGATTGATGATTGCTCTCATTATGTTCACCTCTATTATTAATCTCTGTGCCCTCATCCTGCCTGCATTACTTTTCCTTCTGCGTCTGTCCTTCAGGACCTCTTGCCTGGGCTCTTGTAAGCATCTGTCTTTCCAGTTTCCCTTCCACAGGCTTGTTGCTCCAATCTCTTTCCATTTACCCTACACTGTTGCACATTGGAAGCTTTGCTCCAATAATTCCATCTGATTTTCAAGCAGCTTCTGTACCTCTATACTTTTGTCATCCCTGGTTTTTAGATTACTATAGTCCCCAGAATGGAAAAAAGTGCATTCTACATAAGATCTCACTCTTCTGCACTTGAACTGCCTACAGTTTTCACTAGAGAGACTTCAGAGATGTGGAAAATAAAAATCAGCAATATATTCAGTCTCACCTTCCTGAAAAGGAAATGGAGGGCTGGATCCACTCTTTTACTGGGGTAGAAGTTGTAATAATAAAATAAGCTTGGCATCTCAGATTCAGTTCCTAGCACTATACTATAATAAACCCATCTTTTGCTTTTTGGTACATTTTCTATGGATTGTCTTAATTGGGATGCAAGGGTCAAGCCAGGAGAACTTGCTTAATTGTAAGCTAGATCCCCAAAGTCTCAAAGCTTTATATATTGAGCTTCAATATCAAGGTCAGATTATATAGGATGAAGACCTACATTGATAAACAATGTGAATTTCACTGAGGGTCTGGGATGCTCTCATATCTGTTTCAGATATCTTCAAGGCTTGAAGTAACTAGCTGAGATTCAGAGTTTGGGGGTCTTAGGTGGTATTCTGATTCATCACCTGCCTCAAGAGCTTATCTGTAACTGAGAGAAGCTTCATGGGGCTCTCCATTTTTGGCAGGCATAGCACATGGTCTAGGATATAAAGGATAAATACTTCAATAGATTCAATGTTGTCCTTGAAGCATTAAAACTTAGCTACAAAAGACAATAAAGAACATGAAGAGTACCATAAGAGATGAACACTGAAATTTTATGAAACAGATAAAGTTATGAATTCTCAGAGTAAGGTGATAATCTCCATGGAAATGAATCAGAATGAAAGAAGAGAAAAGCAGTGAGGGTGTCAGAAGATGGAGGTGGCCGGATGTGAGGTGGGTGTCCTGGGAGAGTCTGGCTAGAAATTAAGTAGGAATAATACGTCATCTGACTCAGACTGGTACATATCACATTTGGAATATGTGTTCCCAAAGAATCTTTTCATTAACAACTTAGGAAAACTTTTAGATAAAAAGTGACCTGGCAAATCTACATATTAGCAAACTGTCACTGGTGGGAAAGTAGAAACGGACTCAGAAGTTGCAGAGCAGATTTTCGTACAGAAAGAGATATGATGAAGACCTGGGTGGATGAAATGATTGTTGGTGACAAGAAAGGGGACGATGTGGCAGGAATTATCGTCATGTTATTACAAAGGCTTGTTAGTTTATTAAAGAGGAAGATGACGCCAAATACAAATGAAATTTTTAATCTGGGCATTGTGGTGGACACAGAGCATAAAGATTGATTACCTGTGAAGGCAGGATAATAAAGTTTATGACAAAAGGTGTTATTTTGTGTATATTGAATTCCATGAACTTTTGTACTCTGTTGTGCCTAAAGTATTGGTGGATAGTAGAAAATGGAAACTCTGAGGATCTAAGATTTAGAGTGCAGATTCTCCACATAGGGGGCTGGCTTAGGGCAGTCCTTCCACAGTGTGGGCATGGCGGCATTTTGGAGAAGGAGCACAGAGAACAGTGACTAGAGGAGAGATTGGGCAGAACTCTGAGACACCAAGCCTTTCCAGGACGTGCAGTCTGTCTCTGCAGCCTTTACAATCATGACCTTCACTGTGGGTCTCCACCCTTTGCTTCTCACATCTCCTCATTAATAGCATATATCCCCCACCAGATCCCATGCAGTCCACCACACCTGACAAGACCCATGCAGTCATGCGCCTATACCCAAATGTCCCTCATTGCAAACTCATCCACTGATGTCCAGTCAACCCATCCAGGGATCCCGAGTAAAGCATATTATCCCCCACCCAGTAGCAACAAGTCTCCAACAGTTCTCATTCTAGAGTCAGCCCCCAACCAATTTCTCTCCTACCCTCTGGGCCCCTCTTTAATTGAGTTGCCATGGGTCCTGTGCTCAATGCCACAAGTTCACATGTGCAAGGTTCCAGTGATCTGAAATCCTCTGCTCCCCTGTGTTTCTGAACCAGCCTAGGTTCTTACAGTCTTTCTGCCCACTCTTCCAACAATGGTCCCTGAGCCGTGGGTGGGTGAGGTTCAAAATAGGAGTCCTACCCAGGGATACACACTCTGTATTCTCTTGTTCTTCAAAACTTGGCCAGTTGTGGTCCCCTGTGTTCATTGCACTGTGTTGTATAAGCCTTCACTGGTGAGGGCTGAGGGATGCGTTATTTTTCTCTCTACCCCTTGTTCTGCTACATTCCGTGAGACGTAAGTGTAGAGGTTCACCTGCTGATGCATCATCTAGGTCTGGGCATCTCTCTGTGTCTGGCCAGCTGTGGAACTATGCAACAGCCTCCATTTTTGGAAAAAGAAGCTTCCTTGATGAGTGGTGTTTGTATGCTTGTCTGAAATATAAGAATTCATGTTTACACAAGGAACACAGTGCCAGACAGAGGAGGCCTCTCTTTGAATGGTTGAGGGAAGTGGTCCAGGAGACTTTCAAAATGGCACAGACTATTGCCAAGGTTCTTGGCTATCCTCTAGAACTAACAGATGAGTCCCTGTTGCTGAAGATAGGGCATACTTCAGATACAGGACTTGGAGCAGTAGAACAGGAACTGAGCTGGAAACCTTCTATGTGAATTTTGTCTCTCATAACCCTAGATAATAATTGCAAACTGCTGAGCGAGAAGATTGATCAGTGGTCCAGACCAGCCCTAAAGCCTAATAACCATGACAACCAGCAGCAGTGGTGCTGTTATCTGGGGAGAATCAGCACTACCTAGTTCGACTTGAAGCCCTCTCAATGGGAGTGAGTTCACAGGTGGCACTGTAAACTCAGCCAGATACATATAGATAGAGAGGACATAGAGAAAATTCCATATCTGTCACATCTCTGGACTAATGAAGTTTCTTACCATAACGCAATAGCTATCGTTTAAAACTTCTTCAAAAACGTATTTCTTTGCCTCCTTTTGGAAGAGCCGGAGGATTGTTGTGGGAGGTTTGGAATAGAACATAAGTGATCCATGATTCCCACACACTATTCAAATGGGCCATGTGTGTAGCCATTTCTGTTGAGATATGCAAATAGTGCCAGGTACAAAGAAGTGCACAGTGTGAACATACAAATACCGATTCATAGATCGACTGAGCTGACATTCTGACATTAACCCTCCCATCTGCTCAGAGACAAGTATTCTTTGATTTTTTTCCCCAGCACTCAAAAACAATAAAATGGAGGGTCTTGCTGGCCTGTTTTCTCCTGGACAAAAGACTGATTCTTAGTACTTACCATGGGAGAAGCAGCCCTCTGGCCAATGGCTGCAGCTGAAGTATCCCTTTATTCAGTTCTCAAGAAGCACAATTGGCCTGTGGAGGACTGAAAGAGATAAAATACCACCGTGGAGAAAGTGAGGACTCCAGGAAGAGAGATGGCTTCTGAGAATTCCACGTCAGCATCAGGGATTGTCATAACGAACGACTTAAGACAGCATATGCTCATCTTTAAAGGGGCAGAATCTCCCAGGTCACAGTGGCACTGGGCCTTAATCCTGAGCTCTAAGGTCTTAGGATTTGAGGATTTGAAAGCAGCCAGTACTCATTTGGAAACAGATGGGAAATTTTAAGCATTAGTTAAATACTGAATTCAAAGAAAATAAATATCCCCACTTCACAGCATCTTTGGATGGAGGCGGGCAAACTACTTGCGAAGGCAGTAGAACCTGCAGTGTATTTTCTGTTCCTCTAGGCAAAAGACCTAGACAGGAAGACTGAGGGGAGAGAGATAAATAAAGACCAAGTTGTGTGAAGAGCCAGAGGGAAATGTATTAACACAAAAACTTCCTGAAAAAAAATCACATACTATCTGAACATGAGTGCATGTGTATACCTGAAGGCTATATAACAAGGAACAGTGCCAGACAGGAGAAACTCCCACTTCGAGTTCTTGTTCAGAGTAGTCCAAGAGACTCCCCAAATAACTTGAACTTGAACCCAGAACTTAAAGATAAGACCCTGTTGCTGAAGACAGGCCATACTTTATACACTGGGCTTGGAGCAATGGAGCAGGAACTGATCTGGAAATCTTCCACCTGAAGTTTAACTCTCACAGTTTAGAATATACTTACTATGCAAGCTGCTAAGGGAGAAAATCAATCAATGGTCCAACCCAGGTGTAAAGCACGATAACCACAATAACTTGTACAATAAACTCTCTCTATTGGTGCTATTGTGGTACTTCTCTCTAAGAGTTAGTCAGTAGTTATCTTGTTGAACTTAAAGCCCTCTCACTGGGAGGAACCTCATGGATGGCACTGTAAATATAGCCAAATACACATGGCTGGTCATAGATCCTAAAGAAAATCCTATCTCTAGACAAATTAAACGTCTTACTGTATGCTAAATATAGATCCTTATATTAACATTCATTCATCCATGAAGCTTCTTTTTGCATCAGATGAAGGTTATTATGGAATTCCACAACTGATCACATAAAGAGAATAAATGTCTGAGAAATATCTAACCCTAAGTGACACATCTAAGTGGAACCTCTACACCAAAGACTTGTGGAAAATAGTGGGACAGTGGGTAGAGAGACCACTAACACAACCCCTCAACTCTCACCAGCAAAGCCTCTTCGTGCAACAGAATGTGATGTATACAGAAGGCCAAAACTGCCAAGTTTTAGAGAATAGAGACTTCAAAATGTGTGTCCCTGGATAGGACTCTATATTAAACTTCACTCACCTGTGGCTCAGGGAGCATTGCACAAGAGGGGCGGAAAGACTGTAAAAACCAGGGCTGGTTCACGAACATAAGGAAACAAAGGCTTTCAGGTCTTCGGAAACTGGCTCATAATAACTTGCAACAATGGTGACAGAGTTCACAAGATCCATGAAAACTAAATAAGATAAACAAACAAACAAACAAACAAAAAACCCCAGAATACAACTGGGGAAATAGGCAGCAGACCATAACCTTATCTGAGGAACAATTGGCAATTGATGTGTGTGGAGGGAGAATAGATCTTCTTTAAAAGAGTAACACTACATAGACTGACTAGACTCCAGTGGATGAACTTGTACCGAGTGATACCTGGTTATAAATGCTTGACTGGATAGACCTTAACATAAAGGACAGAATGCATGAAATATTTAGGGACAGGGAAGAGTCCTAAATTTGATTAAGCTCTATTATATGAAATTCACAATAACTCTATAAAAATTTATACTTAAAAAGTCACAGTCTTCTCTTATTTATGCTGAGTCGTTTTCTGCCAATGCATTTCATTTTCAGATTGACAACAGCCCTAGTTCTAGTGTTCTGCTCTCCTTTCTTGCCCACATCTCAGATACGCTGTGGTGTTTGATCTATGACCAAAAATTGACCATTGAGGAACTTTGGAAAGGAGTCAGTATTTTATAACTAAAAAGGGAGGGTTAAGATCTATAATTCCAACAGGGTTGCCCAACCAGACTATTGCATTGGATTATTTTTCAAATCTCATTTCTTCCCTAGAAGTGCATGGAACAGTGAAAGGAAAATATTACAATGATGTCCAGGATTCACAGCCACAATCCTGTTATTTTGAGAGGTATTGTTGCTCTGTTCACGCTTCCTGAGTATTGTTTAAATGTTTATTTCTAATGTAGTGTATGTAGGTGGTTTTTTATATGTGTGTTTGTTTCCAAGGCATGTAGAGAAACAAATTCTACATTCATTTTACTTTCGTATCTATTAGATATCTCCATTTATAAATGATTTTTTTAAATCCATGAAGGTTAGAGGTCTCATTATGTCACACAGCTAATAAATAAGTAGGCTATATCCTAAACACAGGTTCCCTTGCTTCATATCCACAACTTTTCTCCCTGCTCACGTGGATATAATGTTGCTGGAGTTGTTCACAAATTTAGTAGTCAGAATGTCAAGTGGCATGGTAATGGGTAATACAGCCTAAACGAGTTAGTGTCCACAGGTGTTGAGATTCAGTAATAAACTCTAACTGTTTTGACCCCTCAAACTTTATTCCAGAATAATATTCCAGCTTTCTTGCAAGTGTTACTCCCTCCTGTTCTGATCCCCAATTTTCTATGTGTGAGCTGCTGAAATGCTTCCACTAGTGAATTCTAATATGAACTGAATGTAATATTCACACCTCATCTCACAAATAGGTAGAAAATAGCTAGAGGGCTTTATGAGTAGAGGTGTACTGCCTTTGTTCTATGAGCTGTAATTACTATAAATTTACATTTAGATTTTGCTGATTTTTTTCAGTCTGCTAGTTTGTAAACTAGTACGGTGAGACATTTGACTTCTGTTTGATCTTTGGCAACCCTTTGGAAAACGTTTGTTTTCTTAGCATTAATGGAAATTGAAGATGAATTTCAAAACCATAAATAGAATTTGCTTACATATTTTTCAGAAGCAAAAGTGCTTCCAGACCAAGATCAGATCTCCGGTTCCAAGTTCCAGTCAAGTCTACATTTTTGTAATTGAGTTATGACTCTGCAGTTGCTGAATTTTATGATGGGAAATTCAGAAACCACCCTTTCATATCACATAGCACTTATATATTTTTCCAGAAAACAAGGTTAATAGCCTCCTTCCTTCCCAGAATGTCACTGCGGTACTCGGTATCACTCAGAATTTTGGAAACCACTGATGAGCTCCTGAGCAATTTCCACAGCTCCTTCCTGCTCTGCATCAGAGACTGTCCAGAGACTATCGAACCCTCACCTGGAAATGTGCTTCACCACGCATCACTAAACTGTGCCTACCCGAAAAGTTGTCTCCTTTGTCCTCTTTTGGAGAGAATTCGCTGAGAAGGAACTATCATGGAATTTTGCCTTTCTTATTTTCTTTTGTTATGAGCTTATAATATTCTTAGGTATTTTCCCAGAAATGTTAACCTATTTAAAGTATGGTCCAGGTAAAATTAATCAGTATTTTGCCTAATTTTAAACGTTTTTATTTTCTGATTTCTCTTCATCTTCTAAGTGTTTTAAGACTTTCACCTTTTAAACTCTCTCAGCTTAGATAGAGCTCCATTGACATGAATTGTACGTAAATTTATACACAGCAAACTACATGGAAAAGACATAAATGAAGCTTAATAATTCTTCTGATTATGAAATGATACATTTTATTGTGGAGCATTTGGCCTCTAGAGAAATATAAAATGAAATGTCAATAATCCTGTCATCCACAAATATATGCTAATATTTAATGTGCTCAATTCTAGCTTTGTATTTTGTTGTATGTGTGTAATATATTGCAAATACAGTGTTTCTTGCAAATGTCTGTGTCCTGCTTTCTCAAATGGCAGTGGCTCATCAGGAATTTTCATTCTAAAATGTATGAACATGTATTAATAAGTAATTTACTATTAATGATTAATAATATTTAATAATATATGGATCAATTAAATGCATAATTTTCTTTACTGTTTTATTACTGTTATTGGTTAACTTTTTTGACATTCAAGGAAAATTAAATCATTGTAATTTAGAACTGATGGCAGGTTCTGGTCAGATTTGTTTATGCCAATGAAAAGTTGGACTATTCAGATTTTAATACTTAAAAATTCCAAAACTTGACAAAATTCTTGTTTGATGTTTTTATGGTTATTGTCTTTATTAGGACACAATAGTCAGAAACTGAATTTGAAGTAAATACTGTTTCTGATCCTAATCTTATTCAGATATTGGTCATTGATGTATCAATTATGAAACTATTGAGAGGTTGTAAAGTTCCCCAAGCTTCTGAGTTCTCATTTCTCTAGTGAATGAAAATGCCTATTTGATAGAGGAATTGTGACAATTAATGAGGTAACATGTAATAGACTTATAAGTAGGAGAGATTCATGAAGCAAATATGTAGAAGGAGAAAAGCAATCAAAGAGTCAAGGTAGGAGAACAGACTCTCAGAGAACTAGAGGAGAAGGCTGAGGACCCAGGGAATAGTGGAGAACAAGGATCAGATCAGGGAAGGCCTGGTGACTGACAAGTAGTAAGGGTCCAAAGTAATAATGGAGCTAAGTGTTTCCCAAAGGGCCAAGTGACTCTATACAAGGAGAGCTTAGGAAAGGAGTGTGGGGCAAGAACACAGTCAGGACAGTTTCCAATCATTCTAGAGATATGGGAATTTAAGTTACAGGATGTGGGGGAAGCATGGAGGGCCTTAGTGATCTGTGATGATTCCGAAGCTTCCCAGTCGTGCACAAACCAGCTGATGGAACCTTTTGCTATCTTCCTGTGGTTCTTATAGAAAAGTTTAGGAAAATTTTAATCTATAGTCTTAAGACCCCATATAACTAAATTTATACTTTGATATTTGGGTGTTATTTTCTAATATATGATTTTTATGTATTTTGTTTTAGTTTTGGGCATTTCATACAATAAATCTTAATCATATTCAGACCCCCTCCCCCATCTGAACCACCTCACCACACCCTCCACAAGATTTCATGCATTCTGTCCTATCTGTTATGGCCCACCCAGCTCAGCTTTTGTTCCCACATGTCCTTCAGTGCAAGTTCATCCACTGGGGTCTAGTAAACCTATCTTGAGGCACTCAGTTAAAGAATACCAACTGTCCCTCACCCAGCAGCAATCAGCAGCCATGGTTGCCTACACAGGCCCTGCATAAGATCAAGTCAGTCACAGCTGCAGGATGGGTGGAGGCGCTCACAAGGCCCTATTCCTAGTCGAGGAGTCATTGGCAGTTGATCACTGCTGCAGGAGGAAGAAGAGTTGGTTTTCTTCATGGGTGTGGCCCATGCTCCTGTAGACCGGTGCACATATGCGTATTTCTTGCTTTCTATTTGAACATTACTCTTGTGTCAGGACCCCAAGGGTGGACTTGATTGGGGATTTGACTGGATTTCTTTGTGTCTCTTCCCAAAGTGGCCACATGCAATAAATTTCCTTTTTAAAAATTTTCATCATTAAAAAACAATAAGAACCTGAAGTGGGGTGGGGCCACTGTGGAGAAGGATGTAGGAGAAGCTGGCTGGAGGGATGAAGAGGGGGTTGAATATGACCAAAATACATTATATATATATATATATATATATATATATGAAATTCTCAATGAAAAATATAAAAAAATCTGATTTGATAACTTTTACTAATGATGAGTTTTTAAATTAAGACTATACTTTGAGTAATATCCAAACATCTTGTTTCATGATCTGTCTTTTTAAAATTCAGTTCTACTTCAGCTATGAAGATGAGAGAGGAGAGATAAATAATGTTTCCCTCTGTGAAAAACCGGAAGGAAACATAGAAATTCAAAAATCTAATAAAAATTACACATACAATATCTCTATATGAGTCCACATGCATAGCTGAAGGCTATATAAGAAGAAACAGTGCCAGACAGGAGGACTCTACCTTTGAGCTGTTGGTCAGGGTAGTCCAAGGGGCTCCCAACATTACACAGGCTATTGTCACAACCTGTGATTGCCTTCCAGCACTTGAAGATAAGACCCTGATGCTGAAGACAGGGCATACTTCGAACACAGGATTTGGAGCAACGGAGCTAGAACTGAGCTGTAAGTCACCTCTCCTGAAATCTTGCACTCAGTTTTCTGAAACAGTATCCAAGCTGCTAAGGGAGAACATCAGCCGATGGTCCAGCCACAGCTTTAAAGCCTAATAACCACAGCAATGACCAGCACAGCAAACTGTATTGAGGCAGCAGTAGTACTTTTATCTTGGGAGTAATCAACAGTGACCTAATTGGACTTAAAGCCCAACGGGAGGAAACTCATGTGTGGTACTGAACACATAGTCAAATACATATGACTGTAGAGGTCATAAATCTTAGAGGAAACCCCCAAGGCTGTTTTATCCCTAGACAAATATTATGAACCATACAAATATTACAATGTTTTAAATATGGATCCTTATATTTACAGAGTCACCACTCATCAACAAAGATTCTTTTGCAACAGACAGAGACTATTATGGAATTTCACAAGTGGTGACACACAGATAATGTCTGTGAATGGCCGACCCCTAAATGACACATCTACAATGGAACCTCTACACCTAAGGCTCATGGAACATAGTGGAACAAGGGATAGAGAGAACTAAGGTAACTCTCAACTCTTCTCAATGAAGCTCCCTCATGAAACAAAATGAAACAAATGGCCAAAGCACAGAGAATAAGAGTCTTCAGAACATGTGTCTTTGGAAAGGACTCCTATATTAAACTTCACTCACCTAGGGCTCAGGGACCTTGCAGAAGACTGACATAAAAATTGAAAGAGCCAGGGAAGAGGTGCATGACCATATGGAAATAGAGTCTTACAGGCTCCTGGAACCTTGTTCATATGAACCTATAGGAATGGTGTCAGCATGCACAAGACCCATGCAAACTCAAGTAGACAAAACTCAGCATAGAACTGAGGAAATGGGCATCAGGCCCCAATCTTAGCAAAAGCACTATTGGCTGCTGATTACTGCTGGGCAAGGAAGGGCTGATCTTCAAGGGAGGGTAAACTGACTAGACCTCGGTGGATGAACTTGTACTGAAGGATATCTGGGCACACTAACTTGTCTAGAAAGGCCTTAACACAAATAGCAGAATGCATGAAATTCAGTAGGGGTGGTAGGAGAGGGCGCCAATGGGGAAGGATGTATAAAGATGATTAAGATATTCTGCATAAAATACACAAAAATTCAATAAAATTTACAAAAAAAATAAAATGAGAATTAAAACAAGTGATTCCTTAGGAACGTCCCATTCATAGTGTGGTGATGTCTGCAGACACTGTTACATAACCTGGAGTTTGGTGGCTGCAGAAAACAGAGCAGTATTTTTTCAAACTGTGGGTCCCAGCCACCTGATTGCTTTGTACTTAAAAAAGTTACGTTCCATCTCTGGCCTTGCCTTAGTTCTGGTAACTTAACCCTTTTAGAAAGCTAAGTAGTTGTCCTGTTCCACATGGTCTTGCTTCCAGAGGAACCTCTGGAGAGTGCTCTGCTTTCAAGTTCCCAGCATGATGTCATCCACACCTTTCTAATCCAGGATATTTCATCACTCCTAATTCAGGATCAGTTCTGTTATTCACATCAGTTTGGTTCTAACTGTGTTCACCTGTGTAAAATGCATTAAGCACAACCTGGAAAATTTCAAAAAGAAGTTCAGAAAGAAGTCCCAGAATTTTCAGTACAGAATTATAACCAATAATATTATAGTGTACATTAATATTAGATAAGAAGTTCTAATTATTAGTTAGGGAGACAACGGACAATATCCATTCCATAATAACAGTGGAGGTGGTCCAGTTGAAGTTTACCTCCCAATAATTTAGTAGTTTAATGTGGATATTCTGTGAGTGATCTGGAGACCAAGAATGTTTCAGTTTCTGGCTGGATCATTTATAAATATCTAGTTGCTTTGGCATTGTCTGCTGCATCCCAGCCTCTGTTGGTGTGTCATACTTAGAATGAGATGAAACAAACCTGCGTTTCCCAGACTGTGCTATTGAATTACAGGGTGCCAGAGCCAGTCCACTGTACAATGTTTCAAGGAAAACTCATCAGTATTCCACATGTCTGAGAGACCATGCCAATCATCCGTGCAAGATAGGCCAGAGCTACAACACCGGATCACGTTACATCCCCTCTGATGCTGCCATAGCTTTGCAAAAACGGGGGACTGGAGAGGTGGCTCAGGGGTTGAGCGATTGCTGTTCCTGCACAGGATGAGAGTTAAATTTTCAGTACATCCATCGGTTATAGACAGCAGTCTATAACTCCAGCACCAGGGGACTCAATGCCTTCTTTTGTTTTCTGCAGGAGCATGAAAATATTGCACATGATAACATGCAAACACACACACACACACACACACACACACACATACACACACACACACCATGAAAATAAACCCAAACAAATAGAAAGAAAGAAAACTAGGAACAGGTATATGTAAGGAAGGTTGGAAATTGGAAATCTTTGTGCTGCCTACTCAATTGTGCTATGAAGATAAAGCTTCTCTTAAAGAAAAACAGTCTGCTTTAAATAGCCAGACAATGTGCCAGTGAAATAGCTCAGTAGTGAAAGGTGCTTGCCCTCTCTTATCACCCTTCCATTCCTACGGACCCCCTTCTTCACAACTAGGTCTACTTTCTTGTCATTTGGGGTCCAGGTCTTGTGCAGATATTGATAGCTGCTATGTGCACGTGATACAGCCCTGCGGTGTTCAGCAGTCAGAATTTCATAGTGGTTTCTCATCGCCTGACCTTTACATTCTTTCTGTCCCCTCTTTATTACATTCCCTGGGCTTTCGGGGAGAGTGATATAGAAGTCTCATTTAGGAGGAAGCACACACCAGTCACTTAGACTCAGTTATGAGTCTCTGGATTAACTCTGGTCCACTGCTCAAAGAAGCATCTTTGGCTAAAGCCGATGCCATCACTAGTCTAAGGGTACAAACATAAATATTTAGAAGTCAGTTTATCTAGACGCCCATTTACCTTGACATCAGTAGTAAGCACCCCCACTCCCCAGCCCCTGTGGGGCCTCTGGACTCCCAGCCAAAGATTTTTGATCATATCTACAATACCAGATCCATATTGCTTCCTGTGGCAACAGTTTCAAATCCAATCAGAAAGCAGTTGGTTACCCTCCAAACAATCATACTACTAGCAACACCAGGTGCATCTTTCTGGTAGTCGTTACGGTAGTTCGCACAAAGAGCACAGCTGGACTGACCGTTGATGCTTTACCTCCCTCAGTAGCCTGCATAACACCTTATATCATTACGAACACTAGCCAGTGGAGAAGAAGCTTCTAGCTCCAGTTTAATTTCTTTATGTCCTATACCTGACGTATATGATGCTTTCAGGAATAAGTTATTACATTCTAGTTCTGGTTTGTGTCCAAGAGCAATGACAACAGACTCAAATGTTTTAAGAGCCACTGGAGGCCCCCTGATCAGCAACTCATATCCTATCCCTGGAACTTTTCAGTATTTTCAATAGATGTAAACACCTATTGCTTCTGGGAACACTATTTTATTCCATGCATGACATGTTGTGTCAAACATTACTTTTTTATTTGAAAATATTATTATCGATCCTAGAGTTTCATACAGTGTATTTTGAAATTACCACCCTCTGCCCTCAGCTTACTCTTGCTCCAATTTTATGTCCTCTATTATATCTATCTGCTTTTTTAAGGCTTATCAAATCTAATATATCTTTCTTAAATGCTTTTGGGTGTGAGTCTATCCGTTGGAGTCTGGTCAACCAACCAACTATCACATCGGTAAAGAAAACTGCCTCACTCTGCTAGCATCAATCAATTGCCACTGGATCTACAGCTAGACCTGGGGTTTCCAGTCTACCTCACCCATCCATGCTAAGTCCCTGTCTGGCCTGGGTTTGCACAGGTATTGTGCATGCTGACATAACTCCTATGGGTTCATATATACAAGTACCCTGTGGTATCCAGACAACAGAGTTTTCTAGCATGTATCTACCACCTCTGACTCTTACAATCTTTCCACCCTTCCCCAAATGATCCTTGAGCCTTGGGAGGAGAAGGTGTGATATTGGTTTCCCACGTAGAGCTGAATACCCTTCAGTCCTTTAGTCTCTGAACAATGACCAGTTGTAGGTCTGTGTCAATCACTGGCTACTGCAAGAAGAACCTTCTATGGTGAGATCTGAGAGATGCTCTAACATATGTGTATAAAAATAAGTCACTATGAGTCAGTTTAGCATTATCTCTATTCAGCAGGATGACAGTAGCAGGTTCTCCCCTGTGGCCTGTGAACTGTCTAGCTATAGGTTCATGGCCCAGATAATAGGATCAGGTGTGAACTCTATCTTCTGGAAAGGGCCTTAAATGCATTTAGAAGGTGGTTGGTTACTCCCATATCATTCATGCCACTATTACCAGTGAACAGATTTTGATAAGACAGTTGTTATGATAGCTTACACAGACCACAGCTAGGTAAGGGTGATGATTACCTTTCTCTACCAGTAAAATGCACAGTGCCTCTTGTACTATGAAAGCTATCCAGCAGGCAGGAAGCTTCAAGTTCAATACCAACTTGATTTCTCCTTGTTTGTTCTGTGACTCAGGTTTGTGGTGTCTTCAGCTAGAGGATCTTACTATTAAGTTCTGAAGGGCAGCTAAGTGCAATGGCAATAGTCAGTATTGTTTTAGGATCTATGGGATCTCTCTAGTCAACAATTCAAAGACAGAGTCCATTCCTTCCACTGGGCTTTTTATTTGCTAACCAGTGATATCTATTAGGGCCACTTAACCCCTGTGATAGGGTAACTACACTTAAACTGTGTTCATATTGTGTAGGTACATATTGAAAAAACTTCTATAGTAGATTTCTCTTTTAAAATATTTTATTTATTGCTTCTATTTTTATGTGTATGAGTGTTTTTCCTGTGTGCATGTAAGTGCACCATGTTGTACAAAGCCCACAGAGGCCTGAAGAAGGCATCAGATTCCCTGGAACTGGAGCTACAGATGGCAGTTAGCTGAAATGTGGATGCTGGGAATTAAACCCAGGTCCTCCCAAAGAACAGCAAGTGTTCTTAGCCACTGAACAATATCTTGCTCTCCATATGACTTTTCCAAAATGTTCTTAGTGATAGTTACTTTTCGTCTTACTCCCTCGTCTGCTTAAGCCTTCGATCCCCACCCCCTTGAAACCCGCTTGTGGGTAATTCCATTCTTCCATTTATATCACCTTATTCCAACTCCCTCCCATGATCCAGTTCCTTATTAGTTTCCTCATCTCAACGCATTTTTCCAATTGAAAAATACCTATCTAAGAATTCAAAGCTAGCATCCACTTGTGCAACGTTTGTCTTTCTGGGTCTGGGTTACCTCATGTAGAAAAATTACTTCCAGTTCTATCCATTTTCCTGATAATTTCATTTTCATGAACAGCTAAAAATCTCTTCCATAGTTCAATGTGCCATACCTCATTACCCATTCATCTGCTGGGGGGCTGGTTGTCTGTGTGTCCTACTATTGTGAATAGAGTAGCGATGAACATGGAGGAGCAAATGTCTCTGTAGTAGGGTGCAGAGTTTTTTGGGTATATGCACAAGAGTGTTATGACTGGATCATGTGGGAGATCTACTTTTGGCCTTTTGACAAACTTCCACCTGGATTTCCATAGCAGCTGCACCAGTTTGTACGCTCACCAGCAATGAATTAAGTGTTCTTATTTCCTCACCAACATTTGTCATCATTTGTTTTTCGGCCTTTGTCCACTCTGAATGGGGAAAAATTAAATCTCAAAGTAGTTTTATTTTGCATTTCCCTGATGGCTAAAGATATTGAACATTTTAAAAAGTGTTTCTCAGTCATTTATGTTTCATCATCTAACAAGTCTCAGGTTAGTTACTTGCCCAAAATTTGCATGTTTTGATGCTTAGTTTTCTTATTTCTTTGTTTTTTTTTTCCTGTATACTAATCCTCTTTGAGAGGTACCACTGGCAAAGATTGTTTTCCCATTCTGTAAGTTGCTTTTTTATTCAAATGATGATGTTCTCTGAACTACAAAGCTGTTTAATTTAATGAAGTCCCATTTGTCCATTGTTGGTCTTAATGCCTGTTACTATTGGTTCATGTTCAGAAGTTCTTTCCTGTGCCTATAAGTTCCAGTGTATTCCCTAATTTCTCCTCTGTCAGATTCAAGGTATCAGGACACATGTTGAGGTTCTTGATCCATTTGGAGTTGAGGTTTGTGCAGGGTAGGACACAGGGATTTAGTTTCATTCTTCCACATGTAGCTGTGTAATTTGACAAGCACCATTTATTGAAAATGTTATCTTTTGTCCAACGAGTGTTTTTACTCCTTTTGTTAAAAATCAGAGATGGTGACATCTCCAGCATTTTCTTTCATTGCTCAAGATTGCTTTGACTATCTTTTTTATGTTTCCATACGAAGTGGGAGATTATTTTTTAATTTCTGTGCAAAGTTGTAATAGAATTTGATAAGGGTTGGGTTGAATCTGTAGAGTGCTTTTGATGGGATGGCAATTTTCACATTAATCTGACTAATCCACTAATGTGGAAGATCTTTCCAAATTCTGATATCTTCTTTAATTTGTTTCTTCAGTGTCTTAATTTATTTTATTATGCAAGTCCTTTACTTTCTTGGTTTGATTTATTCAAGATATTTTGTGTTTTTTGAGATAATTTGGAATGGGATCATTTTCCTGATTTCTTTCTCAGTATGGTTGTTTGTTGGTAAGTATGAAGGCTACTGATTTTTTGTATGTAATTTATAAGCCGTTACTTTGTTGAATATGCTTATCAGTGCTAACTGTTTTCTGGTTTGGTCTCTCTGGTCTTATACATCTGCAAATGAAGATACCTTGACTTCTTCCTTCCCAATTTGAATTCCCTTTATCACCTTTATTTTTCTTATTCCTGTAGCAAAGACTTCAAGCACTACATTGAACAGGGATCAAGAGAATGGACATTCTTGTCTTGTTACTGAATTTCAAGGGAATGGTTTATTTTTTTCCCCATTTAGTATGATGCTGGTTGTGGGCTTGTTGTATAAAGCCTTTATTATGTTAAGATATGCCTCCTTTATCCCTAAATTCTCCATGACTTTTATCATCAATGAATGTTGAATTTTGTCAAAGCCCTTTTCTGCATCTAATGTAGTATATGTCTTGAATCTGCCTATATGGTGGATTAGATTTATTGATTAATAAATGTTGAAACTTTCCTGCATCTTTGTTCTAAACATGAGTTGATTGTGATGGATAATCATTTAATTTGTTCTTGCATTCAGTGTGCAAGTACTTTAATAAGTATTGTTTCATCTATGTTCATCAGACAGATTTGTATGGTCTTTGTCTGGTTTTGTATGAGAATAACACCAGCTTCATAGAATTCAGGAATATTCCTTCCTTTTAAGTTTTATGGAATAGCTTAGGAAGTATCAGTATTAGTTCTTGAAGGTTTGGTAGAATTCTATGTTGTATCTATCTGGTTCTGAGCTCTTTTGAGTTGGAAGGCTTTTAATTACTTTATTTATCAAGTTGATTGTTATGGGTCTTTCAAAATTATTTTTGTTTTAACTTGATATGCTGTACATATCTAGAAATTTATCCATTTTTTTTAGGTTTTCCAGTTTAGTGAAATATATATATTTTAAGTATGTCCTTATGGTTTGTGTATTACTTTAGGGTCTGCAGTAATGTTTCCTTTTTCATCTCCGAGTTTATTAATTTGGGTCCTCTGTCCTTCTTTTGGTTAATTTTGCTAAAGATTTATCAATCTTGTTAATTTGTTCATTTCATTGATTCTTTATATTGTTTTCTTCACTTGTATTATGTTAATTTCAGCCTAGAATTTTATCTCTTTTCATCCACTCTTTTGAGGTGTTGTTTGTTCTTGGTTTTCTAAAGCCTTTAGGTACATCATTAATTTATCAATATGGGATGTCTCTAATTTTCTGGTGTAGGCACTTACTGACAAAAGTTTTGTTCTTAGGGTTGTTAGGTAAGACTGGTTGGTCTTACTTTTGATTAGAGAATTAATCAAAAGTGATTCCCTTTTGTGGTAGCCAAGAAAATGTATGACTGTAACTCTTGACTACATCTATCTGGGGTGCTGTGCTTGGCTGCAGAACTCCTGATGTGCCTGAAAGAGTTCAGGCTAAGTTTTCTAGATTGACCAAGTTGAGTCAGTGTGGCCAGTGCAAAGTCCGCATGACTCTAACTAGGCCTGGTGAAGTGGTATGGTGGGAAGGTAACATTGGGGCCAGGTTCACAGGTCTGGGACATGCATAAGCTGTGCAACCTGACCAGACCTGAGAGTTGAGATGGCAAATGGAGAGAGCTGTATCTCCTTTTAAATTTTATGAACTTTGAGTTGTGCACTTAAAGTATTTATTATTGTCACTTTCTAAGCAAAACTCACTTGTGTCTCCTGGGATGATGTGGTATCACTTGCATGCTTCATACAATGCTCTGTCTTTTGCATTTTCATATTTTCTGTTTCATAATTTTTGTCTATACTCTATAGCCCTGGAAAACAGAGGTTTTAGGTTCTTGCATATGTGTATTCAATTTGTTCTAAAGGTAGGAAAAATAGGTGAACTTACAATAGTTTGTGTTAAAGAAGCTATGTAAATCTCAAGTTGCTAGATTATGAATGAGATCTATTTTTCTATTTTTTTAGCATGTTTCTGTGGCATTTTTCAAGGATATTTGTTCTCCCTTTTCAACAGTTTCTATTCCACGGTGACACCTAAGACTATAGAGAGGGCCAATCCCTTCATACCTATGGATTTTCCTATACATACATGACCTTAAGCATCAACTTGTAAATTAGTTACAGTAACATATTAAAACAATAACTAACAATAAAATGAGCTTTTATAGCAATACACCATAATGAATTGTGTGTGTGCCTTTTGTATGATAGCCACCCTTCTTTGCTGAATGTGTGATGACCCTGTGCCTATGTGATGAGCTAGAAGGGGATGAATGGTATAGGCACTGTGGTATACACAGACATTACACACAGATACTCTGTGACAGATCACCTTACAACTGAGGACTGCCAACTAACAGGAAGGTAGCAAATACAATGTGAAAGATAGGAAGAGACTTCACCTTGTTTTGTCCCAAGGTCCTTCCTTGAAACATTCCCCATTGGAGAAAGGAAGGAGATTCAGCAGGCTAGAGGGTCAGGAAGCTCTGAGTGTAAGATTCACAAGCAGCCCTCTCAAAGTTAATCCAAAGGTAAACAATTACTGCAGAGAAGGACTTTATCCCTGGAAAGGATGTGGCTTTTTGAGTCATTGCCCAGGCTGTGCCGGGCCTTTGGGTAACACAGCTACCTTTGTCCATCTTCCTGCATATAGCCCCATACTTCTGTAAATAACTCCAGCAAATTCATTGGATCACCAGGCTACTCTGGGTGGATTATTTCTTTGATCTGTCATCAGTGATCTATCGAGTGTGAAGTGAAGTTTGTCCATGTCTCCCGGAAAAGTCATACAACACACATGTGGATAGGACTGCATGAGATTCTATCACTCTTTCAGAGTGGCACAGAGCCGTTTATTTCTGGAAATTTCTATAAAAAAGTTTTTGAGTCTTAGATGAGTCTAGGTAACTGAAATGGTAGAAAGGAAGGTGTGGCTCAGTAGAAGATGATTTAGATATATTTTATTTAAAAAAAAACAGCTTACATTATGTATCCTATTATACTTTGTGCACATAGATGTAAGGACTGCATCTGACATGAAGAAATGGGATAACCTCTTCAAAACTCTTCTCAGAAATGAAGCCAAATTTTATTTGACATCTTCTGTATGTCAGCCACTGTACTATACTTTTTAACCTAATATTATTTAATTTATACATTACAACTATCCTAGGAAATACTGTTACCTTTATTACACAAATAAGAAAATTGAAATTAAATTCTGGAATTCTTTTAAAAATAATAATAATGTACTTGTATATTGAAACCTATTTGGGAAGATTTAAGAAATGCAGTATACACAAATAAAAGTATTTCCTCTGGGATTGTTCTCCTGGAAAATTATCATGATGCATTCTGCTATTATAATTAAAAAACTGGAGTATAAAAGTGTCACGGCCAGGTGAGGGTGTCATTTAATTTGATGTCTAGTATGAACCCTAACACTTGAGCACCTTACTCAAATGTGTGTGGATTGGAATTGCACTCTGCTATTCAATAATGCAGGCCCATTCCTGGGAAAAATGAAGGATGAAGGAAGAATCCATTCCTGGAAGAACCTGTTAGAGGCCAGCTGGTTTTCCTGGGATGGCTTGAGAGACGCACACTGCCTATTTATATTTTGAGCCTAGTCTTGGGGTTTTGAGTAAGTTGTTTGGAATCTTCTCTCTTATAATTGTTTGATTACCATGGAACCTCTAATCCAGGCCAGAAATTCCTCACTACCCACATTTCTTTCTACTTCAGAATGTGTATCTAATAGCAACCAATTACCTTTCCTGTTTTCTCACTTGGAATCTGTTTTGGGAACTGGGAATTGCTATCTCACAAAATCAGTAACATCTGTGAGGAGAGCGGGAGCAGGCTGGTTAGTGGGCTGGGCAGCTTTCCCGCACACAGAGGCTCATTTCCTCCTAAGGCATCACCCTGGGTGACTTGCTAGTAATGTGTCCCTCGGCTTTTTGAATGTCCTTTGAACCCTCTTCATTTTTTAGGAGGGCAAAATAATTTGTGTTTAGGAGGTCAAGCTACTTAGAAGAACCTGTCGAGCCTTCTAGAAATGTTCCCTTTCAAGCTATATGCACATACATCTGAAGGGGTACAACCCCAACTCTGTTTTGTATTTGATTCTATGTTGCCTGCATTTTCTACTCACTATTTGAACTGGTTGTCTAAGAAGTACGGTTCAGCACCTGAATGCTAAGCCTTTTCACATGTGGCCACAGCAGAACTAACCGTGGAGTTGCAGCTTTGAAGATTAGAAACATTGGTCATTCCTGTAAGTATCCTTCAGCCACATAAAGGAAGTCTTCTATCATGTTCAGAGAAACAGGTTTGTTCCTGAGAAACATACCACAACACAATGAAGCTGAATGACTTCAAGAAAGCCAAGAATAGAAGGCGATCCTTTAAATTATACTGAATGATCCACTTTAGATGCTTTCCCTCTTTAAAAAAAAAAAAAAAAAATTAGGCCAAAAAATCTCTCTGTATTCTTTGGCCAGACTGGTCCCCTGATACATCTGCCATTTTCAAACTAGGCAAGATTAAGGGTGAAGAAAACAGTTTTGTTTCAGGGAGCTAATTGTGTTGTTGTTGTAGGACAGCCTCTCTGCCCTTTGAAAAGACAACAAAAGTGTCATTATCTGGATTCCGGAGCTGCTGATAAATTATTCACACCACTAGAGACAACCCTGTCTCCAAGCACGACGCTGGGACAGGTTCATCTCTCTCATAAGGGCTGAATCTGAGCTGTGGACAGATCTGGTGCATACACTGGCATGCTTGAGGCAAGAAGGTGTGGTACAGTCTTGACACACACCCCTTTCCCACCATTCTCCAGGCTATGCTTTAAATCAGAATCTAGATATGTTACCTTGTTTTGCATGATCGAAATATTTTTAGATGAATTCACCAGGTTGAGGGAGGGAGGGAGGGAGGGAGGGAGGGAGAGAGAAAGAGAGAGAGAGAGAGAGAGAGAGAGAGAGAGAAAGCATACATATGCTACTTATGATTAAAAATCTGATACCATGGATCAAATTGCTATCTAACTTGATAGCAGGTGCACATGCCTTTGAAAATGAGGAATTTTCAGAACAGAGACAGTGTAAATTAAACTAAGCTATCAAGGAGACGCTCAATGAATAGTTTTCCTGAGGGTTTGTTCTATGATAAGCACTTGGTATATATTATTTCACTGAATCTACATCACAGTCTTATTTTGTTAACAAAAAGAACAAGCTTCAGAAATAAGCTAAATACCATCCAGTAAGTGGTAAAATTACAAACTGAAACAAGAACTTAATTTCAAAGTCCTTGCTGCTTGTGATAAAACTATAGGAATTCCCTATTGTGTTAATTAGGAGGCTGAGTGCTGGGAGTCTAAAGACGACGTTTTCATTGCTCCTGCCTGTGGGACCAACACCTGGAGCTTATATACTTTGCTTACATTACTCCTTCATTGACTGGAAGAGCTCTGGACTGTGAACTCTATGGTTTCATAGTTGTCATTAGAAACAAACATGAGGATTTGTCTTCCAGCATGGAATCTGAAAAACAGGATGGGGAATTTGAATCTGGCAGTTTTGACACTGCTTCTAGAGTGTAAAGGAAGGAGTTAGGAAGAAAATTATCAGGAAAAGAGAAGCTACAGAAATGGAAAGAACATGTGTGTTGCTGTTTTCATTATGAAGAAAACCAGCCTGACATGTCCACATGACATGTATAGTTCAGTCTTGCTAAGGGTAAACTCTTCATTTGAACTCAAGACTGGCCAGTAGAGAAGTCAGAAACAGTAGAATGTTTGGGCATTATACATGATCTACCTGACGGGAACAAATTTTGCAAGAAAACGTTTGGTGAATGAGTTTGCATGAAGGGGAAGTGGTTTTGCCTGGGAAATGTCTTTCTTCTTCCCTCCATCTTCCCTTTCCTCTATTTCTTTTCCTGTGAGTGATTAAATCCCAGAGTCTCGAGCATGCTAGGCAAGTATACTACACTGGGATGTATCCTAGCCGTTCCTCACTGGTATCATTAAGTTGTACGTGCTATTTCAATTCAAGCATTTCTGTGTATTTTTTTGGATGAGGAGATCACAGCTGTAATTCAATGAGAAGATTTTTCTTTGTTGTTTTTTTTTCTGAACTGATGTGCCATTAGTGAAAGTTGTTTTAATGTTAAATAGAAAAATAGGACGAAAATATTTCCCTGTCTTTCTAAGAAAGGTAGAAAGAAAGTGGAACAAAAACTTAGAACATTTGTGGAATAAATGGCCTAAGGCAGATGGAAGGGAGGAAACTTTAATTCCGCAAAGTCAGCTTCATATTTTCCTTTCTGGGTGGAGTCTCGTGATGGTTTGAATGAGACTGTCCCCAGGAGGCGCCAAGTATTTGGACATTTTGTTGCCATTTGGTGATGCTCTTTTGAGAAGTTTTAGGAGTTGCAACCTTGTTATAAAATGCATGCCACTGGGGGTAGGTTTTGATCCCTTTGCTTTCTGCTGGGGTCACGTTCGCCACCGTGCCCCCCGTTATGGACTCTTATCCCTGGAACTATAAGTTCAAATACTCTCTTCCTTTTATAAGTTGCCTTGGTCACGGTGTTTTATCACAGCAACAGAAAGGTTAACTGATGCAGTTCTCTAGATAAAATAAGTTGAACTTTTCAAGCTTTCAAAATCACGAACTCTATGTTGAATCCAAAACAAGGAAATATATGTGCCAGTGAGGGGGGACTAGACTGTGCTTCAGCAGCAAAGAACCTGCAGATCCCAGTGGAGTCGATCAGATGGTCTTTGCCCACTCAAAGTACTTGTCCAGGGTAGGTAAACAGCATTCATTTGATTCTCAGGGGATCCAGCCTGCAGAAAGATACACCTGCTCAGGTGTGGTTGCCATGGCCACAGCAGAAAATGATGTGGAGACTCAGTAATACTAGATCTGGAAGCTTCTTTCTACAGATGACTCATTACTTCCACTCCCATGGCTTGTCAAACAAAGCTACTGTAACTTGAAGGAGCTGAGAAAGTAAAATATTACAATATGTTTTGAAAGACAACTAGAAGTAGTTGCTGATCAACTTTACAGATTGATCACCTTGGGGAAGCTCTATGAGGTTCCCATTCTGTTTCTCATGTAAAACATCAGCTCAAGGGTGAGAGAAGAGATTGTTGATCCAGTTCACCTGGAAAGGTGCTTGAGGACAATGTATCTATTTTTTTTTTTTCTACTGGGTGCATCAGGCTAGCTGCCTGGGAGCTTCTGAGGAGCTTCCTGTCTCTCCTTTCCATGGCCCTGTGGGAACAGTGGGATTACAGATACATGTGCTACAGCATCTCACTTTTATGTGGGTTCTGGGAATTCAAAGTCAAATCCTCATGTTTGTGTAGTATGTACTTTTACCGAGTAAGCCATATCCTAACCTCTGAACCTCACAGCCATAATCAATATCCAGAATAATTCAACTGCCCCCAAATTTGCCAGATAATCTCCCTCAACTTTATTTTACTGGAAAAATAAAGTAAAATCAGAAAAAGTATAATTATTTACTTGCTTTATATATAAAGCAGATGTGCTGGGCACTGGGCTAGCTTGTGAGGAACATGGCAGAAAAGACCTGGCTCTGACTTCAAGAAACTTATCGTATATTAAAAGGTAATTATAAATTATATTTCCAAAGACTCTAGTTCTTGCAATGTTTAATTCCGTCTAATGGGAAATCATATAATAGAATTATAAATGCAGAAGCTCTGGAAATGATTCAAGAAACAAACAAATCAAGATAGGATTACTCTTTAAAATACTTTATTATTTTTATTTTAATGTGTGAATGTACTGTCTTCATATGTGTAAGTGCATCTGTGTTACGTGGTGCCCATGGAGGTCAGAGGAAGGTATTGCATTCCCCTGGAACTAGAATTACAGATGGTTGTTAGCCACCATATTGGTGCTGGGAATCAAAACTGGGTCCTCTGTAAGATCACCTAGTGCTCTTGACTGCTGAGCCATCTCACCAACCACAAAATAGGATTAGTTTATCAAATACCAATCATAAAATTTTTATGGACCATAAATGTAGTCACTTCCTCTCATATCCTGACTTTAAATAGCTCATTTTTGATGTAGTATCAATGTAAACTTTGAGTCAGTTAATAATGTGTTATAAAATAACAAATGGATAAATTACAAATTTAACACTATTCTGGGGAGTCATGCTTTGAAGTGATTTACATTCAAAATTTCCACACACAAAACTAATACCACTATAATCCCCAAAGCTAATCAAATTAAGGATGTGGTACTGGAAGCAATTAATCCTAATTTTCAAACATATTTTAAAATCTTGGCCATAAGAAATCAAATTTATAAAAAGCAAGAGGAAAACTTAAGATACTCCTTATTTTGTTCCAGATCAGCTAGAGATGTAGTTTAATGTTAGAGAACTTCCCTAACCTGCACACCCATAGCTCCCCAAAGGAAATAAACAAGCAAAATCGGTAAAGTAAGACACTTCTTCTAGTCTACCTTATCACTGCCATTTTCTGATTGATTTTATGCTATGATCCATTTACCTCTGGACCTCTGCGCTTGCCGTTTCTTCTGTTTGTGATGCCCAGTCTGTCTAACTCCCTGGAGAAGTTCAGTGTGCTGGTTGGTTTTTGTCCGCTTGCTACAAACTAGACACACCTGGGAGGAAGGAACCAGGATTGAGAAATTTACTCCATAATATCGACCTGTGGGCACGTCTGTGCGTGAAGTGGGAGGGGTCAGCACATTGTGGGTGGTACCACATGGGGGCAGGTGGTCCTGGGTAGTATAAGAAAGCGGGCCGAGTACAAGCCAGAAGGGCAAGCCAGCAAGCAGCGTTCTTCCGGGGTTTGGGCTTCAGGTCCTGTGTCTAGAATCTTGCCTTTTGAGTTCCTGCTCTGACTTCCCTCAAGAATAGACTGCAACTTGGAAATGTAAGGTACAATCAATCTTTTCCTCCCCAAGCTGTTTTTGGTCAGCATATTTTAACACAGCAATAGGAAGCAAACTATGATGTTCCTGTTTTCCTTTTAACATTCATCTTCACGCAAGTTTCTATCTTGTGTACTGCCTTGTGTATTCCTACCACATCAGTGCTTAATATGTCATGTCTGATGGTTTCTGTACTCTTTCAGGGAAAGGTTTTGTTTTTATTTATGCCCCTTCAGTACCTTACACAATTGATTTTTCATCATTTGTTGCATAAGAAAGTAAATGACTAATTCGTGATACTATTAAGTTGTATCGTTGGGGGGTGTCTCTGTAAATCTTCAATCAATAAAAGTACATAGACAAAGGCTAAGAATAATTTAGTTAACATGCTATGACAGATCTGTACAAGGCATTGAAACAGATTCAAATATTTAACCTGGTGGTGGAAGAGGAATTTCTTAAGTCACAGGCATGAGTGAGAAATATAGTACTGAAATCAAATGTGGTATTTTGGTTGTTTCCTATTATCTTGGGACTTAGCTACTTGTCTTTAAATTGAGACGACAAGGCAAGGCTTTGTGATGAAGAAAGCTGATATGTATGAAGGTCTCAGCTTCCACAGTTGCTCAGTAAGTAACAACTCTTTAAACTAATTATTATTCTTATTATATGTGTATTCGTGTATTGCTTGCCTGTGTGTGCAACCATGTCAAGCATTGCCCATAGAGATCAGAAGAGGGCAATAGATTCCCTGGAATTGAAGTTAGAGACAGTTGTTAGCTACTATGTGGGTGCTGGGAACTGAACCTGGGTCCTCTGCAAAAGCAGGACAGTGCTCTTAACTGCTGAGCCATTTCTCCAGCCCCAACTAACAACTCTTATAGGAGACCCCTTTGCACTTAGACAAACTGTTCAAGGACATAATCATTTGGACACAAGGTTCATGGAATATTATGTGAACAGAATTAAAGAATGAATTTCCTATCTCCAGAGACCCTGTGGTTTGGAAGAGCTTGTCATATTATACTATAGTTCAGTAAACACTGGGAAAATAGCCTCATAGTTCAGTAAACACTGGACATATGACCTCAAAGCTCAGTAAAGTCTGGCATATGATCCAGAGTGAATTCAGTAAACATCATTGGTTCATGTAAAGCATATGCATATGAAAACTGTGAGCTTTTCCCATTCTATTAGGAAAAAGCCACCTTACCACCACCTTCTCTGCTTTACCAAAGAGATCAAGGATCCAACAGTTCTTCTTTTCTTCCAGCCAAGCCTGACATCAAATGTTCCTCCCTTTCATGCTTTCAGAATTAATTAAGTGTTGAAAGCTTTGACTAGAAGGATTAGAGATATGAATAACAACTTGACAGATCAAATCAAATAGATTCTGATTTGATTACATTACTAAGTCAATTATTATTTCTTGTCACATTAATTATGGCAAGAGTTATAAAATGTGTCTTCCAATTATTCCCTAACTAAATCATAATGGTCATATCTTCTTTGTGAAACTTTGAAAGATCAAGGTTACATATTTGTGTTGACAGTAAAGGAGGGACTGGAAAGGCAAAGGATTTTCGTATTGATATGCTTATTTATGATCTGTGTATTATTAAGTACCTGCTTTGTGGTAGATTCTGGACTTAGGCAGAGATGTTGGGAATAAAACAATAGAAAGATTTGTCCTCTATTCCCCTCATGGGTCAGAGGATGAGACTGACTTAGGTACAAACAAGTCCATCCAAAGACACAGAAAGAGGGCACTGAAGACATAATAGGAGAAGGCAGACAGGCTCAAAGCACATGAAACATTGAGAGAAGCCTCCAGAGAGCATTTGCTTTTTGAATTTCAGTTTCTTTTACCTGAATTTTATACTGAAATTAGGAAGTACCTGAAAATTATTGAGAACAGTGTTTGAAAACAATCTTTGTCGGATGGGTGCCAAGTTGGAAGTAGTGTGCTGAGAAGTTCACTGTAAGTGGAATGTATGGCCCAGTAACACCGTGAAAGGGTGTACCCAACCTAGAGAACACTCCCATTGTCACTCAACCACAGCAATACACACACCCAATGTTTTAAAATGGAACTAAAGAGTATTTACAATTTAACAAAATATGAAAGGTTAGTTTGACGCATGCTTTTTTTCTTATAAGTACCTTTGAGTTTGGGCACAGCGAATGGGATCAGAAGAAGTGTCAAAGTAGAAAAGCATGGAGCTTCCTTTCATGAGCCAAAGTCTGGCTCAGTACATTCTGCCATTACTTCACTTGAATCTCATGTGCTCTTACTGGAGCAGATAATATTCTCAGTAATTCACTCATAAGGAGATTGGGAGTTAGGGAAGTTTAGTACTTTTACAATAGTGCATTACAATAAGATTCAGACTTGGTTTTCATTGTCTTAAAATATTGTTTTGACTCTGGAATAACTTAGGAGGTGGACCCTATTTTCCATGGATGGATCAGAGCAAGTATTGATATGCTCATCATTAAGTAACTTATTGGCACTCCAGCCATATAAAGCTATCTCCAAGTAACTCTACTCACTTTTCAAACATGCATTCAGTTGCCATATGTATAATTAAAACTACAGTGTCCTGTAAATTAAATAGATATTATGGGAAATGAGTGATGGTAAATTAAGTACTTCTAGAGGAACAAACTGGTCTGTCTAGCAGTTTGACAAATATTCAACATGATGTCAAATTCTATATACTAAGTTCACTCTCTTATTCAAGGGACAGAGGTAGAAGAGAGAAAAAGAGAATCAGTTAATTACTCTTCTAATAACAACAAATATTATAGTGGGAACCATAAATCAGCATATACTAGAAGGCATTTTATATGGAGTAACATCTTTCATCTTCAATACATCATGGGGATGGCGATGTGTCTTAATGGTGAATGTGGTCCTAACATGTAACAGTCCGTGGACTGGGTTCCCAGCACAACACAGAACAACAAAACCAGTGAAACCACAAGCAAAAATACCATCCCCCCAAGTGGTACAAAGTCGGCTCCATTATGATTCTAATCCTTCAGCAGTAGGAACTGAAGTGCAGGGTGATTAATCTTCCAGACCACACAGCATCGTAACCCAGGAATTCTGGCTTCAGACCTCACACTTCACAGTTAAAACAAAATTAATATTGGATGCAATATAATGAAATATTTTTATTGCTACTATCTGGATGGGAGAACTGAGGCTTAGAGAAGAATAACAAGTCCAGGCTTTTACCAAGAGTCAGGTGCAAACTTTGGGCTTAAAGCCATGACATTGAATTTGTTTTGGACACTAGTAGATTGATAAATCAGAAGTAAAGAATATGCCTGGCTGTCAACATGACTACCATAAGGCCTTTATGGCAAGGTGGAGATAAGGAAGCTGGCTTCTCTGGGAAGTATCACCTGTTGGTGGTTGGATCTAGGCATTGCTACCCTGTTGTTACCAACACATGTTTTCAAATTCTGATTTGATGCCTCATTATCTGTGTAACCTTGGGCAAACTACTGATCCTTTCTACACTAGTTGAAGAGAAAAAAAAAAAAAAAACAGGACCCTCCTTCTAGGGCTCTCATGGAGGTAAAGGACATATGTGTTAAACCAAAGAAGCTGAACCAGGCCTTCAGAGCCTGGTGCCAGATCAACACTCCATAGATCCAGCTTTGACAAGCCAGGACTGTGCCTATTCTGGTGCTCAGGAGTGGTAAGTGTGAGGTCCCCCTTCTCATCAAAGCCTAAAACCCTCACTTAACCCCTAAACCTGTTACAGAAGCACTACTAACCTTAGCAACCTTTCTGGTATCTCTCAAATCTTATCTTCACTGTGCCTGAGCTATTGTCTGGATACTATGCCACACAATTTCTCATCTGAAACCATGACAAGGCATCATTGTGACTTTAAGAAACTACATAGATTATTAATCTTCATAGATACCAAAATGAGAGAAGACAAAGAGTGGTCACACTCTGATGGTCAGTATCTACTGTCTGTTGAGTACGATCTGAGAGGAATCCTCCCTGGGCAGTTCCACCATAGCTCTGGTCCAACCTGATATCCTTCCCTTTCTTGACTTCTGCTAAAAGAAACAAGTGTGATTTCCATATAAAATTATATATATTTATGGAGCATAATGTGATTTAAAAATATTTATATATTCTGGATGGCTAAATACATTTTGTGGATTTTACACAGTTTACCGACCTAGCCTATTTCAGAAACTGAGATTATACAGAAAATGCTTCTTCACTAGTTAGCATTTATATAATTGGTTCCTCACAGGGTTCATTTTTACTTTAATCTTTTGAGATTTACATAGGAATTCTGTATTTTGTCAGATGCCTAACACTATATAGTCGAGAAGGAGACTGAATCTTCTATGTACAACGCTTTGGCCCAAATGGTTGCTGCCACAGGCAAAATATTCAGAGATTTTTCATTTGAAAATTATAACTCTTTCTCGGGATTTTTACATCATGTTATTTGTTTTATGGACTATTCAGTATGCATTGCACCAACACTAATTACTGCACTAATAAGTCAGCGTGTTACCACGATGTTTTGCCATTATAATTGCAGCCACATGTTGTTGTCCTTCCTCAAACAGTCCAGGCTTAATTGCATCATTTTTCAGGAAAATTTATGTGGTGCAGCTTAATTCAAAATTAGTACATGAACAAATGAAGTACAACCCATTTTCTGCACAGCTTACATAGAGAAGTGCTCTCACAAAGCTTTCATAGTTCCTGCGTTCTGTGGCAGACTTTATGTCTTCCCATGGGAATTTATGGAATAGAATGATAAACCCTGTTGAACATGTAGGAGAAGGTGATGTCACTAGGGACATGTCTGCCATTCATTCTCACATGATCCTTGAGATTAGTTTTCCCTTTCTAACCCTTGATTTCCTCGTCTGAAAATTGAGTATGTGGTTCAGGTGATCTCTGTTACTCTAATGTTTGGCTACTCCAAGTATCATTATATGAATGTGATTGTAAAATCCTGCCAACTTTAAAAGGATTATGGTGCTAGTTAGCTTCCAATCACTGTAATAGATACCTGAGATCATGGACTTAAAAAGAGATAAAAAAAAAGTTGATTTGACTCAAAGCTTTGGAAGTTCTGTTACTCATGATTGAATGGTATCCTTGCTTTTGGGTCTATAGCAAGGCAGCAAATCAAAGTGGAAGTGTGCGGTAGAGCAACACTGATCATTTCATGCCTGAGAATCACGAGAGAGAAGGGGTGGTTATGTCCCACTCTCTCCTTCAAGGGCACACCTCCAAAGACCTCAATGCCCCCTTAAAGCTCCCACCACTTCTCAATAGCATCAAGCTAGGAACCAAGAATTTCACATGTAGACAGCATTCCAGATTCTCATTCTAGCAGGCCAAGTATTCAAACTGATACCGAAAACCGAAATAAACATGGGTTATCTGAACTCTGCATCTTAAAATCATGCTATCCCCAATATCCACTCTCATGACTCACTCTTCCTCACCCTCCTATTGCTCGACTCTCCTCCATTTCTCCTTTCTCTTTCTGTCAATAAAATTAAATCTATATGTGTGTATATGCTCTCAGCACTTTAGAAGTTGAGGTCCCAGAACTGATAGGTTTATACATTTGTATTAATACAAAGTTGTTTCCTGCCTCTTGCCTGGCATAGCTAGGTTGTTCTTTAGGTTGTAAGCTTAAGTTCTACTAGTGCCATTTGTAAGGGAAGTATTGAAATGTTCAGAAGGCAATTTCTTCTTTCTTCCACTGAACACTGTGCTATGATTGAATATGGAAAAGTATTCTAGCTCATTCTCAAGGGCTCCTGTTAACCAGTCCTGCTCCTGCTTCATTCTTATAATGATCTGCATTAAAAAGTGTCTTCCCCCACCCAACAAGAACACATAGAAAGAATGGTGAAGAAAGAGAAGGAGAGGCTGGAGAAATGACTCATTGGTTAAGAGCACTGGCTGCTCTTGCAGAGGACCCAGGTTGTAACTCCAGTTCCAGAGGACTGATGCCCTCTTCTGACCTCCATGGGCATGACACAGCTGCACTTGCATACGTGCAGGAAATACACTCATACACAAAACATAAAAATAATAAATAAACTAGTTTTTAAAAGAACTGAAGTAACACATCAGGCATATCATGTTTGGGACTTTAAATTACTGCTTGCTTCCACCCCATCTAAGAAAGTCTCTGAAACTTACTTCCTCACCTACCCATTAAAGATAATCCTACTCTTTTAATGAAATAAATCATATATTATGCATGGGTTCCACAAGTCCCATAATATATGCTTGTTTTCATGTTCTTTGTGGTAACAAAACCCCTACAAGTCTACTTTTTCAGACACATATTAAATATTAGAAAAATGGCTTCCTTCTCAGGATACTTCTTCCATCAGTCAGAAGTTCATCTTTATGATAAATACATAACTCTACAGGGCCCCTACCTTGAAGTGTGCTGTCCCGAGATGAATCATCTTTCTCAGTGGTTCCAAACAGTGATTGGGGACAGAGAGCCTTTGGCCTGTGGAATGACTGTCAATTGCAAAGTGGAGTAAGGAGTGATGGAGACATTTGCTCCTTCCTTAAAACATATGCACCCTGCAATGGTTTCATAAGAGCCAGGCACAATGATTCACACTAGGGTTGCATAGGTAAAAGGTTCTGTGTTAATCATGGTTGGCAGAGAGGCTTGAGTATTCTAATAAGCTTCTGACAATGCCATGTTGGGAAGGACCCTGAACCTGCATTTTATCTCTGCATAGTAAGATTCCTTGATGGGGCACAGCTTTATCTATGTCATCTTAGGTGGGGTCTGATGTTCTTAGTTCAAAGCAATGTTTCTCAACCAGGATGATTTTGCCCCTTTGGGAATTTTTGCCAACATCTGGAAACACTTTCAACTGTTATCACTGGGGATGCTGCTGGCATCTGTTGATTAGATGGCCAGTGACTCTGTGGAGAATGCTACAGCACACAGAAAGCTCCCCGCAAAGTAATTTTATGATTAGATGGCCATAATTAAGGGCCCAGCAGATTAGATACCAACCTATGGATTTGAAATCTCCTGCCTCCATAGAAACTCATGCGTAGTCACTACAGTGTACAAGGCTGCAGACAGACTGGTTAATTTCATCCTTCTTGTTCTATAAAGAAGACTCTCTTCTATGTCTAGCTCTGTATCACAGGTTGCTGGGTGCTGATGTGTGGGAGCAGGCACTCCCTGCCTTAGAAAGTTTACATTTTGAAAGAAGAAAGAATCAAAAGATTGTGAAAATACGAACTAACAAACTGATAAATGCTAAAGAAATGTTTTTTGAGATTTTAAAGTATATAAATTACTTGTGAGGTCAGAAGATGATTTTCTAAGGAGTGACATTTGAGATGGGAGTTCAGTGAACAGTGTGAAATAATCAATGATTGAAAGGAAATAGAGAGAGAGAGATCCATGAAGAGTGGGTCACAAACCTGAAAGATCCCAGATCTCTCTTTCCATTAGAGTTAATACATACCAGTAGATATTTTGAAAATAGCGTCCAATATTGAATGTGAAAATAGTGAAAGCTATCATTTCAGCACATAAGAACCTGACAGATGTGTTTATATGACTGAAAATGGATGGAGACTGGATTTTAAATTTAGGCCCATTTTTGGCATGGGGTCAGTTAAGACTTCTCTTTATCTTAATTTACTTATGTGTCCCAAATAAGTAACAATCCTTATTTTATAGAACTGTTATAATGTAAAAATACTTACAAAGGGTGAGATACCTGACATCAATATTAATTAAATGAATATTAATAATTTATTTGTAATTTGTTTTAATTCCATAGCTGATAATTATTTGTTATATGTCAACTGAATGCTGCTTGACACTGAAATGTTTAAACAAGTAAACAGATGATTAAGAATTTCTTATGGAGTTGACCAATGGCATTTGATATTACATATGCTAACAGGTGCTTGACTGATATTTTCTGCCCTGCAACAGGTTCTCACAGCAGACTGCCCTAGTGGGTCCCAAGGCTATGCAGGTGGAATGTCCTTGAATTCCTCCCCTACGGGTGCCAAGTGTGTATTCTGTCAGTCTGAACTCAAAGTGGTCCAACATTTTCAGCATGACTCAAAGCCAAAGCCTCCTTCATGTGACAACCAATTTTGCTTAAAGCTTCAGGTTGTGCTGACCCAGAGTAAATGCAGCCAATGCTTATTTGGCAACCGGAACACAAAGTCAGCTACAGCCAAGAGGCTAATTACCTTATCCACAAAAGGATGTCAAAGACAGCGGCCTAAATTTTCCAGGAAGGGTGTATTTGGTGCCCTGTCTGGGTTCCTTACACAAGGTCAAGGTAACCTTCCACTGGCCCTGGGAATACTGTTTGTTGATAGTTCAGAGTTTTCTCTATCTTTGAAGAAATGCCCTTGGCACTCAGGAGATTATGCCTTCTCTTTCCTTGGGTGGCAGGGAGGAGACTGTAGAAAATGTATGTGTGACACAGAGCTGCAAAGGCAGACCCATTGCCTGATGATAGGCCAACCCTCTCTGTTGTAACTGATGCTCTGGTGCTCACTGTAAGACTAGGCTGAAGCTGGTTTCCTGTTGATCCCTTGTCCTTCGCTTTGCTCTGTGTCTCCTGGTCCTCACGCTCCTTTCCTCCTTAGAACACAACCTTCAGTGACTTATTTGTGTAGTGATCTCTTGTCTGTGTCCTGCTATCATTAGTGCTGACTCTCTGGTAGAAAAACTTAAGTAAATATTAATATTGTATCAAGGTGAAATATTATATAAGATAGATTTTTTTCCCTAAATGTCAAAAGTCACGCAAATGGAAATAAGGAAACCCGGACTGTTCAGGAGGCATCTTAAACTGGCAAGTTCCAATCTGAACACATTCTTTGAGGGAACAAACTGGTCTACACAGTCACAAGAGAGTGTAAACACCATCTACAGAAACAGAGTGTTTTAGGAGAGAAAGTCAGGGTGTACATATCATAGTTAGACTCAAGAATCTGAACTGATTGCTGATGTCATTTTTCTTGATGCTCACACTCATGGTAACTGCCAAGGACCAGTAGTTTCCAGGGGATGTCTGAGGTAATTAACAATATATCTTTAAGTCCATTTTCAAAGAAGAAACATGATATAGAAGACAGCCTTTATTATGAATCATTTTAAGATGTCTTGTTACTTTTTTCTAGAGATAAATGTTATTAGTAAAGTTATCCACATGATAGTTGGAAGCACAGATTTTATATCCTTTGGTTCAGTCACTCCCACAGCACTGTATTGAAACCGCGCTGTCCACTTTTTTGAACAGTTCAAATAGTGGAGGGGAGGAACAAAGAAAATAAGTTCGTAAGATGAATTTGTAGCATGTTGAATGATGCTCCATTCCCTGCCTAACAAAAGATGTTGATGCCCTCGTCTCAGAATTTGTGAATATGTCACTTCACATGGTAATGCTCATAGATGTGAGTATGGTCCTGGGGTTGAGAAGGGGGGTTATCCTGAACTATCTCATGTGATAGAAAGAATCAAAAGAATCTTTTAAGTAGAAAGGGAGCAGGCGAGAGGCATGAGATGCCTCGTTTCTGTTTTAGGAGACAGAGGAAGGGGCCATGAGAGACTGGAGAGAAGAAAGAACAGTTCTGCTAGTACCTCAGCTAGTCAGCCCTGCTGACTGGTTTTAGAATATAAGACTCAAAAAATTATATCGTAGAAATCCAGTGGGTTTCTGGTCATTTGTTGGAACAGCAAGGGGACACTAAATTGGAATGCAAGAGCAACTCTGGATTGGTCAAAATGTACCGTCTCAGACCACTTTACACATACATTGACAGTGCTGATGCTTCAAGAGTAAAGGCCTGATAGTGTGATAAAGGGGTGTGTGTGTGTGTGTGTGAGAGAGAGAGAGAGAGAGAGAGAGAGAGAGAAAGAGTTGATTATTTTCCTTCAACACGGACAATGTGTATTTAAGAGTCTTAGCCCTGCTACAAGAAACTGCTTATTTAGTACTTCATTCTAAAGATTTTTCTGAAGCGGAGCACATATATCAGTTTCTTATCCCTACCTCTTAACTGTCATGTTCAGCATGGTTCCTGTCAGGTGAAGCTCGATGGAAACATGTATAGAAGTTCAGATGTATAAGTTTAAGTCCACTTGAAACATTGTCTTGAAGAGTAGTTTTAGGGGAAAACAAAGAGAGAGAGATTAAAGAGTGAACATATGATTTCAAGTGAATGAATCTGTGCTGAAATGACTGTCTTCTGGCTCGCCTGACATTGCCATGATCCTGTCTTGTCTTTCTCCACACCCCAGTCCTGGCATTGACTTTTGATCTGCCTTTCCCTTCCTTTCCCTTTAAATACATGGACCCCTTCCTTTTGCTCTTTGTCTCCAGTTCGTTCTTGTTTCTTTCTTTTCCCCTCAGATTTGCTTTTTATCCCTCAGATAATTTCTTCTCTGTTTCTTAAACATCTGTTCCAAGATGATCTAAACGTGTGGGTAAAACTGTGGAGTCAGACTGTTTTCTGGCTTTGCTATTTATTGACTGTAGCTAGTTGAGAATTTACTCATTTCTCAGTCCTCTTGTTCCTCATGTGCAAAATACAGTAGGAGTTCCTTTATCCCACCTATGTCGCAGACGTGGAGTAGTGTGCCTAGAGCGCCAGGCACAGCGCCTGCCACATAGAAAGTTCAGAGCAAGCATTTACCATGCTTGTCAGTGCTGTCATCACCCTGATCCCTGTCATCACTGTCCACTCCATCTTCATTATCATTTTCTTTTCTGGAATATTGCCACAGTCTATAGCTCCATGCCTGGTCAGTGACCTTCCAGATTTCTGTCTGTCAGCAGAAGTAGCAGATGAGCATTTCCACTGGCACCCGTACATTTAAAACCGTAATACCCAACTTACTCTCTTCCATTCCTTCTGAAATTTTAATAGGAGTTAAATTCCAAGATGTTTGGGTCGCAGTGACAGGGACCCCATGATAACTAATTGGGGATTTGGAGAACGGTGTCTAACGTCTAAACAAAGGTTCTCTACAGGAAGTTTGGAGTGCAGATTTGCTAAAGTAAGAAGAATAGGATTAACACAAAAAATATGAGTGGATAGACACAGTTATGACTGTGGTATGGGAATCACCAGAAACTTCTTCTGTAAAGCATGCCAGTGACTAGAATGTATGAGCAGTTCACCACTTTTGGTTCCCCCTGTGAACATGTACGAATTTAGACAGCAGACCAAGGCACCTTACTGGCTTTTGTTCAGGTAGCTCTACTTCCTTCCACTGCTTGGTCTAGTTTGTTTCATTTGGAGCTACAACACTGAGAAACAGGAAAGTCTAATTCCAATTTTGTACATTTGACAGACTAGTCTAGAACCAGCATTAGGCAGAAAGCTTAGTACTGATATGCAATTTTTACTTTAATTGATAACCTAAATTTCTCTTTATTGATATGTATGTGTCTTTTTTGCTTTGATTTTTACACATTATAAAATGACAAAATTGATGCATTTTAATATTTCTTTTAAAAATATTTTAACGAGTTTTGTGCATTTTATATAATAGGTCTTAACAACATTTAGACCTCCCAAAGCCTCCCCCGACAGGATTTAATGTATTTTGTCACATGTGTTAAGTCCTACCCTGTCAAGCATATATACAGATGTTTCTCATTGCAAGTTCATCTGCTGGAATCTAGTCAGCCTGTCTAGAGTCACTCTCTTTAAAAAGATCTATCAGGCCTGGAGAGATAGATGACTCAGCAGTTAAGATCCTTGGATGCTCTTGTAGAGGACATGTGTTCAATTCCTAACACCTGCATGAAAGCTAATTACTGTCTCTAACTCCAGTTCCAGGGGATCTAGCACCCTCTTCTGACCTCCTTAGACATTGCATGACACAGGTATACTTACATACATGCAGGTAGTATACTATACACATAAAATAAAGGTAACGTTTTAATAAAGAAGATCTACTCTCTCACTCCACAGTAATCAGTTGCCAATAGTTATTTCACTAGAGTTGGAGACTGCTGCCCATTTCCCCTGGTTTTTGTCTGATTGAGTCATGGGTCCTGTGCATGCTGTCACCATTGCTGTAAGTTCATGTGAACAAGTTCCCAGAGCCCTGAAAGCCTCTGTTTCCTTATGTTCATGCACCATTGACTCTTACATTCTTTCTGCGCCATCTTCTGCAATAGTTCCTGAGCCATGGGTGGGTTTGGTTTAATACAGGAGTCCTATCCAGGTATACACACTGTGCATTTTATAGTTCTATTATTCTATATATGATGAAAGCTATGAATTCACACTGGTCTATGAAATTCTACCCTAAAACAAATGACTCATTCTATTTGTTCCCTATCTGTATTTGGAGCTCTCTTCTCCAACAGTGAATTGTTGGGCTTCTGTTGACCTTGTGTATTTACCTAAGTAATTCCCTTGCATGCTTCCATTCTCATCAACATTGTACTACATACCCTATGCACAAGCCCCATCTGCCCCAGATAAAGTTCAAGGTTTTCTGTTGGAATAGCACAATATGTGAGGCTAGGTACTTTATAAATAAGTTTATTTGGATGACATTTCCAGAAGTCTCAGCGCATGGCTGCAGTATCCTGGCAAGGATTCCTGGCTATGTCACAGCGTGGTACAAAACTAGAAAGAAACCTGTCACTTTGAAACAGTCTCTTCTGAGACTTTGTTCATTTGGTAAGACACCACCTTGTAAAGGTTTTACCACCTCTCACTTCTCTCATACTTGGGCCCAACTTCCAGTAAATGTACTTCAAGACAGACCCTAAACACAGCACACTGCAGTGCTTGGTCTTTGCCACTTATCTCTTACTTGAATGCTCCCCTCACTCGCCCCAAGCTGACACCTGTTGGAATGTCCCACTGTGTTAACCCTCTTTACTGTATGGACCCTAATCCTTCCTTTGACCATCCCTCCCTTCGTTCCTCAGAAAAAATTATCTCTTCCCTTGGCCTCTTGTCTCATCCCCACACCAGGTATTCTAATAACCTAGACGTTCATCCCCACTGAGGCTGATGTTCTGTGAGGAGCTTGACACACCAAGGCTCCTATGTTCCACACAAGGCTGAACACCAAAACACGCTATTCATCCAACTTTGCCTTTGCCATCAGATAGATAGTCAGCATACCTCGGTTTGTTTTTCATTAACTTGGACTCCAGCTTCCTATTCTCAGCCCCCTTCTCTCACATTGATCTTTCCAGCCCACTGGGGCTTTAATACCTCACAACAGTCCATTCAAGGGATGCTTGGGATACCATATTTACCCTCTTATGCTTAGACAGGAACATATACAACTTGGACTCAAAATTTCCCTTGTGGAATACCATACCTCTCTCTTCTTTATTAAACATGTTCTGCTCATCTTCTAGTCACTATCTAATAATGAGATGATGTGCTCTAGAAAGGAAAGAATGGGAAAGGGAAAAAAGGAAGAGTCCTCGTGCTTTGGAGTACTGTGTGTCTGATACCTTTGAATTTTTGATCTGTCAGTCTACTCATTATTCTGGACTTAAGATTCTTTTTTGTTTCTTATATGTGGAGAGAAAAGTCTAAACTCAGACATGAATCTTTAAAAACAGTTGTGTTTCAACAGCATATTTTCAGTTACTTTGAACAGAAACAAGATTTTCCTGGATCAGGACGTACTAAGTATGACATAAGCTGGAATCAAAAGAATGAGTGAGTTCAGTAGATGAAGGGGGAATAGTATGAAGGCCAGTTCAAGAGCAAGAGAGAGGTGTTGGAGAGTAACTGCTGGCGTGGAGACAGTGAGGAGAATGTAGGGTGTGGGATCAGGGTGTAGAGACAGGAACGCTCCAGTCTGCACAGGACCTTTGTCTGCAAACTAAAAGAAAGGAAAAACAGAGTTCATGCTCTGAAAGTTTCCCTCCAGTCATCACCTTTCAAAGGTGATGAGAGTCCTCTAGGACCTCTCTGCCCTGTTCAGGTAGCCAGGCTGATGCAGTGTCAAACTCTTAAAGGAAATTCATCCCAGTCTTTATGCCCTGTCCCAAGTTCCTGTCTTCCATTACTGCCTCAAATTTTGGTTCCTATCTGTCTTGTTTGAAGTTCAGATGCTTGTTGACCCTTATGCAGCCTCAATGGAACTTCCCAGAGCTGATCTGATGCTCTCGCTCTCTCTCTCTCTCTTCCTCCCCCCCGCCCCCGTGTGTGTGTGTGTGTGTGTGTGTGTGAGGGTGAGTGTGAGTGTGTCCCAGTGCTGCTTCTGAAATCCTAAAAATGTCTTCAGCCTACAGGTCCACTCTACTCTGGGATCCTAGTAAGGCTCCTTATATTTAAATGTAACTTCACAAGACAAATCTTAGGTAGGAAATCAACCCACCAATGCAGTGACATTTTCTGAGTCAGGAGGCATCTGTTGTCACTGATAAATGCATTACATTTGGTGACAGCTAGAACTTAAGATTTTCTGAGATAGCATGTATATTATGGTCCTTTGGATGATTGTTTTCCTGTCAATTTCTTGGAAATTTAAGTCATTAATGCTGCCTTTTCATGAAGCCATGTATCTTTTACTTTTCAAACAGAAAAGTTGGAAAGAGCTCTAGAGAAGTATGGACCGTGAGTACAGGGAATCTCATCTGATGATGAATTTAATTAGCAATCCTCTATAAATAACAAGTGATGCTTAAAATGCTCCCAGGCTGTGCCATGGTGCATGAAGACAAGTAATTACAGAAGATTTTTTTAAAGAGATGAAATTGAGGAATAGAATGATGACCATATGTATAACACCTCAGCTCTGTCCATATGTCTGTGTCTTGAGGTCAGATAAAGGTTTCTAAGTGACAAGAGAACTCTGAAGTACTCTGTAAAATCTTTAACAATCATGGACAATTGATTGTACTTTATTCACTCCAAAAAAGAGGAAAATGAAAATAAAACCATAGTGACAATGAAACTGAAGTTGTGTTTACTAGTGACTAGGTTACCTATAACCAGCCAGGAACCTGTGTGTGCACATGTGTGTGTGTGTGTTTGTGTGTGTGTGTATATGTGTGACTGTGTGTCTCTGTGTGTATGTGTATTGATTGTATGTCTCTGGAGGGGCTGTTTGTGTTTATGTGTGTGTATGTGCCACAGTGTGTGTGTGTGTGTATGAGGGAGAGAGAGATATGAGTCTCTGTGTATATGTGTTTGTGACTGTGTATCTCTGTGTGTGAGACTGTGTGTCTGTGTATGTCTATTACATGTGGACACACATCTGTATGTCTCTTGGTGTGTGACTGTATCTGTTTTTGTGTGTGTATGCTCAACTGTGTGTTTCTGTGTGCAACTGTATGTCTCTCTGTGTGTATTTGTGTGAGAGGCTGTGTTTCTTTGGGTATATGTGCATGTAAGACTGTGTGCCTCTGTGTATTTCACTGTGTATGTGACTGTGTGTTTCTGTGTATGTATACGTATGTATGATTGAATGTTTCTCTGTGTGTGTATTGTATGTTCAACTAAGTGTGTGCATGTGTATAAAATTGTGTCTGTGTGAGATTGTATCTGTGTGTGTATGTGAAAATGTATGTCTGTCTATGTGTGTGTGACTGTTTTGGAAGTACATTCTAAATGTTCAGAAAAAAAAAAAAAGCACACTGCAAGTATCCAAAGCCATTGCCCTTATCTGCTTTGTGTTAGATACAAGTGAAAACACATATTATCATATTAAAAATATCAATTGACTTTTGAAGCTCTCATTTATGAATGGATACGTATTAACTTTGCTTGATTAACTCTAGAAAACATGACAAGCCATTTTGCTTGTCAATGGCTTTCTCAGTTCTAGGAAACTCTTTGTCAAATATACGTAAGAAAAATGTGACTGGGAAAGTTGGATTTTCATTTAAATTCCATTCACTATTAGTACAATAAAAATTGGGCAGGGTTGGTCACTGAGCACATTTGTCTAATTGCTCCTTAGAGAAAATTGTTGTAGGAGGATGATTTTTTTAAAGGAACTTTATGGATTGATTTTTAAATATATATTTATTGAGTTTTTGTGGATTTCATAAAATACATCTTAATCCTATTTAGTCCCCCCTTCGCTATCTGCACCAATCCCGTATCTCACTCACAGAACTCCATACATTCTGTCATCATTTATATATTAAGGCTTATGGAGTCATGTTTGTGTCCCCAGATGTCCCTTGGTATGGTGAGTTCATCCACTGGAGACTAGCCTGTCTAGTGTCACTGCCTTAAAGAATGACTCTTGAGATTGAAGAGATGGCTCAGCAGTTAAGAGCACTTACAGCACTTACTGGCTGTCCTTACAGAGGACCTGGGTTCGATTCCCAGAACCCACATGCAGGTTAGCAACCATCCATAACTGCAGTTCCAAGGGATCCAATGCCCTCTTCTGACCTCTGTGGGCATTGCACCACATGGGTGCACTTAACATACATGCAGACAGTACACTCATATACATAAAAATTAAAAATAAATAAAATATTAAAGAACAAGTCTCCCTCATCCAGTATATATATATATATATATATATATATATATATATATGTATATAGTATGATTGTATTACACTACTGAACATACACTGCCAAACATACACTTCTGTATATACACTTCTACAAACAGCTTGCCTCTCTAATCTCACCCCTATCCCAGAGAGCTAAAGTGCAGTCATGAAACTGAAATACAGGAGTCAACTGTCCTTGGCATTCCAAGTTAGCACAGCACAAGCCACAGGGTGGAATGCATTCTTCGCAGTCTTGAGCATGCAGATTTCTTATCAAGCAACATTCAAATACCAGTTTTTTTTTTACAGGACCAAGGGGGCGGGGCATGGTATACTCATTCATTTGTGTATTCTTATAGTTTAAAATGCTATTGTTTCAAGTTATAAAATTAACACTCCTGGAGGTGGGGAGCTAGTTCCTGGGTGAAGTATTTTCTATGTAAGTATGAAGAACTCTCTGGCACCCATATAAAAAGTAAGGCGTGACTGCATGCACACTTCTCACCCCAGTGCTTCAGGGAATGCAGACAGAGGGTCACTGGGGCTGATTGTCCTTTAGATGAACTCCATGTCAAGTGAGAAACCCTGTCTCAACAGAATAATCTGGAAGTGAGAAAGTGACACCAATACACAAACGTGTGCATACATAACACATGCATGCCATGCCTACACATACACAAACCCACTCATACTAGAACATTTAAATAGTATAGGATATCACTGCAAGAAGTAGAGTTAACGGAAATCCTACCCTACAAAACTATTTTCTCAGTGTTTTCCCTAGCTGCTTAATCTACCTGTTCTTTTATAGGCACTGAGTGTAGGTGACAAAAGTAGGCAGATAAGGCTGTTGCTTTTGTAGAAGTTATGTTTTAACAGTGGAAGGAAGTATGTGAGTAACTATATCATTAACAATGATAAAAATCTGCAGGGGGAATAAATGGATTGTTTTACAAAGTAATAGCAAAGGAGAGAAGATGAGCATGCCAGGCATTCTCGGACGCCTGAGTATGATGTCTGAAGAGGAGAATGGAGCATCGATTAAAAAGTCATAGACAATCCTTCTTGGCAGAAGGAAGAGCAGTCTCAGGAGCTAGGAAGAAGCTGGTGGGAAGAAGAATGGAGGCAGAGTGACTGGATTGTTGTATGTTGATGAACATCCATGTAAGATACAATTATAGCAATAACGTTCTGGTATATATCCATCAAGCCCCACCTCTGTGCATAGACATAACATTATATTGACCGTTTTCATTTACCAGTACATGTTTCCTACTGTCAAGGCTTTAGCCAGCCTTGAGGGGGCTCTGAATAAGCATTGCCTATTATTGTCCCTTGCGGGTGCACAGTCTATATTCTTCTGGTGTATTCAGTCACACTGATGTTGAAATGCACTGGGAAGAATATGATCTGGACAAGGTGACTCTGGAATTGAGGAAGGCCTGAAGGAGGTATAGTAGTAGGATGCTGTGTATAGTTTAGACTCAACAGTAGTTAAGAGAATCAAGTGAGGTACTATCTATGAAAGTGTTTGCTAAAACTTTGATGACTGTTAGCTTAATAATAAAAATAAAGCTTGCATATTATACTCAGCTTTAGACTTTATTTCATATAACCAGGCCTGTACCATTTTGCCTTATGTACAACCCTCAAAATAATAACCTATTAGCTCCAGATTCCATGCCTCAGCTGTGTCGTTCTTCTTCAGACCAGGTATGACTGGTTTCTGTTGGATCTGCTTGTGCATCTACCAACAGCTAGAGATTCTTTTAGCACATAGGTAGTCTAGCAGAGCCTCACACATCTAGAGGTCAGGAGAAAATGAGGACGCTTGAGTGTGTCCTTTGTCACTATGCAGACTAGAGCTGTTCACAGGCAGGGGGTTGCAGTTCCCACGAGCAATGCGGGGTAAGCCTCAGTACAGACAGTTTTCCAGTCTCTGCTCCTGTCTTGTTGGCTAATCTCCCTTTGGCCAGAGCAAGTTACAAGGCCCACTGGGGAATGGAGAAGTGGATTTACCTCATAATTGAAGGAGGGCACTAATGACCATTTCTTGCAGTGTATCAGAAGTATTCCTCAAAGTACATAGACACACACAGGCCAGCTGTACCAGTCAGCATCCCAGCTGGGAGTCAATTCACCACAGATGGTTCCAATGAAGAGTGTCTAATAAAAAGGCTGCTTGCCGGAATGTGGGCAGGGTTAAAGAAACAAACAAGGGGTGATGAGTTACCCAGAGAATAGCAACAGCTAGAAGCCATTATCACCTCTAGTGCTGAAGGAACAAGGAAATGGAGTTACCAGGGCCCCTGAGAGGTGAGTCCTGAATACATGCCACTGCTTCCTGAGAGGTGGCAGCCAGGCAGGAAGAAGAAACACTTTGAAAATCCACTTACTTTTCATAGAAGCAGATCTGACAGAGTGGTCAGGAGACTCTGCATCTCTCAAAAGCATATTCACAGGTGCAGAGTGAAGGAGACATAGGATAAGTTTGGGAGAGGGTTTAATCTAGACTCCAACTTCACCCTATTGTCACACTGAGATCTAGCACAGAATAGCTCCAACCAATTGACCTGTTGGGTTGCCAGATAAGCCTCATATTCAATGAAACTAGGCAATCCACTCATTTGGTTAGGACAGTGCTCTGGAGGGAAGTTAGCACTGGGTCATTGCAGTCTGCACTCGCAGAGTCTGGAAGACTGGCCCAGGAACCACGTCTGGATGAACCAACTGCAACTTCCTTCTCCACTGGTTTCATCTTGTACCTAGTTCTGGCAGATCCAGCAAGGATCAGTGGACCAATGAGCAAGGCTATGTCCCTTAGTTATGCAAATTCTAATACAAATGAGTTCCAAATATGTAGAAATGGGCTCTGCACAGGTTTTGTGTGCAGCTGTGTGTGTGGCCATCACACTTTCAAGGCAGGAAACTGGGATATACAAACTAGACAGTGATTACGGAAGACTAGAGGATTTATTTCAGTCATTTCTCTGAAATGTTTAAACAGAAGAAAGGTATACATTCACATGGATGAAGAAACACTGAAGACAGAAAAGAGAATTTTTTTTCCTCTTCTTGGTCCTCAGGTCTATCCTGTGAAAGAAAATGACCATAGCCTGTATACAGGTAAAACAACTGAGCCAAAGTTAGAGGAGAGGCAGAACCACCAACCTGCCCTATTGGAAATGCTTTGTAGAAATCTTAACATTCTTAGACTCAAAAAAAAGTGTGTCAGACAAGGTACTTTGGTCTACAGGTATAGTAAGCCTTTCTTAGTGTAACTTGGGGATCTGCAAGCTAGGCTTGGGGGGAATGTACAGATAACCTAATGGGAAGTCGTAAGGAAAACCCAGTCATCAAATATACACTGTACCTTTTCTGGCCGAGGCTATTACTCTAGATTAGAATTCAGTTTATATCATTCTAGAATGTAGTTAGTAATCTGCATGTGTGTTCATATGTACCAAAGCCAGAGTGAGGCTTGGCTTTGGAAGGATGTCTAAAGTTTAGCTTTGTTTTGGAAACAAGCAAAAGAAGTATACTAGTGTAGTGTAGAAAGTATTCTGTGTAAACAGGTTTTGTAGGGAAGAGGGAAGGTGGAGGGGGTGAGCATTTGAAGCTGTGTGCTGCTCTCAGACCAACTGAATGGATTTTTTTCAGTTCCTTATCAGAACAAAAGCCCATAAGTTATTTATTTAGATTATTTTCTACACATGAATATTAAAACCTGGCTATCCCTAAAGTATGACATATAACTTTTAATATTTTAATGTATATGATACTTGTTACTGACACCTCTAAATTATGAGGAAAACCTTCTGAATTTATTTTATTTGCTCATAGAATCATGATAACTTACAGTTGGAGAAAGGCTTGGGGAGAGTTCAATTCAATCCCCTTCACTGATTAACGTATTACTTTTGTGTGTTATAGCTTAGGTGAGATTTCAGTCCGTCATGGTAGAGAAGACATGGTGTAGACACTGCTCCATCCATGGTAGTGGGATATTGTGCCCACAGCCAGGACCGAGGGGCTGTGTAATCTTCACACATTCGCTACTGGTGATCTCCTTTCAACAGCCAGGATCTACCCCCTAAAGGAGTCACAGTGCCTCAGGCTGGGGACTAAATGACCAAGCCATGAGCCTATGGGAAACAATGCAGATTTAAATCATAGCACTCTGCAAGTGCTCCTCTGGCTCCTGCTTGTCGCTGGCATGAGAGGAAAAAGAAGGAATGAATGGTGGCCTTCCTTGTGGCTTAGCTTGTCATTCTAGACCTGCTATCTGTCTGAGAATATCTTTATTTCAGTCTGTAGAAAGTAGGAAGCCCTTTTCAACATATCTTAAACAACAGGAGAATTATCTGCTATGAAGAAAGCCTCTTGGGGGTGAAGGTATTCGTGTTGGTCTTTTAAGCACCACAATAATGGCATCAAGATTTAAATATCATCTGCCTCGCTACAGCTGCCTTCTTGGGGCTGCTCAGTTCTTAGGCAAGATATCTGTAAAAGTGCTGGGCTACAGACACAACCACACATGGAGGGAAAAGTGATTTTTTTCCCTGAAGAGTACAGAATTATTTTCCCAGAATTGACTTCAAGAATCCATCCCCTACATTTCACCAGTCAGAATTAGAACTGAGCCTGGTGTGGTGTTATACACCTTTAATCCCAGGACTGTGGAGGCACGGGGAGGCAGGTCTCTGTGACATAGAAGCTGACCTTATTTATATAACAAGCTACATGCCAGCATGGGCAACAGGGAGACCCTGACTCACACAAGAAAATGTGAATTAAAAGACTTAGAACTGATTGGTTTTAGGTGAGTCATTAGGTGCCAATTTCATGGGCCCTGTTTACCTTTCCTCTTCCTCAGTTTTCCCGTGTCTTGTCACAGCATTAGATAACAAAATGGGATTAGAGGCAGGGTACAAGTGTGGAAGGACGTAGGGGAGACCTAGGATCTCTTTCAAGGATAAGGTGTCACGGCCTTTTTTGGAAAATTCTGCATATTTTAGTTACTGTGTGGTGGTTTGGGTTTAGGCATCGCGGTACAACCATTCAAACTTTCTTTCCAGATACATCTTTCAAAACTTATTTTTATCATGTGTATGTATATGTGTGTGTGTGTATGAGCATGAATGCAGCTGCCTGTAGAGCCCAGAAGAGGCCATGGATCCCTGAAGCAAGAGTTATAGGCAGTTATGAACTGCCTAATGTGCATGCTGGGAACTGAACTCTGATCCTCTGCAAGAATAAATACATGCTCTTAATCACTGAGCCATCTTTCCAGCCCCAAGTCCCACACTTGATAATGTTTAATAAACTACTTAAACTTTCTGTGCCTCTTTTTACCCATTTGAGAAGAGGAAATCCCAATTTTTCCATTTAAAAAAAATTGTTCTCAGGGTGCATGGGTACATGCTTGCTAAAAATGTTTAGAACATTTTCTGCCACATTGAAAGCTTCTATAAAGGCATTGTTACTAAGTAATTGTCTGGCTTTATAGGGAGTAAGCTTTTTAAAGTAACCTCTCTCATTATACTTCTAAAGGAATAGGGTAGCATTACGTTTCCATTAGGGTGCTTACAAGGATAAAATTACATGTACAGAAGCCATCTGTCCTAACTTTGTGTTTGTAAAGCACTAGGCAGTGTGCTGCAAAGAGACAAACATGAATACTGGAATCTGACAGATTCATAGAATTCAGCTTCCAGCTCAGCATCTTACTGGGCGGGGGGAGGGGGGGTAACACACGCCTCTATGAGTCTGTTGAGTTTTATCAGTTCTCCTCATATAGAAAATTGGGAACAAATTTCTCTTTCTTGGGCAAGTTACAAAATTTGAGTGGAATAGCATAGCTAATACACCTTCCCAAGTGGTACACAGTGGGGTTTGTCAAACATGCCAGATGACAGAGCACATCTGTTCAGGTTATGTAAGGGTCTTATTGGTTCTCTTTTCCCAGGTACCTGTTTTTCCTAGTTTCTGTGAGGGATGAGAAGAAGCAGAAGCACTGGCAGCTATGAGCTGCCCAGGGTCAGTGCCAAACTGACACTGAGATCTGTCACCCATTAGAAAAATCAACCCATATGCATATGTTTGAAGATGAGTATTCCCAGTGAATCACAACCCTATCCACAGGCACCACTTTACATCGGTTTTCAAAAGTCCAATGATACAGATTTAATAGTGACTAACAAAAGAAGTATTTTGATTAATTTTCTTAGAGTGTGGTCACTGTAATTGTTTCAATTTCCAGCCTGAACACATTTTCACCTAGTTTCTTTTGGCTGCATGAAGACGCAGGCTTCCAGAGGTCACCCAGTTCTAAACCTTTTTGAGAACCTCTATTGTGAGCATCTAGGGAAGAGCTGACAGGTCTTAGCTTCCTACACAGAAGCTGTGAGATACATTGCTGTGCGGCCCCACCTGGATGCTACATGACTCTCTGCTGCTGTCAAGGGATGTCAGTTTCTGCTTTCTCTTCACTCCATCTTCAGAGAGAAAGAGACAAACTGCAACAAGATCATCTCTTCTTCCTCAAGGCAGAAACTGACAATGGAAAGACGGAAGAGTGGCAGGGCCAGAAAAAGAAGCCGCCTTGACTCTGCCAAGTGCTTGCTCCTGCTGCCAGTTCCAAGGCTTTGAATGCAGACATTCTGTGCAGCAACAGGAACCCACTTCAAGCACCGCATCTGCCCCGGGCTCTTTCCCAGTATAGTTTCCTGCTCTGCAGCAATCCCCTGGCGCTGCCACGTCCCCATCTCTATCCCAGCCCTCCACGACAGCTTTCTGTCAATTGACTCTCCCCCACAAGTCTTTTTTTGACAAATCTCGGAGATGCAACAGCTGGTCACCCTTCAAGACTTTCACATGTCTCCCCTGCCACTTCCACAGATTTCTTTCTTCTATTGATTTGATTTTTCTCCATTTCTCATCTATTTTCTGGAGATAACAGTTTACACTTTTCTATCGCTCCATCTCCCTATTTGAAGTCCCTACCTTGTAGCAACTTCTGCCCATATGGACTTTCCAATCACACAGTGTTACAGAACAATAATAGATGTTAATGCATTTCTGTTCAAAAGGATTTGCACAAACAGTCATACCAGAACTTCCCCCTGAGGTAAGCAGCTGTTGTGAAGACTTATTTTTATGTGCTTTTATGAAAGGCAGAATGGTTTCAAAATGATAATTACAATTGATGTGTGTGTGTGTGTGTGTGTGTATGTGTTTGTATTTAAAAGCATACATACATCTACCAGAGAACATATAAATAGAGTGTTAGTGTTGCCTCTGAGCCCCTGGGGGACAGGACCTGCTTCTCAGTGTCCTCCTCTGCTGGTTTGGGAAGTAGTAGATATTTAACAAAAACTTGAATCCATGAGTTAGTGAGTGTGTAATGGTTAATTTTGATTTTAATTTGATTGAGTCTAGAAAAGCCTTGGGGACTGGTGAAGAGGAACCCTTTGGTTGTGTCTGGATTGTCTTTCCAGAGACAGATTGTGTCTACCCTACCCTGACATAATCAAAGACTAAGTCACCCATGCCTTGACGGTGTTACTGGGAGGTGGTCAAAGGCAGGACTCAGCCCTAGTGTGGGGAAGGACAGCCCAGGGTTTTGTCATCAGGGCTGTATATTACCCTGGTTTCTTTGTACACTCTCTTTTCTTTCTCTGCTCTTGACTTGCCCTGACTGGAAGTTATTTGTTCTATACACCATCCTACTAAAATCGACTAACTCTCCTAACAAGAACCTAAACAAGTTCTTTTTCCCCTAAGTTGTTTCTGTTAGGTATTTGGTCACAGTAGTAAGAAAGATAAGCAGTAGAGAATGAATGGGTGACCTCTGACTACCAGACCTCCTTAGCTGAGATCACATATTCCTGAATCTTCAGTACAGTAATCTCAGAGAGTACTTCCTGAATACAGCAATCATATCTTATAGATGAGTGATCCATATGTAGTGTTAGATCATAATATAAATAATATGTATGTAGAAATTATGTTTGTAAATGTATTATAAAAATAAATAAAATACTGTCTGAGCATAATTACTATTTTAAACACTATATTACCAGTTTGTTTGAATTTAGAATAGTATTCTCAAGATCGCTGAACAAAATGCTTAGCAGAACAGCCTACAAACACAGATAGGCCCCCCTAGACCTGCCTCCCCATTTCAATCATTCAGACAGCTTTCTTATACAAATAGGCATTATAATATACTTAATAACAGGCAAAAAATACAGTAGATATGGGGAATAAAGACTAAGAATTAACCATGCACAGAAACTGTTAAGATTTCCTATTAAATATATGTTGTTAGGAAAAAAAGTTGTGGAAAAAAACATTTCATTGACTTAGTGACTTTTATGTCTATATAAATAACCACAGGGCCAGAACACTAACAGGAGGAAGCCTGAGTCAGCTGCTTACATATTTCAAAATAAATTTCCACTGGAATGAAGATTTGAATGTAACACAAAATCAAATAATAGGAGAAAAATAAAATGGAGGTGCTTCTAGAAATTATATCAGTGTTGGAAGGAGCCTAAACTTTAAGGTAGCTTAGTAAGGAACAGAAACAGATGAATGAAAAAATAATGGCGAATTCAGAAAAATCCTAAATAGCTATAAACCTCTGAATACCTTTATTTGATAATGCTGGCAATTCTAGGCATCATAACAAAGCACTTTGAGTTAACATGTATTTGAATGGCCTCATTAATTATTTTATGAGAAATGGACTCTAGAAGTATGCATATAGAGATTTAGAGGTGCATATACATGCAGACATGTAAAGAAATAAAATGATGTGATATTACAATGTGTAATATTTTTATCAATAAACTCATGTTGCTCAGTATCATTTAGTGATTCTAAATGGGGAAACTATGTTAGTTATGACATCCTATTCAGAAGTGACAAATGAGTCCTGATCATAACATGTACATGCATGGAAATGACATATGAAATCCCTTAAGTACATACAATTTGTAAATTTTAAAGATAGATGAATCAGACTCCAAACAGATAAAGGCAAAAAGTGCCAAAAAAATAAGGATCATAAGTTAAAACTAAAAAGAAATTCTTGAATGAGAAATTTTTTTCAACACCTTAGATGAACACTAATTGCTAATTGCTCTATTTATAACATAGTACTACACACAGAAACAACAAAAATCAATTTTAAAAAAAATCAAAGATCCTGAATCTGAAGTTCCCAGAAAAATTTAAGAACATCCTAAATGTCTTGAAAAGTTATGAAGAGATTTTTAATTTACCTACTAAATGAACAAGTAGTATAGTCTCAATAAAAACATTACTCTGTGTGTGTGTGTGTGTATTCAGCAAAGTCATAGCAAAATAAGTGTGGTCATTATAAAAATATTTTTGTCTACTCAATTTAAAAATAAATATATATCTTATGGTTTAACAATTTAAAGTTTAGAAATTTCATTATAAATATAAGGTGTATTTACATGGGTAAAATTTATTTGCAAGGCTGAATATTGTAGTTTGGCATGAAATAAACTATAAAAGATAACAAAGAGCAATGTTGAGGGGATCCCCATATCAGATCTATGACTGTATTACAGAGATATAATCATAAAACCAGGATGATACTGGTACAAACAGATACTTAGTTCAATGAAACACAACAGAAGAACCTAACATAAATACATGCAATTTCAGCCAACTTGTATTTGGCAAAGGTGCCAAGAACACACAATAGAAGAAAGACAGATTCTTCAACAAATGGTCCTGGCCAAACTGGGTCTTCATCTGTAGAAGAATAAAATTGGAATTATCTTTCACTCTGCACAAAAGTCAATTCTTAATGGATCAAAGACCTCAGTATAAAACCTGAAATTCCAAAACTGCAAGAAGAAAATATAAGCAGTACCCTACAGCACACAGGTATAGAAAAGACTTCCTAAAGCTGCATAAGTTGCCCAGGCATTAAGGTCAACAATGAACAAACGGAAACTTATTAAGCTATAAAACTTCTGTACAGTGAAAGAAACAACCAAGGAAAGGAAGAGGAAACCAAGTGAAAGGGAGAATCTTCACCTGCTACACATCCAACAGAAGATTAATAACCACAATATACAATAAACTCAAAAATAAAGAAACAAGACAATAAATGGCTCAATAAGAAAGTGGGCCAAGGATCTGAACTGAGAATTCTCAAACACAGAAAGAAAAATGACTAAGAAGCACCTTAAAAACTATTCATCATCCTTATCTATTAGAGAAGTGCAGATAAAAACCTTTTTAAGATTCCATCTAACCCCAGTCCAACTGGCCAAGATCAAGAGAGTAAAAGACACCAAACGCGGGCGAGGATGTGGAGAAAGAGGAACGCTCACTCACTGCTGGTGGGAATGCAAACTCGTGCAAACATCATGGAAAGCTGTGTGGAGAACTCCCCAAATCTACCGTGTGGTCTGGTTTTACCACTCCTTGGCATGTACCCAAAGGGCTCATCCTATGGTAGAGATACCTGTACATCCATGTTTGTTACTTCACAACAGCTAAGAAATGGATGTAACCTAAATGTCCTTCAAATGAAAAATGGATTATGAAAATGTGGTACATTCACACAGTGGAGTTCCTAATCAGCAGTAAGAAAAGATGAAATCATGACATTTGCAGGGAAGCGAATAAAATTAGAAACCTTTATACGAAGGGACGTAACATAAATGCACAAAAGCCAATGTCATATGTTCTGTCTCATTCGAGAATCATAGCTCCAACTCCTTATATGTGAGTGTGTATCCTGATGTAACAGCAGGAGTCAGGAAAATGGACAGGAAATGTGCAGGCAAAGGGAAAGAACGGGTCTGAAAGAGGGGGACAGCAGGGAACACATGTTACCGTGGAGGAGCTGGAGAAAGTGGGAATGTTTGCTGGGAGGCGAGGAGGGACATGAAAGGGAAGAGAGAGGGGATGGTGGGACGTGGGTATTATGGGGTGGAGGGGAATGACACTTGGACTTGGGAGGGCAAAGGGATGTTGGATGTGAGAGAGAGAGGAGAGATGAATTGAGCTTAGGTGTCATGGGACGCCAGAGGGAAATGTGATGGCTTGGGAAACCCCTAAGAAATACACATATAGTGTCTGAACATTAGTTTATTTGCATACAGCCTGGGGGCTGTATGGCAAGGAGCACAGTGCAAGACAGGAGAGACCTCCCTTTGAGAAGTGTGTCACAGTTGTCCAAGAGACCCCCCCCCCAAATAATACCGGCTATTGCAGGAGACCTTGGTTATCTCCCAGAACGCAAGGTAAGAGCCTCCTTCCGAAGACAGGACATACTACGGACACAAGACTTGGAGTAATAAGAACAGGAACTGACCTGGAAGCCTTCTCCCTGAAGACTAGCTCTCATAGGCCTAGAGGATACTATGCAAACTGCTAAGGGTGAAAACAATCAATCATCCAAACCAGCTCTAAGAGGAATAACCACGATGACTGGCCCAGCGAGCTACACCTATTGGTGCAGTAGTGACGCTGATTTCTGGCGTGGGGTGGGGCTAATCAACAGCTACCTAATTGGACTTAAGGTCCTCTCAATGGGAGGGAATTCATGGACGGCACTAAATATAGCCAAATACATACGGCTGGAGAGGTCACATCCTAGAGAAAATTCTAACTCTGTCATATCTCTAGACAAATGACATTTCTTACTATGTGCTATGGATCCTTACATTTACAGACAAGTATACCACATACCACTCATCAAAGAAGGTCCTTTTTGAAAAAGATGGGGGTTATTAGAGAGTTCCAGAATGGTCACACACAGAGAATATGTATTTCAGTGAAGTCCAGCCGTAGGTGATATATCTACAGTGGAATTTCATCTAAAGCTCATGGAATGCCACAGAACAGAGGTGGACAGAATACTGGTGGATCCCTCAACTCTCACCTTATACAACAGAGTGTGAATCTCTCAGAAGGCCACAACTGACTAAGTTTTAGAGAATAAGACACTGCAGAGTGTGTATCCCTGGATAAGTCTCCTACATTGAACTTCACCCATGCACAGATCAATGACCATTGCAGAAGAGGGGGCAGAATGACTGGAAGAGCAAGGGTTGGTCCATGAACTCAGAAAAACAAGGGCTTTCAAGTCCCTGGAAGCTTGCTCATATGAACTTGCAGCAATGGTTGTGTTGTGCACAAGACCCATGCTGATGCAATCAGACCAGGGCCTAGGATGGAGCCAGGAAATGGGTGGGAACTATTCCCTAGCCTGAGAACTGTTGGCAATTGACTACTGTGGAATGAGGGAAAGTAGATCTTCTTTAAGACATCTAGATAGGCAAACTAGACTACAATGGATAAATTTGCACCAAAGGATATCTGGGTACAAATGTTTGACCAGATAAAACTTAATATATATGACAGAATGCATGAGGCGCCAAGTTGGGGTGTGGAGGGCCTGGAGGGGGGAGGGGGTGTTCAAATTTGATTAAGAACTATTGTATTAAATGTACAAAAACTCAATAAAAATATTTTTAAAAGAAATAATAAATTTTAAAACATTTAACAGACACTTGTTCTATTTTTAGTTTTGTGTATCATTTAACACTTAAAAATCTTAAGAAGGTGTCACTGTTGCCCCACTTTATAAATGAGCAATCTGAGGCAAAATTTCCCATTCAAGACTACAATATACTGAAGCTCAGAATTCATGCACCATCACACTAGAGTCTGTGCTCATAACCAGAAAATACACTACATATGAAAATTACACTACATATTTATATTTTTTATAATGGTACAAAATGTTTTTTATCATAAGACTATTATCTTATTAAATATACACACATATATATTGCTTCAAAACAAATAATTCTTCTGAAAAGATCCACACGCAACCAATAGCCACATGTATCTTCAAGTACTAGTTGATGACACTTGTATTTAAAATAGTAAAATATTAGAAACAACCCAACTCTGAAAATATTTTGGTTATAATATTCTTTATTACAGTAACCGTCAGCAGCTTTTTGTTTAAAGGAGCTCATAGTTGTGGGGTGGAAAACATATGATCACTTTCACACACAAAAAAACACATGAAATGTGTTAATGACTATATTGAAAAATTATACAAAAGAATTATAATGTTATATGCATAAAATTTTAAATGCGTTCATTTTGAGGTGGCCACTTAAAGGTGTTCTGTCACTCCTGTTTTCTTTATTTCTGAATGTTCTGCATATATTGCATTTGTGGTACAATATGTTTTATTTATGTATCTATTTCAACCAACCCTGGGAAAGGCAGACTGGAGACCACAATGACTTCATTAGAATCTACTGAAGAATTTACAAAGCTGGCTCTCATCTCTCAGTCCTGCCATAAGAGAAGCATCCCCCACCAGGTCTTAGGTAGGGTAGGGGAATTTATGTGCAGAAAATCATGATTACGTGAGATATCTCTTCAGCATTCAAAGGGAGAAAAAAAGCAGGGGCTAACAAAGATCACAGAATCTGCACTTAGGCAGAGCAATGTGTCTGGAGGGACTGGACCAGGAATAAGACAAAATAGCATGTTACTAAAAATAAAAATGAAAATCATTCGCATGGTCCTTGTCAAAAGTTCTAGGATGGGTTCTGGCACTAACTGTGCTTTCTTTGTAATGTTGCTTACTAGAGTAGCATATGGCTGTTTTGTTAAAACCTCACAGACACATGTCTGCTCTGATAAATTAATGTTCCCATTTCAACTGTATGATTTGGCAGGGATAACGCACTCGCCAGCCAATGTGTAGACTGACCCACATGAATCCCTACTGAAGGATCTAAAGGAAACACTGTGTGTGCTGACAAGCACTACGTTTTTTTTTTAAAGATTTAGCAGTAATATCTGTGGACCTTTGCCTAGCATCCTGTGCAATGCAGTTTTGTTAGAATTTTAGTCTTGGAAAAGATACAGAAAGTAAGAAGATAGAAGAGTTATTGTTTTGAATTATCAGGGTGACTAAGGCACCTCATTAGTTACCAAGAAAGGAGACTTTGTTCCAAAGGTAAGATGCAGGTGACACACATGTACCTGGCAGACATTGATGTCTAAACTCCCTTCTAATAGTTCAGTTAAGTAGAAGGTTTGGAACACTTTTAGGTTTGTGTTATTGGAAAACAAACATATCTTTTTAAAAACTTTTTGTTGTTTGTTTTTTTTTGACAGGATTCCTCTATTCCCAGCCCACCTGAAAGTCATAAGACCAGGGTGGCCTCAGTCTCACAGAGGTTCACTTGCCTCTGTCCCCTAAGGGCTGGGATTAAAGGTGTGTACCATCACACCCTGTGTACTTAACATACCTTGTTTTAGGATATTTTTATCCTGTTTGACTGCCCCCTCCCCAGTTCTTTCAATTTCTTTACACAGTTTTGGCACTCTACATAGTTTCAAGCATGTTCTACTGCTTTACTGAAGGGAGTATCGAGGGATTGCGATGTGCTTTGTCTTCACTGTGCATGCCAAGAACTACAGGACTACAGGCATTTTCCATGTATGTTGTATAAATTAAGATGCATAATTGTATTTGGAATAGAACAGATACTTTGATCCCAAACCTCAGCAGCTTTGCCAGCCATAGGCAAACACAGTGGTTGAGTGGGCTTTCCAGTCATTCAAAACTTGCGTTTAAATTCTCTCTCCTTGCCTCAGATATTATCACCTTGTATTGTCACTGTTCTCTGAGCCTTTTCTCATCAATAAGAAAGGAAAAGTATCAAGGCTGTACAGAGTAATGAGGGAGTGGTTAGAAAATGCCCAACATGCAATTATAATTCAGACAGAATGGAACCCAGTGGTGAGCAGAGTTCCTTGGTGAATGGAATACTGAGGCACACCTAAGCTGCCAGTATTGTATTCAGGATTCTACATTAATGAATGACTGACCTTAAGCTTGTTTAATATGCACATTAAGGATTTGAATGTGGTCCTATGATCAGTCAGATAAATTCTTTAAAAAAGGCTTCTCACAAGTGTATCGCTTGCATTATGTAAGTGCACCCATGTTGTGCAATGCCCAGCAAAGGGTGTTGGATCCCCTGGAACTGGAGTTGTTATCTGCCATGTGGGTGGTGGGAATTGAACCCAAGAGTAGTCAGTGCTCTTAACCGCTGAGCCATCTCTCCAGCTCCACAGAAAATATCTGATGAGTATGTAATATAATATAACACTTCCTAGGAACTATGGAGTTCAAGGAAATTAATCAGCTATGTTGTCTGAAATCCAATTTGACAAAATTTCTAGTTCTATATCTTACCAGTTATTTTAATAACAACTAGGGCATGCCATCCCAATGAGTTATGAACCACATTTTAAACTAGTTTCTGATTTGTTTTTAGTACTGCAAAAATAATGTACCTCTCTATCTTCATTTTTGACTCTATCATTGGCCCAGTTTCTTGTCTTTTATGCACTATCAAATCTTGGCAGTAGTCTATGGTTGTTGATAGCAATGTGGTTCTAGAATGTGCCTTCTGTGCCAGTTTGCTGGAGATGGCTGTTAAGGGACTAGGAATCTGTCTGAGACTTCAAAAATTCTTCAATGTATGGGATATGGTGGCTCATGCCTGTAATCCCTGTAATTACAGCACTTAGGAGACTAAAGTAGGAAGATCACCATGAGTTTGAGACCAACTTGAGTTACAGAGTAAATTTCAGATCTGTCTCAAAGAAAAATGAAAATATAAGAATAAAAAAGAAAAATATTAAAATGCCCAGATGTGGTTGGGGTAGTTAAACAATCTTTTGTTTCATGAATGCTTTAATCTCTGAAAGATGAAGTCTGAAAAATATGGCATTATAATGCTACACGTCAAAGCTTCCAAAACTGCAGCGACAGCAGATTCAATGAGTGAAAGCAAGTGATTTTAGCTTTATTTTTACAAGGACTTTATACAAAAACAAACTTAGAAGATGAGAGATTTGGAATGATTTGTCTATTAAAATGCCAGAACTTTCATTATATTGCCAATTTAATTTTCATAATTTCTCTTCACTTTGGAATTTTAATGATTGACTCACATTGTCCAAATCAGAGGATGGTTTGTACTGTAGACACTGCTTAACATGAATATTTTTCTGTTGTCATTTGGGCTCATTTCATAACCTCTGGTGTACCAGATCAGGCAATGTGTCTCCAAGCAATTTGAATTGGGATTTAGCAGAAATAGTGGACTCCTAGCCTAGGGTGCCTAGCTTCTGCTGATCTTGAGCAATCCTTGATCCTTCAAGCAGGATGCCCTCTAGGGGGCTAAATGGCAAAAAAGGTCAGCAGTGCTCCCAGAGGACTAAGGAAATTTTTCCTACTCACACCTCAATTTACCTGTAACTGTAAAACTCCAGGTAAATAAGTATAGAAAACTAGCATAGAAATCAAACATTTACTGATAATAAATCATAAGGACATTTATTTTACAATAATTCTTTGATATACATATAATTTCAGCATTTATTAAGGACAAAAGTAATTTTGTAAACTAATGAGATGAATATACATATGTATTTTTATGAAAATAATTAAATTTGGGCTGAATATTTTATACTGTTGAAGCATCTGTAATATTTTTCAGACTTGATCAGAATCTTGATTTTATAATCAATGGTGAGGAATATCTAGTACAAATATGGCAAAGACTTGTTTAGGACTATTTTAGGAATGGTTGGAAATTCTGTCCTAATCCCAAGCCAAATACATTTAACAACTTTTTTTTTAATGTAACTCAAATCAGCAACTCAGTCATTTTTAAAATCAAACATTTGAGTACAATGGAATTCAAGGCTCTACTATATTGTAATTTAGTATGCTGAAGAATGATAGTAGGAAATTATTGAGTCTTTGTTTTTTTATAACCATTATGTTTCTATATGATCAGAAAACTTCTTATGAACAGTAACAACCCTGTAACTCACAGCATGCACTAGACTTGACCCCGAGCTGACATGTCCTGGACAGAATAGTGTGGCAGGCCTAGAGTAAAGTATTCAAGTTATATGCTCAGCTCCATGGCTACTGTGAATTCACACAATAAAACTCTGGCAAGTGTTGTCAGAAACAACTCAGTATTCATTTTAAGTTGGAGATTTAAAAATATTTTATTTATTAATTTTATTATTCATATATGAGCGTATTGACTGCATGTATGTAAGTGCACCTGATGCCCACAGAGATCAGAAGAGGGAGTCAGATCCCCTGGAACTGGAGTTACAGATGCTTGTTTTCTGACATGTGGGTGCCGCGAACCAAACCCTGATCTTCTGCAAGAGCCATGAGTGCTCTTAACTGCTGAGCCATCTCTCCAACCCATGTGAGTTGGATTTTAAATTAATTTCTGGCCATTGTACATTCAGAACCTCCTTATGGCCCTCATATTTAGTCCTGTGATCTACTATGGGGTTGCAGTCAACAGCTTAAGAAGCTGGGCCAGAGACTACTATGTGAGTGAGTCTATGTAGAGAACATCACAATGTCCATCCTGCTAGGGAGATAATAACTGAGCTACTGACCATCACCCCATGAGTAGAGTTTGTTCTTGGTACAATGCAACTTCAGGAACATATTTGTTTGTTTTTTTAATCTTACTAAACTGTACCCCTTTGTCTCTAATGGGAATAATCAATTAGAACTTGACTTGGGCTTGAATGTTAGGACCAGTGAATTGAGAAACTAAACTCTGGGATATTGTACTAAACTCGTTTTACTCCCCCTCTTTACTCCTGTTTTAGTCCATGAAATGGAAACCCCCTCATTCCTGGGAGCACTGAGAAGGAGGCCTCTGGATGGGATTATCCCTTCTTATTTTGTACTGGGATCCAAATCATTTTTTCCATGATGAAAGACATCATGCTCATTAAAACAGAGCGAGCATTTATGGGTTTGTAAAGAGACAGAATTCCTTCACACCCTCCTACCCCTAGGCACCCTGGAGCACTTCTACATACATTTACAAACGCCCTCTGTACTTTCAATACCCGAGTCCTTGACACTCAGACCCTCATCGGGTCCATACCCAGGCCGTTTATGAAGCTGCCAGATGTAAGGTGATTTCTAAGGTGAGATGTCGGCATGAACTGGAAATTGCATAGGACGCATGTCATAGTTGAAGCACTGTTACGGCTTCCCTGCCAAAGGAGGGAAAACTGAAGATGGAGACTGAATAGCTCACCTGAGACACACGCTGGAAGATCCAGGAGCTCCCAAGCCTTTTAACATTTTCTCTGCCACACTACTTTCAGCACGTCTGTACCGTTCGTCGAATTTAGAGACTAATCTGGGAGTTACAAAAGATGAGATTCTCCTGTTATGCTTCAGATTTGTCTAGGGTGGCCTGTAAATGTATCAGTGCGGTCTAACTTGAGACAGAGTTGAACAATAAACTGAAGCTTTTGATGCCTTACACAATTCACCACACAGGGGTATTCTACCACAACCTTCCGCATATTTAAAAGCCTAGGATATTAATGAGAAGCTGTTATTTCTTCTAAAAGAGGAACTGCATTTCAGGATCACCAGCTAGTGGCACTTTAGGTGCGTGTCTTCTCACCCACATGCTATATGCTAAAGCACCTGTTGGTGGGGGAGCAGGGAACAGTTGGCAGTGAACTACAAGTGTAAGAAATTGAAGGTAACTAGGTCTTATTACCGTATGCCTACATAAAAATATTATTTCCTGACTGTGGGTAGAGGAACAGAAGCCTTGTGTCTGTGAAGATATGAACATTTGTTGGGGAAATTTATGTTGATATATAACAGCATATGGTCTTTTTCATCATGGATTCATGTACAGGAGGCAAGCTTTGTGTTCACAGTTAGAGGCAGGAAAGAGGAAGCCATGGAAAGTGGCTCAGCTTCCAGTTTCCTTAGCATCTAAAGAGGAGCACAGAACCTAGTACCAATATACCATCACTCTTTCCCAGAGGCGAGGCCAGTGTGGCCTGGCAAAACCTTGACATTTCCAATTATCAAAGGGGCACTGACGCTCCCCTCAGATCTGGGTTGCAGTGAGAACCACCTCTCCTTGCGCTGCAAAGGAGCCACAGAGATCTCCCAGTGTGGTAACCCAAACCACAGAAAGCCAGGAAGAGCAAAAGTGGATTACTACTGACACTTTGAAAACATTCTGCACCTGTTTTAAAAGACTTGAGGCAGAATCTTAAAGTTCAGGAAAGTAAGATTGCTGACGCTTATGATTAATGAGTTTCGGGTTGAGCTTTGAATTATTTGTTTTCTGTGGTTGCTGTTTTACTTTATTTTGGGTTTATTATTATACTGACCAATTTAATGTTTATTCTCTCTTTATCTTCAAAAACATTTGCTTCACTCACACTTAATGTTGTTAAAAGAAGGTTGGTTTCCATTTAGATGTTAGATGGGTAGATGGTGATAGGAGCTGGAACACAGACACTTCTGCCTTTCTCAGAGCATGGGCCATGCCACAGGGATTTCCGGAAAGTGGTCATGTGCACCCCACCATGCTGGGCCTCTTGTGCCTCTCCGGCAGGGAACTGGGCTTATAGGTAGATGACCAAATTGGCAGATCTCAGCAAAACGTGACTCCAGCAAGAAGGTGGCTCAACACTGGCTCCTCCTAACCAAGCAGGAAATGTGGGAACTACAGGACACTTCAGAAGCAAGCAAGCAAGCAAACAAACATAAAATCCCGGAACCTTGACAAAACAAAGCAGCAAACAAGCAAAAAACCTTGTGCAATCCATTTGCGTCCCTGAGCAAAAGAGAAATGTGGCATTCTTCAATAGTGATGTCTCTCTAGTGAGAAATTCAAGCCAGTAAGTAACTGTTGCCTCCATTTGCTGAACAAAAGCAAGAATTCTCTTTCTCAACCATAGGTATAATCATGTCCACTGAGTAATGGACCCAGAAAGACAGGAGGAACCAGTGTGATTGAAATGATAACCCCTCCCATAAGCCTGGAACTACGATTGCCTCCGGTGAACTTGGAGTTTTTGGCACCTGAAGCTGTGGTCCCCTCCCAAGAGTCTGGAGCTGTATTCCCATCACTGGCTTGGAATTGTGATTATCTTCTGGAAGCTGGAGCTGGTATTGCCTCCGGGGCTGTTTTGCATGCCCAGGGGCCTGGCACTGTGGTCTCCTCTCTTGAGCCAGAGCTGTGGTTTCTTCTTGGGCACCTAGGTCTTGATATTGGATTTCTCCCATTGCCAGGCTCCAAGAGGTTTTTCATTATTTTCCAGTAACTCTTCTAGAGCCCTCGTATAGCTTCACCTATGCCTTTCAGAAAATACAAAATATCGAATTGAACTTCATGAGATAAAAATTTAAGTCTGGGAAGTTAAAAAAGTACTGCAATAACTAAATTGATATAATTCTAAAAGTAAAAATGTGCAATTGTGTTTTTGAATGTAAATTCACAATTCTTGTTGACTGTAATTTTGGAACATTATTTACTGACAAAACTATACTACCAAGCTTTTAGAATACTGTGAAATTCATCACTGTTGCTATGTGAATTTGGCATTCACTCCCTTTCCAAATTCTCCAATCTATACAAATATTTCATTGTAACCATGTTATTTTCAAAAAGCAATGCTAATTAAAATAGATGTTCAACTTGAAATTAGGAAACAAAATTCAAAGTCTATCTTAATAGCTGTGGGCAAATTATCAACCCTTAGCTGCTTTATCCAGTGTGGTGAAGTTAATTGTTTCCCTTCCTTACTTCTCTTTGTTTTGATACAAACATTTTTTCTTTGACAATTTCATACACATTATATGATGTGTTCTGATTATTCCCATCCCACCTTGATTCATCTCCTTTTAACCCCAGTCACCTCCAACTTCTGCTTGCAAGTACTTTTCCCACATTCATGACTTTTGGCTTGTGACCTGCTGAGTCTAACCAGGGCCATCTGTGTGATCACAAGGTTGGAATTGTCCATTGAAGTCTGGTGACCTCACAGTTGGGTATACAACTGAAGAAAATGACTGCTCCTCCACCTGAATCCATCAGCGGCCAGTAGTTCAGCAAGGAGGAATAGGACCCGATAGAACCTTTCCTGATCCATGATTCACAATTTATTATCATTGGGTCTTTTGCAGACCTAGTGCAGGAACCTGCAGCTGCTATGAGAGCATCGATGCAATGACTGTGCCATGCCCTAACGGTAGCATCTGACTTCCCTTCTCTTTGTTTTTCAGCTTTTACATTCATCCCACTCTCTCTTCCAGAATGTTCTTTGAGCCACACAGGGAGTGAGATAAATGTCTGTTTCGGAATCAACACCCAGATGTCACCTAGTCTCAGCACCTTGAACAGCTGTGAGTCTCTGCATTCATCACCGTCTATTGGAAAGAGAGGCTTTTCTGACTGAGGCAGGCAGCATTTCTATCTGGATAGGAAACACTCCAGGCAAAATGGCTATCAAAAAGTCAAATGATAGCAGATGTCGGTGAGGTTGTATGGAAAAGGGAACATTTATTCACTGTGGATGGGAGTGCAGCCTAGTGCAGCCACTATGAAGCCTAGTGTGGAGGCTGCACTACACCCAGGCATCTACCTGAAGGGCTCTGTATTCTACTGCAGAGATATTTGCTCATTCATGTTCATCACAGCTCTGTTCACAATAGACAGAACATGGAATTAGCCTAGATGTACATCAACTGATAGATAGGCAATAAAAATGTGGTACATATACACAATGCACCCTTATTTGGCTGTCAAGAAAAAATAAAATTTGTAGGTAAATGGATAGAACTGGAAAATATACTAAGTAAGGTGAGCCAAGAATAGGAAGAAAATTGTTATATGTTCTCTCATATTTAGATCCTACCTTTTAGTTTAGTGTGTTTAACTTGGAATACCTGTAGAAACAAGGAAGATAGACGGGGTCATTGAGGAGGAGATAACTTAAGTATCCCAGCAGAACATAGGTTAATTTTTACCCTCTGTTCTTAATAAAAAGTGGTAGGAACACCAAGAAATATGAATGAAAGTGTATGTATGTAAATATAACAATAATAATCAAAGAAGATAACAAGAAATTGAGAGCAAGCAGCAAGACATGGGAGGATTTGATGGGGGCTGGGGGGACACAAATAATGCAAATACAATATTCACATATGAAATTCTCAAGAATAAATAAGAAAAAAGAAAGTGTTTTCAAACCAGAAGACAGGAGAGAGAATAAATTTATCTATCAACATAAACATGTGTGGGCGTTTGTTAGTTTGCTGTGACTTCCATAACAAAATACCACAGATGGAGTGGCTTAAACAACAAAAAAATTATTGAAGTTGATGTCTCCCAAGCCCATCTTCTCCTTGCCCTCACATTCACATGGTCTTGTTTATGCACACATACACACACACACACACATACACACACGCGCACGTGTGCATGTGCGCGCACAGGCCGTTTTTCGTGTACCAATCTCTTCTTAGGAAGACAACTATCATTTGCTCGGTTCCAACGCACCCTAAGATCCTCACTATTTTTGATTTGTTTTGTTTTTCTTTTCTTTTTAAAATTTTTATTACATTGTATTTATTTGGTATGCAGGTAGGGGCACACTCCACTGGATATTTGTGAGGCCAGAGTTTAACTTGCAGGGGTCGGTTCTCTAATTCCACATGTATATGGGTTCCAGGGATCCAACTCAAGTCATCAGGCTTGGGGATAAGCACCTCTCTCCACTTATCCATTTGGAAAACCTTAGGGTCCTCATCTTTATCTTTAAAGGCTATATCCTAGAAATACATTCACATTAGAAGCTCCCTGTTCTCTGTGTTGAATTTTCATTAAAAACATCTATCAGTCTATCTTCTATCTATCTGTAGAGAGCTGCGGACTGCCACGCCTTAAAGATGGCACCCGCTTCCGCCTTCCACCATCCCCAGGGTGAGTGCTCTTTAGGAGTAAACAACTCCTTATTTAGCTGCTTCCGTATGTGTGTGCCTATCTACTGTTGCCACGTGGCAGTTCGGGATTGGCTAGCAGGAGAGTACTTAAGTTGTGGGCGGGCTTTCCCGGGAGTCAGAAGCCCGGAGTTAGTCAGAAGTCCAAAGTCAGAAGTCAGAAGATTGTTAAAGGTTCCTGAATAAACTGCACAAAGAAGAGTCTGGTGTTGTGTCTTCCTTGCTGGTCGAGGTGGTCGTGACATCTATCCATCTATCTATCATCTATAATCTGTCATCATCATCATCATCATCATCATCATCTATCTGTCTTTTATTATTGTGATGTAGATGTGTCTATGTGCATTGATCTGCATTCCATGGTATGTGTGTGGAAAAAGGAGGACAACTTTCAGGAGTCAGTTCCCTCCTTTCATGGGTCCTGGGATTCAAACTCAGACCATCAGACTCGAAGGGACACCTTTACCTGCTGAACCATCTTTCCCGAGCTTCCATTTAAAAATATTTTATTTATTATTTTTATTTTATGTGTATGAGTGTAATAACCTACATGTAGGTAGTTGCACCCAAGTCGTGCAATGCCCATGGGTCAGAAGAGGGTGTCAGATCCCCGGAACTGGAGTTATGGGTAGTTGTTAGCTGCCATGTGTGTGCTGGGAATGGAACCTGAGTCCTCTGCAAGAGCATTCAATGTTCTTAACTGCTGAACCATCTTTCCAGTCCCAGTTTTTCATTTTAAAAACATTGTTGTTGTTGTTTTCCTATTACACTGTATGTAGTAAGACAATGCATTAATGTTTCATATGACAGAGGACAAGCAATTTGATAAATCACTTCTCTTGATAAAGTTTACTGCTAGGAAATTTCTGGGAAATTCCAGCTGTAAGATAACTAGTAACTACTCTGGATGTAAACTTTGTATGTGTGAGGCTGTAGAAGTCATTGTGGTTCTATGAGTTTCATTTATTCGTCAGTAGATAAGAATTATCATATTCTTATTGCATTCTGCAGATTGGATGATGCTGTTTAGTTGAAATACTTGCCACACAGCAGAGTCTATAAAGGTTTTTAGTTTCTTTGCTCTGGTGAGTCATCGGTAAATGGGGACATCTTTTTAATCTTTTTTTTTCAAATTTCCATGGTCATCAGAGGATGGTGATGATGACTGAGACATATATAGCTCTGAGTAATTTAGTGGGAAATGCTTGTTTCTATGTACCTGAGAGTAATCAATAAAAAACCCTTATTTTAAAAATGTGAATTTATGGTGGAAAATGAGCGATAAGAAACGAAAACATTTTCCATAGTATTAGAGTTTTGTATAAAAGCTAGATTTAACACTTGATAGTTCATAGATTGAAAAGGCTGAATATATCCATGAACTTCATCAAGGCTTCACATCTCTGACTTGAAAAAGATTAAAGTAATATCATTATATTTCTGAGTATGTTTACCATTCATGCAAACAAGATGTAAAAATAAAATTTGCTGCATTTGAAATTGTTTAACACATAATTCTTAAGCATGCTCTGCTTGCTAGATTCTGTACCAAATAGTAGACCAATGTGGAAGCTCCAATCCAGTAGAGACAGGAATGAAATCTGCTGATTTGTTAAACATTCTGAAGAAACATGGACATATTACTATACAGATATGTGAAGGGGTGCCAAATCTGCTTGGATAGTTGCAAGGTCATGAAAGACCTCAGAGAGTAGATAGCACATAAGTTTGTTTTTCAAAAACGAACAGGATTTCTGTAGGTGGAAAAGAAATTAGTAAAACAAAAAGTAGAAAAAACTATTTGATAAAATGTGAAATCCTGTAATATTGTTGCTAGTGACTATTATATTCTTGCAATATCTTGCTCTAGATGTTGCAAATAGAAGTGACTATGTTTATTTTAATTAATCAGCTAAGCTGAAACACAATGAGGAAAATCATCTTATTTGACCTTTCCCCTTTTTGATTGAGTGTCATGTGAGCTCACTATTTGGAGCAAGTTGTACCAATTGCTGCATTATTGCTCTGTAGACACTGAGGCTATCTGAACATGTTCTCTCTTGCCTTTTTAGTTTGAAATATCTTCAAAGCCCATATAAAGAGATTACATAGTAGTATAGTATAGTATAATATAGTATAGGATAGTATAATATAGTATAGGATAGTATAGGCTTTGCACATATCACATCATCTTTCTGATTATGAGGACCAAATTATAGAAATCTCATTATCACATTTATAAAAAGAAAATCAAACATCATAATTATTGTTGGGGCTTTCTCATGATTTGCATTTGGCAATGGTACAGTTGCACAGCTGACATGAATTCTATAACAATTAAAAATATGGTGTTATGGTCAATGGTCTAAGGATTGAATACACACACCACACACACTCTCATGCTCTCACAAACACATGAACACACTTGCAGCAAAATCCGATCTATATTATGAATGTTCTGCAGTTGACCGTCCTGCAATGACATCCCGATTCTGTCAGAATGGCCCCACTCATGAAGAAACATGGGCATATTACTATACAGATATGTGAAGGGGTGCCAAATCTGCTTGGATAGTTGCAAGGTCATGAAAGACCTCAGAGAGTAGATAGCACATAAGTTTGTTTTTCAAAAACGAACAGGATTTCTGTAGGTGGAAAAGAAATTAGTAAAACAAAAAGTAGAAAAAACTATTTGGTAAAATGTGAAATCCTGTAATATTGTTGCTAGTGACTATTATATTCTTGCAATATCTTGCTCTAGATGTTGCAAATAGAAGTGACTATGTTTATTTTAATTAATCAGCTAAGCTGAAACACAACGAGGAAAACCATCTTCTTTGACCTTTCCCCTTTTTGGTTGAGTGTCATGTGAGCTCACTAAGTTGGAGCAAATGAAGCAAGACTCCATTTCCAGCTATAGATAATGCTATTATACTCTCTTGCTCCAAGATGACTAGGCTAGTTACAGGATTTCATGTCTTTGGTTCTATTTGTTAGAGTTGAATCTGAGAAATAGTTTCTGATGGAAAGAGCTACAATAAATATATGACTCTTATGGAAAGAGCTACAATAAATATATGACTCTTCCCATTTACCAGATGCCACTGACTTCAACCTGTTAAAGTCTCTTTTTTCTTTAAAAGAATACTTTGTTATGATATAATCCATACATTGTAAAGTGCACTACTCTAAAAAGTATAATTCAGAATTCTCTATTATGATCATTTATGCAACTATTTACAGTAATTTAGGAACACTTTCTTCAGCCTCAAAGCCACCACAAGCCCTATACTCATTTATCTACATCCACTTCTACTTCCTTTCCCCCCTAGCCCCTGACAAACACTAGTCTACCTTTTTGTATCATTTGAATAGAATAATATGAAGAAGATATTTTTCAGTAGAAATGACTAAAAAGGACACAGAAATAAAGGTTAAAAAGTCCAAAATTTCACATTTATGAAATTTATATGTCTCTGCACATGTGTATGAAATTTCAGTGTACATGTAGGCAGAAGAAGATCTTAGAAGCATCTAACACCTTTTATTTCAGATAGACTTTTTCTTACTATAATTTGAATATCTTTACTAGATTTGTATCCACCAATAAAAACAGAGAATTTGTCCAATAGAGTTTAAAGTTTGGTCTAATCCAGTATTGTAAAATGTCAGTTAAACTACTGCTCTGAATCCTTTAAAGAACTATGTAAGTCTTTGGAAATATGGCTTTTTCTATGGTCCGGTGGGTACAAGATGGGTTTTGGAATCAGAGTGTCACAGATTTACATCCATGTCTGTCACCAGTTAGATATATTTTAAGAAGCTAGTCACATCCCTTCTCTGTGGCTCCATTTATAATTCTCACAGTCAGCTAATAGTTCACAGAGTTTTAGAAAGATTATTTAATATATGAGAAGAATCTTATAAAGGGCCATGATTCTTGGGAGCCCATGAACATTCAGAGGATGTATGTTCAGCATAGTCAATAGAAATGGTATTTCCCACTAAATAGTGAAGGATGAAGCTCAGATGGGTCTGCCCCACTGTGGATAGGACCAGTATGAACTGGTCATTAGACTGGCCCTGAAATCTCTTGTACAATGTGAAATGAAGGGACATATTTCACACTGAGCCAATTTATTAAAGAAGTGATGTATTATTTTTTTTTCTTTCCCCTCTTTTCTGGTTTCAAACACAAAGCCACAGATTGTAGGAATTGCTTTTATGAATTTATGAACAGAGACAAACTGCATACCAAAGATGAATGGAAGTATAGGACTCTCAATAAGAAATAAACTTCTATTAGGTAAAACCACTGAAAACTGGGGTATATTTAGTATAGCAGGTATCACTAACTTAACAAATACAGCATGCACTAAGACTCTATGCTTACTATCTCACTGAGAAAATTCAAGTTATAAAATCCTTGGGTTCATGGAATTCATAAAATCATTTGTTTCTTTATGGAATATAAAATTTAATTTATTTGGATCCATTTATGAAACTGGTTTTCAGGAATATAATGAAATAAAGCCGCAAAATTCATGAGGCAATTTCATGATTTTGCTACTATTTTGTTAGATTCATTCAAAATTCATTCAACAAATATTTATTGAGCACCTCAATGAGAGGAAAGGGGCAAGTGAGGATACATTTTAAAATAGATATTATCTTATTGAGTAATTGGACAGTAGTGCTCAAGGCAAGCTGCAAATCATGGTTTTATTATAACAGCCTTCATGAAAACCTGCTGACTTTTCAGACCATGCTTCATTTTTGAATCAACCATTAAGTCTTTAGTTTCTGCTACCAAATGTAATATATCTAATTATCCAAACCTGTGAAAATCCAACAGCAAAAGAATTTCCACTGTTAAGAAGACTATGAATATTAGGGAGACAGGGAATCCCCTCTGTGGAGATTTTTGTAAGAAGGCTGGGGCTTTGAAGCCCTTAAAAGCTGTGCTCAGCCGCAGGTGGTGGATGATGATAAGGAAATGAAGTTTTCTAGACTGCTTGGCAGTCACTCATATGACTCAGCAACAATGGTGACAACATTCACAGACCCAGATAAACTCTAGACAGACAATCTAGGCAGACAAAAATCCCAGAATAGATGTGGGGAAATAAGAAACCCAACCCTACCTAAGGAAGAATTGGCAAGTGGAGGTGGCAGAAGGGGCGAGTTAGTTTCTTTTAAGCGTGTGACTCTTGATAGGTTAACTGGGCTTCAGTATATGGAATCACAGGGAAGGACATTTGGTAGTACAAATTTCTCTCTCTCTTTCTCGCTCTCTCTCTGTCTCCTCTCACTTTTTCTTTCTCTCAAACATCTGTCTATCTATCACCTACCACTTATCTATCAACTACATGGAATTGGATTGGAGGTAATGAGGTGGGTGCAAATACCGGAATGGATCTAAATATGATTAATATATATATATATATGAAATTAACAAGAAATCATTTTTTAAAAGGAGTCAAAAAGCTGGGCTCAAATTTCTGTCTTCAAATTGTTTGATGTCTGTATCTTTGTGCTATACTAAGGGGATATTCAGAGCTACAGCTTCAGAGGAGATCACTGAGTCATCAACATGCAACAAAAATTACCTGATACTAAGAAAAGGTTGCAGATATAATTAACGACCACAGGTGTTCAAAGGGATTCGAGCCAATTCACCACCCTAAATTTTCTGACAGCCTCAAGACTCACAGACACTACCGATTGTTTATATAAGAAGATGGTTGTCTAGCCAAGTTAGACTCGTGTTATGTGGGTATATTGTATGTGTGCCATGTGCACGTATCTACTCATGTATTAATTGTGCTCTTATGTGCTATTCATCCACTAGGGCATTCATACAGGGCCTGAAGGTTCTAAGATACTGCTATTTCTCCCTACAGGTTAAAGTCTCCTCTGAGCTGGGTGTGGTGGTGCACACCTTTAATCAGGACTCAAGAGCCAGAGGCAGGTGCATCTCTGTGAATTGGACACCAGCGACTTCTATATAATGAGGCCCAGTACAGCTGGACTTGCAAAGAGATTCTATCTCAAAAAAAAAAAAAAAAAAAGTCTCCTCTGAGCAAATTGTCATTTATTTGTTATTTTCTCTGGTACCTGCTTTAATCTCATTAGTCCCATAGAAGAATGAAAACTCAATATGTCACATTGTAAAAGGCCCAGATTTTTAAAAAAGTTTTTATTAAGCAATATTGTATAAATAAGCCAACTTGGAATTCTCTGAAATGATAGGATATTTTCTGGGAACTTAAAAGCTCTAGTGTGAATTCAATGTTCCTCATTTTCTGTAAAAGCACTTGAGCTGGTGACATGCTGAATAAACTTTAACCTTTCTTTTGAAAATATCTGCCCTGGGTGTGCTTTCAGACCTTTGTGTCCATGTTACTGACAGAGCACCTCTGAGTAGGAGTGGATTTAGCAGTAACATTTGATTTTCTATGATTCTTGGTTGGGAAATCCAAATTTAAGACATAGATAGTGGGGTCAGAATTCCTTTTTCTCCTGAGTGCTTCTATGCATGAGGCTTAGTTGATGCTACTGTCAGGGTTAAGTTGAGAGAGAGAGAGAGAAAGAGAGCACTTAGCATGTACAAAGCTTTGAGTTCCATCTCCCAAACCACAAAAATTAGAACAATAAAATCCAAGCATTCTATAAACATGGGAGAAAGGCATTCTTCTTCTCTCCTCTGATTTTATACCTATGAAGAGGACCATCGATAAAGTTAACTTCAAACAATGAAATAAGTAAGTGTCCTTTATTTACCTAAAGATCTCTATAGCCTACTACAAAGACACTTGCATATCCATGTTTTTTGCTGCTCTCTTCATAATAGCAAGGGAATGGAATCAGACAAGATGTCCATCAAGAGATTAATGAATAATGAACCTCTGATGCATATAATCAATGATGTATATATACAATGGAATTTTATCCAGAAATTAAGAAAAAAATGCTGAAATATGTGGGAAAATGAGTAAACTTGCAAAATATGTTAATCAAGGTAACTCAGAAAAACAGATAGTGCATGTTCTCTATTATATGCAGATCTTAGCCTCGATTTATTTACTATCTCTTAAATATGTTTATCTTGGTGGGAGTAAATGCAGGTAAAGGCCAGGGAACTAGAAAGGCCTTTATGAAATTAGAAAATAAAGAGGCCTTTAGGAAGTGTAGTATGGAAGGCAATAGGACAATGTATAAGAGAGAAAATATGAGAAAGAGCTCAGCGAGAAAAAGAGAACAGAGACGAATGGGGGAGAGAGCTGTAGTGAACAGGCATGAAAGCCTCATGTGCAAACAATTAAAAATGAGTAAAATAAGAAGAAAAAAACATTTACTCTCATGACTAGAATTCACATCGATGTGATTCTTATTGATCAAATATCTGTATGTTTTGACCATCTCACTGAGTATCCTTAGTAAGCCTGTGAGGTAGATACTCTTATTATTCATGTTTATGGTAGATAAATAGAGACATATTAAACATGTCATTAAATAGTAGAAGCAAGTAGGACTCAGGCATCCTGACTGGATTTTTTTTTTTAATATTTTTATTGAGTTTTTGAGTTTGTGTGTATTTCATATACATAATATATATATGTATATATATATATATATAATATCTTCATCAAATTTATATCCCTCCCCACTCCCCACAGGCTCCCTGACAAGATTTCAGGTATTCTTTCATACATGTTAAGTCCTATCTGCTCAAGCATTTCTGTCCACATGTCTCTTAGTGCAAGCTCATCCACTGGAGTCTACTCACCCTATCTAGAGTCATTCCCTTAAAGAAGACCTACTCTCCCTTTCTCCAAGGTAATCACTTGCCAATAGTCCCTGGACAATGGTTGGGGTCTGTGCCCATTTCCCCCACTCCATGATGGGTTTTGTCTGATTGAGTTGGCATGGGTGCTGTGCATGCTGTTAGCATTGCTGCAAAGATCATATGAACAAGTTTCCAGTGGCCTGAAAGACACTGTTTCCTTATATTCAAGCACAAACTCTGGATCTTACAATCTTTCCGTCCCATCTTCTGCAATGGTGGGTGAGATTTAATATAGGAATCCTACCTATGGACATGCACTCTGCAGTCTCTTAGTCTCTAAAACTTGGCCGTTTGTGGCCTGACTCTTGATAAACTGGTAACAGTATACTTGAAAACTTTGTGCCAGGGTAAATGTGGTATTGTTAGGAAGAGGCTATATTGGTTAAGAGTGTGCTTTACTGTTTGATGCATATGACGTATAATGCTTGGTTTGCTATAGGTAAACAATTGTGTGTGACCTTGATCAAATTATCCCATTTACTTGAGATTGCTTTCTAGTAACGTTGCCTAGATAATACCATTTCTCTGATGGGGCTCCATGGGGATTTACTGTACAGATACTAAATATTCAATATGTGGTAGCTTTTATAATTGTCTTCTATTGGCTTGTGAGGTTCTCAAGGGCAATATTTTTGTAGTCCCTACTGGATTACTCAGTGTTCAACACCATGAATGACAGCAGATCATCAATAGAGGTAAAATATCTGAAGAAAAGAACACATTTATTTGAAGGGAGTTGAATGATTTCTATATGTGTACTCTTCTCAGAGTCTTGTATTTGTCTTTGAGAATGAAATCATTAGTATTTAAGAGGTTGAGAGCCTTCAGGAAAATAGAGGCCCTTTGCTCAAATAACCTAGGCTACCTTCACTCCAGGAAGCACAATAAATCAACAGAAATCCCCTGTGGCCAATCTCATTGGGAATGATATGCTTACGGAGAGCTATCCTGGAAGAAGCGTGCACGGGTCATCCTGGGTCATTCACTTACCATTCACTCACTCACTCATTCATCCATCCATTCACTCAGCAAATTCTCATCAAATCACATGTGTGTGTAATGGAAAAGCAGGGAACTTTGGTTCTCTCCCCTCACAGTACCTGTAACTTGAATTAATGATAGCACGTATGAATGTACTGTATCCTTCTTAACCGTACCCACTGTAAACTGTGACTGATTGCCTTCTTACTCCTTAATAATGACATAGGACATTGTTAGAATTAAACTCCTTAATGCCAAATTACCTGGTTTGTTCACAGTTTCATTCTTAGAACATAGTTATGGCAAGTGTCCAATGTGTATTTAATCTGCTAGACTTCTCAGACTTTGGAAAACTGTAATTCTGATTCTATGAATTATTGGTTTAACAAAGTAAATCTGATCTAATCTTCTGGACTTATAATGAAGGTGGGTTTTTGAAGGCCATCAGATGTTTACTTGATTATTAAGAAGGGCCTATTTTTATTCCTCTCCACAAACTCCCTGTGAATATCTCTTACATATTGCAGAAATGTATATTATCCTTTGCCCATTATTAACGTTAACAAACAACATTATGAATTAATAATTATCTGACCCAGATGTGAGCTACCATTACTTCCGGGGTACAGATTGCCTGGCACACATAGTTATTAGATGATCATCGAATGGCAGAGTCCACCTCTGCAAACTCTAAAACATTTCTGTATCTTGCTTGCTGATCAAATTCCTTTGTGAAGCAGTCCTCTGCTCTTAGAAGAACATTCAATATTTTTACTCTGTGATGATCGTTGGATCATTGTCTTGTTCTTGCGGTGGTTCTTCCATGGAATGCAACTCCACTGAATCCTGGGTATTATCTCCGCCTCTCAATCTGCCTGCACCAATGTGGCCCTTCTCTGTGATTTAAAGGCTTTGGATTACCTGGGATGTCAGCTCACTTAGAAAATTCTACCCATCAGTAGAGAGAAATTAGAAATGAAATTGTGTATGAAGGTTTTTAGACCTCTGTGATGTTCTTCTTCTCAGTCTTCTCAGTTCTTCTCAGATGTGACTTCTTCTCAGTCTCACCATAGCAAGGCATCTATGGCCTAAAGTAGTAAAGATTTGCTCTCTCGTGGCTCTGTATATTTATATTGAGGAATGAGGGGATTGCCTCTGAAAATGCAGCTTGTTCGATAAGTACTGAGTGGATTTCTTATACCCATGCACGTAGCAAGAGAGGAGCTCGGATGCTCCCTTCCCTTCTGTTTCTCAGCTTGTATCATCCATCAGGTTGTGGTCAATGTCCCAACTGTAGATGAACCTTCTCTACTGTTCTTTCAAAAATATAAATCTATCAAAATTTTACTCCTTGTTAAAATTCTTCAAATCCTGGATGTGTCAGTATTAGTTGCTGTACATTGTGGAAACATTGACGGTAAATCACATCTTCCTAATGTGAGACCAGGTATCGATAATTTTACCAAGCAGAGTTCATATTCATTGATTAAACCTTTGTCTGAACTGAGACTGGCTTTCTACACAATTATCTCTAAACTCCAAGGCCATTATGGGCTGTCCTCACTGCATCAAGGGCTGGTAACATGTCCAATATGGCATGTATCTATTGCTGCTCATTAGTTTCCTCTGAAGCATGATTTATATCTCACTTTTCCATTTAATCTCATGCACAGTTTATAACAGTTTTCAGATAAATACTTTGAGGAATATTTTTCCTGCCCTACCCTCATTAACTAATTTTTTGGCTTCCAAATATGCTCACATAGTCTGAAAACCAATCACAGAACTTTCTAAGGCAAACATTCATTTTCCTGATTGTTGAACCTTTAAATGGGAGTCTTATCTGTCTTTGTACCAACAGCACCTGCAACTTGTATGTAGCCAATAAAATTGTGATGAGGAGCTGAAGACTGTCCTTTGAAATTTTGAACTCTGGCACTGAGATATGTAACTTTGATGAGAGGGAGTGCACAGTCACAAGTTAGAAACATCTCTGTCTTTGATGTAGTCTTAATCAGACACTCTCTTTGGATCATTAAACTAGGGGCATTTCAACCAGGGCTTTGGAAAAGTGATTTTATTGAATGGTACTTTTCTATTTTTCAATGTCTCAGACATCAGAATGCAGCTGTGATATTTATACAGATGCTGACATGTCAGAAAGCCCAAGGAGCAAAGCTTTTGGGGTGTGGGAAGATTACCAAAACTTTTGTTTTAGTGCAGTACAGAGACTCTGGGATGATCTACAGAGCCTGCTGTTATATTCATCTCTGATTGCCTTGGTAAGTGTGCTCTATTTTATGGGCAACCTGGTGGTGTGAAATATATTTTTCAGAGCTTTCTGTACTTGCTGCTGGATTCACAATTGAAGGTCAGATATATCATTGCTCACCGGCCGATACTAACTTCCTCTCCCAAAATTGCATTCCTGTTGAATGGATGAATGTGTCTTGGTACACACTTTCCATCAGAATACTGTAGGTAACGGTTACAGATACTGTTTGGTTCTTGTCAGCAGCATTAAGCTTCAAGCCATAGAATATGATGACCCTTGGACTTTCTGATGTGTGGCTTAGGCCCTAAGATATTTCCACAATGTGCAAATGGTGATTCTTGATCAGGCAGCTCTTTCGCCTGCTCTTCAGAACCCTCTTTTCTTCCTGACCATTGCAATGCACTGCTATAAAAAGTTAGGGGTCTGTCAAGGAGGTATTTATTCTTTGCTGAGTCAGGAGTTCACTCTGAAGCTGTATTTTTTTCTCCATCTAGGAGTAGTGATTTGGGGCTTTGGTTAGGCGATGAATTCTGTTCAGAAACCCTACGTGCAAAGGTTATATCCCAATTATATTTGAAATGCCAACTTGGCTATTTACTAAATCAATGTAACAAATAGTTCCTCAGTGTAAAACCTCTCATAGTTATATACTTTTTGACCTCCTGGAAGGTTTTCTCAACTGTGTTCTTGAGGTGACGTTCAAAGGTTGAGAGCGTATATTCTAAAGTAGATAGAAGAAGCTTGCTCTCTGCTCTTGGCTGGAGCACGTATCTTCTATGCTGCTCAGAGAGCAGGTAACAAGGTGCCGCCCACAGCATCTAGCAAGAACTTAGAGCTGTTGTTTTTATAGAATTTTTAGTTATTAGTTATTTTAGTCACTTTATCAATTTTACCTACTTTTATCCTCATTAATAATCAGATAGTGTGTCTCAATGTACATTAAGTTTTGACATATTAGTACAGAAATAGTTCTATTGGCTATCTCACCTGTAGTTTTCAAAAGTATGCATTTTGACAGTTTGGAAAAATAATTCACTTTACTTCTGTATAATTTTAGAAGTTTTTCTATATTTGCAAGTTTTGTGGGAGTGGCTTCTGTAATCATTTTATCAAAAAAGCATGCCACCTTAATAATATCCTATTAGAAAGACTATAACTTGAGCTTAAGATATAGTGGAATAGAGAAGAGGTTGAAAGCATGAATTTAGGATACAGCAAGACTGAAACACAGTTATTTGATCCTGTACTATGGAACCAGGGCCATTCAACTGCTGTAGGTTTAATGTTCTTCTTTCTAAAAATGAGATCAGGAGAATACAACTATGTGAAGGAACTCTGTAGCGGATTTAAAAAAATGAATATTATTGAAACATTTGGAGTAATGTCTGCTACATAGATCACAGTGAATGCAAGCTCCCATTCCAATAAAATAGTTGACCGGAAAATGTCCAAAGTCTGATTATTCTGGCTTGTAATACAGGGAGTAACGTTCAAGACATAGAGTAAGCCTTGAGCAATCCTTTGGCTTCCTGTAACAGAACACAAGACTCAAAGTTGCTATTGAACAGATGAGTGAATGAATGAAGTTTGGAGATATAAAACAAAAACTGTTTTTATTATGTTTCACACAGGACAGATGCTTGTGATCTGGCTAACTAATTACTTAGTGAGAAAGTAGCAATAGGTGACTTGTGAGTTCCAGTGACTCGGGATAATTGTGATTTGTTTCAACATCTCAAAGCATTGCTCAAATGACCTTTGCTTTTCTTAATGAATGATTCTGAGTTTTTTTTTTCCAAATACTTACTGGACAACTACAATTCAGCATCTTTTTCATAATTTCACCAGAATTACAGTGTGTAGAGAGAAGGCAGGGTAATTTTTTAAATGGAGTGTGAGAGGTTCCATGTAGAAGATTAAATTGCCCTGATAGTTCTTGATTCTTAATTTCTTAATTGTTGATGTGAAGAATGAGTTAAGATGAAAATATAAGCATTTATCTTTCAGGTCTCATTCTAGACACTAGACACTGCAATATGGTTAATGGCGTCCTTCTAGACACTAGACACTGCAATATGGTTAATGGCGTCCTGATCGTTGACCTCTAAAAATGTCTTCTTTTATGAAATTTGTCAATGCTTTATTGACTGTTCTATCCCTTTTCAGCTTTCAGTTGTTCTGAAGACTGGACTTCATAGTTGTATATTCAAAGATGGGACTACTTTTAAGACATGGCATTCACACTATTAGAAATGGTCATGAGCCTTTCACATTAACTTCAAGCATCTGTAGAAATTTCATCTAATGGATCCGAAAGAGTTCACATGCCTAGAGTATGCATCATTCATCTTCTTCACCAATAAACCGAAACTCATTCATCAATGAGCTATAGAGCTACAGTATAATAAACCTATGGGCAGTATTTGCTTCTACAGCACATTTTCATTCAAGTCCAACTATGCTTTCCCTAAAGATTTATAGATCTAGATGTTCACCACATAATATAAATGACAGTTTCTAGGAGAATGTTCAACTGTTACAAAATGACACAGACACTTCATAAGGGAAATGGGAGACACTGGAGGGAGGACTTTAACTGGAGAGGAGAAGAGAAGTTAATAGAGAGGGAGAGGGAGGAAGGAGAACAGAAAAGTCATAGGCAAACAATATTTTATAAGCTTACTTACAAACACATATCTAAAAATTTAAATGGAATTACAAAGTTATGCTGAGAGATGGTAATTCTCACCCCTAAGAGCCATAGGCTAGCTAACAAAAACCCCAGTGGCAGACATGGGAAACCTCCCTTTGAATGGTTGCTGGTCAAGGTAGTCCAAGAGACTCCTAAAACAATATAAACTATGTTATTTCCCTTAAATGCCTCCTAGAAAACTTGAAGGTAAGACCCTATTGCTGAAGGTATCATATAACACAGGACTTGGAGGATTCAATCTGAAACTGACCTGGAAGGCACCTCCTTGAGGACCAGCCTTCTGTCACATGTAGAGCCAGTTAAGACTTTTCCCTTTTTGTCTGCTGCCTTTTCACTCAAATGATGTCGTTGTCTGTTGTTATACAGAATCTTTTTTAGTTCAGTGAGGTCCCATTTGTCTACTGCTAGTTGTAATGCCTGTGCTATAAGGTTTGTATTCAAGAGGTCCTTTCTGTGACTATAAGTTCCACTGTATCTTCTATCAGATTTAGGGAATAAGGACTTATGATGAGGTCTTTGATCCATTTGGAACTGGGTTTTGTGAATAGTGAGAGATAAGGTTCTACTTTCATTATTTTACATGTAGTCATCCAGTTGGACTCACACCATTTGTTAAACATGGTATCTTTTCTCCAATGTATGTTTTGGACTCTTTGTCAAATATCAGGTAGCAATATGTGCAGGGATTAAATATGGGTCCTTAATTCTATTGTTTTGATGAATGTGTCTGTTTTCATGCCAGTACCACGCTGGCTTTATCATCATACTTCGTACCACGCTGTCTTTATCATCATACTTCGTACCACGCTGGCTTTATCATCATACTTCGTACCACGCTGGCTTTATCATCATACTTCCGAAGTACATTTTGGCAATGGATGGTGATGCCTTCAGCTTTTCTTTTTTTTTTTTTTTTTTCAGGATTGGTTTAGCTATCTTTTGTGTGTGTGTGTGTGTGTGTGTGTTTGTATGTAATTTGATATTACTTTTTCAATTTCTGTGGTGTTGCAATTTTAATGAAGATTAAATTGAATCTGTTGATTGCTTTTTAAAAAATGGTCATTTTCACAACATTGACCCTATTGATCCATGAGTATGGGGGGAGGGAACGGCTTTTCCATTTTGTATCACTATCTCCAATACTTTTATCAATTCTTGATACAATTTAAATGTAGTTTGGTTTGATTCACAAATTAATTCTCCCACTAACTCCTTCCAGATTCAACTCTGCCTCTGTACCTTCCCCTAAATTCACATCCTTTAAGAGTTAACCTAATGAGACAATTTGTGATGCCCATATACTCAGGTTCTCAGGGTCCACCACTGGAGCATGGCCAACTTGCAAGTACTAACACCCTTAAAGAAAAATGATTCTCTCATCCCTAGAAGGCATCGCCTGTCCACCGTTTCTCAGTTAGCCGTGGGGCTCATGAATCCTTTTGCTCTCCATGATAGAATGTTGATTGGCTTGGTATTGTATAGGTCTTGTGCAGGCTGTAAGTTCATGAGTACAGTGGTCTTGTGGTGTCCTAAACACACTGCTTCACTTCTGTCTACCACAGACTCTGGTTCTTCACCTTTCTGTACTCTCTTCTGTGACAATCCCGGAGTCTAGTTGTGGAATGACATAAATATCCCAGTTTTGCCTGAGCATAGGCCCTTATTCTCTGGATTTTGAACAGTAGTTAGTTTCTGCTCTAACCACCATCCACGGCACAAAGAAACTTTTCTGGTGAGGTCTAAGAGCAGCACTGACAAATAGGTATAGAGATACAAATTTAGAGGACAGCTCAATGCTATGTTGATTTAGCAGGATAACAGAAGCAGGTTTGTCCCTGGGACCTGTTCAATGAGGTCCCATTTGTCTACTGTTAGTTGTAATGCCTGTGCTCTTGATCAGATTTGCAGTACCAGGCATGCATTTCCTCCTGTGGAGTAGGCCTTAAGTTTACTCCGAAATTGATTGGTTGCCCTGATGACATTCATGCCACTTTGGCTCTCATGGGCATATCTTGTCACACTGGTCATTACTGAAGTTCACAATGTTCACGGTCAGGTAATACTTCTGATGAATCCCCCGTCTCCACGCAGCAGTTGATATAGCATCTTCCAGCACTATAGAAGCTAGCCAGCAGGGAGGAAGCTTCCTAGTCAGTACCCATCATGTTCAGTGTTGTCAGTGTTGATAATCCTTTTCCCTACACCCTCCTTTGCCCCAACCTCCCATCCCTCTCTCTACTTAAACCTTCCTCCCATTATTCCTTTTTTCCAATTTGAGTAGCCTTTTTCAAAAAGAAAAATATTGAATTTTTGTATATTTCATACAACTGTGCTTAATCAAGGTTAGACTCTCTCCTTCCCGATACCCCTTCCCCTGGACTTAATGCATGCTGTCATTCATGTTAAGTCCTATAAAGACAAGTATTTGCACCTGGATGTCCTTTGATGCTAGTTCATCTGCTGGAGTCTAGTCACCCTATCTAAAGTAGAGTAGCAAGTAAGTAAGTGAGATCTAATCAGTCTCCATCTATCCCCAGGCTCGGGTCGGCTGGTCACCTACTTCCCTTGCTCTGCTCTTGGCCCTCGTCTGATTGAGTTGGCCTGGGCTTTGTGCTCCACGTTAATACGGCTGCAAGAATTCTGAGAATTTTTTCATGTTTCATCATAAAAGCCTTGTAGTTTAAGACTCACTTAAATTAGGATACAATGAATGAGTCTTTCATCTCCATAGAGTTTAGAGCTCTATTGTCTAATACAGTAAACACTATCCAAATATGATTATTTGAATTTAAACTTAATGTAGGTGAAACTAGACAAAAATGGAAATTTAGCTTCTTTTTAAAATATTTTATTTATTATTTTTTATATTATGTTTATGAGTGTTGTGCCATGTCTGCGGAGATCAGAAGAGGGCATCCAATCCCATGAAACTGGAGTTAAAGATGGTTGTTAGCTGCCATGTGGGTGCTGGGATTCGAAGCCAGGTCCTCTGTAAGAGCATCTGGTACTCTTAACCTCTGAGCCATTTCTCCAGCCCTGAGGAAATTTCATTTCCTATCGCAGTAGTTACACTGTAGTTGTCTATAGCTGCAGGAGGCTATTATGAAGAACAATCCAATCAAAACTTTGCTAAATGGTCCATTAAACAACATTGATATAGGGTGACCAACGAAGATACCTCAAATAAAACAGGTTAAATCGATGACTATAGAATCATCTACATGGTGCATTCCTGTCATCTCAGGAAATCCACCGAAAATGCATTTGTCTTAAATGACCTCAACACTTCTAAAGTTAAGTATGCGTATAGGACTTCTTTTTGCACTCTGCTCTTTTTCTACTTCCCCAGTTAACTCTTATTTCTCAGGTATTTCTTTGAGAATGGCGGCACCCTGTCTACTAGGGAGTAAAGAGAGAAAGGAAAATGGATTAGAGGGCACACTGAAGTCTGAGCAATAAAACCCTGGCATTTTGTGTTTAGAAGTTCTCACATTGTAAGAAGTTCTAAAATTTCACTTTAGAAAAAGAAAGAGTCTTAACAGGGTTGATTTCTGCTTTTTCTGGCAAACCCTAACTTCCTGGTTCAAAGAAAAGACGTGTATAAATGAGGCCCACAAGGCTTCTCTGACATCAAATTGCTCTTACAGTGCAACATTTTGATGAGTTGAGTGTAAATGAACCAGAAACATATGGATTAAATTTCCCCCATGATAGTAAGAGGTTAGAAAAATTGAGGCGGAAATGTGCCTGGGAAAATGCACTTGGTGGGGTGGGAGGGTGTTGCTGAGCCTCTGGTACTTAAAATTCAGAACATACTATTTTGATGGAAGCAAAAATAAAGTAGACTAAGTCACCCCAGCTCTGTTCTCTGTGCAAAACTTTTGGGGGAAATTGTAATGGCATCTGATTTCTCTGCTTCGTTCCGAGGACTGGGTTGAGATCTGGGTTAAGAGAGAACTTTTTGTACCTGCCTGAAACAATAAAGAGAAAAGGGATCATAGATAATGGGTGTGGCTTAGGATGGTCCATTCCTAGCATCAGTGAACATTTAGATGACACTGTGGAGTGGCCCTGGTTCAGCCAAGTTACTTGGAAGAAACAAAGGCAAAATATTGGTCTCTGAAATGATATCAGTAAGATCTCATCTGCTCCCCTGGGTGCCACTGTGACGTCTAAAAAAAGGAAGTAGCAGGCTTACATCATCATGGAAGATAGAAGACGGACTATAGGAGTGAAGGAAGATTAGGCAAGAGATGATACAAAGAGGAATTCAGAGAAAAATGATAAATACATAGGAAAAAAAATATAAGAACTGCACAATGTTGCACATGGCTGCATTCTCAGGACTTGGGGGCTGAAGCAGCCAGAATTAAAAGCCAGGTTGGGCTTCAAAACAGTTTAAATACTAACACTTGAATATTCATTTTATATCAGAGATGAAATGGATGAAGTTGCTCAGCTACATAACTTTTTTCACATGCAGCTATTTTCGCACAGTTTCTACCTTCTAAATGAAACCAAGAGCATTCATTAATCCATTCTTCTCATCATTAATAAATTTCCATGTTCAAATGCATAAATATTGTTAATACAGAGACACCATATTAGGTTTTTGAGATAATGATACTTAGTTTAGGGTTGATTATTCTTAAAGCAAGGTGAAGAGATCACTAATATATTTGATATTGCCTACCAAAACCATACATGGAGACAAACAAGAAAATCACTCAGACCCAACCAGGCTCATTCATAATTTTTGCTGCTATACTTTGTCTTAAACCTGGAAATAAACTTAAGCTAAGGGAAAGCTGCCTGCTTTCCTAAATCAGTTTGTCTGTCTCCAAAAATCTCTTGGCCAGAGTTATTTGGCAGGCAGTAGTATGTTGCATTAAAGGAAATTGCCACTGTTAATTCACAGAGGCCCTTATAAATCGCTGCCTCTGTGAAAAGTTTGAGATTAAGAATCAGCATGTCAAGCCACTGAAGCAACCCCTTTCTTCCAAGCAGCATGTCCCCGTACACTGTACACAGAAATGATTGTACTTCTGTCTATGAAAATCTTTCCTTTCCTTTCAATTCAAGGTCACATGCTTTTAGATATTTATTTTTATTTATGTATATGTGTGTGATCTGTGTACGTATATGCACACCACATGGGTGCAGTGCCTACAGAGGCCAGAAGAGGTCATAGAGCCCCCTGGAACTGGAGTTACAGGCAGTTGTGAGGCACCATGTAGATACCGGGAACTGAACTCCTGTCCTTTGTCAAAAGTGTAACCCTTCTTAACCATAAGACATAGCTCTAGTCACTCAAGATCTTATGTTTAATGAATGCCCAACTTATGAAAGCTGGTTTAGTCAGGACCGGAGGAATGAAAGGGGGAAATTTAAGGATAACCTGTCCCCCAAGAACTCACACATCGACCCAAATGTGTAAAAGCAGCAGATGGATGGAAACTGGGTGTAAAGAGAGGCCGAATTATTTCCTAATTCCATGTTCTTGCTACCACTATTTGTGGAGTTGAGGAGACATAATTCTAATTAATCAAGTTAATAATTGTTCTTTGAAATTGTGTCCCTCAATAGGTGCCACAGATGGGGGTGGTGGTGGTGAGAGCTGGAAGTCTTCAGACCACGGCAGAAAGACCCTGAATACACTAAGCTGCAACCACCAATGCTACAAGAGCAATTCTCACACAAGTTAAACTTAGACATGAGACTTATACGAAATATTGATTGAGAAATTAATGATGCATTTCTGGCAATCTTGCCTGGGACTACTTTCTTTTTTAAAATTTATTTTTATTATTCTTATTTTATGCATATGAGTGTATCGCCTGCATATATGTAAGTGCAACTGTGTAGTGCAATGTCCACAGAGGTCAAAAGAACAAGGCATAGAATCTCTGGGATCGGAGTTACAGATATTTGTTAGCTGTCATGTGGGTTCTGTTGGAAAGTAAAGCCAAGAGAAAAGGAACTGAAGTCTTAATGATGTCATGAACCTGATTCAAACTAGGCCTGAAGTTGCCACATTTTGGAGTTGTAAAAGTCACGAGGCAGTAAATCACCTTATTTCGAAACAGCTTTGCTTAAGTCATCTGCATTTTTGCTGTTGTTTTGATTTGTAATTGAAAGCATCTTAAATGGTAGGGAGAGCAAAGATCAGTTCCCAGCCTTCATTTCATCACCAAGCAGCACTCATCTTCCTCCTCTTCCTCGACTCTTGCTAATCTGCGTTTTACTCAGCTGCTTCTCTTTGTTCTTATAGGGGACCACCCGTTTATTACGCCAACATTCACAGTATTCAACATTACTGGTAAGCCCACTAACTGACAAAATGATGGGATCCCAAAATATGTATTTCATGAAAAATGGGTAAAACGTGAAAGAGACTTTGAGAGTTATTGTGCTACAAGCCCTTCATTCAGGTAGGTAAGCTATTTTATTCTCACAGGGCAGATGAAACTCAGAAATAGTGAACCACTCACTCAAGCTAGTTAATATCAGACTGGAACATCAACTCAAAACCAGAAGATCAGAGTCACAGCATTTGAAAGCTACAGAAATCTCAAAGCCTTTGGATTTAACCTACTCATTGTTTTCTACTTTAGGAAGCTGAGTGTTGATGAGATTTAGTGTCACACAAATGAATTCACATTGCTAATCTGTGATAGACACAGGAAAACCCATAAGTTATCTGAATCTTCCTTTAGTTCTATTAAACTTTTAAAACTATTAAACATATTAAACTTTTTCTGTCTTTATAAGTTATTGAACAAACTGTTTAAACCTATCCCTTATTCATTGGAAGGCATTCAGTAATTTGAGCAAGTTTGTTAAAGCGGTTAATTCTGTGGAAGCTGTATTCATTCTAAACACATGATCCCAGAAATCAGATACAAATATGTAAATCCAAATAATTTCCTTAATATTTCTTAAGTTGGTTATTCTACACAAAAGTACTCCAAATTTTAATAAAACAATTTTCTTCTCACTTTCTTAAGGTTCACATTAGCAATGCAGAAGAAATTTGAGCACTGAAGCTAGTCCCCTGTCCAGTTGACTTGTAACAGTCTGGATTTCTGTAATGAAAAGAATTCTCCAACAAAGATGACCTAGAAAATTTCCCATCACTATAGTCATTGAAATCTTATCTTGATTGTTTCCAGAAACAAATCAATACCATATCACCCAACAAGTGAGTATTCTTCCAACTGAAATGGAATTTGGGTGCTACCACTAGCTTGCTAAAATAGATCAAAGAAGAGGAGAAAGGTGGGGAAGAGGAGGAGGAAGAGGAAGAGCTAGAGGAGAATGAGGACAATGAGGAGTAGGAGAATGATTAAGGCCCGAACTTTGAGAATTTTCTTCAGGCACTTCACATTGCTATTTCCTATAGTGCCTGGACCCTTCAATGGCAACCATATGACATAACCAAATGCCTGTCTTTCCTACTGGAATATAGATTTGTCTTTTCAGTGTAAGAAGAGACATTGGGAGTATACAAAGTGAAGTCAAGCATCTGTAAATAGATAAAAAGAACCTTAATCATTTAGATTCTGCTTATCTTATCTGCATATGTAACAGGAATTTATATTGAATCATTCTATAACAGGTTGACAATGCCCCTACTAGACACCACAGGCTATCCCATTCCTGGAATACTTTTTGTGGATTATTGGTCAATGAAGTCTCATAGACCTCCAAATATTATTGGCTATTGCCATTGTTATTCATTATCCTTTGAAAGATGATTACAAGATCATTTTGCTGAAGACAACCACATACTTGAATCATGTAACATGGAAAAATCATGCTGGTACTGCTCTGGAAGTTTCACCACCACTGGTTAGCTTTCATAATGTTCAAAGTTTCTATATATACTGCCAAAGAAGAAAAGTAATCATCAGTCTCATCTAGTTGTGAACCCGGCCAATTACACAATGACTGGTCTGGCAAGATATTCTCTCTGGTGTAATAGTGGCAGGAACGTTATGGGAGTAACGAATGATTTTTTGCCTTGATTTAAGGCCCATTCTATAAAATGGAGCCCATATATGGTACTGTTATCAGCCAAGAAACTGTGGCTAGACATGTCATAGGTCACAGAGCAGAGCCTACTAATAGTATTCTGCTAAGGGGACAAAATATAAAACCAATTCCTAATGGTTTATCATTATGCCCACAGATTAGTACATCTCTCAACCCTCATCAGAAAGCTTCTTTTTCTATAGATGGTGTTTAACAGAGACTCACAACCGGTCAAGGTGTAGAGAACAAGACATTGTGGAATGCTTGCCCTAAATGAGACATCTATGTCACATCCTTTCCTCCCAAGGGTCAGGAAATTTTGTGGAAGAGAGGGTAAAAAGATGCTAAAAGCCGGAGGTGGTGGATTCCTACAACGGAAGAGTATTTTCTGGTCACAACAGGGTAGTTGCACATATGAACTCGTGGCAGCTATGACAACATGCACAAGATTTGTGCGTGTTCAAATCAGATAGAATTGCAGCGTCGAGGGTGGAAGTAGGCATGAAGTCTCACTCTCAGCAACTGACAGATGCTAGGAGATAGAGAGTTATTTTACTTTAAGGAGCTGTTGGCAAGTGACAGTTGCTGGTAAATGGAGAGTTAGTTTCTTTAAAATGTGGCCCATGGTCGGTCAACCCCACTCCTGTGGGTTGCCATATGTTGACAGTTATATAGGCAGTACAACATCCTTTTTAAAAGGACAGATTTGCATAGGTAGGGAAGTGGATGGATCTGGGACGAGTTGGAGAATTGGAAGTGGATCTGATAAAATACAATGTAAGAAATTGTCAAAGAATTAATAAAACGAACAACCTTTGCATGTGAAGTTGTCCTTTCTAACCAACTGGTTTCTTGTTTTAAACATATGCTCTAAATTAAGCATTTTATAGCTTTTAGATTATTTTAACCTATCGAACATATTGTCAGTTGGGATTTTATTTCAAAATGTAAATAGAAAAAGACACACGGTTTATAGATTGAACATAGTAACTTATAACTTTTTGTCCCTAGTAAAGATGATAACCTTATAAATGGTCTTCCTCCTAAAATGACCTCTATCTTTGACTACAACTATAAATATCTATATATAATAGAGCTGTAGAAGAAAATTTTCTCAATTTAATTAGATATTTTCTTAAGGTAGTCCTTCAGTTTCTTTATCAATTTATGTTAATATCCAACTTTGGTGGAAGTTATAATCTTTTGTACTTTCCTGAGCTTTAAAATGAAAGCTTATTCCTGAGCTCATTTCCTCATTTTAAAAGACAGAAACCACTTAATATGGATTTATGGGTTGAAAATAACCTATAACTTACCAACTAAAATTTTATTACAAGCAGGAAGCAATATCTCCAGTGTGATCTGAGAGTAGACATTCAATGCCCTTGAAGTTCTACCTGTAGTGGAGAACTCACTCAAAGCAACTCTTTCATGGGATGTTAGGTCAGACTCTGAATAGAGAAGGGACTGAGGTAAGTCATGGTTCTGGAACGTCTCAATACTATAGTTACATTTCAAGATGTCCTATTTATGGCTGAGCATTCTACAGTCTCTTGTTTTCTTTATGTTGAGTAGTGTAGATCTTTATGTTAATCACCATATGTTGCAAGAAGCTTTTCTAGTAAGAACTGAAATACGGATGTCATATAGATGACATTGTTATGTCATATAGACATAACAATAAGTTCTTCAGAGCTGGTTTAATACTATATCCATTTACTATAATAATAGAACTAGATTATCCCCAGAGCCTGTGATTTATCTAGCCACAGGGTCTTGGTCCTAATATCAGTGCCAGGTATGGGTTCTATTTTGTGAAACCTGTATTAAAGCCAGTCAAAAAGCGTTGATTATTTCTGCCACTATTTCACCAGTGAGCTCATCTTGCCAGGCTAGTCATTACTGCTTGCAGGGTTCATAGCTAGATAATGTTGATGATTACACAGCAGGCATAGCACCTTCCAGAACTATGAAAGCTAGGCAATAAAGATAAAACTTTGATGTTAGCACCAGTTTGATTTCTCCTTGTTTTTTCTATGACTCAGGTACTGTCTTCTGCAATAAGCAAATTAGAACCTTCAGTATTCAGAAGACACGTCTGGCAAGTCCACAGCCTCCTCAATATTTCTCCTTTTAGAAGCAGGCATCAATCACACTTTGGTGCTGTCACTATGAACATTCAGTTTCCTGCTTTGTCTAATTTTATTATTTATCTCTCTTTTTCTTCTTCTAGAACTAACTGAAGAACTGTACCCTCATCTCCGTAGTTCTGATTCTCAAAAGAATCTATGATTCCTGAAATTATTACTTTGTGTTGAACAAAGATTCTGGTATAATGAAAAGAGAGTTGGGTATGTAATATAAGACATGGTTCCCTTCCTATAAAGAAACACATATGGCTGTCATCTTCTAAAGTGCTCTGGTTTTTGTAGTATTATGGAGGAATTGTAGATTATTCTTAAAGAGCTGGGCTCTATGCTTTGATCCACTTACTGACAATCAGTAGGGATAAGAAAACTCAGAGGCTTTCTAAGGGCAACTCCCTTAGGCCTACATAGTAAGATGGGCTATTAATGAGAAATGCAACATGTGATTGCTCAGGGTAAAAGCACCATGAAAAGAGACATTAAAACATATTTATTTAAAAACTAAGCTCAACACTAAATACATAGTAAATCTCACATAATGATTATAAGTTGGTTTTAAAAAAAACTTCAAGTTAACAACTGGGGCAGACAAGATTATTTTGTATAGACATTTCTGAAAATAAAAGGTGATTCCCCACCCCCCAAAATATTGGCATTGATGAAATAGAAATGTGAAGCAAAGATTCTTTGTGATATTATTAGGTAGTCAACATATCCACTTTGATTAAATGAGTATTTTTTATTTGTAAAGACTGAAGAAGTCATATAATTCAGTTTTCTCTAGGCACATTTTTAAAATGTATTTTTTATTGAATTCTTGAGCATTCCATACAAAACATCTTAATCATCCTCATACCCTCCCTCCCATCTGCACTCACCTATAGCCTACTCCACTGGATTTCATGCATTCTTTCATAAATGATGAGGTATAGTGAGTTAAGTTAGTATACCCAGATGTCTACCAATGCAAGTTCATCTGCTGGGGTCTAGTCATTCTATCTAGAGTCTCTCCCTTAAAGATCCCTAACAGATCAACTCTCTGTTACCCAGCAGTAATCAGCTGCCAATAGTTCTTTGACTAAGGTTGGAACCTGCTGTCATTACCTGAGTTCCATGCTGAGTTTTGTCTGATTGAGTTTGCATGGGTCTTATGCATGCTAACAACATTACTCTAATTTCACATGATCAAGGGCGCAGGAGAATCATTTCCATATGGTCATGCACCTCTTCTCTGGCTCTTACAAACTTTCAGACCCCCTTATGGAATAGTCCCTGAGCCCTGGGTGAGTGAAGTTTAATTTGCAGCAGGCAGAGACTCTTAAAGTGTTCCACAGCTGGTCACACACAGAGAATAAGCGTCCGTGAGATGCTCCACCCTAGGTGGTACATCTTCAATGGAATCTTTATACCTAAGGCTCACAAAATGTAGTGGAACGGGGATAGAGAGAATACTAATGCATTTCTCCACTCTCACCTGCTAAGCTTTCTTAAACAAAAGAGGGAGATGAGCACAGTAGGTCACAATGGCCAAAGTGTAGAAAATAGAAGTCTGCAGAGTGTGGATCGCTGCACAGGACTCTTTTATTAAACTTCTAGGCACATTTTTGTCAATATTGTTTTATTCTAAAAATTATGTTTATGCTAGATCATCCTGAAAAATCAGTAACAGAGGTTAGGATAAGGCTATATTCACAACCTTGCTGTTCTAAATTCAGGGGCTGATGATGTGACTGAGTGCTTTATGCTAGTGTTCTGCAACCTCAGATGTCTCATTCAGCTTTCCCTGGGTAGTACTCGAATTAGCACTTACCATGACGTCATTAGCCTTCACCAGTTTCCTAATCCGGTTATTTCACCGCTTGAAAATGATCTCTCTCTTTGTTTTGATTTTTTACCTTTTAGAATTAATCTAGAGCTTTCCTGAGATTAATTAAAAATTCGAGTCTAAACTTCTTGGATTCCAACATATTCCAAATATTATTCACAGATCAGATGAGGAATTCAATATTCTGGCTGAAACATCTCTTTTAGTACATGAATATGTCTACTTAGAAATGAATCAAGTGAAAAAAATCAGTTGTCCATTCAGGAAATTCATTCTAGGATCTTCCATAAAAAGAGATGGACCTGGCTGGGTGTGGTGACAAACTTCAGTCCCAGCACTCAGGAGGCAGAGGCAGGTGGATAGCTGTGAAACCGAGAACAACCTGGTTTATATAGAGAGTTCAAGGCCAGCTGGGGCTAAGGGAGATCCCTTCAGAGATAGATAGATAGATAGATAGATAGATAGATAGATAGACAGATAGATACATAGATAGATAGAGGTCTACCTATGTTTAAGTAACCTACTCATTAAGCAGAGAATGTCACACATTTCTTCAAACATTCATATCTACTGACTTCTCTTTTTGTTTCTCTCTGACTATCCCTTTCTCTATATCTCTGCCTCCTCCCCACCAACACACATGCACACACACACACACACACACACACACACATACTTCAATGTCACTTTATCTCTATTTGCATATTTTACATAAATCATCCACCAAAAATTGCCCAATATGACTCGTCATCTTTTCTTTAAACCTATTCATTATTGTGCATTTTCTATTGTTTACTAATTAAGAACAATTAAATGAACATTCATATATTCTACAAGGAATACAAGATATATTAAAAGCAAGGGATGAACAGACCTGGTTTCTGCTGCCAGGAAGGTTATGATATAGTTAAACGGAAAAGTAATATGCAGTACTCAAGTGATTGGTCACTGCAGCTAGACACTGGGCCATGTGCACTTTCGTCCTCTCACTCCACATACCTAGTAAACCATAATATCTTCCAGATTAAATCACCTAAATCTTTTCTGGATCGAAACTTTCCTGCACATTCCTATTTCCACGGTCAGTTTTCTGCCTTCTCATTTCTCATTTGAACTAATCTGAAATTCACTGGTGTTTTCATGTGAACTTTCCATGTATCTAACATCAAAATGATCCTTTCAAAAATGAAAGTCCCTAATGAACACTCATCCCTAAGTGTAGTTGCCAAACCATGTGCTCAGTAACTCATGGTACAGCTGTCATTTTTTATCCTGAATGCTGCATTCCAATCACAAGAAACATTTTCAATGAACATATAGCACACGTTCTTGTGATTTTGTTCAATGTGTGCCTAGTGACTAGAATATTTTTTTCTCTCTGGCAGTCCACACCATGTCTTATCTATATATAACTTTATTATACTGACTTATATAAAGACATTTTAATGAACTTTGAACATATTTCTTGTTGCTCATTGTGGTGGTTTGAATGAGGATGTCCCCTATAGGCTCTAAGTATTTTGACATTTGTCCCCAGCTGGAGGCACTGGTTTGGGTGGTCTTAGAAGATGTGGCCACCCTGGAGGAAGCACGTCACTGGGTGTGGGCTTAAAGACTTCTCAAGCTTTTCCCGACCTCTAGTCAAGTTCACTTTCTGTGCCTGCTTGAGGATGTGAGGGCTTAGCTGCTGTGTCTACCTTTTCTGCCACACTAATGCGGACTCTTGCCCTTTTGGAACCATAAGCTGCCCCCAGTGACATGTGTTTTTATCACAGCAACAGAAAAGTGATTAATACACTCACAATTCCTCTTTTGTTCTATAAATTTCAGAGAATGGTTGGACCACAGCCATACTTTCAATTTTGAATGAGATAGCTCATTAAATATATAGCAAGAAAAGTAAAAGATAAATAGCGAGAGATACCTACATGTATGACAAAATAACATCAACTCATACGTTCAAAACATATGACAGAAATCACCTGTGGAAGCCCCACTGGGGCAGTCAACTAGAGTTCCTGATAATGAGGTCCAGGCAGAGGAGAGTGACTCCTCAGGTGAGGCTTCCAAGTGGAAACACACATAAAATAGAGAGCTAAATGTGCTGTCAACATCTAGCAGATAAAATAGGGGAAGCTGAGGCAATTGGCTGGAGGTCCAAATTGATCTTTCTGTTCATAGGTGAGATCCCCACTGCTCAGCTGGATTCTCTTACCCTGGTAGGCATTTTTATATCATGGAATAAACAATAGCAATATCCACTGGAAATTATTTACCTTTTAGCTGTTCTCAAGGGCACAATGCTTTGACTCTTTGGTTCTTTTATTTTCTCTTCTTTCCCTGTCAGAGTTAGAGGCCCTAGCCTATCCCCAGATAAAGAGCCATAGAGGGCATTTGAGACACACACACCTGGGTCTGAAATGAGGGTTACCCTGTTCATACATGAATATATGTATCTAAATAGGATCCACAAATGAGAGAAAACATGCGATATTTACCTAGATGAGAATGATTTAAATTGATTTTCATAAGTTGCATATTTTTCCTGTAAATAATATAATTCAATTTTTCTTTGTATTAAAAAAAAACTATTGAATCCAAACCCAGACTAGCTCAACAGCCTAGCATAGATTCCTAAGTCCTTCCTCAGGAAATTCTCCCACCCCCATCTTCCCAGGCTCCTGGTCAGCTGGACAGACCTACCCACCTAGGAGTCTGATAAGTCAGATCCTGCCACCGTATCTTTGGAATGCACCCTACACCTGCACTGTATCTTCCTCTGGTGTACCCTCACCTTGTTCCCTGACAGCCTCAAACCCAAGCTAGCTCAAATTCCTCTCCCTCAGATCTCTAGGCTAGTTTCCTAACCATAAACTCACTAGCATAGACTCCATTGACTTCTGATCTATATGACACAAATTAGTCCTCCTACTAACCTGAGCAATCTACCTATTACCCTGTCCTAACAAACACTCATACCAGTCTACCACCCAGCAAGAACTTGAAACACTCACCAATTCATTTTCCATCGCTAAACAAAAACCAAATAAGTTACATAAATGGTATAAACAGAACCAACACTAATTAAACAAAAGCAAAGTAGAAGTTCTTACTAGATCCATGTCTAAGAATATATATATATATATATATATATATATATCCAAATGGCAGCACAGAAACACAAATAATATTTAAATAAACATAAAAATAGGTCCCCAACAGAACCCACTATTCCCACAGAAGTGGACTACTACTAGCACTACAAGGAAAACCACCCTGAGGAATCCAAGGATACAGAATCTAAAAGATCACTCACAAACATGATCAAAGAACATGAAGAAAACACAGACAAACAACTCAAAGAAATCAAGGAGGAATGACATAAGCTTGGGATAGGAGCCTAAGAATATACAAATATTCAGTTTAATGAAATATCAAAAGCAGTCATGGCTTAAAATGTGAATTCACAAAAGAGTTAGACATAGTGAAGAAAATCCCCAAAGAAATGAACATGACATTGAAAAAGAAACTCAATTAGCCAATTGGAGACAAGAGTAGAAAGCATCTCAGTGGAGTGAATGAAATGGAAAGCAGAATACCAAGACTGAAGATAACACTGAAGATTTGGACTCCCTAAAAAATAAAGAATATGTAAAACTTAAAAAAAATACAGGAATGGAATATGAAGGAACAACATGAGAAGATGAAATCTATGAATTATAGACATACAAGAAGGAGAAGAATCTCAGGCCAATAGTACTGAACAAATCATCAAAAGAATTATAGAAGAAAAGTTCCTTACATTAAGGGAAAACTTACCTATAGAGATTCAAGAAACACACAGAACACCAATTAGACATGATCAGAACAGAAACTCCCCATGGTAAAATAGTAAAAACATTAAATGTACAGAACAAAGAGATGGTACTGAAAGTCGTTAGGGAAAAACAAGTTACATATAAAGGAAAATCCAACGGAATTACAGCTGACTTTTCAATGCAAACAATGAAAACCAAAAGAGCCTGGACAAAAGTGTTCCCAGCTCTAAACAAACATGGATGCCAACCCTGAGCACTTTATCTGCAAAACTATCTATCAAGGTTGAAGGAAAATGGAAAATTTTTCATAACACAAAGAGGCTGAATTAATTCATGTCCACCAAACAAGCCCCACAGAGAAGCAATTCAGAAGAACAGAGAAAGGAATGAGTATACCAATTAGGATACAGAAGGAAAATAATGAAACTTTTAACAACAGAAACACAAAATAAGGCCACAAACACAAAGAAATTAAAATGATAGTATCAAATACACATCTTTCAATAATAATACTAAATATAAATGACCTCAACTATCCTGTCAAAAGACAGGGGCTAGCTGAGTGGATCAAGAAAGAAAACCTATTTTTCTGTTGTTTTCAAGAAATTCATTTCACCTTCAAGGATAGATACTACCTTAGGATAAAAGGATGGAAAAAAATAGTCCAAGCAAATGGCTCTACGAAGTAAGCAGGTAGGCACTGCAACTCAACACCTGTCAAAATAGATTTCAAAGTAAAAATAACCTGAAGAGATAAAGAGGTTTGTTTCATTCTAATTAAAGGAAAAATCAATCAAGAAGATATTACAATCATAATTATATATGCCCCAAATTCTGGACCTCCCAATTTCAAAAGATCTGTACTATAGGACTATTAAACACAGATTAACCCCAACTCAACAATAGTAGGTGACATCAATACTATACTATCTTCAATAGACATGTCAATAGGACAAAGAATAAACAGAGAGACATCTGAATTAAATGACATCTTGCATGAAATGAACCTAACATACATTTACGGAATATTCCACTCATGCACCAAATAATACACTTTCTATTCAACAGTCTAGAAGTGACCACATTCTGGGACAAAAAACATATCTCAACAAATACAAAAAAATATAATAATTCCATGCATTCTATCTGATGTCAGCGCAATAAAGCTCATATTCAACTGCAAAAGAAGCTCTAATAACTATACATACTCATGGAGCTTAAACAACACACTCTCAAATTGTGAATAGGTCAAAGAATAAATTAAGAAAGAAGTAAAAATATTCCTGTAACTAAACGATATTGAGAATATAGCACAGCAAAACCTCTGGGACACATTAAAAGCAGTCCAAAGAGGGAGGTTTATAGCTCTTAATGCTATAAAATCAGAAAGAGTGCATGTAAATGACTTAACAATACAACTCAAGACCATGGAAAGGCAAGAACAAATCAAACCTAAACCTAGTAGATGAGAACAAATCACAAAAATCAGAGCAGAAACTAATGAAATAGAAACAAAGAAAACAATACAAAAAATCAATCAAAGAGCTTGTTCTTTGAAAGGTTAAGCAAGAGAGATACTCCCTGAGCCCAGTTAACCAAAAGAAAGAAAGAGCAAACACATCCTAAAATTCATACAGAATCACAAAAGACCACAGAAAGTCAAAGCAACCTTGGGTAAAAAGAACAAGGTTGTGGGGAATTGATCATCATACCTGATCTTGGATTATTATTACAGACTTACAGTTACAAACAGTATGGTACTAGCATAAAATAGACATGTGGAACAATGGAACATAATAGGATACCATAGCATGAGTTAATGCAATTTCAGTCATCTGATACTTGACAAAGGTTCCAAGAAACCACAACTGAGAAAAGACAGCATCAAACGATACTGAAAACTGGATCTCCACCTGTAGAAGAATGAAATCTTTTACCCTGCACAAAAATAAACTCCAAATTGATCAAAGACCTCAATATAAAAACAGAAACTCTGAAACTGCTAGAAGGAAACATAGGCAATACCCTTTAAGATAAAGATATGGGAAATGATGTTCTAAATTGGACACCATCTGCTCAGGTACTAAGGTCAGCAATCAATAAACGAGATCTTGTTAAGTTACAAAGCTTCTGTAGAGCGAAAGAAACAACAAAGTAAGGGAAGAGGAAATCTGCTAAATGGAAGAAAATCTTTACCAGCTACACATCTGACAAATGATTAATATCTAGAATATATAAAACACACACACACACATACACACACACACAAAAGTAACAAGAAAATAACCAGATAGAAATATGGACCGTAAACAAAGAAGTAAAAATGACTAAGAGACACCTTGAAAAGTACTCAAATCCTTAACAATCAAAGAAATGCAGAAAAAAATCACTTTAAGATTCCATCTTACTCCAGTCATATTGTCTAAGATCAAGAGAATGGAAGACACCAAATGCTGGCAAGGACATGGCAAGGGGAATGCTCACTCACTGCTGGTGGGAATGCAAACTCTCAAAAGCACTGTGGAGAACTCTCAGAAACTGAAAATGAAGCTCCCATATGAGCCTATTATGCCATTTCCTTGGCATATACTCAGAGGGCTCATCCAATTGAAGAGATACCTGTCATCCATATTTGTTCCTGCTCTCTTTACAACAGCTAAGAAATGGAAGCAACCTAAATGTCCCTCAACTGACAAATGGCTAATGAAAATGTGGTACATTTACACAATGAAATAGACTCAGCAGTAAGAAAATATGAAATAATGAAATTTGCAGGTAAATGGATCAAACTACAGCGTGTTATACTAAATGAAGTAACGCAAATGCAGAAAAGCAAGCAAAGCATGTTCTCCCTCAGCTGGGGATTGTCACATCAATCCCCTACATGTGAATAAATAACCCGATGTCACAGCAGGAGCCAGGCAAAAGGAAAGGATACATGGATGCAAAGAAAAAGAAAAAACACATAAAAGGAGCATAGTAGGGAACAGATGCTACTGGGAGAGAGGTGGGAAAGGAGTGTTCAGCAAGGAGGAGAGGAGGGAAGGACATACAGGAGGTCACTGTGGGGGCGGAGGGAAGTCAGGAGACTGGGGGTGGAGGGTGCAGGAAGACACTGGGGAGACAGTAGGGATAATGTGGGTGCCCCAACTGGGAAGTGAGGGAGGTCTGATGGGAAGAAAAAGAGCAGAGATGAATGAATCTTGGAGGGCTAAGGACCCCAGAGGGAAATGTGACAACACTGAAAATCCCTGAGAAATGTACAGTATGGAAACATTAGTGCATACACACACACACACACACACACACACACACACATGTATATATATATATAAACGGGGGCTGTTTGGAAAGGAACACAGTGCCAGACAGAAGAGACCTCCCTTTGTGTGGTTGGTGAGAGTAGTCTAAGAGACTCCCAGAATAATAAGGCTATTGCCAAAGTTCTTGCTTCTTTCCCAGAACTAGAAAATAATAACCTGCTGCTGAAGGTAGGACATACTTCAGATACAGCACTCAGATCAATGGAGCAAGAACTGACCTGGAAGATTTCTACCTGAAGTTTAGCTCCCATAATGCTAGATGATAACATGCAAACTGCTAATGGAGAAAATCAATCAAAGTCCCAACCCAACCCTAAATTCTCAAAACCATAACAACCAGCACAGCACACGACTTCTATGGGTGCAGTAGTAGCACTGTCATCTGGTGGATAACCAACAGCTGTCTAATTGAACTTAAAGCCCTTTCAATGGGCATGAACTCATGGGTCTCTGTAATTCAGTGCAATACACATGGTTGGAGGGGACATAGATCCTGAGGAAACCCTCTGTCATATCTCTAGAGCAAAGAAATTTCTTACCATATGCTAAATATTGATCCTTATATTTACAGTCAAGCATACAGTACATCACTCATCAAACAAACTTCTTTTTGCAACAGATGAAGGCTACAGCAGAATTCCACAACTGTTCAGACACAGAGAATATACGTCTGAGAGATGCCCACAGGTAGAAGACATCAACAGTTGAACCTCTGCACCTAACCTCATAGAACACAGTGGAGTGAAGGGTAGAGAGAAAACTAATGCATCCCTCAACTCTCAGCAGTGAAGCTTCCACTTGAGCAGCTATTCCGCTGGAAGCTGGCGCGTGTGAACTTGTGGCAGTAGTGGCATTGAGCAGAGGACTGACATCAACTCGAACTAGACAAGGACTCAGAGTTGAGCAATAGAGTTTGGTGTCAGACCAGATTTAGACTGAGAACTATTGGAGACCAGTTACTACTGGGAGAGGGAGAGCATGCCTTACTTAAGATCTCTAGACAGGCTGACCAGACTCCAACGGATGAATTTGCACTAAAGGGCACTAATCTGGGCACAAATGCTTAACTAAATAGGACATAACATGTACAGCAGAATACATGTGGTCCAGTAGAGGGCTGTGGGAGGAGGGATGGCGGAGGAGGGGGTAACTAATTTGATTAAAAACCAGCATGAAATGCATAAAACTAAATAAAAATAAAAATACATTGTATATAGGTACTGTATTTTCTTTATATCCAGTCCTATGTTCTCAGACACAAAGGCAGGCTTCATAACTTAGCTATTGCAAATAGTGCTACAACATACATTCATGTGAAAGTGTCTCTGTGATATCTTGATTTGGAATCCTTTGGGTAAATACCCAGAAGTGGTATGGCTGGGTCATATGGTGGAACTAGTTTTATTTTTTTCAATATATTCTTATTAAACTTTTGTGTGCTTCATACAGTACCTCTTGATTACATTCAGACCCCTCTTCTACTTTACCTCCATCCCACCAGATTTCATGTGCACTGTCATGTTAGTTTTCTGAGGAACCTCCGTCCTGTTCACAGTCACTCCAGCAGTACATAAAGGTTGTCTTTTGCACAAATCCTTGCCAGCATTTATTTGTTTACATAGTGGCTGCCAATCTGAAAGGAATAAATTGAATTGTAGTTTGGATTTGCATTTCTTTGGAAGTTAGTGAAACTGAACATTTTTCTCATTTTTTGAGAACTGTCATTTAATTAGCCCAATGATTCTTTGGGCTGTTTGATTTTTTAAATTTAACTTTCTGCATTGTTTATGTTGAATGTTATAGATAACAATTTCCTGTCAGATGTATAACTGGCAAATATTTTCCCCAATTCTTTAAGTTGTGCCTTCACTAGGTTATTTCTTTTACTGTGCAGAAGTTTCTTTTTAGTTTGATAAGCTCTCATTTGTTAGTCACTAACCTTATTTCCTGATTAACTTGAGTCCTCTTCAGAAAATTTTGCATGGGCCTATATTTTGAAGGGTTTTCTCTACTATTTAATAATTTTGGAGTTTGGACTCTTATATCAAGGTCTTTGATCCATTTGGAGTTGATTTTCATATTGGATGAGAGATACAGATCTAGTCTCATACTTCTACAGGCAGACATGTTTTTCTCCACACTGTTTGTTGAATAAACTGTCTTTCCTCCAGTTTATATCGGGGCATGTTTATCAATGTTCAGATTGCTTTAGCTGCATGGGTTTCTATCTGAGTCCCCTATTCTTTTCCATTGATCTATCTGTCTGATTTTGTGCCAATACCATCTTTTGTTTTCGTTTGTTTCTGCAATATGGCGCTGTATTATAATTTACAGCACAGTGTGGAGCCTGCATTGCTACTTTTGCTCTGGATTGACTTGAATAACCGGCTCTTTCCTGCCTTCATATGAATTTTATATTTTTTTCTCTTTCTATGAAGAACAACTTTAGAATTTTGATGGAGATTGCATTGAATTTACTTTACTTATTCTTTGTGATTCAAAATTTAGTTAAGATCTTTAATCCTCAAAGAAACCAGGATTTTCTTCTTTATAATTGCAAAAAAAAAAGAAAGAAAAAACAAACAACAAAAAAACTAGAATTGTTTCACTCACTACATTAACATTATCTTGTGTTTGAATAATTTGTTTTATTTTTATTACTGTGCATTAGTCAAAGTAATGATTTCATTATGACTTTTGCATGCATGCATTCATTGTGCTTAGATAATAGTCACCTCTTCTCTAGTTTTATCCTTTTCTGCTCACCCCCTTTTCTGTGTGCCCATCCTTGAAGTCTTCCTTTAGCTTTCATAGCACATTTTTCCTCTTTACTGTGAATTCCACATATTCAAAGAAATGTAATTTTCATTTTCATGAGCCGTGCTTATTTCACCTAACATGTTGATATCCAGTTTAATCAATTTTCTTGCTAATGACCTAATTTCATTCTTCTTTATGAATGAGTGATACTCCATATATGCATACTTTCTTTTTCCACTCATCTGTTAATGGGCATCAGGGCTGATTCTGTACCTAGCTGTTGTTGATAGTGCAATGATATGGTTGTATGGATGAGCTTGAAAGCTGGCTTTGATTCCTTTGGGTACACATCTTGAAATGGTATACCCGGATAAAATGATAGTTTTATCATGTGATAAGAACCTCTAACTGATTCTGATAATTGTTGGATTAATTTACCTCCACACCCATGCTTGATATCGTTCATCTTCTGTATCCTTACTAACATTCATTCATCTTTGTTTTGTTGATGATAGCCAATTGGAATTGGGTGAAATGTAATCTTAATGTAGTCACTCTTTTGGACTATAATTGTCTGTATATAACAATGTTGCCCTAGTATGCCTATGAAATCCTTCAAAGCTAAGACACTGTTTTCATTATCTTTGTACCCCTAAGATCCTTTTAACATTTGACACATGTTAATTTGCACAGCCCCCCTAGAAATACAGCCAAAACATGTTTTGTTGAGAAAATACATCAGCGTTTTGGAGGAAAGCATTGGTTGACTGAAAAATCACAAATTTTAAAAGTCATAGTGTCTATCAATATGTCTGCTAAGTTAATGAGCACTGCTGCTCTTGGGCTAATATACATACTTTATCTGGCTAAACAACCAAATTCATGTTTATAATAATGCATTTTGCATATGTATAAATTCAACATTGAAGCTTGAGGTTACTCTACATGTTGCATTGATTCGTTTGCTCTTTTATTAGGCAATTCTTCTGAAAATATGAAGGACAGATACATTCTCTCTCTTGCATCAGAATACAGAGTGTATTAGAAGGGTTCAAACTGGAATTCCAGAAACCACAGAAGACAAAAGCCACATATTTTCTCTCATATTTGATCCCGGATTTTAATTTTTATATGTGTACATATATCTCTTGGTGGTGTAGATCATGAAACTAGAAAGGGGACCGTGGGAAGGGAAACAGAGGTCTTAAGGGAAGCTTGGGAAGTGGGGAATACTGAAATAGAATATCACTATTTGAAAGCAGAAAGGGGTTTATGTTGGGAAGAAAGGAACAATCAGGAGCAGGCACTGGATAGGAGAGAGGAGAAGGGATATGATCATACAAAAATGGATGAAAACATCATAATGAAATCTATTACTTGAAAAATAACTAATTTTAAAAGTCTCTGGGAAAACCAGGAAAGATAAAAATCTATAGAGAATAAGAGTTTGGGATAGGGAATAAAAGAAGTGTGAACTGAATTTCAAAATACATAGAATTAGAACTGGTGGCAGGAGACTGAAGAGGAAGATGAACAGATTCCAGAGAGTCTAACACCTCACACCATTCAAGATGTTTGCAGAATGCAGAGTAGTGTCCCCTACGCACCTTCGCCACTTGCTTATTATCATCACTGCCTGTGAGGAAAGCAATGTGCTTGCCAGGCACCATGCCCTTAGCAAGTTACCTGGATATATACCTATTGAATATCCCGAACTCTGTGTGATACTGTATTTCTGTTTTGTAGATGAGGAAACCTAAATTTTCTAAATATATAAAGTAAGTCGAGGAGTCACGGATTAGGATTTGGAGGAGCAGCTGGATAATTTTGCCTCATATAGCATGTCAGAAATTCGAGGCTGATCCATTGTTTTGAACTTTCATCAACCCTATAACATGATAATTTTATATTTCCAAGGAATTTGCTTTTTAATTTACAAAGTCAAACTTTACAAAATACTCTAGATGTTGCTGTAGAGATATAAGTTGGTACGTGGTAGAGTGTTGAAGGTAGACAGAAATCTAGTAGGAGCCTAGAGACAGGAAGACAAAAAGTTGTACATAAAAGAAGTGATATTTTTTTAACTTCTGGGACAATCAATGCACAGACAGAAACACTAGCAGAAAAAATAATAAGGTGCTTTGTATTCACTTGCTCCACTGTCACTGAAATAATACAAGCTATGCTGTGCTTTCTTCTCTCTACAATGAACAAACTAACTACATTTGGCAATTGCATATGACTGAGAATAATTTAATTGAAAATTAGCTGTGCCTTTGCTTTTTGCAAATGCAGGCAATTTTGTTTGTGTAGTGGGTCTTTATGATTCTACCAGGCCTTGCGACTGTTGTGAGAGGAAGGTTATAAGTCCTATAGACATCCATAGCGTCATGACTAGCTCCATAAATATCCACAAGCCAAACCTTCAAGGACCAGTTGATGTTATCCCTTGAGCCTTTTCATTTCCCTATTAGAGAAAAACAATTTATCCTACTTAACATTTTAAATAATTATTTTATTGTTTTTGTGCATTTTCATAGCAGATTGTTTTCAAATTTAGACCCTTCCCCCATCAATTTGCCCCCATAGTCCCTTCCCCCACCAGAGTTCTTGCATTTGATCATATATGTTAAATCCTACACAGTCAACGTTTGTACCCAGATGTCTGTTTTAAGTTCATTCACTTGATTCTAGTCAGCCTACCCAGAGTCACTGCCTTACAAAAGATCTACTCTTCCTCATCCACAAGAATGATTTGCCAATAGTTCCTCCACTAGGTAGGGTTGAGGCCTGCTGCTAACTTCCCCAATCTATGTTGAAGTTTTGTTTGATTGAGCTAGCATGGGTCTTGTATATTCTGTTACTGCTGTTGCAAGTTCACAGGATCAAGTGTCTAGACACCTGAAAGCCTCTGTTTCCTTATGTTCAAGCACCATCCCTGGCTCTTACTATCTTTCCAGCCCCTTTTCCACAATGATCGCTAAGCCACGTGTGGGTGACATTTAATATAATAGTCCTAGCCAAGGGCGCACACTCTGCAGTCTCCTATTCTATAACCTTTCTCAGTTGTGTCCTATTGTGTGCATCGAAGTCTGTTGCATGAGCAAACTTCACTTGTGAGAGTTGAAGGCTGTATTAGCAGTCTCTCTACCCCATTCTGCTATGTGCCATCAGCCTTAGGTGTCGAGGTTCCGCTGTAGAGGCATCACATTGGGCTGGGCATCTCTTAGACACATATTCTCAGTGTGTGAAGTTTGTGATAGCCTCCATCCGTTGAAAAAAGAGGCTTCTGTGATGAGTGGTAAGTCGTATACTTGTCTTTAAATATAAGGGTCCACATTTGGCATATAGTAAGAAACTTCATTTGTCTAGTGATATGAAAGAGATAGGCTTTTCTCTAGGTCACACAGAAAACTTAGCCATGTGAATCTGGCTTCAATTACAGTGTCATCCATGAGCTCCCGTTCATTCAAAAGATTTTATAGCCAATTAGATACCTGTTGGTTACTCTCTAGATAAATGTGAGATGAGATAAATAAAGCTTAAGTTGCCTAAAAAGTCAAAGGGAAATGTATTAACTCAACCCTCCCCAGAAAAATGCACATACAATAACTGAACACGAGTACATGGGTACAGCTGAAGTTATATATCAAGGAACGCAGTGCCAGACCAGGAGAACCCTCCCCTTCAAGCCGTTGGTCAGGGTAGTCCAAGGGACTCAAAAAACCACACAAGGTATTGCCACAGCCCTTGGTTACCTACCAGAGCTTGAAAGTAAGACGCCATTGCTGAAGACAGGACACACTTCAGACAGGAATTGGAGCAATGGAGCAGAAACTGACCTGGAAGCCTTCACTCTGAAGACTAGCTCTCATAGTTCTAGAGGATACTATGTATGCAAGCTGCTAAGGGAGAAAATGAATCAATGGTCCAACCCATCTATAAACCCTAATACCCACAAAGACTAGCACAGCAGACTATCTCTATTGGTGCACTAGTGTCATATTATCATCTTTTTATCATCATCACAATTCCTGTAATTTTTCATGATTTTTGAGAATCTACAAAGCAATCCCATTTATAATTGTTCAGGTTATACACTGAAAAATAAATATGAGGTAACAAAATAAGTACCACATTGCTGTGTTGTTTATGAAAAGCAAAATTCGGAGCAGTTAACAGACTTTCTTAAGTTGCATTTTGGAAGAGCCAAAGCTTGGACTTAACAAGGTAAAATATGACTTTCAATTGATTAAATGCATACCCAAGGATTTAATTAACAAAACATATTTATAATACTACATGCACTTAGGTTCTGCAAGGGTGGTAGCTATAAAGGATATAGATTTATTTTAATAAAGATTATATTTAAACATTGAGAAAATTTTCCTAGTTGAGAGTGCAGAACAAAACTAGACCAGATATCCTTCTTCCCCAAATACCTAATACATGGAGGTAAACTAATGATAATAAAGTAAAAAATAAACAATTTAAGAGTAGCCAAAGAAATTATTCAAGTTAGAAAATCAGCAGTAGCAGCGGCCAGCGATGAAAAAGAAAGAAAGTGAAAGTAAAAATCAGAAATTGGTCTCTCCAAGCAGGCCCAAAAATACAAGGCAGAATATATGGGCTGGCATTCTATTGACCACAGACATAGAGTACTAGGAACAGGTGCTTAGTGCATACAGCCCTGGGAATTTATATCCATACCCTCCAAATCTTAAGCAATTTATAGTTCAAAAACTAGTGAGCAGAAAGCCCTGGAAGTTGACAATAGTATTTAAGTTACATATATAATGTGTATTTTCTCATTTTTATGTTTTAAAGTACATATTGCTCAGAAGTCGCCATCATAATACTTTTTATATTGAATTTTTATGAATGTCATATGCTTTTAAAATATGTTAATGGGTATATTTATATTGCCATGAAAGAATCATAATCATGCTTAAGATACTCAAGACTTGGAGCAATGGAGTAGGAACTGACCTAGAAGCCTTCTACCTGAACTTTAGTCCCATAATGCCTCATGATGCATGCAAACTGCTAAGGGGGAAAATCAATCAACAGTCCAACCCACGCTCAAATTCTAATAACAATAACAACCAGCACAGCACACTACCCCCATAGTGAGTGTAGCAGCACTCACATCTGGGGGATAATCAATAGCTGTCTAATTGGACTTAAACCCCTCTCAATGGGCGTGAACTCATGGGTGGCACTGTGGACTCAGCCAAATGCTTGGGGTTGGAGGAGGCATAGAGCCTAGAGAGAACCCTATGTCTCTCATATCTCAAGAGAAATAAAATTTCTTACCATGACGTTATACTGAGTGACGTAACCCAGACCCAGGAATAACTGCATGTTCCCTCTTAATGTGGATATTAGCTCTGGATCTTCAGATTTCAGCTTACAGCCTGAAATAGCCACAAAAGGAGAAAAGTGACAACGGAGGGGTTCACTTTACTGGCAAGAGGAGAGGAAGAGTAATACAATACTAAAGAGCAATAAATACATCGAAGGCGTCTAAACTATCCAAAGAGAAGTGTACTATTTTACAGTCTCATTTAAAAACCCACATATAGGTTCTCCTTCTAGTCTTGGGCATAGGCCTGCTATTTCTCTTAGCACCCCAGGTCTCATGACTACCCTCTTGGTCCAGACCCACCCACAGCATCCCGATTCCCCCTACTCAGACCAGCTCAATTTATTCAGTCTAGCTTGTTACCACCTCACAGGCTGTCTCCACTCGAACTTGCCTTTGAATTCTAGAGACCAACCTTTTATCCGCAAAGTGCCTACCCCTAACTTGCCTTGGATTCCAGAGATGAGCCTTCTTCCCTGGTAAATCTGATCTTGCCCAGTGTACCTCCACTGGCCCCCAGCAGGGCCAAACTCCTATACCCTACATACTGTTTCCTATCTAGACTTGGTCACAGTCACACTCTTATTCTTAGTACCCCAGATTTCTGGACTAACCTCTTATCTCTGGCGAGCTGTGAGCTCTTAATGCCATATCCTTACATGCCCACATCCCTGTATTGGTACCCACTGCGGCCCCTCCCAGTGCTTTATCTGCTCTTTTGTCGAGGTCCAAAGATTTGCACACTGCCTAAGAAAGCCTGAATTCAGTCTCTGCCTAGCAATTTTCCAAAATTGTTGTTCCTGTTGAGTAGAGGGACATACACCTTAAGGCAGAGCCTGAGTGCATCTGACCTTCCCTAACTAGTGTCTCTGAGGGAACTCTGGAGCAGCTGGACTGGAGTCATCTGATCACCCCTATATAAAATCAAAACAGAAAATCTGACAGCCTTGATCAACCAGCTTTTCATGTCCAACAAGCATACAACTAAGTCACATCAAGTACAAAAACAGAATCAGACTTCATCTGAACAAAAGAGGGCTTGAGTCTCACATAAGACTCATAGACAATGAAAGAAATCCACATGCTAAGATCATAAGAAAAAGTAATTACATGAAAAACCCAAATAATATGTCCCCACCAAACATCACCAGTCCTATATAAGAGCTTCACAGTGAGAACCTCATATGGATAATCCAGGAAACAGAGTTTAAAAGAAAAGCATAAACATGATCAAAGAATTCAATGAATTTAAAGAACACACAAACAAAAAAATCAAAAAATTAAAAGAAGATAGGGATTAAACTTCTGATTGAATTCACAAAAGAGATGGAAATATTGAGGAAAACTCAGGCTGAAATGAAGAGGAATGTGAAAACCTCTGTAAGGCGATTTGAAATGATGGGAGAAAACCTCAACAATAGAATGAATGAAATGGAAAACAAAGTATCAAGACTAGATGATACAGGTGAAGAACTGGAGCATTATGAAAATTATGGAGATTATGGAAAAACTGGAGATTATGAAAAATTAAAAAAAAACAGGAATGGAATATGCAGAAAATGTGAGAAATGATGAAAAGACCAAACTTACAAATCATAGGCATAGAGGAAGGAGAAGAATCTCAGAATAGTGGTATTGACCAGATCTCGAACCAGACTGTACAAGAAAATTTCCCCAAATTAAGGAAAGACATGCCCATACAAATATAAGAAGCACATAGAACACCAAATAAACTGGACCAGAAAAGAAACTCCCCATGGCATATTACAGTAAAAAAGCTAAGCATAAGGAACAAAGAGAGAATTCTGAAAGCTGCAAATGAAACACAACAAATCACATATAAAGGAAAACCCATCAGGATTACAGATGCGATTACAATGCAAACTAAGAAAGCCAGTAGAGCCTGGACCAAAGTATTCCCAGTTCTAGATGCCAACCCAGAATACTCTATCTATCCAGGAAAAATGTCTATTATAGTTGAAGGGGGAAGAAAAATCTTCTATGACTTGAGTTGACTGAAAAAATTCATATCCAGAAAATCAGTCCCTTAGAGAATACTTGAAGCAACACAGAGATCTGAAGAAAGGAACGACTACACCCAAGAGGCAGCAGAAAGAAACTAAATGCAGGTATAACTGGGGAACCACAAAGATATGTCAAACATACAAGTGGAATTTAAAATTCCATTAAAATACAGGAATCTATATACATCTTTCAAAAATAACTTTAAATATCAATGGATTGAAGTCACCAGTCAAAACACACAGGCTAGTTCAATGGATGAAATAATATCCATCCATTTTTTTCTGTCTAGAAGAAACCCATCTCACCTTTAAACACAGGTGTTTCTTTAAGGTTAAAGGATGGAAAAAAATATTCCAGGCAAAAGGCACTAAGAAACAAGCAGAAGTTTCCATTCTAATCCTGACAAAACAGACTTCAAACTAAAACTAACAGGAAGAGTTGACGAGGGTCACTTCATTCTGATCAAAGGAACAAGTAACCAAGAAGATATTATAATCATGAAGATATACACACCAAACCCTGGTGCACCTAACTTCATAAAATTAGTCCTATAGGACTTTAAGACACAGATTAAACCCAACTTCAATACTTCACTGTCTCAAATAGACAGGTCAACCAGATAGGGAGTAAACAGAGAGACATCTGAATTAAAGAACACAATACAACAAATGAACCTAAAAGTCATTTACCAAACACCCAAGCACCAAAGAATACACATTCTATTCAGCACCCTAGGGAACTTTCTCCAAAATCAACAACATACTGGGGCACAAAAAATACCTCAACAAATAAAAAAAAAAAAAGAAGTAATTCCATGCATTCTATCAGACCACAATGCAATAAAGCTTAAAATCAACACAGGAAGAAGCCCTAGTAATTTCAGGAACTCGTGGAGACCAAACCAAACACTCCTGAATGCTGAATGGGTGAAAGGAGAAATTAAGAAAGAAAAAGAAAGTATTCCTGTAATTAAATGAAAATGAAAATACAACCTAACAAAACTCTGAGACACTTAAAAGCAATCCTAGTAGAGAAGTTTTTAGCTCAAAGTGACTACATTAAAAATCAGAAAGAGCACAAATAAATGATTAAACATTGCAACTCAAGAATCTTGAAAGTCAAACACAAATGAAACCCAAACCCAGTATACAAGAAGAAATAACAAAATCATAGCAGAAATTAATGAAACAAAGAAAACAATAAAAAGAATCAATGAATAAGGAGCTGGTTCTTTGAAAAGATAAACAAGATGGACAGATCCTTGGCCTTGTTAACCCAAAGAAAGAAAAAGCAACTCTTAATGTAGAAAATCAGAGATGAAAGGGGAAACATTACAACAGATGCCAAAAAGATCCATAACATTATAAGGAAATACTTTAGAAACCTCTAATGTTATTAAATTTGAAAACCTTAATAATATATGTAAATCTATAATCATGGGAATCACAAAAGCTAAACAAGAAGACATCAACAACTTCAATAGACCCATAACATATATGAAAATTAAAATAGTAATACAAAACCTTCCATTCAAGTAAAGGCTAGGGCCAGATGGATTCACAGCAGAATTCTACCAGACATTCAAAGATCTATATCCAATACTACTGAAATTATTCAAAACGACAGAGGGAGAACTCCCAAAATTCATTTGGTGAATCCAGCATTAATTTAATACAAAGACCAGGTAAGAATACAAGAAAAGAAAACTATAGACCCATATCCTTAATGAAAATAGATGTCAAAATTCTCAACAAAATATTTGCAAACTGCATACAGACACACATGATAAAGATCATCCACCATGATCATTTGAGTTTCATCCCAGAGCTGCAGGGGCAGTTAAATATATGTAAGTCAATAAATGTCATAAAACACATAAATGGTCATCTTAATAGATGCAGAAAAAGTCTTTGACAAAATGTAGCATGCATTTATGTTAAAAGTCCCAGAGGGAATTGGACTGAAGGGAAGATACCACAACATATTTGAAACCATATACAAAAAAACTAGAGCCAACATCATTCTAAATGGAGAAAAACCAGCATTTCCATTAAAATGAGGAACCAGACAAGACTGTCCACTGCCTTTGATCCTTTTAATATAGTGCTTGAAACTCAAGCAATATGACAAGATAAGGAAGTTGAAGGAGTACTCATTGGAAAAGAAGAGGTTACAAATTATCTGTTCTTTGCAGATGACATGATAGTACACCTAAGAGATGCCAAAAATTCCACTCAAAGAATTATTAATACTTTCTGTAAAGTGGCAGCTTACAAAATTAATTGACAAACATCAGTAACCTTTTAATATACTAATAACAAGCAATTGGAGAAAGAGGACATGGAAACCCTCCTGTTCACAATAGCCAAAAAAAAAGTACCATGGAATAGACCTAATTAAAGAACTCTACAATGAAAATCTTAGGTCTTTAAAGAAAGAGATTGATGAGGACACCAAAAGATGGAAGGACCTCCTATACTTATGAATTGGAAGAATTAATATTTGAAAATGACAATCCTACTAAAAACAATCTATAAAGTCCATGCAATCCCAATCATAATGACAATGACATTCTTTACAGAATTAGAAAAAAAATCTTAAAATCATATGGAAGCACAAAAGATCCCCAAAAGCCATAGCAATACTGAACACAAAGCACAAAGAGCAATGTATGTGTGTGTGTGGGGGGGTTACTATACCAGTTTTCAAACTATATTACAGAGCTGTAGTCATGAAAGCAGCATGATACTGCCACAAAAATAGACCCATAGATCAATATAATATAATTGAAGATTCAAAAATGAATAAATACAATTTCAGTCACCTGATATTTGACAAAGGAGCCAAGAACACTCACTGGAGGAAAGATAGCTTCTTCATCAAATGATTCTGGCAAAGTAGGATCCCATAGAACAGTTAAACTAGAACATTTTTGCTCATTTTGTACAAAATTCAACTCGAAATGGATCAAAAACCTCAGTGTGAAACCTGAAACTATTAGAAGAAAACATTGGCAGTAATTTACAAGGTATTCATGTAGGAAAGTACTTTATAAATCAGACAGCAGTTGTTCAGGAATTAAGGTCAACAATCAACAAGTTGGACCTCATTAAACCAAAAAGCTTCTGTACAGAAAAAAGAAACAACCAAGAAAGTGATGAGAAAACCCATGGGGTGGTAGAAAATCTTCACCAGTAACACAACTGACAGACGTTTAATATTCAGGATATATAAAAAGAACTGAAAAAACAAAGAATAAAGAAAACAAGTGACTCAATTAAAAGATGGGTTAAAAATCTGAGCAAAGAGTTCTAAAAAGAAGAAATAAAGATGACTGAGAAACATCTTAAAGTGTTTTAACATCCTTAATAATTAGGGAAATGCAAATTAAAACTACTTTAATATTTCATCTTATGCTAGTCTAACTGGATAAGATCAAGAGAATAAATGATACCAATTTCTGGAGAGGATGTGGGGAAAGGATGATGCTCACACACTTCTGAAGGGATTTCGGACTCATGCAACCATGATGGAAAGCAGTGTGGAGAACTCAGAGGGACTGAAAATTAACCTACCATTTGACCCAGTTATACCACTCCTTGGCTTATACCCAAAGGACTCATCCTATTGCAAAGATATTTTTTCATCCATGTTTGTTGCTGCTCTTTCCACAATGGCTAAGGGATGAAAGAAACCTAAGCGTCTCTTAACTGAAGAGTGGATAATGAAAATGTGGTACATTGACACAATGGAGTTCCACTCAGCAGTAAAGAAAGATGAAACCATGACATCTGCAAGTAAATGGATGGAATTAGCAATTATTAAGATGAAACCATGACATTTGCAAGAAAATGGATGGAATTAGAAATTGTTATACTAAGTGAAGTAATATAAAATCAGAAAAACAAATGATGTACATTCTCTCTCATTTGTGGATCCTAGCACCAAATGCTTATATGTGAGTATGTATCAAGATGTAACTATAGGAGCCAGAAAAATGGAAAGGAGCCAGGGAGGTAAAGGGAAAGAAGGGACATAAAAGAGAATAATAGGTGTTACTAAGGGAGAAATAGATTTAAAATGTCTATTTAAATGGGATGCAGGACAGAGGGTTATCCAAAGAACTATGGGGATAAAAGGAAAGAAGGAGCTTAAGAGAGGTGGAGCCTTAGGAGACTGGTATTATTAAGGGAGAAATGGGGAAAATGGGGACCTTTAAATAGAGAAAGCATGGAAGGAAGTTTGGACAGGAAGAGAGAGAGAAAAAGAGAGAGAGAGAAGAGGAAAATAATGCCTAGCTTGTCTAACACACCAGAGGGAATCAAATTAGTCTAAGAAACTAAATGAAAAATTACACAAACAATATCTCTCCATGAACCCATGTGAAAAGCTTCCGACTACACAAAAAGAAACAGTGCCAGACAGGAGAAGACTTTCTTTGAGATGTTAGCCAAGGTGGTGCAAGAGACTTACAAAATTATACAGGCTATTGCCACAGTCCTTGATTGCCTCCCAGATCTTGAAGGTAAGACTCTATTGCTGAAGACAGGACATACTTTTAGATCAGATTTGCAGCAATGGAACTAGAACTGACCTGGAAGCCAGATCCCCTGAAGACTAGCTCTCATAGCTCTGGACAGGACTATGCAAGAACCAAGGGAGATGGTCAACTGATGGCCCAACACCAGATTCATGGCCAAAAAAATCACATCAATAACTGGCACATCACTTGTCGCTGGTGCAGTAGTGGCACTTTTATCTTGTGACCAATCAGTGGCTACCTTATTGGTCTTAGAGCCCACTCAGTGGGAGGAAAGTCATGTATAGTATTGTAATCATAGCTGAATACACATGATTGAAGAGATCATAGATCTTAGAGAATTCCACAATTTTGTCACATCTCTAGGCTAATGTAACTTCTTACTAAGTGCAAAATATGTATTCTTATATATACAGCCAAATATTTCAGTCACCACTCATCAAAGAAGTTTCTGTTGCACCAGACAGAAACTAATACAGAATACCACAACTGGTCACACACAGACATTGTCTATGAATTGCCCCTGCCTAATGGCACATCTAAAATGCAGCCTCTATACCTAAGGCTCATGCAACCTAGATCAAAGTGGAAAATGACTCTAATGAATCCTTCAGCTCTCATTAATGATGCTTCCTCGTGCAAGGGCTAGTAACATGAATGGTCCCAAATGGCCAAAGAATGGATATTAGGTATCTGCAGAGTGTGGGTCCCTGGAAAAGAATAATATTAAGTTCACTCACCCAAGGCTCAGGGACCATTGCAGAAGAGGAGGCAGAATGACTGCAAGAGCCAGTGAGGATGTGTGTGACCATATGTAAATAGAATCCTACAAACTCTGAACCCTGCTCATATCAAGCTACAACAATGATTTCCACAATCTCAAGACCCATACAATCTCAAACAGACAAAAACCCAGCATGGAACAGGAGGAACAGGTAGCAGAACCCAATCTTTGCTGAAGAAATATTGGCAACTGATTTCTGTTGGATGAAGATGATCTAATCTTTCTAAAGGAAGTGACTCTGGCTAGGTGGACTAGTCCCCATTGGATAAACCTGCACTGATGGACATATGGGGACACAAACTTGACACAATCGACCTTAACATAGATGAGAGAATGTACAGATTCCAGGGTGGGGAGAGGGATATAAAGATGATTAAGACTGATTTTGATATTCTGTGAGAAATACACAACAATTCAATAAAATGCATATGTAATTATATATATTTAAAATGGATTTATACGATACAGACCTATAATGCACTCATGAAGAGCTATAGACTATCTACAAAATCTGCCAAGATTCCAGTACCAGGTATAGGAAGCTTTCCTTTGATTTGTTGGCCAGCAAAGTTCAAGACCCTCCCCAAACAATATAAGCCATTGGTCCTTGGTCATATCCCTGAACTTGAGAGCAAGATCTTATTGCTAAAGACCCTACACACTTCAGAAATGGGTCTTTGTAGAATTGATCTGAAACTGACCTGCAAGCCTCCTCCCTGGAGACTACATCCCATAGAATTGGAACTTCCTATGCAAGCTGCCATGGGAGAAATACAATCAATAGTCATACCTAGTTGTAAAGCCTATGAATAATAACAAAGGCTGACCCAGCAAAATATCTCTAATGGTGCAATCATGACACTTTTATCTTGGCTAACCAACAGCTGTTCTAATTGAACTTAAAGTCAGTTCAATATGAGGGAATTCATGCCTGAAACTACAAAACTGGCCAAGAGCTCATTAGAAGACACAGATCCTGAGAAGAACCTGCTGCTGCCACTTCCCTAAACAAATACAATGTCTAAATATATTCTAAATAATTATTCTTTCTAAAAATTATATTTTTAAGTTTATGTGTGTGAATGTATTGTTTGCGTGTGTGTAAGTTCACCGGTGTTACTGTACAGTGCCTACGGAGGTCAGAAGAGGTCACTGGATTCCCCTGGGACTGGAGCTATGGATGGTTGTGAGCTACCATGTGGGTGTGGGAAATCAAACCGCAAAGGCAACTGGTGCTCTTAGTCACTGCACTGCCTCTTCAGGCCCCATAAATACTTATTCTTAAAGCACAGATAAGTGTAGCTCTCAAAAATTCATCAAAAAGTTTCTTTTGCAGCAGATGGAGAGTATTACAGAGATCCACAACTGTTCAAAATGCAGAGAGTAAGTGACAGTGGGTGCCAATCCCCAATGGCATCTCTAGAATTCTTTTACTTTTTGAGATTGAATAATATTTTATTGAGTGCACATGTCACATTTAGTAAGGCATTCACCTATACCTGAGCAATAGAATTGCTTTTACATTTTAACTACTGCAAATGATGTTGCTGTCCACATGAACTCCAATATGTGTTTCATTTTCAGGATTTAACTCCTCTGAATATGCACCCAGAAACAAAATGCTGAATTATATGGCAATTCTATTCTTTGAGAAAATCTCATTATGTTTCCCCGGAGGCCATAACATTTTATATTCCTTCCTAAAGTTCTAATTTTTTCACATCCTCACCAACACTTCGCATTTCCTGTTTCATTGATAGCAGTCATCCTGGTGAATATGAGTTTGCAACTTGCTACGGTTTTAATTGATATTTACATAATTATTAATAATGATATCTTTTTGAGACAAGGTCACCATGTAGCCACACCTGGCCTGGAACTCTCTATGGAAATCAGGCTGCTCTCAATGTCACAGAGATCTTCCAGCTTCTGCCTCCCAAGTGCTGGTATTAAAGGTGTGGACAATCATACCTGGCTTGATATTTGTAATATACATTTTAATAGAATTTTTGTGCATTTCATATTTAGACACCCTCTCCCATTTGTATTCCCATAGCCCCCAACAGATTTCATGAATTCTGTCATGTATGTTAAGGCCTATCTATTAAGCTTGTGTTCCCAGATATCCTTCAGTGTAAGTGTATCCCCTGGAACCGAATCAATCTATCTACCATCATTCCCTTAGAGAAGATCAACTTTTATTACCCAGCAGTAATCAGCTTCCAAAAGTTCCTCAGCTAAGTTTGGGGCTTCTTGTTCATTTCTCCAATTTAATGCACTTTAATGCTGCTTTTTTAAAAAATCTGATTTAGTTTGCTTGTGTCTTGTGCATGCTGTCACCATTGCTGTAAGTTCATATGAGCAAGGCCCCAGGAATCTATAAGATTCTGTTTGGTCATGCACCTCCTTCCCTGGGTCTTATCATCTTTCTGTACAATCTTCTGAGCCCTGAGTGGGTGAAGTTTGATATAAGACCCCTGTACAGAGACACCCCCTTCTTCAATCTCTTGTTCTCTACATTTTGCCCAGTTGTTGCCTTCTGTGTTTATCACCCTTTGTTGCATGAGGAAGCTTTGTTGATTAGAATTGAGAGATGCATTAGTATTTACTCTAACTTTTGTTCCACTATGTTTCATGAGCCTTAAATATAAAGGTTCTATTGTAGATATGTCACTTATTGTTGGGCATCTCATAGGTACATGCTCTATGTGTTTGACCAGTTGTGAAACTCTGTAGTAATCTCCATCTCTTGCATAAAGAAGCTTCTTTGATGAGTGGTGACAGGTATATTGTCTGTAAATATAAGGATCCGTATTTAACATACAGTAAGAAATTACATTTGTCTAGGGGTATGACAGAGATAGGGGTTTCTCTATAGCCATATGGATTTGACTGTGTTTATAGTACCACACACGAGTTCCCCTGCATTGACTGGACTGAAGTCCAATTAAACGACAATGTATTAGTGGCCTTCTATATATCTTCTTTGGAGTAACAGCAATCCAAGTTCTTTGGCCACTTCTGAATCAGTTTGTTGTTTTATAACGTTTCTATATTTTCTGGGTTTGGCATTCATTAAATATATGATTTCCAAATATTTCTTCAATTCTGTAGGGTATCTTTTCCCTCTTTAATGCCCCCAAACTTTTAATTTTTGTGAAGTCCAGTTTATATATTTTTCATTTTGTTTTTTATACCATTGACAACATAGCCAAGATGTTGTCAACATTTGATGTATATTTTCTTCTAAGAGTTTTACAGGTTTTGGTCTCACTGTTATGTCTTTGATGTACTCTGAGTTAACAACTACAGTATTCACTAAGGATATAATATCTCTGTTTTTCAGGGGAATATCCAATTTTTACAACACAATTTCTTAAGAAGACTGTCCATCCCTCACTAAATAGTGTTGACAGTCTTGTGAAAAATAATTGACCATATATGTAAGTGTTTATTATGGGCTTTCTATGCTACTCCATTGATGTATATGTTTGATCTGATGACGGTTCCCCTCTATCTTCATGACTGTCACTTTGCAGCAAGTTTTCAAACCATGTTGTATGAACATTGCAACAATTCAGTAGGAATGAGGAAATAGTGAACTTTAAAATCGGGAGTTAATGCTTCCTTTATAAAAATACGTTTCAAGTTTGCTTGTTTTCACTGGATATTGTACATTTACTATGCTATCTTTTCTTTCTTTTTTTTCTGGTCTTTTGGAGGTGGAACCTCCCTGTCGCCCCAGCTGGCCTAGAACTCACTATGTAGACCTTGATGGCCTTGATCTCAAAGACAGCTGCCTGCCTCTGCCTCCTGCATTCTGGGGTTAAAGACCTGCTTCACTGAGCCTGGCTGCACTATCTTAATTTTTTTAACAAACTGTTTTGTGGATTCTTCATTGACCCATTAAGTACTTAAGAGTGTACATTTTAATTTCCACAATTTTTCAGTTTTCTTATTTTCTTGGTTTTACTGGTTTCTATTGTACCTTAATATGACTGAGATCAGACAAGGTACTTTGTGTGATAGCTAACATTTTTATATATTGAGACTTAATTTATTTTTGAAAATCATGATTTATCCTGGAAAAAATCCCATGAACTCTGGAGAAGAATACATACTCTGTTTGGGGGGTAGAGTACTCTGTATGCTGTTAATAGATCTAGCTGATCTATTATGTCAAGTCCTTTGGTTCCTAATTTATTTTTGGTTTGTTTGTTCTAATGCTAAGAATGGGTTGTCAAGCCTGGTCTGGTAGTAGAGGCCAGCAATCTCTGCTACTCAGGAGGCTGGGGCATAAGAATCTCATGTTCAAGAACTTCCTGGTCAAAAGTGTGTATTCAAGGAAAGTCTGGATAACTTAGTTATATTCTACTTCAAAATAAAAAGTAAAAAGAGGGCTAGGGACATAGATCAGTGCTGGAGTGATTGTCTGTTATATATGCGAGACTCACCATTCAATTCATAACACCAAAATAATATTCTAAATGTAACAGCGACGTTCAATTCTTCAAAGGTTTTTTAGAATTGTCTATTTCTTTCAACTCTATTATTTTCATACTGTCATATATTTCCATGGTCTGCTATTATGTTTTTATAATCACTGTATCTTTTCTTTGTATTGAGATCTTTATAAATGTATAATTCCATTGTATATCATTTGAGAGTTATATTCTATTATGTAAAGTCCAGTTGGGGATGTGGATTGTAACTGAATGGGAAAGTGTTCACATGCACAGGCAGTGGGTTCTATCTGATGGTGGAATAATAATAACACCTACCATGTGTGATATCGATATAGCTCCTATTATCTTTTGACTACTATTTCTACATCATATCTATTTTTCTCATTCCACTTTCAATCATTCTTTCCTTTGATTCTTTTTATTATTTGTACTTTGAATACTTCATATGTATCCAATGCATTATAATTTCTAGCACCTCATTGTCTCTGATTTTCCTCTCACTTCTATAACCGCCCTTCTCTGGAACTCCATTTCCCACATTATGTCTTTTTGTTTTGTTTTGTGACCCAATGACTTTAACCAGGACCATCTTTATGACTCTGGGTTTGTTACTATTCATTGGAGCACAGTGAGCTAATCAGCGGTAACCCAGCTGAAGACAATGTCTGCTTCTCCTCCAGAATCCATCAGTAGTTCATACAGTTTGTCAGGGAGGGGTTGGGTCATGTGGATGCCCAACCATCCATGACTGACTTAAGAAGTCCAGACTTGCACAGGGCCTGATGCGCTGAGATCTTGATTGCACTGACAGTGTGCTGGGCATCAGACAGTGTTTCATATATGTACTGTAACCCACATCATCTATAATTACTATTTTGAACACTGAGTTCTTGTTATAAATATTTAAAATGTATTATTCTGCTTTCCTTCCTAAAAGTTGGGACATTCTTCTGATATTATTTCCCCTCAACACAGTAGTTATCTTAATATTTCTTCCAGTGCATCTTTTGAGACAGATTCTTAAGTTCTTTGAACTTTTGTTTGTCTAATATGACTTTATTTTAGAAAAATAATTTTACAAATATCTTTTTTTGTATTCTATCATATCTTATTGTAAATATTGAAATAAATATATTTTTTACATTTATTTATCTCTTTATTGTGTAGAGACATAAGTGCCATATTATAAATGTAGAGGTCAGTAGACAACAGACAATGTATGTAAGTCAGTTTTCTCCTTCTACCACATGGGGTCCAGACATTGACCTAGGAATGACAACTCAGGTTGTCAAGCTTGACAGCAAGTACCCTTAGCTTTGAGCCAACTTGCTGGCCCCAAATAAAATATATTTAATTGAGAAGCATTAACTCCAGTAGCCAATGTCTCCATTAATAAAGGGAGGTCTGACCTGTTTCCCATTCACATTTGGGGGTGGAGGGAGGGTTGCACGTGTGTGTGTGTGTGTGTGTGTGTGTGTGTGTGTGTGCATGTGTGTGTGTGTATTTGGTGTTTGGTTACTTGTTTTATTTTTTCATTTTTTGAGACAGTGTCTCCTTGTAGCCCCAACTCTCCTGTAGCCTAGACTGATTCCAGACTCTCTGTGAAGCAGAAGATAACCTTGATCTCTTGATCATTCTGCCTCTAACTCCAAAATGATCTAGTTGCAGGAACTCAGTACAATGAGTTGTATTTATCTGGCTTAGCCTACTTGCACACCAACCTTGTCTTCTTAGATACGCCATCCCTTAAAAAAACCAGTAGCTTAGTAACTGTGTAGTAGCTATGAAAAGCAGCAACCTGAAAGTTGACTGAATGGTCAGTCTCTAGGAAATCTTCACTATACTTTTGAAAGACATTTCAGATAGTCTCAACCAACAACAGTAAAATGATTTTTCTTAAAGACATATGACAATCCCCAGAGATTTTCATTATAAGAAACATACCAAAACTAAAATTAGAAATTCTCCAAATAGGATAAATCCTTATTAAATCCTCACATTTAATATCTTAGTGCTAAAAATGCTGAAAAAATCTCCCCCTAGATAAGAATATTTATTTGTATTAAACGTTTTTTGGAGATTCTAGTCAGGGCAATTAAGAGGGAGAAAGAAAGAAAATGCATCTGAACTGGAAAGAAAAAACATATAAACATTGTTATTTGAAGAGATTTTTTTATAGAAAATCCTAAGGAATTAGTAAGAAAAATTGTAATTATAGAAAAATAATAAACTCATGTTTCAATAAGATGTAAGTTCAACATCTTTAGAAAATCAATTGTATTTCAAAGAATTATTAATATATAATTTGAACATGAAAATATAAAATTCTCTTTTATAAAAACTGAAAACACTGAGAATAACCAAACCAATCTTAAAAAGAGAAAATTAAAAATAGATTTGAGAAATCACCTACCTGATTTCAAATCTTATTAGAAAACTAGTGTAGTGCAAACTGCATAATTCTGCCCTAATAACTGGCTTATAAATTTGTGAAATACAAATGAGAATCCAAGATTAAATCTGGATTGTATATGTTTCCTTTTATGTCAAATGTCCAGAAAAGGCAGAGAGAAAGTAAAATACTGACCGAGGACAGGATGGAAGCAGTGAAGCCAACGGTTGCCAGGTTTCCTTCTGTAGAGGAGGGAGATTGACCCAAAGTCACACAGAGACTGTGATGGCATGACCCTGTAACTACGCTAAGTAATACTGTATTTTATAAGTGAGAGGTTGAATTTTAGGGTATGTGGATGGTTCCATAAAGAATTATAAAAAGTAAGAAGAGCTAATTTGTTGTTTAGTTATGGACTATAGAATAATGTGATATGAGTATATTACCCATATAACTTAGCATGGCACTTTCAAAGGGCTTTTCAGATTGGTTTGCCTGCTCATTTCTCTCTTTTCATGGAACCGGAATTGCACTATGTTCTATGTGCACGGTTCATCTCCACCCATCTCAGATGTATTTTTTTTGTCTTAATTGCTTTTTATATCTACTTGTTTCTACCAAGCAAAGCCAGTGAAAACCATATAAATATTAGAAAACAATTGTTAATTTGTTTTCTCTCAAGTTAAGGAAAATAAAAAAAGAGATCATCTTTCAGGAAAACCAGGCGCTTAAGAGAGGGTAAGGGAGGGAGGGGATAAGCAGTCATTTTACAATTTAACAAAGTAAAAAAAAATCATGTTTCATGTTTACAAAGTCAAAGGTTTTAAAAGGAAAGAAAGCTCTGCTTATTGTACACAAGCAATCTTAAATCCACTTGTTGCCCTTTGAATGATGACAGTAGAGGGCTCAGGTAGATGTGTGAAGAAAATGATTTCTATTTCACTGCAGTTGTAAAGCACCTCAGGAGGATCTCCTGTCACTTTTTATCTGCAAATGAAGACACCAGGCTGAGACATTCCACATAAATAAGGATGTCACTGAGGTCTTCTGTTGTTGGCAGTGATGGTTATAAAGGACTGGGAATTGAGCTCCAGGCTTCACACATGTCAGGCAAGCATTCTAACACTGAGCCACATTGCCAGTCCTTAATTTTTATTTGAATTTTAAGGCAGGGTATCACTGAATTGATCAAATTTACTCAAACTTGAAATCCTCTGATGCAGTTTCCTGTGCAGCTGGGATTCTAGCACTGGGAAGCACCATAAACTGCTTCTGGTTTGGGATTTGTTTTTTGTTTACTTGTTTCTGTTTTGAAAATATGCCAAATGTCTCCAGCATTCATTCTTCTTCTTTATGTCTGGGAAGAGAATGCTCTGGGTTCTACAGGTCACATGGCCTGCAGTCAATGTCCTGGGCTGGAAGCTGTCTACCTCTGTCGTTCTGCTGTTAGTTACCTTGAACTATGATGAAAGAGAAAATTTCCGAGGATATGATCAACACATAGTTTAACAAATTCTACAGTCCTATATAATTTTAAGGACAGAGCCACATGTTATTAATCCTCAGGCTGTTGCATGAAGAGAAATAAAAACTTCTGTCTTATACAAGTCACTATATTTGGGCATCTTTTGTTACAGCAACTTATCCTATACCCAAAATTCTAGTTCTGGTCTCGGCTGTTATGATAAACACTCTGACCAAAATCAATTTGGAGAAGAAAGAGTACTTTTGGTTTGCAGTTCACAGTTCATCATGGAAGAAAGGCATGGCAGGACTGGAACGTAAGGACCTGGGGTAGAAAGTAAAATAAAGTAGAGGCCACAGGGAAACGCTCTTTACTTGCTTGCTACCCTTGCCTTGCTCAGCAGCTTTCTTACACAGCCCAAGCCTACCTACCTAGGGATGATACTGACCACACTGGGCTGGTCCCTTCAACATCAATCAGTAATGAAGAAAACACCCCACAGATGTGCCCGCAGCCCAATCTGATGGAGGAAATTCCTTAACTGTGCTCCCTCTTTCGAGGTGACTCTAGTTTGTGTCAAGTTCAGAAAAACTAACCAGCACACCCAACAAGTACACACATGAAGGAAAGATGTTCACTAGGACAGGGAAAGTACACTGCCCATCTGTTTAAGTGCATTCTAGCTAGTAAAATAAAGCCGTCACAAGCTAGGCAGTTTACATACAACAGTCTGCATTTATATCTCTGTAAGTGGAGAAGCACAAGGCCAACGGGCAGTAGACTTCGTGTCTGGTGAGGCCCCATTCCTCACCAAGAGCACTTTTTACATGTGCTCTTACTTGCAGAGTAACAAGGCATGTCACTGGTTGCTTTTTTCTGAGTCTTGGGCCTATAGGGAGAGACTGGGACCTCATACCTAATCACTTTCCAAAGATCTCCTCTACACCAAACTATGGCTTCTCTGAAGCATGCATTCTTCCCAAGGATTATCTTTCTAGTATGTAGAAGAATGCTGGTAAGTGACATAAATTCTGTAAAGGACTTCTCAGCAAAGACAATAGTGAGAAAGGGAATAGACAGGCATGATAGACATGTGTAGAACAGAGGAGCCATACTATGAGTTAAAGAAAATGATCTTACTTTGTGGGGTAGATTCTAAGGACACTTCATCTTTCTCTGCTGCTTCTCAGGCTTACAGTCCACACAGTCAGCTATGCTGCATTACAGCGGTATTGTATTATAGAGGGGTTCCTTAGGATTCTTCAGGAGGTTCCAGAATGCCTGCCTGGTCCAGAAGCTAGATGCAAACCTTGTCTTCTTGATAGAAATTAGCTTTTAAGAGTATAACAATCAACCTTATTCTAAATCCCCTGAATATATATATATATATATATATATATTCAAAAGTCTGTCAACTCCCAAAAGATCAGTGTTTCCGTTGCCTGTGAGAAAAACTATATTACAGTAGAGATAAGCCTGATGAGCCTGGCCTGGTCCAGGAGTTGGTGCCTGGAGTCGGCAGGTCTGTGCTCCTTTTCCCTACCCGGTTACTCAGGGGGCTGATGATGTCTGAACACCCTTTCATATCTCAAAGAACACCTGTAAAATGAACAAGACTTGAACAGTTTTGATCTGACCCTCAAGAGGTCTATTTTCACTCCAGATGGAACCTTTTGTATTAATATTCAGTAAATGACTGGAAATGCCTTGAAAAAAAAAAGTTTAAAACAATTTAAGAATGCAACAATGAATACGTAAATGGCCAAGAAGTCCTGCCTTGGAAAGTAGGACTTTAAGGGATCTATGCAGTCATCTCTTCACATCCTTGGCCACTAATGGATTGTTCCCTGGAGCAAATTTCCAATTATTTTAACCAGGCTACTTTTAAATGGCTCAGGTGGAGAGGAGTTTTACAACTTCCATTGGGGGAGAGTATTCTGCGGTCTGATACACATCACTGTTTTGCACTGGTTGGTTTGGTACGAAAATTTCCTTTTTAAATTTGTTATTTTCCACCAAGAACCTGCTATGTTGGGAAGAATTAGGTTACCACATGCTGGTTTCTTAACCTATGCTTTTTAGTGGGGACCCTCCTTCCCAAGAAGGTTATCCCAGCCTGCTGTATCACTTCAATCCTACCCCAAGATCCTTGGATGAAAGACCACTGGGGGGTACATAGAGCCATCAAGAGTGATTTTAGAACACCTGGAGACCTCCTTTTGGCTGTTTCCCCTGAAGGTGTTCCTCTTGATATATGGAAATTAATCCTGATCATAAACTATTTTTTCTATTGTAAAGGTTTCTGCGATAAAGTTTCTGAACTTTATAGAGAATGAGAATAAACGGAATTTGTAAAACATGTTAAAATAATGTTTAATGTAATTCTGTTACTTGGACATGTCAGATATTACACACCTATTCTGTAACCCAAATATTTTGGGAAATAATCAATTCTTCTATTCTTTGTATCTTACGTTTTTTGCATTTCACAAAGCTTAGCTTTGTGCCAGACATGGAGCAGGCACTTAAAATAGATTTTTTTTAATCATAAATGAGAGAATGTGATTATCTAAACATTTTTAAGATTGCTGTGATTAGACTCAAGATACATAAAAGTATAGTTGAACTCTGTCACTTTAATAAAATAGTCAGCATGTTGCTGTCTTTGTAATTAATTAAGTGAATATATCTTCTAATTAAATTTGAATTTAGACCACAGTCTCTCCAACAAGTTGTCATAGTGTAATAAAAAGTGCATGGGCTTTCCATTAAAACAGTCTTTGGTTTGACTCTTCACCGCTTATTTTCAGCTTAAAGTTGGGTAGGTCATCTAACCTCCTTGAGTGTCTCTTTCCTTATCTCTGAAATGAACATAGTAATAATTATCAGATGACCTTGTCTTGCAGATTAAATGGGATCACTTATTTGAAGGTACTTAGTTTGAAGACTGGCCTGTAATTTTTAAGTTGAATCAATTAAGATGCTTCAAGGCATAAAAGAGAAAGTCAAACTAAATGTGGATCAAATCTTAAAGAAAACTGAGCTTGCACTGTAAGAAGCCTGTGGTAGGGTAGTTAGGGCTGGCAGGTGCAGTGGTCCATCATGCCCACTGTACTGCATGTCTTTCCTCTCTGCTGTCTACCATGTGTTGGCTGTTTTTTTACTCAGAAATGCAGACTGTCTATTGGAGGTGCTGCTTATAGGGATGGCTGTGTCCAGCAAATAGGACAGCTATTGCCTCCTGAACATCTCTTTATACTTGGTGTGGATAATAACCCAGATGGTCTTCTCTAGAGCCATCAGTCACATGTCAGGCTCCAGCAGCAAGAAAGCCTGGAAGAAGTTCCTATCACTTTCAGCCTCCCAGAGGGAAGCAAAATCTGCCAGGCAGGATGAAACCGAGAAAAGGCTAAAGAAGGGTAAGACTATGATCATTTTGAAGACATGCCCTTTCCCCTGTCATAGATATTCTGATAATTCTATGCTTCACAGAGAGATGATTCTTGAGTTCAGTACTCAAATCCTATTCCATTCTCCACTGGTGATTTTTGTTATTGGTGGTGGTGGTAAGATTTTTCATTGTTTTTTTTTTTTAATTATCTGCAACCTGAGTAGGTATATTTGCATCTCTGATTTTCAGATATTATTTTCCCTATTGTATGTACTTGTCACATAAAAATAAATGTGCCAGTTACTGTGACTGCCTTGCCGTAGTCACTCAACTAGTGAAAGTATGACATCTTTAAGGTTGTTATTGTTTTCCTTTGGTGAGAAAGTTGAAAAATTGTCACATGGTGAAGATACAGAGAAATGAAACTTCTCAAATATTGCTGTGGGCAATGTGAATTTGTTCAAGTACTTTGCAAAATAATCTGAAATTTCTATCAAGTTACCATGTTATCCAGACATTCTCCTTCTAGATATTTATATAGGAATAAAGAATATATATCTATATTAACATTGTAAAAAGTTCATAGAAGCATTATGTATGTAAGGACAACCCAACTGAAAACAATGTCTATCAACAAGCGCAAGAACAGAAAAACTGTAATATAAAGATATGTACTAAAGTATTATTTATCAATAAAAAGAAAATATTAATCCATGCAATAACATAGATGGATTTCAAAATAATTGTGCTGAGGGGATTCAGAAAAATATGCACTATGATTCCATTGATAGAACCATGTAGAAAATATCAACAGATAGTGACACAGAACTATAAAGATCACTGCGATAGGAACGAGAATAGGGTGGGAAGGAAAGATTACCAAGACATGACATTAGGAGGAGAGGTGTGTGCGTGTCTTGATATGATGGTTTCACAGCCATATGCATATGTGAAATGCATATCAATTGCAACAATTTAAATACATGCAGTTCATTACATGTCAGTTTTACAACCAAAGGTGTTTTCGTCTTTGAAGATGTTAAAAGTCATAACCCAGTAGGTGTAATCTTCTGAAGCATAGAGACACAACCAAATGATTAAGTTAAGTGGACCAGGAACAATTACCATGTAAATGCATTTGTAGGTCAATGACTAAGAGAAGTCTAATGAATTATTTTAACCTACAAGAGACTTTAAAGTAAAAGTTGCTTTGGAGCTAGGATGTGGGTCTCAATTAGAATCTTAAGCAAAGTAGGGCGTGTCTGGACTTCCAACTCCCGCCTTGCTTAATTGGAGGGAGTCCTGCTTTTGTTGCAAAGCAAGAGTCTGCTTGTGATTTCCATTGTCCCCATTTAACTTGATCCAGAGCTCCTGATTTACAGCTGCTCTCTCTACCCCCTTGTGATTTGATGGCCATGTTCTACTTCTCAAGCACCTCTATAGCTTATTATTTCTTTAATTGCACCCCTTACCCATGCTGCTCTCCTTGGTCACATTTGCTCAATTAGTTCCTTAATTTTAGACCAGGGACATCACATTCTTGTCTCTCCTTTTCTTCTGTGCTCTACTGTACGCTCATGATAAATGATGATATAAATATCTTAACAGAAAGGAATGTTCCTATTCCGCCTTCAGTATAAACTTGTCATCTGGTAAATCATCCTGCAATCTGGTATTTTATTTTGTAGGGGAAGAACCTTCCAAGTGGGTAGAGCAGAGAAGAATTAACTTTCGGGGTGGCCTAGATGGAAATAATGGACAGAAAGCCCAAATTTTAACTGTAGAAACATTAGGTCTGTATAGCCAACTACCTTGTATTCAGAATTGTAAAAGCCCTTCTGTTTGGAGATCCTTGGCAAGGAATTCTCTCCCAGATGTTGCCCATGTCCTTTGCAAACAATCGTCTTTTCTTTTACTGGCAATAGATTGTAATAAAGAGAAGAATGTCAAAATTATGAGAAGATATAGACAGATTATTTAGAAACTAAAAATAGTAGTTAGCTCAAGACAATTGGTATTGAACCCCAGTTCTGGCATCTCTTTTTATGGTCTGAGGCCCATTTTTTCTGTTTAAAGTGGGTGGAGCTGGGGATACAATATAGTTGGGAGAGTGCTTGCCTACCATGTATGAAACCCTGGGGTTTGTTTCCAGATTAAACCAGGCCTGGTGTCTCATACCTATAATCCCAGCACTTGAACGGGAAGGGAAGGAATATCAAAGTCCAATATCATCCTTGGTTATATAGCAATTCCAAAACCAGCCTGTTGAGAAAGGGATTATTCTATGAGATCAAAATGTAATCCTGAATTCTATTTGAAATCAGAGTATTTTAGAGATGTATAAATCCTTATTTAATCTCACTTCCAAAGATATAAATAACCTGAAGCTTAGAGAGAGAAAATCATTTGCTAAGGTCATGTAGCTAAAGGGAAGAGCAGGTAACACTGGGAGCGAAGGGAGGAAGAAAATGTATTTGTAGACTAGAAAAATCCATATCACGATAGCATCTGAATTCATGAGAACAAAATGCATAAGCAGCAGCTGAAGCTTATTTGGACAACGAGCATGAGAGGGATGCTTAAAGCAAGGACAGCAGAGCCGGTGGAGGATTACTGACTGGCCCAACCTGCTACCCTGATGGGCCTCCTGTTAAATGCGGCTTCTTAATCAACCATCTCTTGTAGATTACCCAAGGAAGGCATACACTCCAAATTCAAATAGAAAATTGTTTCCTCTGGGCTGGCAAGGGACAAAATAAAAAAGCCCTGTAAATCTGGACTCCCATATGTAGTTCTCAGCTGGTGCAAGTCCCTGAATGAATTACATGCAGCCAGAGAAATTAATGCTACACACATGGGGGCCCAACTTGAAAGGAAGAATTGCATCTGAGAAGATTCTGCCAGGCATTATGGAACTCTGGGAAGCAGACAGAGTCTCCACATTGATACGGTATGCAATGGAGGACCCCCAGTGACATTAGAATCAAGCATAGGAATAATACATAATAAATGAGCAAGGACACAAAAAGAAGCATTAAAAGGATGCCTGAATATTCCACCTCTACTAGTTGGGTGGAACTAGATGGGTGTTAACTCTCACTTTCCTGCCCATCGGAAATGCTGCCTTGTTCTGGGTGAATTTAGTGCTCTTTACACCAGTTAAAGCCTGTAGCCAAATGATTTAAGGTGACCCCTTTTTCTCCTGGCCTCATACTAATTGACTTGATAGTGAGTTATAGTCCCCAGAGAATGGCAGCCACACACTGGGTATATTTTTAATATCAGTTTCTGCAGGAGCTTTTACACAAGGAGATTGCTATAACAATTATCCCCTCTATCCTCACTCTAGGATAGATATTGATTTTTAGCCCATTAGATGGGAAGAAATAAATGGGTGTATGTAAATGCAAAAATCACTCCAGTCTTTGAATAACAATACCTAGCTATGTGGGGTGTGGTGATGTCTGTACCTTCTTGGGAGGGTCATGTTGATTTGGCAAGCTGGGAAACAGGATAAATAGTTCTATTGACTGTAATTAGGAACAGAGATAAGATTAGTAAATCCAGAAATAAGATACATGGACAAGTGATTTGAGAGGTGCTTCTGTTTCTCACTGATGTTTCTTTGTTCCTTCTTGGTCACTGATTTATTTATTTTTTTTTTGTCTAAAATGAAATCATAAGATTGCTTAGATACCCATGTGAGAGTGTCAGCATGGTGCATAATGATAGGGACACATGAAAGTAGACTGGGGCAACCACTGATTCTTCACAATCACATCCTGTAGTGTATTATCAGACAGAATAATGCATCATGGGAAACTGAGAGATGTACACAATGATATGTTAAAATAAGAATAAATTTCCAAAGATTAAAAGATTTACTTAAAAATTAAGATAATTAAAGATATTTTTCTCTCTCATGAATTACTATTTTGACTTGATTGATATCCTTCCTTCCTTCTTTTTGGATACAGGGTCTCACATAACTGCCCTTGCTGGCCTTCAACTGTTTATGTAGCTAATGATTCAAGTCTTGGTCTTCCCGCCTCCAAGATACCCACTTCATGCAGTGCTGGGTATTAGACCCAGGGCAAGTATTGTACCAATTAAGCTACCGTCCTCAGCCCTGTATTTGTTTTCTTCAGTGGAAATCGAAAGGTAAAATGCACCATATGAGAAAGACACTTCTGAGCTAAGTTTTGGTCAGAGACTGAAAAAATAGTCTTCAGTCAGCTAAATGGGGCAACATGAACAGCACAAGCAACCAAAGCTCAACTTCAGGTAACAGGGGTGGGACTGGACTGCAGAGGAAACCCAAGCAGCCTTTGCATTTCACCTAAGGTCTATCAAAGGCCCGTTCTCAACTTTAATTAAGAACAAGCTCTAGAGGGAAAATCTTTAATTTTTCAAGTTATTATTAACTGTAAATGAAATGAAAATCCTGTTTATCACAGCTGCAGTGATTTTGTAACATAACAGCCACATCCTTTCATTTACACCAGGCTTGGCTTGATAGCTTGGTTTGGAAAGGAGTGTTTTGTTCAAGGTGACAGAATTCGAAACTGTCAAAACCAAGTCAAGAATCAAGACTTTCTGGTTCCTCGTGTATGTGTTTTCTTCTCACTAAGTGTGCCTTCTTTGCGCTCTCAGGGGAAGACCCTGGCACCTCACAGGCTTACCTTCGTCCCTAGTCTCAGGTAGACGTTTCCTGACAGTCAGGATCCTCTTCAGCGCTAAACTCAGATTCACCCTTGCTTTGTTTCAGAGCAGCTTTAGACAACTGTCATTTTCTGATTGGAGGTAGAGGAGCTGATGAAAACTCATGGTCTTCTTCACTTTATAGGGAGACCTAAGATGACTACCTGATTTAAAGCCAGGTTGACTCTCTGCTCTTTTTTTTTTCTCTCTTCTTTCTTTCTTTCCTTCTTTCTTTCCTTCTTTCTTTCTTTCTTTCTTTTTCTTTCTTTCTTTCTTCTTTCTTCCTTTCTTCCTTTCTCTTCCTTTCTACATTTCTTCCTATTTTCTTTATTTCTTCCTATCTTTCTTCCTATTTTCTTACTTTCTTCTTTTTTTCCCATAGAACTTAATTGGATGACATCATTTCTGCTGATTCTCTTTATCCCACTCTTATAGACTGGAGTTCTGCTGCAGAGGGAGACATTTAGCTATTGAATGGTGTTTCAGATAGCCTGGAGGGAAGCATGGACAAAGGCAGAGGAAGTAGAAGCAGCACCTTCTAAAACCACTTCTCTTTCAGGGAAACAAACTTTTTTTAAAGCATTAAATTGCAAACATCAGGCCAAGGTCTCCAGATGTTTTATTTTCTATCTTCCTTTCCTATAGGGTTAAGAAATATCTTCCCATGGCTTCCATCCGTGCCTGAACAGTATCCTCACTAAAATCTTCTTTGACAAATGAGTGCTTGTGAAGGATGAGTTCCATTTAAAACTAAGGAAATAGCTGATGAAGTCATATGAGGAGGCATGGAACAAGGAGATGGAAGGAGAGTAGGGGCCAGAAAGGGAAGAGCCAGGGCTTGCGCGCAACTGAAGCCGCTTTGTTCTCACAAATACTGGGAATGCAGTGGGGGCTGAAACAAGAACTTTAGGTGAACATTGGTAATGCCATCATCACTTTTACTACACTGTTTTCATCAAAGTTGTGTGATAATATGGGTGCATCCACTATGTTAGCATAGCTATAACCAGAAATGCGTGAAGGGGCTACTTAAGGCAGGAAAGATTGATTTTTGGAACAGTGTTTCAGGGGATTTCAATCCGGTCTAGTTAGAAAGGAAGGGTGGAGCCTTTCAACTCATGATGGACTGGGACATGTGAGAGGACAGGTGTTCACATTGTGGTGTCCAAGGAGCAAAGAACACCTAGAACCAGGTGCCAGGCTAGCTCCTGCAAAGGCCCGTCCTTTAGTGACCTACCAGATATATTCTACCTCCTAAAGGACCCAAAACATCTCAAAATAATGCTGCTGGCATTCAAATCACAAGCCTGACTGTGTGTGTGGGGAGGGGGGGTTAAGATTCAAGTCATAACAGGAAGATAATGATTTCCTCACGTGTGCCAGGAGATAGTCAACACTTATACAATCTTGAATACTGAGATTATAAATTATGTGTGTAGAGACTATACCACACAATAAGCAGGAGGACTGGAATACAAATCTAGGTTTTTGACTATAAGGTCAGGGCTCTGACTACTTTATCTGGGTATTTTTACACCTTGGGGCATAGAAATGTGGAGCTCTTAAACAAACTCCAGTGCACACAGAAACAGTGGAACCTGGAGGACCACTATCCTCTCATAAAGGCCTTGGGTTGGACCTCATTTTGTACCTGACTAGTTCGTTGACCACAAGCAGTTCTCATCCTTCTCTGGCCTCTGTTTCTTTATCTGTAAGTTGAGTAGAATTTTTTATCTGTTAATTTGTTTCATGTGTAGGAGAGTTTTGCCTGCAAGTATGTAAGTTCATCACGTGCATGAAATGACCAAGGAAGCCAGAAGAGGGCATTGGATCCCCCGGAACTAGAGTTTTCATGGTTCTTAGCTATCATATGGGTTCTAGGAACCAAACTCAAGTCCTCTGCAAGGCACATCAGCACTCTTAACTGGTAAGCCATCTCTCCTGCCCTGAGTAGAGTTTCTTCAGGACTCTTCTCGCTCTTCGGTCCCCCTGAGTGTACCTGAATGTGCTAATTAGTTCACTACTCATTCTTGCTAGCTGTTTCCAAGTCACTGCTTCCTCTCACCTTTGGTCTCCTTTTGTCCCTTGATTTGGACTGGGAAGCACACATGCATTCCCCTGTTGCTGTTCAGTTGTGTCTGCTTGGTTGGGTATCTTGGCTGAATGATCTTTTGGGTTGATAGCCCTCTTTGAGGCACCATAGGGCATCCCCACAGCCATCTTCTCTCTGAGAAGATGTGAGGTCTACTTTTGGCCTGCAGAGCCCCTCTGCCTTCCAATGCAGTAAATACCTGGGAGAGGAGAGCTTTATACAGGGCTATCTTTTTCCATTTCTTTAGAGAAATGTAGTGTAGCATTTCAACAGGAGTTGAGCAGAGCTTTAGCCTTACTTCATATTCTTCCTCCCCTCCACGATATGTAGATCTTAGCAATACCCACATTGTCCTCATAAATCCCCCAGCCTCCTCTGTGACACCTCCCAGAGCTTCCCTGTGCTGTTGATAGACAGAACATTTCCAGTTTCTGTAACAGTGGTTAACTCTCACTATTCAAAAAACCCTTAGACCTTAGTGATTTAACAAATAAATATTACAGCTTGTACACCTCACAGTTCAAATTATCGACTCTGTTATAAAGATGAATAGATTCATGGTCATCCCATTTTGTACCTCTCACGATCCTGGAATCCTCTGGGAAATATCTACTGCACTTTTGGAAACTAGGTAAGAAAAGCGACTTTTGGAGAATTGTTCGGGGTGTGAAAAGGATCAGCTGGAAGACAGAAAATACCATTTATGCCAGCATTCTCTCTGCCAGAACTCAATTACTCTATTTTCATGAGCTGGAATCCTGGTAGGAATGAAAGGAGAAAAGGGAGTGATCCAGTGGAGCACAGCATTCTTATTTCTCTACTTCTCCGTCTTCCCAGATTTGAATAAATTTCTACAGCAAATCCATGTAGAGGATGGATTGCCTCCCCTAAACTATGAGCCAAAAGAAGCCTTCCCTTCTTACCAGATGTTTGGTCATAACAAGAAGAAAAGAAAAATAGGCACTAACCTATTTTCTCATATAATCCTTTACCTTTGTAAAACAAATATTATTAAGCATTCAGCATATAAGGGAATTAGCACTAACAGTTCACCTAATTTTCCAAGCCAAAGAGAGATTTATCTTAAAATTTGCTGTGTCATACTTGTGCATTGCCTCTTTAACATACCTCATGATAGTGCCTATAATGGGCACTCTGACTGTCTACATGAACACTGAAATGAATTAAGAAATCTAGAAATTGTCAATCAACAGAAAAAGCTCCATTACTGTAGTAATGATTTTATAGGCTCTTGATGAAGGTTAAATCAAAGATAGAATGGCTAGCGTAATGCTCAGCTCATGGACACTAATAAATATAGCTATTATTCTTATACTATAGTTTTCATCCAATTATGAATATTTTGGCTCACCAAGTGGAAAACATGATGGTCAAGGTCATAATACAGATGAATAAATAATTGATCTGAGATATGCAGTATTGTCTCCAAACATCAGGCAAATTCCGTCTTTCCTCCCCTTTACCCTCTGCTGTGTATTACTTCAGCTAGCCCCTGCCCATCACTTCAGCTAGTGTCCTAACCAGTGTAAGTCGTTATAAAATTGAATGACAAAAAGTTGGGAGAAACCATTCTTTCCCATGTACCTCATTCCTGGAGGTACTTTAAATTAGTTTGGTTGAGCATTAGGTGTCGAGGTTTCACTGTAACTATGTCATCTAAGACTGGACATCTCTCAAACACATATACTGTATGTGTGACCAGTTGTGGAACTCTGCAGTATCCTCCTTCTTTTGCTAATCCAGATAGGCTGACTAGACTCCAGTGGATAAACTTGCACCAAATGATATCTAGGTGCAAATGCTTGACAGGATAGGACTTAAAGTGTACAGCAGAATGCATGAGGTCCAGCAGGGGGAGGGGTCTGTGTGGGAAAATGGACAGAGGAGGGAGTCTAAATTTGATTATTAACTGTTGTATGAAATGCATAAAAACTCACCTAAAAATAAAAAATGAAAAAAATATATTAGTTTTCTCCTTTGTCTAGAAACATTGAAATGATAAAGAACTTTGAAGTTCTATAACTGCTGGGGAAGACTGAGTCAGTTTTCTTTTTGGGTGTGATGCCAGGTAAGTCGATCAGTCTCCAAAGGAACACAAATTAGACTTGATAGGCTTTAAAAATCACACAGGACATGAAGTGAGATGGGTAGGGGGATAGAATCAGAGGGATGTGGATGTGGAGCTGAGAGAAGCCAGGGAGAGGGGTCTGACTATGACCAAAAGAGATTACGTGAAATTCTCAAAAATCAATAAAAATAGTATGTAAAAACTTAATCTTTGGGGAACCATAAACACGACACATTATCTCTGAAGTGCATCTTCAGCACCAGGGCACGGTCTAGATTTGTAACATATGATGTGCTTTTTAAGATGGTATGTAGATTCCAGTTTAGTAAGAATGGTGATACTTAATCTTAATTTCCAACAAGACTGGATTTATAGTCACTTTAGAAACATATCTTTAGGTGTGAAGGTATTTCCTGCAAAGTTTAACTGAAGAGAGAAAATCCCATAGGTTGGGGTCAGAACTGAATAAAAGGAGAAAGAAAGCTATGCGCCGACATCCATCTTTCTCTGCTTCTTGACTGCGCATGTGCTCTGATCGGCCACCTCATACTCTGGTGCCATGAATTCCTGACCATGGTGGACTACACCCTCAGTCTGTGAGCCTACATGAACTCTTTCAACCTTAAGTTGATTTTTGTCAGTATTTTGGTCACAGCAATGAGAAAAGTAAGCAATATATGTATCAAGGACTTTTTATCTTGATCAAAAGATTTCCTCCAGAGCTGTTAAGAGCAGAAACACCAACAACCACATCTCACACACTTTTCTCTAAAAACCCAGCCTGTACACATACAAGTGTGTGTGTGCGCACATGTAAAAACAAGCCTTATTTGTCCATACACAGTTCTGCCTATCCAGAAAACACTCATATACAATCTTGGCAGAAATGATAAAAACGTAGTTTAATATTGTTATCCCTATTTCATTGATAAGTTTTCCAATTTGGTTTCCAGGATTCTCACCTGAAAATTCTAAGGTTTAGTCTAAACATTAAAATGAACCTTCTTGGGGGCTGGAGAGATGGCTCAGCAGTTGAGAGCACTGGCTGCTCTTACAGAGGACTTGGTTTCATTTTCTGGCACCCACATGGAAAATAACAACTGTTGTAACTAAAGTTCCAGGGGAAGCTGACACCCTCTTCTGACTTTTTCTAGTATTGCATGACAAGGGGTGCACTTACACACATGCAGGCAAATACACTCATATGCGTAAAATAGAAAGAATAAATAAAACATTTAAAAACAAACCTGCTCTAATTCAACTCTGAGAAACTTGTGAAGTTAAATTAAGAGTACTAATTAGGTCAATTTAACTAGCCATGATACATTGAATAAACAGAGTATACAAAATGAATATTGGAATGAGGAATACATACTTTGGATTTGGGAAACATTTTGGTTTTAAAAAGCCCCTCATGAGAAATTCACTTTCTCTCTAGGCTTCAGTTTCCTCCTATCTTAAAGGTTACAGTCATCCTTTGATATTATATGGTATCAGGTCCCATTCTCCTGTAGATTCCGAAATCCACAGATACCCAAGTCCCTTGTATACATGGTACAGTACTTGTGTTTGCCTCTATACATCTCCCTTCCTAATTTAATCACTATTAGATTAATTATACTACATCACAAAATGAAATAAATTAAATACACATGTTTTATGGAATTATATATGGGATAATGGCAAAGAAAATCTATGTAAATATAGGTACAGGTTATGTTTTGCAAATATTTTCAATCCATACTGATTGAACCTTTAGATGTAGAATTTAGAGGCTGATAAAAAATATAATATTAATGCTTCCTGCTCCATAGAGTTTAATCTTTTGCTCCTGCTCTACAGACAATTTTTAGCATCTTCTCTTTCACGATGATTATTCTGAGTCCTATATGTACAAAGGAAGTAAGACACAGAAACCTCTTAGAGTCATTGCCTACAAAACCTTCCCTAAGCATAAAAATGGAGGGCCGGCAGCAAAGGATGGCGTCCAAGGTACCAGGACTCCTCAGAAAGCTTCACTTGTGAAGTTACAACCATCCAATCTCAATTTTTCCATTGCAAGTCTTTGTGCTCTTTGGCCAGGTCCCCGAATGCATTTGTAATACTCTGAACAACTGGGAACAGATGGAGAGGTTGTTCTCATGGAATCTGATGTGACAAAGGGCAGTGTTCTAGACATTCAAAGCAGGCCACAGTGAAAAAGCCCATTCCGGGTGTCTCAGGAATCTCAAACATAAGTCATCTAAGATAGCCCTTGTATTTTTTTTTTCTTTGTTTGTTTGGCTTTGTTTGTTTGTGGTTATTTTTCAGTGCTGGCTGTTGAACCTAAGATTTCACATGCTTACTCTACAAATGAGCTGTATCTGCTCCTTCTTATATGGCTTTATGATATTCCTATTATTGGCAGTCAGGAAGTACTTTTTCCACAGGAGTTCCTCCTTAGTAGGTTCTGCATCCACGTGCCTGTCTCATTGAATGTGGACACTCCCGGTAGTCAAAAGAAACATGAATTGAATCTCTTATTCTTATAGGTCTTTCTCTTGAAAAATAATTAGGTGTCTTTATACTTATGTTGTGACCTGAGAAGTTTCCTCATCCTCTGGGATGAAGAATGCAGGAAAAGTAGGAAGCAGAGAGAATAAGAACTGGATGCAATAGTTAGTTCCAAGCATCGTCTCTTCATATCAGCTGTTGTTGGTTGTGATATCACTAATAACTGAAATTCAGCAAATTAAGATCACACCATCTTCTCCAGCAAAACTCTGTGCCTCTAGCATCTTTTCTTTGAAACACAATGGGGCACATTTCACAGATTTTCAAAAGACTTTATGTGTCACATTTCGAGAAGCAAAATTATTTGCTCAAATTATTTTTCTGAATATATTTTATTGAGTTTTTGTGTATTTCATATATAGAAGTTCATCAAATTTAGAGCCCTTCCCACCCCCGTGCCTTCAGTGATTTCATGCATTCTGTCGAATACCTTAAGTAGATCTTCTTTAAGATCTCTAGATAGGCTGACTAGACTCCAATGGATAAACTTGCTTTCTTTTAAGGCTAGGCTTCAGTTTCCAGGCGGGTACGCTCCCACACCAGTCTTATGTTTATAGTTTTTTCAAACTAACATTTTGTGAAGGGTTGTTGCCTTTTTTTGGTGTTCCATTGTTAAATTCAGATTACTTTCTTATTTCAGCTTAACAGTTTATTAGCTGGTTGGACTTTAAAAAGTCACTTCACTTCTTCAGTTTCCATCCGCCAGACAAAGATGCTCATTTAAGGTCATAGCAGGTGTTCTCATAATCACTGTGAATATTGTTCCAGCTAATCCATGTATTTTAGTACAGCAGCTTTCTTCTGGTAGTTTTGTCAATAACTTTTTTAAGATTTTTAAACAATCTTTTCAGAAATGGCTGCCTGGTTCCTAGCTTTCTCCTTCCTTTATAATTATGCTTATCACATATGTACTAAGCATGTGCAGAGTGGACATGCCTTTAAAATGTTAGATAAGATGGATAGTTAGACTTAGATGGACAGACCTTTTATGAATAAAAAGTTGCGCACTTGCAATCTACCCATTCTTAATTATTTTGCTATAGCGTTAATTGTACTCTTGAAGGATTTTTTCACTTTTATGCACATTTGCTAAGCTTAAAATAAAGATCCTCTGTTTTCATTGGGCAGATACATTGGTGCTACACATCTATATGAGAGTAATGTATTATCAGTTTAGGAATATATCCACATGTACACATTCTCCCCAGAGATGATTATGAGATATTTGTCAGCCTACCACTGTCCTCAAGATACATCTACCCCATAGCCATCTTTCTGGCTACTGAACAGATAAATAAAGCTTAGGGTCCAGATACTACCCAAAGTAAATTCCAAGGTCTGAATTCCTGTCAGGATCTGTCTTTCCAGCAGCATGACTCTGCTCAAGCTTGAGTCATTGACACAAGGCTCTCTTCATCTGCCTCATATGGGAGGGAGCTATATTCCATTAGCATGGATAAAGTCTTTGTCCAGTCTCACCTAGACAAACTAAGAGGAACTGAAGTTATGGCATCCATACGAGCTCAAGGCTCAGGAGACTCAGGAGGTCATCTTCTGTAGGACTTTTGTCTTTATGGAATGAGTGTCTGAACAGGATGGTTTCAGGCTCATCTCTGGTTGCTTGATCATCTCCATTCATCATCTCTGAGGCTAATCTGACTGCAGCTTCTCTTGCCTGAGCTCTGGATGTCCCCTGCTGGAAATGGCAGCTCACTGCAGCTGAGGGAATTGGAACATTGTCACAGCTGTGGATGCGTTCATGAGTGTGTGTGTGTGTGTGTGTGTGTGTGTGTGTGTGTGTGTGTGTGTGTATGTACATCCCAGCTGGTTGCTTACATGCCTCCCAACAGGAAACCACTCAGAAAACTCACTTTCTTGCCCAGTTTTACAAGCCTTCCCACAATTTACTAATTTCACTTTCTAAATCACAATAACCACTGTCTAAGAAGGGTTTAATGCAGTGTCCATCCTATTGCAAACTCTCAGAAATCATTTATTTCTAGAAAAGCATACTCTCCTCATGTCTATATGCATTATCTCGTTTAAACCCTCAAACCACTAAATAAATTAGAACTGGCATGAATTATTTTCAGATGTAAGAACTCAGGCATCGAATGTAGGTAATTTACTTAAGGTAAGCTTGCATGTAGCAATGCCAGCTCTATCCACATGCTTCTCTGATAAAGAGACCACAAAGGCTTAAAAGATTCATTGTCAGTAGTTTCCTGTTCCTGCTTTCTTCCATGCTTACCCACACCCTGTATTTGCACTTGGTGGATCTTTTTCTTTGTTCTGTTTCTATGTGCCTTGCCCAAATCCTTTTCCTTGTTAGAGTCTGTTTCTTTTTTCATCAGAAAAATTAGGGAGATGGATTAGCTGACTCTTAATTTTCCTTCCAAGACTAAAGTGCTGATGCTTTCTGAATTTAACAGACATACTGTTATCCCTGTTGCTAGGAACGTCCTCTCTGGCAAAGGAAGCAAAATTTAGTTGTGAACAACTTGTAAGTTTGTGTTAGGAGGATAGAATTTAGTTCTCAGTCTGAGCTGTCCTTTGGGAGTAGACTTTTAAAGTCATAAGCCACTAATCACTTACCCAAGAGGTTATCAGTAGATGGAAAAAAACATCTATTTCTCCCCTCTCTCCAGTGAACCAAAGCATGGTTGCCAATCGCTCCAGCCAGTTGGGAGTTTTCACCATGTGACAAGCCCAAAGGCATTTCTGAAGCTGCCAGCACAGAGGCTTGTCGAATCTGCTAAGGAACCAGATGTAGCAGATAAATATCTTCCATAGGCTGGCATCTGGAGCCAGTACTTGCCAGCTGAGAAAAGAGCCTGTGCTGAACGGCATTCAGGGTAAGGACTGCAGACAGATAGAAGTGAAACCATCACACGTTTCTCATTATACCAGAAAAAAATGCAGTGCCAGAGAGCATGTCAGAATTCTGGAAGGACCAGATTAAAAATGTGTTGAGTGTGTGTAGTTTATTATTATATGAAGGGACAATTATGAGTAGGTTAATTATATGCTGTGGACTCACACACCATTGTTTTACTGAAAGTCTGTTTCTGTTGTTTTGCCTTTCTGGTATGCAACAGTGTCTATGCAGCTGACAAAGTGTGACTATATCCACTAAGGTCATCTGTATCATTCATATGTATTTATATGTACACTATACATACATATGCACATACAAACACACACTATGAATATATATTGATTCTTCTTGCCTTTACTGATTTTATTCCAAATAAGAACTACAAATTTAACGTAATATGTTCATTGTTGGCCAATAAGTGTCTAGGTATTTGGGGGCAATATGCCCTGATTTTATTTTTATTCTTGCTCCCATTTAGATTAAGGAAACAGTATTCATTAAGTTCCATTCCTCTCAGTACAGTTCATCCTAAGTTTACCGAATACTTATCTTATACAGGACATGTCAAGACCACAAAACTGAGGAGACAAAGTGTTCAAAAAGTTTACAGCTGAGAGGATCAAGAGCCTAGGGACTAATGGCAGTGGGTAGATATGTTACAGAAGTGCAGGCAGTAGAAATGTAGCCAAGACAGAGGGGCACCTTTCTTCTTGTTGTGGTGTCTGGGGCTGGGCCTGATGAATCACCAATAAAGGGTGTGTGAATGTGGGCATACATATATATCTGTCTTTTCTTTGTTGGTTTTTCACATAGAAAGAAGAAATATTATGTAGTAAGGGAGGCATAGCTATGCTACAGTTCTTAACCCAAACATTATCTGTTTGAATGTAATTCTATGGCTTTATAACAACAATGCTGGGAGAAATGTGCAGTTTCCTGCCCTTTTAGAACAAGGCTTTAGTGTCTTCAAGCCATTTTCTAGTACTTGTCTTGGTTTACTTTCAATATCATACAGACAACAGAATATTATGGTTTTCCCTTCATATAATTCCAGCTATTCCTCTGCATGCATGGATTATACATGTCCTGTTATATTCATGCAATTCCATTCCTTTGCACAATTAATTGTGTGCTCTCTAAATGAATATCAACCTTGTACAAGACATGTCATGACTATGAAGCAGAAGAGACAGGTGTTAAGGAGTTCACAACCCCCAGGATCAAAGCTTCTGTGGCCAGAGGCAGTAGATGGGTATGTAGATAAGTGCAGGTCATAGTAAGTAGCCAAGACAGACTTATCATTTAACTTCCTTTGCACAGTCTTTCCCCAGACTTTGAACTGCAACTCAAGTTTTGACTACTACTGACCACTTTCTCTATATTCAAGAAAAGCGTTCTAGGCAAACAGTGACTTTTGACCATTTTTCTAAAATAAGCATCATATCGCATGATCTCAACATACATTTCTTATGTAATAAAACCTTTATTAATAATTTTGCTGGTGATGAGTATTATCTTTTTTTCAGTGTAGTTTTACATCACTATTAATGCTAAAGAGACTGTTATCTGTTAAAAAAGAAAATTCTTTGATGAGAGGTATATGGTATACTTGTCTGTAATCATAAAGATCCATATTTAGATAGGCTCAAAATGAGGAACATCTGGGTACACAACCTTGCCTGTATAGGCCTTAACATATATGACAGAGACATGAAATATGGTAGGAGGTCCAAATTTGGTTAAAGACGTATTATATGAAATGCACAAAAAGTCAATGAAAATATGCACTAAGAAAAAGAGAGACTATTATCTATATCCTCATGGAATGTTACTTTATGGACTTTCAGGAGTAGGTGTACTGTGTTAAAAAGTGTGTATTCATTTTACCATAACACTTACTATTAAAGTATAAGGCAAATTTCCGTCAGTAATGTATCAAATTAGTTTCATTCTTTAATTTTCACCAGGACTACTAATTATCTTTCTTGTCTTTCCAACTTGATAGGAGAAAAGCAGTACCTTATCATTCACTTCAGTAACATTTTTCTGACCATTACCAAATTTGCTTTTTCATAGGACTTTAGTCTCATTCATTGTTTGTTGGTTGCTTATTCAGATATTGCAATTTAAAAAGAAGTAACTTTCTGACTAAATTCACTGTGTACCTTCATTTAATTTTTAGTAGAAGAAAAGATTTCTTTAAAAGTTTTCATATTTTATTTATTTTAACTTTATGTGTATAAGTGTTTAAATAATTGACTGCATTGATATAAGTACACCATGTGCATGCAGTGTTTACAGAGACCAGAAGAGGGCGTCAGATTACCCGGAACTAGAGCTGAGAATGGTTGTTAGCTGTCATCTGATGCTTGGAACTGATCTCAGGTCCCCTGGAAAAACCGTAACTAGTCTTAACTGTTGAGCCATTTCTCCAGTCCCAATAACACATTTCTTATGGACTTCACACACACACACACATGCACACACACACACACACACACACACACATAGCAACAGATAGAAAATGCGCATATGCACATTCTTCTCAGCAGCCAAGGGGACCTTCTTTAAAACAGGTAATTTGCTAAGTTACACGGCAAGTCTTAATGAACACAAGAGAATCAAAAAAATTGCTTATGTTTTAAAAATAAAACTAGAAATCAGTAGCAAGAGAAACTGTGGAACTGTCACAAATGCTTTCAGAATGAAGGCTATGCTCTTTTGTCAACAGTAGCCAGTAAAGAAGTCACAGCTGCACCAGTCCTGGTGCATATTCAGAGGAGTGTGTGCGTGCACATCACAGTGGCACTTGCAAACCTTGTTTATTGCTACACTATTTATAGTAGCCAAGTTTTGGAACCAGCCTAGACATCCATCAACAGATGAGTACATAAAGAAAAGATGGTACAGACAGTGGGATTTTATTCAGCTGTAAAGGAAAATTAAATTATGAAATTGGCAGTAAAATAGATGGAACTTCAGATTATTACATTAAAATAAATATAACAGATTTTCTCTCATATACAGTATCTAGAATTAAATTTATATACATATATGTATAATATTATATATATATATATATATAAATTAGGACAGGAAAGTGGAAAAAGGACTATGAGAGGTAAGGGAGAGGACTAAAAGGGACTAACTGGGAGTAAAGAGGACAAGAGACAAATATGAAGGAAGTATAATGCTATATGTATGAAAATGGCACAGTGAAACTCATTACACACTTGAATAAAAGGACCAAATCACGAGACTGATGAAATAGTTTTAAAAGGGTCCAAGTATTCACTAGTGTTACAGACCAGCAATGCTTGAGTTGGAGGAAAAGAGCTCATGTTACACCCAATCAACGTTTTAGAAAATATATATGAGCCTGACATTGTTCTAGGCAATTGAAACTCAGAGGAAGCCAACGTGAGGGAATAGGATATATTTTCTGTTTGGAAAAATCTGTATAACTAGGGAAAAGATAGCAATTATAACAGGATATCTGTTATAACATTGTCAAATATCAAGGGTTATACAAATGAAGAAAGGAGAGATTGTTTTTGCTGGGAGAAAATATGAAAGGTTTCCGAAAAGGTAACGATTTATCCGAATAATAAAAATAAAAGATTTCATGTGGCTAGGAGTTTACCTCCCTCAGGGTGGGGAAGTGAGACTTTACTACGGAACAAAGGAAGGAGCAGGACTGAAGAGCAGGTGGTCCAGCACAGGTAGCACTCAAGGAAAGATAAGACATGCCTTGTAAGTCAACCAGGGCTTCTAGGGTGTCCTACAACCATACCTGTAAGGTAATAAAAAGGTTTCCAGAGTCAAGTCTGAAAATAAAATAGACCTAGAGCTGCCCACATGATACTGAAAAAAGTACTTGCCTTTTCACAGACACCAATTATAATCCTTACTTAAATTTGCCTTCAACTTTGGATCCCTAGAATGCAGCTTAAGTACTTCAGGACACTGACCCATCTTGGATATTTATCATGAAGCACCTCTGCAGTAAATTTCAAATGGCCATATGGCCATTAAAAGAAAACAGTAAGAAAAGCTAAAAGCTTTTTCTAAAACCATATGTCAACCTAATAATGTAGAATCATACATATCCCTATCGCCGTTGTTCTGCTTACCCTCTAGAAACTGAGACTATGACCATATTGCTGAAGACAACACTTACATTACAGAACAGAAGTCAAGATGATATAGACCTGGAAGCTACATCAATAATGATTAGTTTTCATAGTGAAAGAAGGTGCTATGTATGCTACTCAGGGAGGAAAATCATCATTAATCTACCCAGCTAGGAATCGTGTGAGCTAAGTAATGACTAGCCTGGCTTGGTATGCCCACTGGTCCTAAGAGCAACATCAACATTGTGGGAGCAATCAACCACTTCCTGATTGTATTCAAGGCCTACTCCACAAGAGAGAACCCATGTTTGGAACCGTTAATAGGGCCAGGAACCTGTGGCTAGGAAGGTCATAGGCCTCAGAAAGAACGAAATATTACTGTTCTGCTAAATGGACATAGTATTAAACTAATGTCTAAAACTTACTGTTATTCCCATAGAGTAGTATACTTATTAATTGTCATCAGAGAAGCTTGTTTTTGAAGTACATGTTGATTAACACAGAGACCCACAGCTGGTTAATGTGCAGAGAATAAAAGACTGTGGAATGTTAAGCTCGAAATAGGACAGCTAAATCACACCCCTCCTCACATGACTCAAAGATCATCCCCAAAGAGGGGACAAAAATTGTAAGGGCCCGAGGCAGTGGGTGACTGCAGCAAAACTGTTTTCTGTACACGACAGGGCAGTTGCTCCCCACATTCATAAAGATAGGAGGTCAGTGATAAAAGGGTCTAAGGACAGTTACAAAAGGCCTCAAATATTATCATCAGGTAAGAACCCTATGCCATTTTTTTTCAACAAATACTAAACATCACCAAGTGTTGAGCACTTGAGTTAGATCAAGTCTCTACTTCATGGAAAAATAGTCTAGGAGAAATTCTAGAAATATCTTATGAGAAGAGTGCTTATATGGAATGTTATAGAAACAGGAGGCAATCTGTATGCTACACTCAGTTTTTGCTTTAGTTTTATTTTATGTGTATGTGTGTGTTGTTTGCATGTATACAAGTGTACACATGTTGTGCAGTGCTCATGGACGAGACAGAAGAGAGCATCTTTGTTAACCACCATGTGGATGCTGGGCTTCTCTTAATCACTGAGCCATCTCTGTAGTCCCCAAAAAGCTGTTTACTAAGAGCAGGAATTGAGCCCTAAAGGTGCAAAGTGCCCTTTATAAAGGCAAACAAATATAAACAGCTTTCTATCCTTCAAACTTCTGTGCCTTCATGCATAAAATTTTTCAGACTAACTCTAAGATTTCTTGTCTGTGGTAATTGAAGATGGCTGATTAAGATTCCAACTCTCCATCAGAACTAATTCATTATTGAGTTTAATTTTCCTTAAGAACTACTAGGCAAGAAATCTGATCAATAAGTTAACATTAAAGAAGGGCATTTCATAAAGGTAAAAGAACACATTTGTTAAGAGAACATAGCAATCCTACACCTATATTCACATAAAACAGAATTTCAAAGCATAAAATAAAAATAACAGAAACAAGCTCCAGTAGGAAAAGCTACTATTACTGCTGAAAATTCCAACAGTTTTCTCAGTAACTTACTGAGTAAAAGAAAAATTAGATAAAACACATGTGTCTTAAGTAATGTCATCAATAAGCTTGACCAAACTGGCATTTGTAAAAGCACTCCACAAAACAATATATAAATATACATGTATAATGTTTAGGTTGCAATACATTCAGACTATTCACCCATAAAAATTATTGGTTTGTAGAACAAGTTAGCTACAATACATTATAATAAACCAAAGAAGACTGAGGGAATATGAAATATTTTTTTAAACACAATGAAATTAATCTGGAAATAAATAACATAAAAAATATCTGGAAACTCTGTAAAATTTAAAAAATTTCAATAACAGTTTCTAAATAATGCATTATCAAAAAGAATATATGAAGACAATTAGAACATATCTCAAATGAATGAAAATGAAAAGGCAGCATCAAAATATATGGTGTGCATCCAATATGGTACTTGGAGGAATTTTTTAAGCAGTCAATGCATTTATTATTAAAAAAAACTCTAAAAGAAATTATACAATCATTCACCTTAAAAAAGAAAAATCAGGAATGAGTCAATTTCAAACTAAGTAAAAGAGAAGAAATTATAATACAACCACCAAGCTAATGAAGACGAAGCAGACGAAAAAATTTTAAAAATCCTATTTCTATGGCAGATTAATGAAACTAATAAACATGAAATAGAAAATACAAACTATTACCAATATCAGAAATGAAAGAACATATCTCCAGAGTCTATATATTAAAATAAAGGGAATATTGCTGTTTGATAATAAATTGGGCCATTTAATGTAATGGAGAGTAATTGACAGACAGAGCTATTAAAATCACTGAAGAAGCAGCTTTCTTGAACAACTGTGTATCTGTTAAGCAAACTACAATTGTAGCTAATAATTCCCCCACAAAGAAAACTCAGGGCATTGCTGAATACCATCAATCATTTACAGGACTAGCATTGAGTTAAGCTGCTGGCAAACTCTACTAAGAAATCAAACAGAAGGACACCTCCAAATTCATGTATAAAGTGAACACTATCTAGGTGCTCAAAACAAATGTAAGAAAATAAAACAAAATCCCATCAACCTCTATACATGCAAACCTTAACAGAATTTTATTAAATTAATCCCATCAATATATAGGATGACAATATTGTATAAACATACAGAAATGATCATAAAATGCAACTTTAATATAGATTAAACATTAATATATATCTAACATCAATATATCAATTGAACTCACCTAATTAGTGGAGTAAAATGAAAACTCAAAACATCATCTTAGCGTATACATAAAAGTACTTGTTTTATTTAAAATCCATTTATCATAAAATCTCTCAAAAACTAATAACAGAAGGGATCTTCTCCAACTTCATTAAGAACAGCATTGAAACACTTAGTGCTCACATGACACTGGGGTGGGGAGGAAGCCTTTCTCCTTAAGTTCAGGAACAATCTATGGATACCCACGCTCGTCATATCAATATCATATGAAGCAATGTCAGAGAGTTAGACAACATGTTCATCCATCGGGTTGAATAGAAAAAAGTCTCTCAATTTATCACCAGTTTGATTGTCTATGTAGGCAAATCCCAAGTAGTCAACAGAATGCCACAGATATGGTGTATGTATTTCTCAGTGAATATATGAAAAATGATTTATTTTGAAAGCTGTTTTGGATTGAATTAAGTCTTCTTCCAACTCATATATGGCATCGCTACTCGACAATGTGACTGCATTTGGAGATGAGGACTTAGGGATTATAACAGGTTCAGAGGTGTCACGGAATTGTCTCTATTTCAGTGGGACTGATGTCCTTATGAGAAGAGGAGATAGCAGAGATCTCTTTTTGTCACACAGGCACACAAAGTATACCAAGGAAAGGCCATGTGAGGATATGGAATGAAGCTGGATATCTTCTAGACGGGAAGAGAAACAGCACTAGGCACTAACATTGCCTGTATCTTTGTCTTGTAATACTATCCTCTAGAACTGTGAGAAAATAAATTTCTATTGTTTAAGCTGCTCAATACATGTTATTTTATTATGGTAGTCTGAGCCAAGATATACACTAGCTATTCATAATGGAAGCTAAAATAAAAACTGCAACTACTGTAGTACCAAAGTATGAAATACCCAGAAATAAAGGAACCATTCACATGCATGCACACACACATATATAATACATACATACATATAAAACACAATCTAGATGCACTACATATGTGCATTGTATATGTATATATAATAAACATATATCAACTGTATGTGTGTGAGCGTAATTACACACCCAGTGACTGAGGTATCAGGAATGTATTTCAATTCTGAGCATTAGAAATAACCCAGCAATCATCTTTATGTTCGCGATAGCTGTCAAAAAGCACACGTGTGTATCAGGACCATGTGTGTAGCTCAGGACCTACAAGAACACCTGGTGACACTGGTTACGGTATATTCTTTGTTATAATGATTTCCAAACGTTTTTTGGATGAATCTGTGAAATTTTACTCTGTCTTGATATTTGGCATAGCTGCCTGTAACATTCCAGGCAGTAATTAATGGAAGAGGGCATCTGAAGAAATATTAGAGAGACTATTTGTTAGTGACTAATTATGAAAAGTAAGTTTCAATATGAAAGCAAATTTTGATAAATTGGATGTGACTCTCTGGAATGAAAGTGTTACAAAGGGATCTTGAGACCTGATCTGATCAGTAGGAGATAGGATTATGTGCAAGGAGTTATGTCTGCCATGGGAGCATCCACATGTATATGCGGACCCACTGAATCTGTGAGATGAACCCATTTGGCACTAAACAATAATGCATACAATAAATCTGGACCTATTTAGTTTATTGTTATATGTAGACTGATATTACAGATGTTTTTTTCTTTTCTACAATTATAATGCACTAAAATGATATTGACCTCCTAAGTGTAATCATAAAATTTTCCTCTCTAATTCTTTCTTTCTTTTTTCTTTCTTTCCTTCTTTATTTCTTTCTCTCTATCTATCTATCTATCTCTCTCGTACTCACACACACATAAATTATTAAGATTTATTTTTCATGAACAAAGGTTCACAACTGCATCTTGACTTGCCTAGTCAGGCAAATGCTAAATGATGAGCTGACACTTAAAAGTTAGTTCTCATTCCAAAGCCCCATGTGTACTTTCATAACAAAGAAAAACATGTCTTCAAATTTATCAAAACAGTTGCTTCTCAGTACAAAGTGATATTCCCAAAAGTTGAAAGTTTTCTGGTTGCCAAATAAAGATTCTATGTAACTAATCCTGATTAGATTTAGGATTAGTTATCTTTTACAGTTACAAGTATTTTATAGGAGATTTTCCCTACCCAGTGTGTCATGTTTATGAACTGACAGAATATCAGCACACTCGAAAGGAATAGTTGCGTAAATTAAAATTATCATTAGCCTTTACAATGTTTACATTTACATTACGATGTCATGGCAATTGCTGAGAAAATTACATGAGCCTTTGAAGAAAGTGTAACATATTTCCAATGATTTTAATATGACCTATCCTTTATTAATAATACCTAGAAGCTTGACACTGAAATAGGCAATTAAATGCATATTATCCTTCCTTAGCCACTAACAATGAGTTTGTAAAATAGATATTATCTTGGCTTTTTGTAAAGAAATTGATGCTTAGCAAGACCTACATTATACAGTGTGATTCATATCTTTTCCTTCAAAGTTCAGAACTTCCTATCAAATGCTCTTTAAGTTAGGGGATATGCATGCATTCTAAGATCTCCCTGGAAAGTCCTCACATGGTGATGATAAGGATTCCCTGTAATTCTGGAGAGACCTATCTTTCAAATTTTGAGATCTAACAATTCAATCATGAAACATTTATCTCAAATTTTATTTAAATTCAAATGACTATGTATCTTGGAGTTTTAAAGTAAATCTATATAGCAATGTCCTGGCATAGGATATCTTCCTCTGCTAAACTCCAAAAAGCCTAAACCAGATTGTAATTCAAACTTACAATTCTCCATTTGTAGGCCATGTTCCCCTCTCATTTTGTCCTTTGGATAACCTCATAATGACTTTTACTGTATTTATGCAAGATCTTTCCAATTAGCCCTTTGGAACTCTCAAATAGAGAAGAAACAGAACATAATGAAAAGAGGAAAGAAGAAAAACAATGATCTGGGGTGACATTTAACTAGCAGGAGCTTTTCACACTGGCAGGTCATAGAAACTTGGAGAGTCAGAGGCCCCTCGAGTTCTCGTAATCCAGTCTCATAATATTTACAGATGTGTTTTCTTTGGCATATGCAAAAGAACACAGGGTTTACAATCAGTCAATCTGGGGTCAAATCTTGATTTTGCTATTCTCAGCATTATGGGCATTTAAGGTATGTTACTTAGCCCTGATTTTTTCTAACTATAAAATGGGATATTGATACCTCATTCCCATGATTATTTTGAGGATCAAGTATATCTGGTGCTCAGCACATAAATGGAACCAGGAAAGGCTCCTTAATGCAAAACTGTGTTCTCATCATTCTGATAATACCATGACATTTCATTAAGCAAGTCTGATCAATGCAGTTGATTGCTAGGTTTGTTTGTAGACAAGGTTGTTAGAAACAAACTTAAAATATTTTTAAAGGAAAAAATGATATATTTAATTATAGAGAAGTACTATATTCAACTTATAGGATTGTAGAACTCTTGGATATGAGTCAAGCATAGAAAAATTATTATTATTAATTGCCTCAGTGTCTCTAATGTGTTCATAGAATTTCCTTCTCTTTACATTCTCCAGTACAAGGAAATTGGACTGACATATAATCGTATGCAACATAGAAATCAGGGAGATTATATCTGGCATGCTCAGAGTGCCCCCCCTTCCTCTTGGGGCTTATACTTTCCAGGGTATTCATTGCTTCACTCTTAGGACATGTTCTTATGGGAGCCTGCCTCATTGAAGAGGCTTCTGTGTATGTGGCCATGGCTATTACTAGGCGGAAACATTTGTGGAATCTGGGCCTTTGTTAGGGTTTTACTGCCCTATAAAGACCCTGTGCCCCTTGAGTCCCACCAAAGCAAAGATAAGAGCTAATCGACTTTGTCTCATGTCTGCTGGTTCATTGTCTAAGAACTTGAGCTACAAAGAAAAATGCTCTTCTGGGGACCCTCCTCACAGACCCCTGACTTTAGTCTTGGATCAGGAAACCTTTGATTTTTGCTCCTCTCCTTCTGTTTCTCTAATTTCCCTGTATTAAGCAGGCTGTGCACACACTGAATTGATACCTAAGTGGTGGTGACTCTCATTCCATCTAACAATTCTGCCAATAGGACTGTTTACCGTTCTGATATATGCTTGGCCTTCAGTAATAAGTACTGACCTTCTCTTGGAGCAATGCCTATTCCAGAGTGGAGATCTATGGCTGATCTAACTTTACACAGTCTTTGAAACTCCACATTGTGACACCTGCTGATAATGCTCCTGAATAACAGAGATTCAGACTGGAGTGTTCCCCTTAGGAAAGCAGTAGATTTTATTACTGAAGAAATAAGAAGACATTTGGACCACAGTGACATCAGAGAAACACATATCACTTATACAGAGAAAGCAGAGACAATACTCACAAACCCCAACACCCCAAATTATATAAGTATATATGCTAGAACTTGAACTTTGGAAATTGGCTGTCTCAGAAACTACGAGGGCTGAATCTGAAGACAAGGTATCTTTCCTTACTCTACAAGGAAAGAAAAATAAAGTTCAGCATTGAACTTTATTTGTGGACTAAGAAAAAAGGGTCAGACATGTAACTGTAAAGGGACTTGAGGGTTCAGAGAACAGGCCAATATTACATGAATGGAGAACTAAGTATAGCAAAGAAACAAAGACAGAAAATGTAAAAGAAGAAACTGGAAAAATGAAGAGCAGGGGCTAGACATGTCTAGTTCATTCTCCATAGAGCGCGTAACCAGATAAGCC